>OU015752.1:65924041-65974900 GCA_907169655.1 Acomys percivali
GAGAGAGAGAGAGAGAGAGAGAGAGAGAGAGAGAGAGAGAGAGAGAGGCTACTGTGCAGCAGCCATGGTATGTGAAATAGATTAAGCAGGCACAAAACTTATGGAGAAGAATCTTAGCAGGAAGTAGCAACATCTTCAGGTGTGAGAGTCTAGTTTCTGTGTTATGAGCCTTCCTGAAGTATGATGCCTAAGACTGGAACTTGATGTCACCCAGTACCAGACAAGTGAGCATAATATAATTCTCCTTTCTTTTAAAAGAAGGTGTATGAGGTTTCTTTCCCTTGCTTGAGTAGAGCAGAGGATAAAGAATGAGTGGCTGTACAGTGACATGGAGAAGGCTGGTGTAACAAAGGTGACAATGATGATGATCCCCCATAGCCTTATCACTATGGCCAAGCAAGGTGCATGTTTACATGTTCATGTTAACATGTACATGTTGTCAATGTTCATGATTACATTGCTAAGTGGACACAGTCATTTATTACCATAATTTAAAGGATACAAGTCAGTGGGAGGTTTATTAACCTGCCTAGAGCTGCAAGGTAGAAGCAGCCTGAACTCAGGTCTGATTATGGTATCGTAGATTCCTGTTTCTTTCTTGATCTGTATGCATCAGTTGTACAAAGTAAAAAGTTTGATCTTACATTTTTATTCATATAATGTACTTTGATCATTTTTTCCTTATATTACCTTTTCTTACCTCCCCTCCCAGTTTTCCTTTTTCACATTGGGAATAGCTTCTCCTATACTTTGATGTCAACTCCTCCCATGGAGTCCACCTTAGAAAGGATTATACAATGCATAGTTTCTGATTTTAATTAATTTTTCTTACTTTGATAACCTCCAGCTTTATACATTTTCCTACAATGACATATTTCATACTTCCTTTTAGATGAAAAAGAAAACTCAATAAGCATCCTTCATTATATTTATCCCTTCATGTATTGATGGGCACCTGGGCAGATTCTATAACTGAGCTTATATGAATAGTGTCCTAATGATCATGGCTGTGTAGGTATCTATTGTTAGTGTATTGCAATTCTTTGGTAGATATCCAAAGTCTTAGTCATAAACTATCCAGGTGCTCTTTTGTGTCTGAATATTCTTTAGAAGGACTTGAAGTACATTATTTTCTTTTTATGTCTCCTATTAAAATTTTGAATTAAAAAGCTATCTCTGCACATTAGACAAGTATGTTGAAGTAGCCTGTGAGCCTGAGAAGAGACTTGGAATTCTTTGTAAGTGGCATTCAGATGCTAGTACAAGAACAAATTTCAAGGTGAGGTCATGTTTAAATGTGTATAAGTCACCAGCAGGGCTCAGACTTCATGTTCTGCAGAGTGTACCTCATCTGGAATCTGGGAACCCTATTCACTGGTATCCATTTACAAGCAAGTTTTAGACACTTGATGGCATGAAATAATTATTTTTGCTGCCGTCATGATAAGAATGTAGAAATTAGTCCATTCATGTATGATATTCTATGATATGTCTGCCCACCAATATTGTTTCACCATAATTTTTAGGACATCTTTTTCCCCAGTTTGAATAATATAATACAGATTCCCACTAAACAGAAAGTCGCTGCCCACTACATTCTGTTCAGATTTTAGTGTAGAGATACTATCAATTATCTGACAATTAAGAGTCACCTTTCTCTGACAAAACAAGAAAAAACTTCTGAAACCTTTTGGCTGGGACCGTGACTGATATGTGGGTGGGAAGGTCACATCCCTGAGACTCTCCTAGAGATGTTTCCCTGGGCTGTGAACACGTGGTACAGAGGACTCAAAAAGATTACCTTTCCCCATTTTGTCTAGAGCAAGCTCCCTGTTTAAAGAAGTCCACATGTTCCCACTGTTTCTTTTTCAGAGGGTTATAAATTTGAGTACATCAAAACGACTTCCTACATAACACTGTGCACCATAATTGTCCTCATATAATCTTGTACTTTAGTGTTTTATTTACCCAGGATGCCAGGAAACAAAGAAAAGACAGGAAAGCTCTCTAATCCTGCTGTCAGCATCATTGTATATTAGAGGGATTTGAGAAGTCTCTGTTGTCTTAAAGTGAACAACATTCAAGCCTTGGAGAAAAAGAACCAGCTCCCCACATAGAAGCTGCCTCAGGTCAAGGCATCTGCTAAGAAGTCATCCTATCTGAAGTGTATGATGTATGAAGTGTGTGTGTGTGTGTGTTTTGTGGGGTGATATTTGAACCAATAGGGAAATGATAAAGGCACAAAATATAAGAAAATAGGCCTCGATATTTTTGTTTAATTAATATGCCTGTCAGATTATACAAAGTATACTCTAACATTATATGGATCAGTGTAACACTGTACACATTCTATACACTGGACTATAAATACATAATCTCACATTATCTAGGAACTGGGAGATAGATCTTGTATAAAATAAAATATACATTGTTTGCTTTTTGTATGCCCTCCACTCCATAACATCAAGATTTTGGTTTCCACCTCCTAATGCACAATTTTATTTTCCAAGGCTTTGATGAACTTTAAGTGGGATACCAGAGAGTGGAGATATACCTTGGAGTCTTGTGGGAGTTATGTTATGTGGATCTAAGGAGGTTTGGGAACTGACTTTTCCTCACAGCACATTATATTTTGCCCTAAGGAGGTCAAGTAGTGGGAGAATGGGCACCACACAGTTGAGCTGGTGCTGTAGGCTGGAGAACAGGAATTGACTGTGGTGGATGAGGCAGAGGAGGAGATTTAGCTTGGTGTTGAGATATTTTCTTTTTAAATTTTATTTATTCACTTTACATCCAGATTGTAAGTCCTTTCCCTTCTCTCCTGGTTCCCCCTTCTCCTACCTCCCTTCCCCTACTCTTTAATATTGAATTTCTAGATGTTATCAACTAACTAAAACACACATACGTGCGTGTGCATGCGTGAGTGTACACATACACACACACACAATGCAAACAAAAACAAAAAATGAAAGCAAAATATGTTCCTTTGCTAATTTTGAGCAGTGGGACATTAGTTTGCAATATTCCATCCCTTTTGGCACATGGAAAGGTAGTGTCTCTGAGATGCAAAAAAGAAAAAAAGTCCACAAATGAATATCAACTGTTTGGCTCATTGGTTGAGATTGGGTGTCGTTTGGATGACAAAAGAGTTTTGTCTATCCTCCTCCTTGGGAAATGCCCTATATCAATAAATGGAAAGCAAATCATTTGTCATCTCACTATCAGTTTTGTTATGTTGTTTTCTTCTACGTGGCAGGCTAAATTAATGAGTGCTACCTTGATGAGGGTGCACACATTCTGAAAAGATGCACACACAGCACAAACGAAGAGGGGGATGGTTAATCACCCACTCTTAAGCAAACATGTCTCCAGATCTAACTTACAATAATCCAATCCATAAATTACTCATTGGGTACTTCAAAGACACTATGAGGGTGTCTGCCTTCTCACCCTGTAGGAAAAGAAGCTGGAAAAGATGTGAGTTTAGCGGGGTTCTCATAATGTTGAACTATGGTTTTCCTGTTTTAGAAAAAGTCAAGGATTTACTGAGTCCACCTAGCCTCAAGTGTGTTGTTCTGGGATGCCATTGAAATAGATATGAACAAATGCTCTGGGAGCTCCAGAGTTTTCCATGCCTACAATGGGCCAAAACACATTCCAGTATTTGCTCATAATAAAGGGCTTCAAGTTGTGGAGGGTGTGAGTTAGAAACTCCCTTGTCACCTGCCATCTGCATCCTCACCAACTCACAGCAGTGTTGCCTTTGTTCTGTTTTGGGTTTTGTGGATTTGCAGAACATCACTATGTACCTATGATTGACTGAAAATTGTTACACAGACCAGGCTGGCATCAAACTCACAAGAATCTCCATACCTCTGCCTCTTGAGTGCTGGGACTGTTAAAACGCCAGGCTCTTGGCTTTTCTTTGTATAATTTTTATCTAAGGAAAATCTGAGGTGGAAGGGTGAAATCAACCATTGTCATTATTTAGCCATATCATGCAGAACAGTGCTTATGGATCACATACTGGTAAGTGAACATGTGAAAAGTTCCAACCTTTGTTAAGTTGGGAGATTTAGGGTGGCTATCTTCTCTTGCCTGGCTCCCCGATGTGTATGTAAAAAGCATATCTCTGTCTATTTTTGAGGGTTTGTCATTCCAAGTGGGGAAGTTGGGATCTCAAGTGCAGATGTTTATAGGTCACTATTTCAGAATCAGTACAGTCTCAACAGTGTCTGAGGACCACACTGGCCATACACATGTTATGTGATCTGAAAAAGTTATGGAATGCTTCACAGCTCTAGTTTTTTTCTGTATTTACGGGGTTGATTTTTTAAAATTGTACTTTATTATAATTTATTCAGATTGCATTCCAATTGTTATCACCCCACTTGTATCTTCACACCCCCCTCTCCTTCCCTCTTCAGCCTTATTCTTCTACCGTAGACCTCTGACAGACGAGTTCTCCTCACCCACCATATGACTACAATCTATGAGGTCTCATCTGGATAGCCTGCTTCCTTTCCTCTGTGTGCCCACCAGGCCTCCACAACACAGAGAAATGATCAATTAGGGGGCAACTAAGTTCATGTCAGAAGCAGTCAATCTCTCCCCACAAACATGGAAAATGAGCTATATTCATTGGCTATATCTGAACAGGGGGTCTAGGTATACTGCATGCATTATCCTTGGTTCAGAAGTTTGTGCAGGCACTCCCTGCACATGTGCAGCAGGACCAGATCTGCTGCCCATGATGGTCTTCTTGTGGGGCTCCAGAACCCCCTGGGTCCTTCTGTCCTCCCATTTTCCATACCCCTCTCTGCACTCCACCTGGAGTCTAGTAGTGAGTTCCAGCATCTGTCCTGATCCCCTGCTGAACAGAGACCCTTGGAGGAGATACATGTTGGGCTAATAACCACTTGTTTTTCATGTATATTTTATTTATAATGATTTATTCACATCACATCGCAATTGTTATCCCTTCACTCTTATATTCCCTTTCCTTCCTTCCCTCCCTCTTCTACTGTATTCCCCTTCCCTAGATCTCTGATGGAGGGATAGACATCCTGATGCACTGTCTGGCCACAGTCTATTAGGTCTCATTGGGTAGCATACATCCCCTTCCTCTGTGTGCCTGAATATCTGTCTTGCCATGGGGCAGTGACCAAATTGTGGGCACCACAGTGCATGTTGGACATTCAGCACAAGGCCCCTCGCAATGTGGAGAATCAGTAGCTAAATCTGAACAAGAGGTCTTGATTCTCTGAATGCATTGTCCCTTATAGGTTCATCAGTTTGTACAGGACCCCCTGTGCCCAGATCCGCAGGCCTTGATTGTCTCCCTGTGGAATTCCTGCTCTTCTCTGGACTTTTATCCCCCGACTCTTCTCTGTAATTCTCAGCACTCTGCCCAGGGTCCAGCTTAGAAATGCAGTATCTGTCCAGATTGCCTGATGAGTCTCTCAAAGGAGATCTATTTTGGGCTAATATCCATTTATCAGTGAGTATATACCATGCATAACTTTCTGCGTCTGGATTACCTCATTCAGGATGATCACTTGTAGTTCCATCCATTTGCCTATAAATTTCAAAACTGCCTTGTTTTTAATAGCTGAATAGTATTCCATCGTGCAAATGTACCACAGTTTATTTATCCATTCTTTGGTTGAGGGACATCTAAGTTGTTTTCAGATTCTGGCCATTATGAATAATGTTTCTATGAACATAGCTGTGCAAATGTCCTTGTTGTATGGTGGAGCATCTTTCAGGTATATATCCAAGAATGGTATAGCTGAGTCTTGTTTTTTTTTAATTTAATTTATTCAGATTATATCTTAATTGTTATCCCCTCACTTGTATCTTACTGTTGATCCCTCTCTCCTTCTTTCCCCCTACTCCTCTCCCCTAGGTCGATGACAGAAGGGGACTTCCTCCCCCACCATATGGTCACAGCCTATCAAGTCTAATCTTGGTAGCCTGCTTATCCTTTCTCTGAATGACACAAGGCCTCCCCACCAAGGGGAAGTGATCAAATATGGGGCACCAGAGTTCATGTGAGAGTAAGTCCCTGCTCTCCACACATCTGTGGATAATGTCCTGTCCATTGGCTAGATCTGAATAGGTGTTAAGTGCTTAATTGCATGTATTGTCCTTGATTGGTGTAGTAGTTTGAACAGATCCCCCTTGGTCTAGATCTGCCCTTTATGATGTTCTTCTTGTGGCTTTCTAGGACCCTCTGGATCCTTTTATTTCTCCATTCTCCCATATTTCTCTCACCTAGAGTTAAAATAGGAAGACCCTGCATCTATCCCAATCTCCTGGTAAGTGAAGACTTTCATGGGACATTCCTTTTGGGCTAGTGTCCAATTATAAGTGACTATATACAATGTTTACTGTGTGTATTGTTCTTGTTTGGTGAGTAGTTTGAGAATACTCCTCTGGGTCCAGATCCGACTATCAGGATGTTCTTCTTGTGGGGTTCTAGGACACCCTGGATTCTTCTATTTCCACATTTTCTCATACTTCTTTCACCTAGAGTTCCAATGGGAACTCCCTGCACCTATCCCAATGCCTGGTAAGTTAAGACTTTCATGGGACATCCCATTTGAGCTAGTGTCCAATTATAAGTGAGTATATACTATGTGAGTCTTTCTGGGTCTGGGTTAACTCACTCAGTGTGACCCTTTCTAGTTCCATCCATTTGTTCACACATTTCTGGATTTCCTTTTTTTAATAGCTGAGTAGTATTCCATAGTGTAAATGTACCACAGTTTCTTTATCCATTCTTTGACTGAGCGACATTTAGGTTGTTTCCAGGTTCTGGCTATTACGAATAAGGCTGTTATGAACATGGTTGAGCATATGACCTTGTTGTGTGGGGAAGCATCTTCTGGGTATATTCCAAGGAGTGGAATAGCTGGGTCTTGAGGAAGCCCTATTTCTAGTTTTCTGAGAAAGTGCTAGATTGATTTCCAACGTGGTTGTACAAGTTTGCACTCTCACCAGTAATGAAGGAGTGTTTCCTTTTCTCCACATTCTCACCAGCATGTACTGTGACTTGAGTTTTTCATGTTAGCCATTCTGATGGGTATAAGATGGACTCTCACAGTCATTTTGATTTGCATTTCTCTGATGGCTAAGGATGTTGAACATTTCTTTAAGTGTCTCTCAGTCATTAGTATTCCTCTGTTGAGAATTCTCTGTTTAATTCTAAGGCTCATTTCTTAATTGGGTTATTTGGTTTGGTGGTGTTCAATTTCTTGAGCTCTTTGTTTATTTTGGATACTAGACATTTGTTAGATGTTGCCTTGGTGAAAATCTTTTCCCACTCTGTAGGCTGTTGCTTTGTTCTGTTGAAGGTGTCTTCTGCCTTACAGAAGCTTCTCAGTCTCATGAGGATCCATTTATTAATTGTTGTCCTTAAGGCCTGAGTTGTTGGAATTCTGTTCAGGAATTGTCTCTTGTGCCAATGAGTCCCATGTTCTTCCCTACTTTTTATTCTAACAGATTTATTGTGTGTGATTTTATGTTGAAGTCTCTTATGTACTTAGACTTGAGATTTGTTCATGATGATAAATATGGGTCTACTTGAATTTTTCTACATGTAGACATCCAGTTAGACCAGCACCATTTGTTGAGGATGTTATCTTTTTTCCATTGAATAAATTTGGCTTCTTTGTGAAAAAATAAAGTGTCCATATGTGTATGGATTCATTTCTGGGTCTTTGATTAGATTCCATTGATCAACCATTGCTATTGCTATGCCAGTACCATGCTATTTTAATTATTGTTGCTCTATAGTACAGCTTGGGATTGGATATGGACATTCCTATGAATGATCTTTTATTGTATAGGATTGTTTATACTATTCTGGGTTTTTTTATTTTTCTTTTTCCATATTTCCCATTAATTTTGGTTTACCTTGTCACTTTCGGATGGAGTTTTCCTTCTAGTAACTTCTGTAAGGCCAGATTTGTTGATAGGTACTGTTTGAATTTGTGTATTTCATGGAATATCTTGTTTTTTCATCAGTGGTTATTGATAGTGTTGCTGAGTATAGTAGTCTGGACTGGCATCCGTGGTCTCTTAATGTTTTCAGAACCTCTGTCCAAGCCTTTCTGGCTTTTATGGTCTCTGCTTAGAAGTCTGGGATAATTCTGATAGGTTTGCCGTTATATGTTACTTGGCCCTTTTTTTTTGCTGCTTTTAATATTTTTCTTTGTTCTGTATATTTTGTGTTTTGATTATTATGTGACAGGGAGATTTTCTTTTCTGGTCTATGCTATTTGGTGTTCTGTAGGCCTTTTGTATGTTTATATGCATCTCCTTCTTTAAATTGGGGAAATTTTCTTCTACGATTTTGTTGAAAATATTTTCTGCACCTTGGAGTTGTGTGTCTTCTTTTTCCTCAATGCTTATTATTCCCAGGTTTCATCTTTTCCTGGTGTCTTTGATTTCTTGCATGTTTTTTTTTTGTCAGGAATTTTTCAGATTAAGCATTTTCTTTGATGGTTGCTTCAAGACCTACAGTTGTATCTTTTCGTCCCTAGATTCCTTCCTCCATGCTTGGATTCTGTTAGAGAAGCTCACCCCTGTGTTCCTTGCTTCTTTTTCTAAGTTCTCTCATTCCCATTTTCTTCTTTCTGTGTCTTTATCACTGTCTGCATTTTCAGCTTCAGATCTTGAATTATTTTATTAATTTCCTTCAACTGATTTTTTGTATATTTCTGAGTATCTTCTTGTGCCTCTTTTTAGGCTTTAAGATTTTGGACTGTTTTGTTGATTTCTTTCACTGGTTATTTGTATTCTCCTGAATTTCTTTCAGTGCTTCTCTATAGGCTTATTTTATGTCTTCAACCTGTTTGGCTGCATCTTCCTGAAGTTATTTACATATTTTGTTCATTTCCTCCATTATTATCTTCATTACAAAGGATTTGAGGTTATTTTCTTGTATTTCAATTGAGTTTGGGTTCTCAGGATTGCTTTCTTTGGGATAGCTGGGATGGAAGGTAGCTTCTGTTGTCTTTCACTTCTCCTTGAGAGTTGATTGTTGGTGAGTGATTATAGGTCAAGTGTCCTTGCCTGTGGGGATCAGCAAACTCTTCACTGAAAGAGGCAGGTGATCTGGTTTTGGTTATAGGAGACTTTGTACCACTCCCTGGGCTCCCCACTGCATCATCAGAAGTAAGTGCTGGTGCTTTGCCGCCCCATGATCAGCTCAAGGTAGTGTATGTAGAGCCACTATCCTGTCTTTGGCTGGGCTTTGAATACCCTTCCCTCAGGCCTTGGTGCTTTGGGTCCTAGGCTCAGATCACCCTAGAGTGTCTGAACCCTCTGCTGCTTCTGGTAGGTGTCTTAGTTTCTGCCTGATCCATCCATGCAGTGGTGCCTAAGTTCCACACACCAGGGAGACAGTAGCTACTGCCTTCTGATTGTTTTTGGTTGTCTAGATTTCTGTTCTATCCATTCAGTTCTGCCCAGCCTCTCCTGAGGGATGGGAGGCCCTGCTAGGCTATGGATCCTTGCTGGGCTGGGTCAATTTTCTTATTGTGCAGGGACAGTCCACTTGGGCCTGTAGCTAGGTTCCTACCATCTCTGGTTCAGACCGTGCACCTGATGCAGCTCAGTCCTGCTGGGTTGGGCCAGCTAGATAGTTTCCTGCCCTTTCCCCTAAGGCCTGCCCAGCCTCTCCCAAGAGCATGGCCAGTCCTGCTAGGTTATGGAGCTTGGCTAGGCTGGGTCCGTTCTGTCCAATTGTTCAGGGACAGTCTGCTGGGCCTGATAGCTAAGTTCCTGTCCGATCCCATTTAGACAGCACTACTTTGGCTGGATAACATGTCCACAGCCGACTAGAGCCTTGTGTGGCACCTTGGCTTTCTTTGGACTGGTTTGGGGTGGGTGGGTGGGTGGGTATGAGGACTGATCAACTCGTTTCCCTGAAATTTCCCCAGGTCAGGAGCTCTGATGCTTTACTACCTGGAGTTCAGTCCCATATACTGAGTTCATGCTGTAGAGCAAGGGTACAGTTAGCAGTTGGCAGGAAGGTTCCAGTCCAGGCTCTGGGGACTGGCCTCCCATCCTCCGTGGGCCATTGTATGACCAGAGGCCAGACCCACCTGTGGTCTGCACTATGCGGACCCATTTCACCTAGTGATCTCCAGTTCTTGTAGTCTGTGGATCCCAGTAAGAATCCTAGTGTAATGCACTCAGATACAGTGAATGTTTGGCACTGCCCTCTTGGAATCCGTAGCTGGGTCCTGAGGTAGCACTATTCCCAATTTTGTTGGAAAAGCATCAGATTTATTTCCAAAGTGGTTGCATAAGTCTGCACTCCCATCAGCAATGGAGGAGTGTTACTCTTTATCCACATCATCGCCAACATGTTCTGTAGCTTGACTTTTTGTTCATAACAATTATGATTGGTATAAGGTGGAATATTAGAATTGTTTTGCATTTCTCTGATGACAAAGGACTTTAAACATTTTTTTAAGTGTGTCTTGAATTTTATGCATGGTGATATATATGGATGTACTTGCATTTATCTACATGTAGACATCCAGCTAGACCAGCACCATTAGTTGAAGTGGCTATCATTTTTCCATTGTATAGATTTGGCTTCTTTATCAAAAATCAAGTGTCCATAGTTGTGTGAGTTTATTTCTGGGTTTTCAATTAGATTCCACTGATCAAGCAGCCTATTTCTGTGCCAGTACCACAGTTTTTATTATTACTGATGCTCTACAGTACAGCTTGAGATCAGGAATTGGGATTCCTTTTCTTGTTTTTTTTTTCCATATGGAGTTGAAAATTCATCTTTCCTGGCCAGTAAAGAGTTGTATAGTTATTTTGATAGGGATTGCATTGAACATATAAATTGCTTTTGGTAAAATGGCCCCTCTTGTAATGTTTATCCTTCTGATCCACAAGTATGGGAGATCTTTCCAGCTTCTCATATATTCTTCAATTTCTTTCTTCAGAGACTTGAAGTGTATTCATACAACTCTTTCACTTGCTTGCTTAGAGTAACACCAATATATTTTATATTATTTGTGGCTATTATGAAGGGTGGAGTTTCTCTAATTTCCTTCACAGTTCATTTGTCATTTTTATAGGAGGGCTAGTGATTTATTTAAAAATTAATCTTGTATATGACCAATTTGCTGATGGAGTTTATCAGCTTGAGAGTTCTCTGATGGAATTTTGGTAGTCACTTATGTATACTATCTTATCATTTGTCAATAACAATACTTGACTTCCTTCTTACTTTCTAATGTGGATCCACGTGATCTCCTTTTGTTGCCTTATTACTCTAGCTTGAACTTCAAGTACTAATTTAAAGAGATGGAGAGAGTGGGCAGCCTTGTGTAGTCCCTGGTTTTAGTAGAATATTTTTTAGTTTCTCTCTATTTAATTTGATGCTGGCTATTGGCTTACTATATATAATATTTATTATGTTTTTATATGTGCCTTGTATCCCTGATATCTCCAAGAGTTTAAACATGAATGGGTTTTTTGATTTTGTCAAATGATTTTTTTGGCATAAGGAGATAAACATGTGGGGTATTTTCCTTTCAGTTTGTTTATATGGTGGATTATATTGATGGATTTCCATATATTGACCCACCCCTGCATGGCTAGGATGAAGCCTACCTAGTGGTGGTGAATGATATCTTTGATGTGTTCTTTAATTCAGCTTACAAGTATTTTATTGACTAGTTTTGTATCAATATTCATAAGAGAAATTGGTCTGTAATTCAGTTTCTTTGCACTTTCTGTGGTTTAGGTATCAAAATGATTGTGGCCTCATAAAATGAGTTTGGTAATGATCCTTCCATTTCTATCTTGTGGAATAATTTGAAGAGTATTTGTATAAGCTCTTTTTTTTAATGTCTGGTAGAATTCTGTGTGGAAACCACCTGGCCATGGTATTTTTTGGTTGTGAGAATTTTGATGACTGCTTTTTTTGATGCAGGAAATATATGATTATATTATTTGTTTATCAGATCTTAACTTTGGTAAGTAGAATCTATCCAGAAAAAAATTTAATTTCATTTAGATTTTCAAATTTTATTGCATATAGGATTTTGATGTAAGACCTAATAATTATCTGGATTTCTCCAGTGTCTGTTGTTATATTTCCCTTTTTTATATCTGATTTTGTTGATTTGGATAGTGCTCCTATACCTTTTAGTTAGTTTGGCTAACGGTTTATCTATCTTGCTAGTTTTCTCAAATAATTGGCTCTTTTTTTTTTTCATTAATTCTTTGAATTGTTTTCATTGTTTCTAATTTATTGATTTCAACCATGGGCTTGATTATTTCTAGACATCTGCTCCTCTTAGGTGTGCCTGCTTTTCTTCTCCTAGGGCTTCCAGATGTGGCATTAAGTTGCTTGTATGTTATGTTTACAATCTCTTCATGAAGGCACTTAGTGCTATTTATTTTCCTCTTAGCACTCCTTTCATTGTGCCCATATATTTTAGTATGTTGTACCTACATTTTCATTGAATTTTAGGACATCACTAATTTCTTTCTTTATTTCTTCTCTGACGCAGTTATCATTGAGTAGAGAGTTGCTCAGTTCCCAGGTGTCTATAGGCATTTTGTTATTTATGTTGTTGTTGAGGTACATATTTAGTCCATGGTTGTCTGATAAGATGCAAGGGGTTATGCCAAGCTCCTTGTATCTGTTGATTCTTGTTTTGAGACCTACTATATGTTAAATTTTTGAGAAGGTTCTGTGAGGTGCTAAGAAGAAGGTATTTGTGTTTGGGTGAAAAGTTCTGTAGATATATGTTAGGTCCATTTGATTCATGCCATCTGTTTCCCAGTGTCTGAACTCAGTCTATCAGGTCTCATCAGGGTTGCTTGCATCCTCTCCCTCTGTGTTTCCATGGGGCCTCTCCCCTAAGAGGCAGTGACCAAACCACTGGCACCAGAGTTCTTTTCAGAGCATGACCGCTGCTTCCCCTTTCCCCATATGGAGAATGAGCTGTTCATTAGCTAAATGTGAAGAGGGGGCTTAGGTCCTCTGCTTGCAATATCCTTGGTTCATGTATCAGTTTGTGCAGGCCTCCCGTATGTCCAGATCTGACAGCCTTAATAGTTTCCTTTTGGAGTTCCTGATAACTCCTAGGATCACTTCCCCTGCCCCATCTTTGCATCTTCTAACTCTTCCAAACAACTGGCAACTCTTCACCAAGAGTTTGGCTGCATGTACCAGTATCTGTCCCCTCTATTGTGTGGAGTCACTCTGAGGACTTCAATGTTGACCTACTATTCACTTGTACTTGAGCATATAGCATACATATTTTTCTGGCCTGGGTTATCTCACTCAGGATGATAATTTTTAGTTCAATCCATTTGCCTAAAAATCTCAAGATTTCCACATTTTTGATAGCTGAATGGTATTCCATTGTGTAAATGTACCACACTTTCTTGGTACATTCTTTGGTTGAAGGACATCTAGGTTATTTCTAGATTCTGGCTATTACAAATAAAGCTGCTGCTATAAAAATAGTTGAGCAAATGTCCCTGTTGTATGGTGGAGCATCTATTGGGTATATGCCCAGATAATGTTCTTCTTGTAGGTTTCTAGGACCCTCTGGATCCTTCTATTTCCCCATTCTACCATATTTCTATCACCTAGAGTTCCAATAGGATGTCTTCATATCTATCCTAATTTCCTGGTAAGTGAAGACTTTCATGTGACATGCCCCTTGGGTTAGTGTCCAATTATCAGTGAGTATATACGACTTGAGTCTTTCTGCTTCTGAGTTAACTCACTCAATCTGATCCTTTCTATTTCTATCCATATGTCCAGAAAATTTGAGATTTCCTTGTTTTTAATAGCTGAGTAGTATTCCATAGTGTAAATGTACCAGTTTATCCATTCTTCTACTGAGGGACATTTAGGCTGTTTCCATGTTCTGGCTCTTATGAATAAGGCTGCTATGAACGTGGTTGAGCATATGTCCTTGTTGTGTGCTAGAGCATCTTCTAGGTATATTCCAAGGAGTGGAATAGCTGGGTCTTGAGAAAGCCCTAGTCCCAGTTTTCTGAGATAGCAGCAGATATATTTCCAAGGTGGTTGTACAAGTTTTCATTCCCACCAGCAATGAAGGAGTGTTCCTCTCTCTCCACATCCTCACCAGCATGTGGTGTCTCTTGAATTTTTTCTCTTAGCCACTCTGATGAGTATAAGATGGAATCTCAGAGTTGTTTTGATTTGCACTTCCCTGATGACTAGGGATATTGAGCATTTCTTTTAAGTTTTTCTATGCCATTCAGCATTTCTTTGTTGAGAAATCTCTGCTTAGCTCTGTACCCCATTTCTTAATTAGGTTATTTGGCTTATTGGTGTTTTAATTCTTGAGTTCTTTATATATTTTGGATATTAGCTCTTTGTCAGATGGAGGATTGGTGAAGCTCTTTTCCATCTATAGGTTCTCAGTTTTTTCTGTTGACAATGTCCTTTGACTTTCAGAAGCTTTTTTGTTTCATGAGGTCCCATTTACTAATCTTAGAGCCTAAGCTATTGATGTTCTGTTTAGGAAGTTGTCTCCTGTGCTAATGAATTTAAATCCTATCCCTACTTTTTCTTCTAACAGTTTTAGTGTATTTGGTTTTATGTTGAGGTCTTTAACCCACTTGGACGTGAGTGATAAATATGGATCTATTTGCATTTTTTTCCATCTAGTAATCCAGTTAGTCAAGCATTATTTGTTGTTGAAGATGCTATCTTTTATTGATTATATGGACTTGTTTTCTTGGTCAAAAAGTCTCAAAAGGTATGTGGGTTTATTTCTGGCTTTCCAGTTCGATTTCACTGATCAACCACCATATATCTATACCAGTACAATGCTGTTTTTATTACTGTTGCTCTATAGTACAGCTTAAGGTCTGGGATGAAGATTCCTCTAGAAGATCTTTTATTTCACAGAGTCATTTTAAGTATTATGTTTTTTTTTATATGAAGTTGAGAATTGATCTTGCAAGATCTTTAAAGTATTGTGTAGATATTTTGATGGTAATTGCATTAAATCTGTAGATTGCTTTTGGTAAGTTGGCCATTTTTACTATTTTGATCTAATCCCTGACCATAGGAGATCTTTCTATCTTCTGATATTTCCTTCAATTTCTTTCTTCATAGACTTGAAGTCTTTTCATACAAGTCTTTTACTTACTTGGTTAGAGTTACATGAAGATACTTTATATTATTTGTGGCTAATGTGGCAGTTCTAGTTTCCCTAATTTCTTTTTTAGCTCATTTGTCCTTTGTATACAGCACAGCTACCAATTTTTTTAGTGGATTTTTATCTAGGCACTTTGCTGACGGTGTTTATCAACTGTAGGAGTTCCTTGGTAGGATTTTTGGGGTCACTTTGGTATTCTATCATATTGCCCCTGAATAGTAATAATTTGACTTTTCCTTTCAAATTTGTATCCTCTTGATCTCCTTTAGTTGTCTTAGTACTCTATCTAGAACTTCAAGTGCTATATTAAAGAGACATGGACAGAGTAGGCAGTTTTGTCTTATCCCTTATTTCAGTGTAATTGATTTAAGTTACTTTCCATTTAGTTTGATATTGGCTATATGCTTATGTATGTTTACATATGTGCCTTGTATCCTTGATTTCTCCAAGACATTAAATATGAAAGGTGTTGGATTTTGTCAAATGATTTTTCAGCATCTAACAAGATGATTGTGTAGCCTTTTTCTTTCAGTTTATTTTTGTTTTTGTTTTCATTTTTTTGTTTGTTTGGTTTTTTGATGGATTACATTGATAGATTTCCATATATTGAGCCCTGCTGGCATGCCTGGAATGAAGCATACTTGGTCATAGTGAATGATAATTTTGATGTTTTCTTGGATCTGGTTTTTGAGGATTTTATTGAAGATATTTGTATCCATGTTCATAAGGGAAATGGTCTGAAATTCTCTTTCTTTTGGGGGTCTTTGTGTAGCTTAGGTATCAAGGTGATTGGGCCCTTATAGAATGAATTTGGTAAATGTCTCTGTGATTCTGTTTTGTGGAATAGTTTGGAGAGAATTGGTACTACCTCTTTGTTGAAGGTCTGGTAGAATTATATGCTGAACTGAATCCATCCAGCCCTGGGCTTTTTGTTGTTGTTGTTGGCATACTTTTGATGACTGCCACTATTTTGAGGTATAGGACTATTTAATTTGTTTACCTGATCTTGATACAATTTTGGTAGTTGTTATCTATCAAGAAAATTGTCAATTTCATTTAGATTTTCAAATTTTAATATTATCTCTTTTTTTCTGTGTGTTTAATGTTTTGATTATTATGGTAGAACAATTTTCTTTTCTGGTATAATCTTGTGACCATTTACTTGGAAGATCTTCTTTCAGCCCTTTATTCTCAGATAATGCCTATTTTTGTGGATGAGGTGTGGTGCGTTTCTTGTATGCAGCAGAAAGTTGAGTCTTATTTACATATCAATTCTATTAGTCTGTGTCTCTTTATTGGAGAATTGAGATCATTGTTGTTGACAGAGATTAATGATTGGTGACTGTTAGGGACTTTTATTTTGATGTTGGTTGTGGTAGTGTGTTTGTGTGTTTGTCTAGTTTTGTTTTGTTAAAGTAACATTATCTATTTCTTGTGTTTTTCTTGGAGTAGTTAGCCTCCTTGGATTGGAGTTGTTCTTCTAGTATCTTCTGTAGTGCTGTATTTGTGCATAGGTACTGTTTAAATTTGTTTTTGTCATGAAATATCTTGTTATGCATGTATTGTTATTGTATTTTTTCTGGGTATGATAGTCTGGACTGGTATCTATGGTCTTTTAGGATTTCCAAGACATCTGCCCAGGTCTTTCTAATTTTTATGGTCTCTGCCAAAAAGTCAGGTTTGATTCTGATAGGTTTGACATTGTCCTTTTCCCCTTGCCTCTTTTAATAATTTTTCTTTGTTCTGTACAGTTAATGTTTTGATTAATCTATGCCTGGAGATTTTTCTTTTCTGGTCTACCTATTTGATGTCCTGTAGGCCTCTTTTGTGCTGATAGGCATCTCTCTCCTTAAATTCAGGAAATTTTCTTCTATGATTTTGTTGAAAATATTTCCTAGGCCTTGGAGTCAGGCATCTTCTCTTTCCTCAATTCCTATTATCCTTAGGTTTAGTCTTTTCATTGTGTCCTTGATTTCTTACATGTTTTATGTTAGAAATTTTTTTAGATTTGACATTTTCATTGATGGTTGCATCAAATTCTTCCATTGTATCTTCTATACCAAAGATTCTTTCCTTCAGCTCTTGCATTCTGTTGGACATACTTACTTCTGTATTTCTAATTCTCTTCTCTAAGTTCTTTTATTCCAGGCTTTACTCAATTTGTGCTTTTATTATTGTTTCCATTTTTATCTTCAGATATTTAACTATTTTATTGATTTACTTCACCTGATTGCTTTTTTCCTGAATTTCTCTCAGTGATTCTTCATTTCCTCTCAATAGGCCTCTTTGATGGTCTACGGGCCTCAATCTGCTTGACTGTATTTTCCTATATTTGTTTATGGATTTTATTCATTTCTTCCATTATTATCTTCATTAAAATATATTTGAGGTCAAATCCTTTGGTTTAAGATGTGTTAGAGTTTCCTGGAGTGATTGTTTTGAGATAATTGAATTCTGGAGATACCATAATATTTTTGTTTTTGTTGTTTGTGTTTTTATGCTAGCTTTTAACTATCTACCTGTCACTGGCATTGGGTGATAGTTTTTTGTTGACCTTCACTAGATATTGAGAACAGCTTATAGGTGAGACCCTTCACCTGTGGAGATCAGAGAACTCTTTTGGTGAATCAGGCATGTTACCTGAGATCAGACCTGGGAACTTTCCATGTACCAGCTGGGGGACCTCAGATCTAGCTTTACTTGATACCCTTGTGTCTCTTTTCGGCAGGGAGATTCAAACACTGGTGTTTTGTAGCCACAGCTCTCTGTGAAGCACAGAGTTCAGATGTTGTGTGTTAGTCCTTGGAACCCATGCCCTTGATTGCTTGGACCCAGGAATTTCCCATAGATTAGCTGGATGACCTGAGGTCAGATCAACTCATGTTCAGACTTTGAGGTCTACTCTGGGCTAGAAGATGCAGATGATGGTGGGTTATTTTTTTAGCCCAAAGCTCCAACTGAGACACAGAGCTCAGATGTTGTGCACCCTGCCAGATATGCAGATAGTCCTTGGAGCCTACACCCATTACTCTGGACCCACAAACATTCTGTAGATTAGCCATTTGATCTGAGGTCAGATCCATTTGTGTCCCAGATAGATGGGTGTGGTCTGGCCTAGAAAACCTAGACACTGGTGTTTTGTAGTCTTCACTTCAGTTTGATACCCAGAGTATAGGTGTGGACTGCAAGCAGGTGCATAGATAGATTTTGGAGACTATGCACACACCTGCAGGGACTCAGGTACTTTTCTGTAGATAAACTGGATGGCCTGTACCAGAATCACCATGCCCCACACAGTGTGGACCCCTCTCACCTGGAAATCACCAGCTCTGGTGTTTTGTAGTTCACAGTTAGGTTCTTAGGTCATTGTGCAGTCATTGCTGTTCTGCAATCTTGCATACCTAGGGTTGATTTTTAAAACAAGCAAAATGTCAACAAACTATACTATCTAATGAGCCTGTTGTGAGAAAGAATCAAGTAAATATTAAAGAGACTTCTATGTGCCTTAAGAATACAAAATCATCAGGTGGTCTACTTTCTTTTTATTCTAGTTAGTTATCAAAAGTGTAATGGCTTAAAAGCATACAGTCTTTGTTATCTAAGGTTTCTGCAGGTACAAATTCAAAAATGGACCAAGGATAATATTAAATGATCAGTAGAGCTGGGTTCATTTTGGTGCACCTATGAGTGGGAAAATTAAGTCTTGCTCTTTCCAGTTTCTAGTGGCATTCTGATTTCCTTCGTTCATGGTTCCTTGTTCCATCTTCAAAACCTGCAAAATATCCCTGAAGCCTTCTGTTATAAAGACACTGTCTACTCATTCATGTTACATTGTATAGGACTCTGTTAATATATTGTCTTGTGAAATAAGGGTGTCATGGCCAGCTTTCACACATCCATTGTCATTGACCTATCTGGACATCAAAAAATTCCATCTTATTTCATTGCCATTTGTTGAAATTATATCTGAAATGACCTTTCCAAGGAAATGTGGGCCCGTGGTGACTTGTGTGATGGGAAGTAATATAGGTGAAGATGGTTGATGAGATACAGGCTTGGGTTACTAATATCTGCTTAAATTGCAGAGAATAGTACCCATAGAGTCTACATCTTTCTCACTCCTAAGACTCTGTCTTTCATCTTACAGGTTCATCTCTCTTAGTAAGTCCACAAGTCATATGGTGAAGTGGTCTAGGAGCTAGCTTAGAACATCACAGGATAGGACTGGGGCATCTTTACCAAGTCAGTACCAAGTAGCTCCTCCTCTAAGGTGTGGTGGCTCCTACTAAATAGTGATCTGGGGATATTTTCCCAACACTCTGCCTGATCATTATGCTTTAAATGGATTTCAAGTTATTTCAATCTCCTTATTTGCACCTGCCTCTCAAATTTTATCTCTGTGTGATCCATAGAAATAGATGTACCAGTGACATGACTACTTGTTGGTATCATATTGCAACCAGGTATTCAGGATCCATGACTACATCCTAACTTATGGATTGTGAAGAAAGCCCTCTTTTGACTCTTTTGCTTAAAGGGAAATCTAATTTCCAGATTCTGGTTTTCTCCTATTTTTATTGACTGGAATAGTGCTAACGTCATATGTTTAAAAGCTGAAGAATTTCTGCCAGCCTAAAGAAGCAATGCATATCTGATAAGATGTTGGCTGACTTTATACATCTTCCTGTCAACATTTTCTCCAGGTCCTGGAAGTATATTCAGTTATAATTTCCTCCTTGCCTAAAACCAGCCTTGAGATCAATATTCAACAGGACTTTAGCACTCCTATCTCTTTGGAGGCTATTGGAAATTTCATTTAAATGGTCAGCTTTTAACATAAATCCTGCTGTAGAGCAAGTGCTTGATAACTAGTAAGGTATGGGCATAGTTGTAATTACTCTTATCATTTCCATTGTCAGCCTCTCCCCCCTTCTGTACTGTGACTAGGCTAAGGAACTAGATTCTTAGATTGAAAAGCCAAAATTTTAATATCCTTAAATAAGATTTTCTTAGTTTGTTTTCTGTGCAGTTATAAACATGACGACAACAACAAGAACAAAAACCAACCAAACAAAACTTAGATAGTAAATGGTTTATTCCATCTTACAGCTTACAGTCCACCATAAAGAGAAGTCAGGGTAGAAACTCAAGGCAGAAACCAGAAGGTGGGAACTAAAGCAGAAGCTGTCAAGTAAGGCTGTTTACTGCTTTCTCTCTTTCACTCTCCCAGGACAACCTTCCTAGGTTGACACCAGCCACCGTGGACTGTGTCCTTTCACACCAATAATTTATCAAGAAAATATAACACAGATTTGTCTGCAGGCCAATCTGATGGAGTCATTTTTGTTTTGTTTGTTTGTTTGTTTTTTAATTGAGGTTCCCTCTTCACAGATAAATATAACTCTTCTAACGTTGACAAAATCTAATTAGTTCAGGGACAAAGTATTCTAGCACAGTAGTTAAAACATGAACCAATTCTTTCTTCCTATCCAATGTGAACTCAGGAGCAATACCAGGAAGCTGCTGGATTCTCTTTTCATCCTTTGGGTTTATAGTGCTTTATGACACCATTCTGTGTGTCTTAATTCATTGTCAAACCAGAAAACATCAAACAACTTCATGCAGATAAAAAGATGAATTTTACCTCCCCATATAAAGCACATTCCAAAACTCCCAGCCTAAATACTTTCAGTGTTTAAAACCAATTTACTATTTAAAAGGAGTTCTGAATAATACTAAAAATGGATCACTGAGGATCATAAATACAACCCATAATCTTATCATCATATAATGAATATACCAATTCACATAGAATTGAATAACAGGTTTATGGAAGGAGAAAAAATGAAAGTGGTCTTAGACACAGCAGCTTCCTGCTATAAGTGGTTCACTGATTCCACAATGTTCCACCCAAAATAATTGGCCTCTTGATGGCACCCTCAGCATACACCCCCCTCCCCCAATTACTGTAAGATTTGTTTAGCAATACTTAGTGCTAAACTATTCATCTGTTTTCTTGGATCGTTCATGCCTTTTACTTGCCACTTTGCCACAGTCTGCAGTCAAAACTACTTCCTCACTAAAATGCCAAACAAAGAAATCTTCTGATAAAGAGTGCCAACTCCTGGTTTTATCTCTAAACCCTTTTCTCACTTTCACTGCACAATTTGAGCTTTTGAGACATATGTCCCAAAAGAATGGAGTGGTCTATTTGTTTTAAGCACTGTTTTCTCCTACATAGGGGAAAGAGTTTAATATCACACATAGAGTGACATAAGTGGGCTAAGTTTGTCAGACCTTCAAGCTATTCCCACAAAAAAGACTACTCCACCTGCCACCAGGAAAAGTCATATGCTGAAATAGAACACTCAAAGTCTTCTTGTCTGATGGATCAAAATAAACAATTGTCTCACATTATCTTTTCTAATCTGAGATATCTCTGATTAGAGTGCCTCAGGGATCTAACACACGGTGCAAGATGTACCCTTTCATGCAAAGCCATCGCACTCCTTTTATTTTATAAAGGAAGAAACTGAGGTCAATGTATAAAGGATGTTTTGGTAAATGTTATTATCAGGTAGTAGTGAAGCCAGGGCTTAAGTCTTGGTCTTGTTGCAGACCTTTTCAGCTGTCACACATGTGTCCCTCCATTGGCCTTGGGCAAGACACCTGCTTTTTCTAAGTTCTTTCTTGGTTGGGAATATATCATTTGGTATGTTCTTTTTTTTGTGTTGCTCTCACAGGAATGTTGGGAGGACTCATGTAGATAAGAAACTGTATAGGAGTTCTGTAAAATAGTAATGTCATGTTAAAAATAAAACATTATTAAATAGTGTTAATTATTTAGTAAATGGAAATATATTACTAGATAAATCATCTTTTATAACTCTAGATACAGGGACAAACATGGTGGTGTGGCTAGACGGATACAGTAAATAAATGCAGACCCATTGTGATCAGTTTAAGAGTCTTATGTCAAGAGAGTTATTCAGTACAACATTCAGAAACACAACTTGGAACAAAGGTGGGTTCCTTAGTAACATCCATCCTCATCCTTCATATTAAAAAGCCCCTAGCAAGTACTACAGATGGATTTGTAGCTTATTGAAGACACTCCCTAACCAGAGCCAGCTAGTATCCATTAATTTGAAACACATAAAGCTTTCATTTACAATTCCATTACTATTCTTATGGTGACATAGGGGACAATCATCATTTATTTTGCTGATTTATTTATTTTTAATTAAAACTCAGTTATGGTAAAAAGACATAGAAATCTACATATAGAATTAGAACTGATGACGTCTGTCCTCAAGCTTTAAAAAGGTAACAGTCATGTGGCAACATAAACCAAGGAGTTTGAGGCTCTCCCAGGTAAAATATTCATTTTTTAATAAAAGCAACTCAAAATGCTATCATCTCTGATAATGTGAATTGTCCTGGAAGAATTAATCACTGAGCCTTGCTCCCCTAAGCCAACTCCTACTAAGTGATCTCAAGTTCACCTAAAGAAAATCTACACTTCAGGTAAGACTTTGATGACTTAATAAAAGTTTCCAGAAGAAATAACACTTGAAGTTGTTAATCACATATAATTTAGTATTTTAGCCAACCTTTCATGACTCTCATAAAACATCTTGCACAAACTAAATTTACAAAGAAAAGAGATTCACATATCTCAGTTGTAGAGGTCCAAAATTCAAATAAATGCAATGGGTCCTCATGATGTCTTAATTAAGTCACTTCATAGGGAGATGCACACAGGAGATATGTGGATCAAGTGTCACATCTCAAAGCAGAAAACAGAGTGCTCAGTAGGTTTTCAGAGCAAGGCTATCATGAGTGGAGTAAGAAAAGCAGTATGAAGAACACTTAAATCCAATTAAAACCAATTCTAAGAACACTCCCTCATGATCTAAAGACTCATCTAATATTCGAGTTTCCAACCATTCCCTAACCTTCCCACCTGTACTACCAAGTCTCTAAGACTTGGACCTTCAGTGACACTCATTAACACTGATAATGTATCCAAAGTATTGTACTTCATGTGAAAGCTTTCTGAGTTCTTACTCAAGTGAGAAGGTCTACAATAGCAGATTGCATGATACATTGCAAACTTTCTGAGTTCATCATAGGAAAATGGATGATTTCATATTTACTGATACCAAATTTGTACTGTCTTTTTTATATGCATTATTTTCTTTAGGCCTGAGAGCTGTTCATAAGGAAGAACTGGTTGTGTCTTCATTTTATAAAGAGACAGAATTTAAAAATGGAAAATCACATGGCCAATATCACAAAGCAAGGAATCATTGTGTCAGGGATTTAAGCCCAGGAGGTGCTCACTCCAGGGGTCATATGCCAATCACCTCAGTGATTAGGGGATTTTTCAAGGTTGAGGAATCCTGCTGAAGATGACAAAGTTAGGACTGAGGTTGAGATAATAAGACAACTTTTTCCAGTATTCAAACCACTTTGGTTGAGTTACATTAAGGTATGTCTTTTCTTTGCCACAAATTTATATACTGGGTGTGTATGTTGTCTTCTGTAGTTGTCACTGTCATACTTGGTGTATGTGTGTGTGTGTGTGTGTGTGTGTGTGTGTGTGTGCGTGCGCGCGCGTGCACGCACGCATGTGTGTATTCAAGATTATCACTCCTTTCATGATTCATTAACTTCCTGATGAACTTATACAACTTGTTGATATCCAAAAGTAGGTGCGAATTCCTGGGGGATTGCTTTATGCTTCCAACCTGTATTCTTACATGGCTTTAGCACTCTTGGGGGACACTGTGAAACTCCCCACAGCTTTCCATCATGTGGAACTTGCAGCTTCCCACCATAATCTGCTTACAAGATAGTATTTGTCTCTCATTCTTGGTCTGTAGGTCTGGAATGTTTGTGCTTTGCCTGCCCTATTTCACTGATACTCCATATATACTTTTTCCATGAATAACAATTATATTCAGCTATGATAATTAGAGCTAGTCTATCTTATTTGATGCATTGGCCTATGCTAAGGATCTATTGATGAAGGGCACTTATCTTGGTAATATCAACATGATATGGATAGGAATCTAGATACTAGATATCTTCATGGTTTAAGAATGAGATTCTGAGGACCAGAATCACTTGGGTATGATTCACAGAGACCAGTCCAAGAATGAAGGATCTGAGACATTAGAGAAAAGAAGTTTATGACTTATTACACATCATTATACAAGCTCTAAGGTAGAGCTACTATATGGTAGGTGCCTATATCCCCTTCTGTACAATGGCTTAGATGCCATTTACATATTTCATCTTCTGTAGCTAGGACGCTCTTAGAGTTTATCATAACTCCACACATATTTTAATTTTTTAGTGTATGTTCATTAAACATAACCATTTTTCATTCAAGTAGGGCATATACTTTGACTATATTCATTCTATTTTTAAAGCTTTTCTATTAATTCTTTGAGAATTTTATATAGCGTGTTTTGAACATATTCACCTCTCAGATGTAACCCTCCTTTTTTTCTCAGATAACTTTATGACTTCTTCTTTTTTGTTTGTTTTACATCCATCAAGTCTAATCTGTACTGCTTATGTCTTCTTCGATGTATGATCTTTCACTGCAGTATTGTGAACTCAAGAGTGGCTACATGCTTAAAGAAAACTGACTATTTTCTCACCGCTTATCAATTGCCAATAGCTCTCTGACTAGAAGAGGAAGTATGTGACTGGCTTTTTTCTTCATGCTAGCATTTATTCTGGATTGAACTTCTGGAGAACTTGGGTGTGTTGCTACAACCACTGTAAGTTCATATACACAGTTTCTCTGGTGGTTTTGGAAGATAGTATTTCGTTACCTCCCACAATCTCTGGCTCCTCCAGGATTTCTGCCCCTTCTTCCACAATGATTCCCGAGCCTCAATAGAGGGTGTACACAATATAGACATCCAATTTAGGGCTGAATATTCCATAGTCTTTTTTTCTCTCTACCTTGTGGTGATCTATGTTGATCACTATTGGCTACAAATAGAAATTTGTCTCATGAGGGTTGAGATGCATTAACTTATGAATATGATAAATCATTAAAAGTTGGTTTAATACTATATCCATTTAGTAGAATAATAATAACAGGCTCTCTCTTCAGGCCTTTGACCTAACTAGCTATAGATTCTTGCTTTGATAATGGTGCCAAGTATACATTTCATCCTGTAGAGACTTAAAATTGCTTAATGATATTCATATTATTATTGCATCAGTAGACATGTCTTGCCAGGCAGGTCATTATTATAGTTTGCTGGGTTCACAGCTTAATGAAGTTGATGATTACTTTTTTTCTCTGGTAACTTGCATAGCACCTTCCAACACTAGGAAACCTAGCACATAGAAGTATGGCTTCTGAGTGAGTATCCACTTGATTTCTCCATGATTGATGACTCAGGTATCTAGTGTCTTCAATCTTATTACTCTCTTGTTATTCCCTTCTGTAGGTACCTTTCTGTTTCTTAATCTGCCTTTTACTTCTATATCATAAATTTATAATACATAATCAAGAATGCACATATGAGCGAAAACACTATATTTGTATTTCTGAGTCTGTCTTGTTCTGTTTAACACAATGATCAAGTTTCATCCATTTACCTGAAAATGGCATAGTTTTGTTCTGTATGGCCAAAGTAAACTCTATTGCACATCTTTACCTTATTTTATCTATCTATTAATCTGTTTCTAGACATGTAGGCTGCACCCTGAGACTAGAACTTCCATAAACATGTATTAGATACTTTTGGGTAGCCACACTGATATCCTTGGTGGCTAGAATAATATACATTCTCGCCAATAGGATATGAGGTCCCACCCCATCCTGGCTAGCACTTTTGGTGTCTTGTTTTTTTTTTTACCTCAAGAACATGAATACATGGGAATTTTCATGTTATTGATTTATGATGAAGAAATTAATACTCAGAAAGATTACACATTACCAGTCAGTATGCTGAACAAGTCCTCAAACCTGAATCCAGAGTGCCTTCTATGTCAGTCAAACATTAAGAAATGCTCTCACCATTGTTTCACATACAACATATCATATATCTAATTAAAAGTTGATGGACTGGAATTTGAGAGAGTAATAGTATTTAAACCTAGGAAATCAAAGACCAAATTAGAAAGTATGTGTATCTAATGAAGTAACCTGAGTTCTAATGATGTCACTTGAGAGCTGAGTAGTAGCATCCAGTAAATGACTCAATAAACATAGAAATGTAAGTGTGTATCCCAATGAAAATAAAATGCCTATTAATAAATGACATACTATGTTCAATTTTTGCCTTTCTGAAGCCTTGCATATGTACAAGAAAGAAGAGCTATTTGGGGCAGGTTTGGTAGCTAGATATTACAAAGTGTCTAATTAAATGGTGGAATACAAAAAAAAAAATTCAGTCTTAGAAATCTTGGGAAGAGATGGTAATGAGCAACGTATGTCATCAGCCTTTCCCAAGAATGAGCCTGAAGGCACATGAAATCTGAAAGACTTCAGAACCTGGGATTAGACTCCACCCAACTGAGGGCTGTGAAAAAAGCCCTTCTGAACCACCCCTGGTGCTAGGATTTTAAAGAACTTCTGGTTTCATATTCTTAATAAGTAAATAAATGGGACTGTCTTTTATTTGACCCATTTTTCAAAGGATGAAATCCATACCCATAAAAGTTACATTACCGAAACCACTTAAGCTGGTAAAAGGAGGGCCAGAGTATGAATACTAGTCTTTCAACACAATAAGTCAGCACTATCTATGGGTTTGTATTTAAAATTTTCTTCTTAGTTTTCATCACAGATCATGAAGACCATGAGGCAGCACTTTATTTATTTATTTTTGCAAATTTTGTCAAAATTATTTTAGCCACTTATTTTTGACAAAATCATTTCTCGATTATTCCTGTCTCCCACACAAGTCACACTCAGGTAGGAGTCTTTTGAAAGCAAATGGTATGTTTAATGCACTTAATGCAGGGAACTTTGAGAAGCCTCATGTCCTACTAACAGGATTTATGTCATGACTTGGGGAAGTGGAAGCAATTCTGGAGTAAATGGCAGGGACAGATAAAGATGGCATGGCTGCACCTCACTCATCCTCTTTCATCTCATTATCTGTTGAATTACCAGGCATTTCTGAAAGTCCGAAGACCAGGCCTCAGGAAAAAAATAGTAAGTGTGGTTCAAAGTTGGGTTTAAGTGAATTTGGAGCATCCGTGATGGTCACCAACCTCAGGGTATAAGAGTGTGAGGATGCCCAGTACAGGTACTGGTTTTTGGTAGCGTTCCCTGCACTGTCTTCCTGGACAAATGCTTATCTCAGGGTTATAAAATTACTGGGGCATACACTGAAGGATTAGATTTAGTGTTTAGTGTTTAGAAAGTGTTTAGTTATAGATGACAATTGGGAGAAAAGTGACAAAGAAAAAATAATCTCGACCTTGGCTCACTTTAGAATCTGTGAATGTCAATACCTAATAAAAATGTCTAAATTTTTCAGCACTTACTCTATAATAAGTTCTATCTGTCAAGCCTTTTAAACACCACATCTTACTTAATCCTCTTGACAGCTGCAGTAGACTGCAGTAGACTGAGACTCTATCTCATCCTTACAAGCAGTGAGAAAAGGCTTAGCTTACTTCTCAGACTTCTGACTATAGCACTCCACAAATATACTATGGAAATAAATGCCTGTGTCTTAGTATTCTATTGCTGTGAAGAGATACCACGATCCCAGTAACTTCTATAAATGAAACATTTAACTGGGGCTTGCTCACAGTTTCAGAAGTTTAATACAGTATCAGTGAGGTAGGAGATATTGCAGCACACAAGCAAGCATGGTACTAGAGAAGTAGCTGAGAGTTCTACATCCAGATGAGTAGGCAACAGAAAGAGAAGGCAAGTGGGTCTGACTTGAGATTCTGAAACCCTAAACCCCAGCCCACTTCCTCCAAATGGCCAGGCCCATCCCAGCAAGGCCACACCTACTCTAACAAAGCCATACCTCCTAATAGTTTCAAATAGTGCATTCCTTAAGCATTCACTATATGAGCCTATAAGGGGCATTCTCATACAAAATACAAGAGGTTGCACCTGAAAAGAGCCTTTGACTATAATAGCTCTTTCTGTAGGCAACAGGTGAACTCTGTTTGCCAAAGATCTCTTGGGTTTTTCTGTACTCATCATCTGAAATTGGACGTGATCCAGAATGTTGATGTCTTGGGAGGCAACCTTGTAATAATGAAAAATTTCCCAGTAGAAGACAAGTCTGTAAAATTCAGTACATATAATTTATAGAAACTCTGTAGATGCCATATTCCCTTCTAATGTCACAGAGGGGCTGTTAGCTACAAATTGCAGGAGAAGCCTGTAAGGTCAGCTTGGAAACTCTGGTGTTGAATCACTACTCTTCTTACCAAATGGTGTATTTAAACTAAGAGAAAAGCTCAATCCATTTGTTTTTATATAGTAGAATTCCAAAGCACATTTGGTAGGCATTGTTTAAATCCTCTCTATTTCTTTATGGGAGAAGAGGGGCCATTAAAAGTTTATATCTAACCTCAGGTAATGCTGTAGATTCATTAAATAAACACAATTTGAAAGCATGAAGGGAGATGGTAAGAAACAGTTTCAAATTAATGAAAAGCAGTAAACATAACTGTCCAAGAGCTACTTATCAGAAAGCAAGAGACAGCCCTATGGAGGAAAATAACTTAGGTTGATTCAGGTGATGTTAGATCCAGCTGTTTGTCTGATAAGGATTAGGCACTCTATTGTCCCTTGGTTAGTGTCCTGGATGTCCTTACGTATATACCACTATAATAAATTTAGAGATACACACCATTCATAATAAATATCTGCTAATGATCCAAAGAGCAAGATAGACTCACTTTTTTTCCTCCAGGTTTTCTGTTTCAGCATGCTTATGGCCTTTTAATGTCCGTACTACCTCTACCTGTATTATAGGATGTTGCAACAGAGATGAAGCCCAGGTTGCTGGTCTTAGGGCCTTTTTGAGGAGAGAAAACTCAAACACACCCACAGGTGTTTGTGACAGAGGATATCAAAAAGAAGTCTGTATAACTGGATTATTTTGATAGCATAAAAGGAGAGTCTTTATTGCTGCTTACTAATAGAATCCCAGGTCCCTACACTTTGTACTGGAATTTGGTAGTGTCCCTTAACTGGGACACAGGCATACTTTTCTCCCTCCTGATTCTGTTCAACTATGCAATTTGCTTATACAATCAGGATGTTGATGGATAAGATTCAAAAAGTGCTTCAGCAGCAGTCATGTGAATGACTCTTCCTCCTTGGCTCTCTGTGATTGCCATGAAAAAAAGATATAGGTAATCTGCTTGTTCATGAAGAATATGAAACAAATGGTAGAGGCATAGCCAAAGAACTTAGTAGACTCTTGTGTAAAATATCTTGTTCTGAAAATATCTCTAGCTTTTTAAATTTTTTATTGTTCTTTTTAAAATTAATTTATTCATATTATATCTCAATTGTTATCCCATCCTTTGTAACCTCCCATTCCTCCTTCCCTCCCATTTTCACCATATTTCTCTTCCCTCTCTGACTGAGGGGAACCTCCTCCCCCTCTATATGATCATAGGGTAGCAAGTCTCTTCTTGGTAGCCTGCTATCCTTCCTCTGAGTGCCACTGGGCCTTCCCATCAAGGGAGCATTGTCGAATATGGGGCACCAGAGTATCTCTTGCTTTTGAAGAGGCTGAGCCTTGCTAGACATTGCAAGCAAGTTAGTAATTCAAAACTATATTTAATCTGCTGTCCTACTTTGGACTCAGCATACTTAAGTCTAACCCACCTTTAAAAAACAAGGTACCTGCTGTGTGACACACACCTGTAATCCCAGCACCCAGGGAGGCATAGGCAGGCAGATATCTGTGAGGCTGAGGCCAGCCTGATCTGAAAAAGCAAGTCCAGGAAATCCAAGACCTCACAGAGAATCCTGTCTTGAAAAACAAACAAAAATGTATCCACCATTACTCTTCCCTGAGTTTCACATGTAGTAAATTTTTACAACCTAAGATAAATGTATAGCTTTAATCTTGAGTTCTGTGCCACTGGCCCAGAGGAATATATGTGTGCATGTGTGTGTGTTGTGGAAATCATTTGCTGAAAACATCCAACAGTTGAAATCAACTTTATACAACTAATATCCCATATATGTTGGAAACTACATGTGATATAAATTGATAACATTTGTGTGTGATTTTGTTGAGTGCTATTCTGTATCAATAAGGCAACTTCTTCCTTTGTAAAGCTCTGTTAAGAATTTTTGTAGAAAAGCATCTCTCATTCTATTCTAGATGTTGTTGTTTGTGCTATCCAATAAACACAAGGAAAACTTTTGTTAACAATAGGCAACACAGCCAGGAAACAGGATGGACACAGATCACACACAGAGAGAGACATACACAGACACATACAGGCATACACAGACACATTCTCCACACAGACACCCCCCCACACACACACACCAGAAGACAACACACAGGCTGAGGATTAAAAAGGCAGGCAAATGTAAGACACAGAGAGAGAAGTAAAGAATTCAAGTTTGGGCTTGCTTTAGGTCTAAACTACTCCATGATTCCATTCCTTAACAACATACACACACCATTACATATACATCTTCCTGTTATGAATCTTAAGTAAATATCTAATATGCAGAATATCTGATAAATGACCACAGAAGGGTTGCACCCTACAGGTTGAGAACCACTGATCTCTATGGATGAATGAATGAATGAATCAATCAATCAATCAATCAATGCTATTTTAAGCAACATATTTTTTGTACAGCAGTAGCTACTTTCTACAGATATGACAGATATTTATACCATAGCAGTAAGATTATAAGTGGCATCTTACTGTCATATTCCAAATTAAACCTTATTCTACAGCCTTCTCTGGATGCTACTTCCAATTCCATATTAAAATGAAATGCTGGCTGTGGACTTGTCTTGTTCTGTACTTTATGAAGGTCTTTCCCTTAACACTTAGTATAACTTTATTAATTGGATATCCATATATGACCTTCTATGATGAGATATTTTTATTCTATATGTTTTTCAGTATTTTATCACAAAGAGATGATGAATTTTATTAAATATTTATTTTATATTTATGAGGTTATATTATTTCCTGTTTATCTGGTGTACCATATTTATTTATGTTCATTTACCTATGTCAAAATGTGCCTATATGTTTTGGCAATCAGTGTAATCCTAGACTCACAATATGTACTTAGAAGAATTCCTCCTTTTCATAAGTTTTGGGATAACTAGAATAATCAATATTATTTCTATAATTCCGCATAAGACTCAGCAGTGATATGATGTGGATCAGGAATTTTTCTATGAATGGAAAATTTCTATTACCTAACCCTCTTATTACTGATTATCAATATGTACAAACCTTCTATTTCTTTGTGATTCAGTTTTGCTACATTGTATATATCCAGAATCTTTCCTGTTGCTCCTAGATGTAAATGTTTGAAGAAGATCATTTTCAAGATAACTTCTTTTAATCCTTTGTAGTGTCAGCTGCCATCTTTCTTCTCATCTTATTATTGCCGTGTTTTATTTCTTTGTTCTTCTCTTTTTCTTAGTCTAGCTAACTATTTGCTTGTTTTTTGAAGAGTATGCCTCTCTTCCATTTATTATTTTCATATTTCAGTTGTCGTTTCATTTATTGTGTGATATGGTTATTTATAATTTTATTCTATAATAATTTTAGCTTGTGTTTTCTTGCTTTTCTAATTTCTTGAGAGATTTAAGTTTTAGTAATATTTCTCTTACAAGTATGGGTTCCCTTGCATTTGAGGCATATATGTTTAGAATCTTACCAGGTTTTTTCCTTGATAAGTATTAAGTCTCCTTCCCCATCTCTTTTGATTAATCTTGGTTGAAAGTCAATTTTATTAAATATAAGAATGGCTACTACTCTAACTTGCTTCTTGTGTCTGTTTGCTTGGAAAACTTTTTCTAGCCTCTTACTCTGAGGTAATGTCTATCTTTCTTGCTAAGGTGTGTTTCTTGTATGCAGCAGAATGATGAATCTTGTTTTCTTATCCATTCTGTTAGCCTGTGTCTTTTTATTGGGGAATTGAATCCGTTGACAATAAGAGATATTAATGACCAGTGATCATTAATTCCTGTTAATTTAATATTAATGATGTTATGTGTGTTTGTTTGTTTGCATGTGCTTAACTTCTTTTCTTTCTGCTGAATAATTTGTTTTTTGTGTTTTCTTGGATGTGTTTTCTTTGGTTGGAGTTTTCTTTATAGTATTTTCTGTAGGGCTAGCTTTATGGATAGATATTGTTTAAATTTGATTTTATCTTGGAATATCTTGTTTCCTTCACCTACCGTGATCGAGAGTTTTGATGGGTATAGTAGTCTATGTTGGCATCTGTGATCTTTTATGGGGTGCAAGACATCTGCTCAGACCTAGCTTTTAGAGTCTCTGTTGAAAAGTCAGGTATAATTCCGATAGATCTTCCTTTGTATGTTAGTTGGCATTTCTCCTTGCAGCTTTTACTATTCTTTCTTCATTCTGTAGATTTACTGTTTTGATTATTATGTGGCAGTTGGATTTTCTTTTCTGGTCCAATCTATGTGGTGTTATGTATGCTTCTTGTGTGTTTACAGGTATTTCTTTCTGCATTTTGGTAATTTTCTACTATGATTTTGCTGAAAATATTTTCTGGTCTTTGGAGCTGGACTCTACCTAATTCTACTACAATTATTATTAGGTTAGGTCTTTTCATGGTATCCCAGTTTTCCTAGATTTTTGGAAGGATTTTTTTGATATAACCTTTGCTTTGACTAATATATCAATTTCTTCTATTGTATCTTCTACACCTGAGATTCTTTTTTCCATCTCTTGTATTCTACTGGCGATGCTTCCAACTGTTGTTCTTGTTCTCTTCCCTAGAGTTTTCCATCTCCAGGATACCCTTAGTTTGTGTTTTCTTTATTGATTCTACTTTGATTTTCAGGTCTTGAATATTTTTATTCATCTCCTTTGCCTGTTTAATTGTATTTCTTTAAGGGATTTATTTGTTTCCTCTTTACAGGCTTCCTCCTGTTTGATCTTATTTTCCTGTATCTCCATAAGGGATTTATTAATTTCTACCTTAAAAGGCTCTATCATCTTTATAAAATTGAATTGAAGTTTTAAGTTCTTTTTTTTGTGTGTGTGTGTGCTTTTGTTGTGTTAGGATATCCAGGGCCTGTTGTGGTAAGATAGTTTTTCTCTGAAGGTGCTAAATTGCCCTGGGTCTTTTTTTTTTTATTGTGTTCTGTTGTATCCTTTAGCTACCTGGTTGTCCATGGATGTTCATAGTGAAAAACAGATCCAGTGAACAGTCTTGTACTGGATGTTCCTGGTATGGCAGGCCTGGATATTCCTGGATGATCCTGGAGCATGAGGCTTAGTGAAGGGGCCTTAGTGATAGTCTGACAATGGAGGTCAGGGCACAACATGGAGCTCAGAGTGTCACAAGGGACTTAGTGAGACAGAGATACCATTTTATTTTATGTCTTTCCACAGTACCTATCTGCTCTCATTTTAAAGAGATGATTATTATTTTCTCATTTTGTTATATAATAAAGACACTTGTAGTTTACATACTCTGTTTAAAATAAATATGAAACATTGAACATTATTCTATATTTTTGTGGATCTTTATTTCTATACTTTTAGAAATCACTCACAAATGCCTTTTTGCCTTTGGAATGATTAATGAGGTGAAGATACTATCCGTTGACTCTTGATTTTAGATTTTATAAAAAATCACTGTTTTATTTCTAAAAGATGGCTTCACTGTGTGCTATATTCTGTGATGACATTTTTTTAAATCTTCTGTCCAATAAAAAATCTTTTGCTTTTCTCTCCTGGATCTAAGTTTTTGTCTTGTTTTCATTTTTTGTTTTTGTTTTTCAGATAGGGATCTTAATAATAAACCAATGAAATGTTTAAGGAAATCAGGTAACACTAAACACCTGATATTCTTGGTTAGGAAATGATTTTGTTTATAAATAGACAATTGAAGAACAGGTCATAAGCTAGATGGAGATGATGTGGGGTATGAGGGTAGATGGAATCAGTCTGAGTGCTGTGGAGGCAGAGAAGCTAAGCAACACAACTTCTACCCATCTTTCCTGATCAGAAAGGATAGATTAAATGAGATAATACAAGGGAAGTCAGCTCCAGTGAACTACTTCATATGTGCTACTGGGAATACTCAATTACTGCAATCTGAGGTTCTCATGATTAATCAGTGATTGAAAGATATTTCTAAGTGAACTGGAAATGAAGGAAGCTATGTTTGGTCTTTAGTTCACCAAGCCAGACATAACTGTGTTCACAGGAGAGTTTTAAAAAGTGAGTCAGCAAACTCTAGAGACTGCTGTGGGCCTTTAGTGGTTTTTCAAAGACTTATGGTACACATGATATTTATGAAGCAGGAGCAGCTTTGGTGGATGCTGGATCCAAGACTACTTTCATTCATGGTAACCTCCAAAAGTACTTGTGGCAATTATCAGTGATGGATGGATATGGAGATAAAGGAGTACATGTAAAAACCATCAATTTTGTTCTAATGGAGCAGTTTACTCCTAGGTAAACTGCATAAGTTTCTCACCTAGCATGAGGCTCCCATAACAGACAAGTACAACTGAACAATAAAAGGGGCTACAACTGCAATTCAGAACGAGATTCTACCAGACTCCAAGTGGGTGAAATCAGGCAAATGTAGACATTCCTTCTTGATCCCTAATTAACTCAAGCAGCTTGAGCTATCCTCACCAAGCCCATGGGACTAGAGAATTCATGAATGCTTTAAAGAGGTGTCCCCAGATGAGGAAACCAGACAACTGGTACCGGACATGGAATCTTTGCACACTCTAGTAGGCCCTGCTAATGTCTTATTAAAAATATCTCAGTTCCTGTATTTCAAGCTCAGTTTGCAGTTGCCTGAAGTGCTCAAGAATAGGTCTTCATAGTAAGTACCTGAGCTGAACTTACTGCTTGGTAATAGGCCAGCGAAAAATCAACCCTGCCCCCAGCCTGTCCCCAAACCTGGCATTTAGAAATTCCCATCCTCATGACTTGGGGTTAACAACAAAGCAATACTTCCATCTGCAATTTTCTTTTCCACTAGCTCACTGTGAATACTCTATGAGCTCATACTGTATGCTTCAAATACCATATAAAAGTTAATCCCTTCACTGAGCCTACTGCTGTATCTTTTCTCAGTCTGAGACAACCACCATTCTGTTCTTCTCTCCAATAAATCTCTTGTGTGAGGTTTGTTGAGAGCTGTAACATGTATTCTTGGCTTCTGACCACCAAGATGCCCTTGCAGTGGAAAAAACTCTTGCACTGTTGCTGTAAGTTGGATAGGTTCTCCCACTGCTTGTGCTTCCTCTTAGGGTCTGAGATGCTGCACCAGGACCCTATCCCACATCTCCAGTACACCTGCAACGGACTCATCTTCTGGTTTACTGAATGCGTGGCATCACAACCACCAGTGGTCATTTGGTACATTTCCCTTTTGGTTGATGTAAACACTTCCATGAGTCTGAGGAAGTGCTCTATTTAGTGTCCAGACCCCCTCTGGTACATTTGAAGGTGGAGTGACCCACAGCCAGAGTCTCTATGGCTACAATGATCCTTATTCTCTGAATTCTCTCCCTCCACACACATACTTTCACCCCCTGAAGCTTCTTTAAATCCTACCTGGGACATTGTAATCTTTCTTTCCCTTCTCCCTTCTCTGCTTCCCCTTCATGGCAGCCTGTAACCCAAAGCTTCTATATGCCCTTGTGGCTTTTAAATATTAAAAAAATGTTTTTAATGTCTTCACCTTACATCCCAATAGTAGGCCCCTCCCTAATCTCCTTCTGGTTCTGTCTCCCTCATCCCGCTTCCTAAGAAAAGGGGAGCACTCCTCCCATACCATCAGACCCCAGCCTATCAAGTCTTATCTGGACTGCCTGTATCCTCTTTCTCTGTGACCAGGTAAGGCTCCGCCAGTAGGCAATGACCAACAAATGGGCACAAGAGTCCATCTCAGTGGTAACCCATATTTCCCGTATTATGGGCCCTGTGCTGACCATGGACTATATTTGAACAGGGAATCTATATTCTCATCATAAATGGTCTTTGGTGCATCAGTCCCTGTAGGCCCCACCCCATGGGCCAGACTTTTGGCTCCATTGGCCTCCTTGTGGAGCTCCTGTTCCCCACAGGATTTTCTATCCCACAATTTCCATAAGACTCACTGTGCTCCATCTCAAAGTTTGGCTCTGACTCTCAGCATCTGCTTTGATTGCCTGCTGGGTAGAGTCTTTAAGAGGACCTCTATAGTAGATTCCAATCCTGTTCATTCTCTTCAAGCACTTCCAGTATCTACTTTATTTGCCATGCTAAATGAGAATTAAGCGTCATACCTAGGGTCCTCCTTGCTATTTAGCTCCTTGTTATTTAGGATTTTTGTCTGTGTATTGTAGTGTGATTATTCTGTATTATGAAGCTAATATCCACTTATAAGCATACCATGTGTGCCTTTCCTGGTCTCAATTACCTCACTCAGGATGATCATTTCTAGTTTCATCCATTTGCCTGCAAATTTAAAGATTTCCTTGTTTTTAATGGTTGAGTAATATTCCATTGTGAAATATAGTACAGTTTCTTTATCTATTCTTGGGATGAGGGATATCTAGGTTGTGCTCAGATTCTGGCTCCTATGAATGAAGCTGCTATTAACACAGTTGAGCAAATATCCTTCTTGCATGGTGGAGCATCTTCCAGTTATATGGCTCAGAGTATTATAGCTGAGTTTTGTGGTAGCACTATCACCAGTTTTCTGAGAAAGCACCAGAATGATTTCCAAAGTGGTTGTACAAATTTGCACTCCCACTAGCAATGGAGAAGTGTTCACCTTTCTCCACATCCTTACCAGCAAGTTCTGTCACTTGAGTTTTTAATCTTAGCCATTCTGACATGTACAAGATGCAATCTCAGAGTTGTGCTGATTTGCATTTTCCTAATGACTAAGAATGTGAACATTTCCTTAAGTGTTTCTCAGCCATTTGATATCCTCTCTTGAGAATTCTCTGTTTAACTCTGTAACCCATTTTTAATTGGATTTTTTTGTTTGGTGGTGTTTAATTCCTTGATTTCTTTATATATAGGAGACACTAGTCCTTTGTCAGATGTAGGATTAGATAAGTATTTTCCCAGTCTGTAGGCTGTCACTTTGTTCTGTTGACAGTGTCCTTTGACTTACAGAAGTTTTCAGTTTCATGTGGTCCAATTTATTTGTTGTTGATATTAGAGCCTGAGGTGTTGGTGTTCTGTTCAAGAAGTTTTATCCTGTGCCAAGGAGTTCAAGGCTGTTCCCCACCATTTCTTCTAAGAGATTTAGTGTGTTTGGTTTTATGCTGAGATGGTTAATCCACATGGACTTTAGTTTTGTGCTGGGTGATAAATAAGGTTTTTGTTTTTTTTTTCCGTATTTCCACATGTAGACATCCAGTTGGATCAGCAGTGTTTGTTGAATATGCTATCTTTTTTCCACTGTGTGGTTTTGATTTCTTTGTAAAAAATCAAGTACCCATAAGAGGGTGGGTTTATTTCTAGGTCTTTCCTTCGATTCTATGTTCAACCTGTCAGTTTATATGCTAGTCCCATACCATTTTTATTACTGTTGCTCTACAGTACAGCTTTAGATCAGGGATAGAGATACTTCCAGAAGATCTTTTATTGTACAGGATTGTCCTAGCTATTCAGGTTTTTTGTTTTCTTTTTCCATATGAAATTGATGACTATAATTTTGAGGTTTATAAAAAAATTGTGTTGGCATTTTGATGGGGATTGCATTGAATCTGTAGTTTGCTTTTGGTGAGATGGTCATTTTTACTATGTTGATCCTCCTGATCCATGAGCATGGGAGATTTTTCCATCTTCTGATACCTTGTTCAATTTCTTTCTTCAGAGACTTGAAGTTTTTTCATACATGTCTTTCACTTGCCTGGCTAGAGTTATACCAAGATACTTTATATTATTTGTGGCTATTATTCAGGGAGTAGTTTCCCTAACTTCTTTCTTAGTCCATTTGTCATTTGTATACAGAATGGCTACTGATTTTTTTACTTGATTTTCTATCTAGCCACTTTGTTGAAGGTGTTTATCAGCTCTGGGAGTTCTTTGGAAGAATGTTTGGGGTCACTTATGTATACTATCATAACAATTGCCAATAGTGATACTTTGACCTCTTCCTTTCCAAATTGTATCCCCTTGAGCTCCTTTAGTTGTCTTAGGGCTCTGGCTAAGACTTCAAGTACTATATTGAACAGACATAAAGAAAGTGGACAGCAGTGTCTTATTCCTGATTTCAGTGGAATTGATTTGAGTTTCTCTTCACTTAGTTTGATGGCTATAGGATTCCTGTATATTGCCTTTACTGTGCTTTGGTATGTGCCTTGTATCCCTAGTCTCTCCAAGTCTTTTAACTTGAATGGGTGTTGCATTTTGTCAAATGGTTTTTCAGCACCTACAGAGAAGATCATGTGGTTTGTTTCTTTCTTTTTCATTCAGCTTGTTTATATGGTGGATTAGACTGATGGACTTCCATATATTGAAGAACTTCTGCATGCTTTGGTCAAGGTAAAAGATAATTTTGATGTGTTCTTTGATTCAGTTGGAAAATATTTTATTAACTATTTTTGCATCAATGTTCATAAAGGAAATTGGTCTGAAATTCTCTTTCTTTGTTGATTTTTTTTGTGTGTGGTTAAGTATCAAAATGACTGTTCCCTCATAGAATGAGTATGGTAATATTTTTTCAGTTTCTATTTGACAGAATAATTTGAAGAACATTGGTGTTAGCTCTTTGATGATCTACTAGAATTCTGCACGGATACCATCTGGTCCTGGGATTTTTTTGGTGGAAGATTTTGATGATACTTACTATTTCTCTAGGAGATATAGGACTACTTAATGTGTTTACCTGATCTTTATTCAATTTTGGTAAGTGTTATCTATTAAGAAAATTGTCCATTCTCTTAAGATTTTCAGACTTCCGTGTGTATAGGTTTTTGAAGTAAGAGCTACTTTTTCTACAGTATGTATTTCAGTAGAGATTATGTGTGGTAGTAATGTTAATATATGCAAAATGTTATGTAAACTTCAGGGAGTCATAAGACTTGGATCTACCTCTCACAGGTCAAATGGACTCCCGATAAGTGCAGCTTATATTTCCCCACATGCTGATTCATGAGGGTATAATCTCTCTTTCTCCTGGTCTTTTGACTGCTCCCCTCTGACACATATTGGGAGTTTTGCCTGAATGTTCCAAATGTATGTTTTTCCTTTAAGTTCCTCAACTTGAACCTCTATCCCTAGCCTATATTTGTTTCACCAGATTTCTACTCATAGACACACACCATCCAGGGATCACCTGTGGACTATAAACTGCTTCAAATGGTTTTGAGCCATGCACTTGCTGAAAACTAATATAACCCAGTCCAGCTGATTGTTCCCTCTCTCTTCAGCTGGGTCAGTGAACCAGTTAATTCGGATGACTCCATTTCCTGAATCTCCTTTTGGCCTTGACTAACATTCCAGCATTTCTCGGTCTTAACAACAATATCCTGATTTCAACAGAAAGTAGTTATAGGAAAGGGCATGTCTCCCCTCATCCTCTACAAAAGGCTAGAGTGTTAGGTCAAAAGCAAACTCCCTGGCATAGGGGACAAAATGGTGCCTATAGTTCATATTGGCATACCAGGAAGTGAACCTTCACGTGCTTCAGAGACCCTATAGAAGACTCTCTGCTCCACCTAGCCTACTGCTGTCTCTGTTCCTGTTCAGAGCTAGCTGCCATTCTATTTTCCTTCCCAATAAATCTGTTTTTTGACATTTATTGCATGGTGTGACTTTGTAGTATTCCTTGGCTCCTCACTGTCAAGATGCCCTTGTGCTGGAAAAACCTTAATACTTACGTTCATTGTCCCACTATTTATCATGAAATGGTAGCCTGTAACTTTGATTTATTATCCTGCCCATTCTCTGTAAAGTTTTAGTTATCCATATTAAATAGTCCAAAATACTTGAGAGTGTTATTGTCTAATGACTTACTGTCAGTGCCATGCTTCATGTAAGGTAGCTCATGTAAGTGATTCATAGACACTGGTCAAGCATCTGAGAACAAGCAACTGTTGCTGCATTGCAATGGCCCAATATCTAAATTATCCCCTAAAAATCTCAGGTGACATCATAGAAGAGTGATCAGAAAGAATACAAGAGCTGGAAGAAGGTATAGAGTTTTGTGTAGCAGTACCCTCTGACTTGAAACATCCCCTCCAAGTAGAGAATCATCAGCCTCAGAAAGTAGAAAACCCAGAAGTCCTGTGAGGTTCTTGAAACCACACTGGGCTTCTCTCTTAGGCTAACAAAGCAGTGAACAATTGCTATGAAAATAACAGGGAGCAGACATCCCTAAAGGAGGCTCTTGGATCAGCTAAGTTTCCTGTGGAGGAGACTTTCTGATCTATCAAGCTGCCTGTAATTTGCATAGCTTTTATGAGTCACCAAACATGTTGGAGTAGAGATTTTTGTTGAAGTCATTCCTACTTTTGTAAGTAACCCCAAAAAGTCATTGGTTTGCCAAATTGAACATTGGTATAATTGATAATAATTAATACTTTGATCTATCATTGAATCCCGATCTGTGGTTCTGTTTATGTCACACCCCCAGAAATGGCTCACATCAGAGGCCTGAGTAAATTCTCCCCAACTGCTTCCAAGCAGAAGGCATTTTTCTTCATGCTGAGATGCTTGCATTAGAAGAAATTAAATGTTAGTAATCCCTACCTTTGCTACTCAAACAAGCCATTCTTGTTTCTGTAGCTTTTGTAAATGTTGTGTAGTGTTCAGCCACCTTCCTGCTTCACTATGTATTTAAAATTTAACTGATACGTAATAATTGTGTTTATGGTACAATCCAAACATTATAAGTGGCATCATTCCTTGGATTTGCATCCTGAATTGCATAAGTCAAGGAATTGATATGAGCATTAAGCTTACACACATTTATTTCTCTCTGCTCTGGACCATAGATGTGATGTGACTAGCTGTCTTAAACTCCTGAATCTATGACTTCTCCACAGTGTTGGGCTGTAACCTAAAATTGGGAGCTAAAACAACCCCTATCTCTTCTCAGTTGCTTCTGTCACAGTATTGTATTGCAGTAACAAGAGTGAAACAAGGACCATTTTGAACAATCAGACTCTCATATATGAGATATTTTGAAATATATCATTAGTTGTTTCTAACCATTATGTTTTAGAATGTTAAAATTATCTCCCCATACTACTATACCCTTTCACCACAATATGTTTTCTTTTTAAAATTTTCTCTCTTTAATTAATTAATTTACTTTATACACAAATCACAGCCCCTCCCTTCTCATCTCTCTGTCCCTCCCCCTACTTCGCCCTACTCTTCTTAATGGAGATGGAGCCCCCGTCCATGTGCCATCCTACCCCGCCACTTGAGTCAAATAAGAACTAAGCATTTCCTCTTCCACTGAGGCCAGACAAAGCACAGCTAAAGGAAAGTGATCCAATAATAGGCAAGTGCATCCATGTCTGTGACAGCCTCTGCTCTAGTTGCTAGGGGTCCCATACGTAGATTGAACTGTTCATCAGAGTAGGTCTAGTTCATGCAAACACTTAGGTTGGTGGGTCAGTCTGTGAGTCCCCATAGGATTAAGTTAATTGACTATGCTTGTATTCCTGTGGCATTCTTGTCTCCTCTGGGTTGGGCTGTGGATCTCAGCATCTGTTTTTGATCTGCAGTTGGGGGGAGCTTCTCAGAGAACAGTTATCTTGGTTCATGTCTGAAAGTATAGCATAATCTACAAACAGTGATAAGGGTTGGATCTCTCCCATGGGGTCAGTTGCAAGAGAGGCCAGCCATTGGTTGGCAGGTTCCTCAGACTTTGCTACATCTTTATTCCTTCCCTACACATAGGCGGGGTAAATTTTGGGTCAAAAGTTTTTTGGGTGGGTTGGTGTCTCCCTCCCTCCTTTGGAAGACCTGCTTGGCTTTAGGGGATAATCACTTCAGTCTCCATATCAGTTCCTGCTAGGAGGCTCATCTCTGGTCACCCCATATCCTCACAGGAGCCTACCTTGATACCTGTCTCCAGAATTCCCGAAGGATCTCAACCCATTAGCTTCCCATCTCTTTCCCAGGTCTACTGCTTTGGCAACTTTATTGCACCAGGTCCCTATGCTTGTTCTCTTCAGCACCCCCTCTCCCACTTAGTTCCCTCTTTAATTACTTCAAATGTCTATTTTATTTCCTATTCTGAGTGAGATTCAAGCATTCTCCCTTGAGCACTCAATGTTAGTTAGTTTCTTTGGGTCTGGGGATTGTGGTATGGTTATCATGTAATGTATGGTTAATATCTACTTATAAGCGTGTACACGTCATGTGTGTCTTTCTGGGTCAGGAATAACTTACTCAGGATGATATTGTCTAGTTCCATCCATTTGATTACAATTATCATGACTTTTTAATAGCTAAGTAGCATCCATTGTGCAAATGTATCATATTTTCTTTACCAGTTCTTCAGTATAGGGACATCTAGGTTGTTTCCAGTTTCTGGCTATTATGAATAAGGCTGCTATAAACATAATTGAGCAAATGTCCTTGCAGCTTCATTTGTTATCTTTTGGATATGACCTGGAGTGTTACAACTGGGTCTTAAGGCAGTAGTATTTCCAATTTTCTATAAAACCTCCAGATTGATTTCCAAAGTGGTTGAACAAGTTTGCACTCCCATAACAATGGAAGAGTATTTACCTTCCTCCATCCTCACTAGAATGTACTATCATTTGAGTTTATTTTTATCTTAGCCATTATGACAGGTGTAATATGGAATCTCACAGTCATATTTATTTGCATTTCCCTGATGAATGTCAGATATTTCTTTAAGTGTTTCGATCCTTTAGAGATTCCTCTCAGTTTAACTCCATACCCCAATTTTTAATTGGATCATTTGGTTTGGTGGTATTTAATTTCTTGAGTTCTTCATATATTTTGGATATCAGTCCTCAGTTGGATGTAGAGGTGCCCAATGAGTAGGCTGCCATCTTGTCCTATTGACAGTGTCCTTTGCCTTACAGAAGATTTTCAGTTTCATAAGGTATCATTAATTGTTGATCTTTGTGCTTCAGCTGTGTACTGTTCATGCAGTTGTGTCCTATACTAAGGAATTAAAGGCTATTCCCCACTTTGTTTCTGTGAGATTTAGGATATCCAGTTGTGTGTTGAGGTTGTTGATCCACTTGGACTTAAGTTTTCAGCAGGGCAATAAATATGAATCTATTTGCATTCTTCTACATGAAGACCTCCAGTTAGACCAGAAACATTTGTTGAAGATGCTATCTTATGTCTCCTGCATGGTATGTGAGTTTATTTCTGGGTCTTTAGTTTGATTCTGTCAGTCAACTTGTTGGGTTTTTATGCCAATACCATGCAATTTTATTGCTATTGATTTATAGCACAACTTGAATTCAGGAATGATGATAGCTCCAGAAATTCTTTAATTTTTCAAGATTGGATTAGCTATCCCTGATTTTTTTCCTTATGAAGTTGAAACTTGCTCTTTCAAGGTCTGTAAAGAGTTGTGTTAGAATTTGATGGGGATTGCATTGAATCTGTAGATTGGTTTTACGTAAATTCACCATTTTACTATGTTAATCCTACTGATCCATGAGCATGGGAGAGCTTTCCATCTTCTGATCTCTTCTTCAATTTCTTTCTTGAACTTTCAAAAAACTTTCTTAAAGTTCTTGTCATACAGGTCTTTCACTTGCTTGGTTAGAGTTACATCAAGATATTTTCATTATTTGTTATTATTATGGCATTAAAACCATCAGGACCTGGACTCTTTTTTTGTTGGGAGATTTTTAATAATTGCTTCTATTTTCTTAGGAGTTATATGCATATTTAGATTGTTAACATGATCTTGGTTTAATCCTGCTGTGGAATCTATCAAGAAAATTGCCCATTTCATTTAATTTTTTAATTTTGTAAAGTATAGGCTTTAAAAAATATTTATTTATTCACTTTACATCCTGGTATAGGACCCTAACTTCTCTCCTTTCTACCTTCTCTCCCCATCCCCTATTCCTGGGAAACAGGGAGTCCCTTTACCCACCCACCTCAGCTTTTCAAGTTGCATCAGGACTGAGTTTGTCCTCTTCTCATCTGGCCTGGCAAGGCAGTCCTGACAAGGGGAAGTGATTAAAAAACAGGCAATAGAGTCCATGTCAGAGACAGCCCCAATTTCTTCTTAGTAGTGGACCCACATGAGGCCTGAGCCTGCCAATCAGCTACATCTATGTAGAGTTCCTAAGGCCATTCCAAACATGGTCCTTGGTTGGTGCTTCAGAATTCACAGGCCTTTTTGGGTCCTGGCCAGTTGGCTCTGTTGGTCTTCTTGTGGAGCTTTTCTTTTCTTTTCCTTTCTATCTTTCTTTTTCTTTTCCTTCTTTTTTTTTTTAACCTTTAGGTCTTTTATCCTTCATCCTACTTTTCTACTAGACTTCCTATGCACCACCAAATGTTTGGAACCACAGCTGGGTGGAGCCTATCGAGTTGTCCTGATAGGCTCCTATTTGCATGCCTAGCAAAGTATTGTTAATAGTCTCAGGGATTGGCTTTTGTGCATGGGGTAGGTCTTACATTGGACCTGGAATTGGTTGTGCATTCCCTCGATCTCTGCTGATGTGATTTATCTTTATTCCTGCCCATCTTTTATGCAGGGTAAGTTTTGGATCAAAGATTTTGTGGGTGGGTTGGTGTTCTCCTTCCTCTTCTAGGAGTCTTGTCCAGTTAGAGGGTGTCTTTTTCAGTCTTTATTACCCCTGATACTAGGAGTCTCAGCTATAGTCCCTCTCATATCCTCCCAGTGGCCTATTCTGACTTAAGTCTCCAGATTGTCACAGTTTCTTTTTTCTCTGCCAGCCTTCTGTCCTCCAGGCCCCATTCTCTCCAGGTATAACCTTCATCCTTATTTCTCTCAGCACTTCCTCTCCTACATTGTTTCATCTCTTCAACTCCTACTTCTCTCCATTGGATTTCCCTTTCTGGAAGAAATTTAAGCATTCTTCCTTAGGCAGGAGAGATGCCTGAGTTGTTAAAGATTAGGCTGACAACCCAAATCATAGGAGTATAGCCTTTTGAAGTAAGACCTAATGATTCTTTCTGTTTCTTCAGTGTCTGTTGCTATGTCTCTCCTTTCATTTCTGATTTCATTAAATTGGGTATTATCTCTCTGTCTTTTCTTTAGTTTGGCTAATGGTTTGTCTATATTATTGATTTTTTTCAAAGAATCAGCTCATTGATTCTTTTTATTGTTCTCTTTATTTCTAGTTTATTTATTTCAGCCCTGATTTTGATTATTTCTTGCCATCTACTCCTCTTCAATTTGTTTTATTATTTTTGCTCTAGAACTTACAGGTGTGCTACAAGTTGCTAAAATGAGATCTCTCCAATTTCTTTATGAAGGTGTCTAGTATTATGAACTAGCCCTGCTTCCACTGTGTCCCATAAGTTTGGGTATGCTGTAACTTCATTTTCATTGAGTTTTAAAAAGACTTTAACTTGTTTTTCTATTTATTCTCTAACCCAGTTGTCATTGAATAGATAGTTGTTCAGTTTCCATGAGTTTGTAGCCTCTTTTGTGTTTCTGTTGTTGTTGAGGTCCAGCTGTAATCCATGGTGGTCTGACATCATACAAGGGGTTATTTCGATCTTCTTGTGTCTGTTGAGGTTTGTTTTGTGACCAAGTATATGGCAATTTTGGAGAAGGTTGCTTTTGGTGCTTAATGTGTTTGGATGAAATGTTCTTAGATATCTGTTAAGCCCATTTGATACATAACATCAGTTTAGTTTTTATTATTTCTTTGTTTATTTTCTGTCTCATTGACCTGCCCATTGGTGAGAGTGGGGTGGTGAAGTCTCTCACTCTTTATGCGTGAGATTGAATGTGTGATTTACGCTTTAGTGATGTTTCTTTTACAAATGTGGGTGCCCTTTCATTTGTAGGATCAGAATTAAGATATCTTCCTGCTGCATTTTTTTTCTTTGATGAAAATGAAGTGTACTTTCCCATCCTTTTTGATTCCTTTTGGGGGAAATCTGTTTTATTAGATATCAAAATGGCTACTCTTGCTTTTTTCTTTGGTGTCTTTGCTTGGAGGACTTTTTTCAGCCCTTTACTCTGAGGTAATTTCTATCTTTACTGCTGAGTTATGTTTCCTGTATGCAGCAGAATGATGAACCCTGTCTTCACATCCACTCTGTTTGCCTGTGTCTTTTTATTGGGGAATTGAGGCCATTCATGTTGAGAGATATTTATGATCAATGATTATCTATTTTGATATTAACTGTGCTTGTGCATGTGTGTGTTTGTGTTTCTATTCTTTTGTTTTTGCTTCTGTAAAATTATTTACTTCCTGTGTTCTCTTGGGTGTAACTCTCCTTACCTTGGAATTTTCCTTCTAGTGTACTCTGTATGGCAGGGTTAGTTGAAAAATATTGTTTAAACTTGGTTTTGTGATGGAATATCTTGGTTTTTTCATTTATGGTGATTGAAAATTTTGCTTGCTACAGTATTCTGGGCATGCATTTGTGATCTCTTAAACACTGAATGACAAAATCCCTATCCCTTCCAGCTTTTAACATATGTGTTGAAAAGTCTCCTGTAATTCTAATAGGTCTGCCTTTGTATGCTATCTGGTCCTTATCCCTTGTGGTTTTTCATAGTCTTTCCTTATCTGTACATTTATTGTTTTTGGTTATTATGTGGTGGAAGGATGTTCTTCTTTGGTCCGAGCTATTTAGTGTTCTATAAGTTTGTTGTATGTTTATAGAATCTCTCTCTTTAGTTTAGTGATTTTTCTTCTATAATATTGTTAAGCATATTTTCTGGGCCTTTTATCTGGGAATCTTCTCCTTCTATTCCTACTATTCTTAAGTTTGGTCTTATGTCAGTGTCCCAAGTTTCCTGGATATATTGTATTAGAAACTTTTTAGATTTATCATTTCTTCTGACAAATGTATCAATTTCTTCTATTGTCTCTTCTACTTCTGCGATTCTCTCTTCCATCTCTTCTATTTTTTAATGATGCTATGTCTGTTCTTTCTGGTCCCTTTCCTAGGTTTTCTATCTCCAGGATCACCTCTAGTTGTATTTTTTTATTGTTCTGATCTCAGTTTTCAGGTCTTAAACAGTTTTATTCATTTCCTTCTCCCATTTGATTGTATTTTCTTGCATTTTTAAAGTGGTTTATTCAGTGACTTCATCTGTTTGAGTGCATTTTCCTGTAGTTCTTTGAGGGATTTATTTTCCTCTTTTAAGACCTCTACCATTCTCATAACATCAACTTTAATATCATTTTCTTGTGCTGTAGATGTGATAGGTTATTCAGGGCTTACTGTAGTAGGATAGCTGGGTTTCAGTGGTGCTATATTTGCCCTGGGTTTTGTTTCTTGTGTTCTTATGCGGACCTCTAGCCATCTGCTTTCCCTTGTATTAGAAGTCCTACTAGTCTGTGATGGTATTTGGCCTCTGGCATTGCAGGTAGTGATGGTGGTCCCAAATGGCAGCAGTCCTCTGGTTTTCCTGGGTGGCAGAAGGTCTCTAGGTAGAAGAAATGGTAGTCTCTGTTGGCTGCTGGTCTCTATGATTTCAGGTAGAAATGGTGCCTGCCTGTCCCTGATGGATGATTGTTTCTGATGTTCCCTGATCTCTAATATTGTAGATAGAGATAGGGTCTGGGAAATGGAGCATGTCCTGGAACTGGAGTGTAGTGCACACAAGGGAGGTGGATTTGGAGGGTCTAGGGGCAGACAACACCAATGTTGTTGGACTATAGAAGGCTAAACGTTGGCAAAAGGTTCTCACCTGCTGGTCCTTGATTGATGCTATCTCCAGGATTGCAGGTGGAGTTGGAGTCCAGGAAATAGAGTGCACCCTAAAGCCACAATGCATTTTCTTCCATTCACTCCTTTCCCCCAGATTTTTGTTTATTCTAATACCTTCTACATCTACCTCTTAAGCTTCTGTGGTTATCTGATTTCAATTAACATAATTTCTTTCAAGATCATGCATGTTGCTTCACATAACAGAATGATATTATTTCTTACAGCTGAAGAGTATCTTACTGTATGTATACATACCACATTTGGTTTATTAATTTTAATGCAATTCAATCATTAATAACAAAGACACTATTCAATATGACAAGCAAGGATACAGATATACATCTGAGGTGTAAAAGAGGTCCATAAACTCAAAAGTTTGACTGAAGTTATTTGATATTTCCAAGACTAGGAATCTTAAAGCATCTGGAAACATTGCATACCCTCTATGTTCATGTGGAGTAGCTGAGTATTTCATGGAAGATATTTTTGAAAGCAAAAACAGGGCCAAAAAGGAGGAAAGTAGCTTTAGAGATTACTGTAGCCAAGCACTATGTGAGCATGTTCCCTGTGGAGAATGATCTATAATAGCTGTTCTTTCAGTTTGAGATGAAAGTTTATTATGCACAGATCAAGCATATGTAAAAGAACAACTATCAAGTAGCAAATAGATATCAGAACATTGAACACTTACAACATCCACAAGAAATGACTGCAGTAGCCCAATTGGAAAACCAGCCGGGGTAATAGTAAATCAGGAGCTTACGACATCTAATAGAACTGATTGGGTCCACTGAGAGTTGCACTGGAGCTCCTGACAGAGATTTCCAACTAGAGCAGCTCATTCTCTGTCGATAAGCTCTTGGTTTCTCTTTGCCACCACAAGTATGTTCATACCATGGATAAATAACACTATCCCTTGTTAGAAACAGATTGATTTGGAGCTCTTCTTAGAGGTGCACTGTTGTCAACACCCTTAGCTGTTTTTCACCCCTTGTTAAAGGGAAGGATGCCAGCATGCCCTAGGCCAGGGACTTTTGAGTAGATACTTGAAATAAACATCTTGAGTCTGAGACAATGCACCTTGCTCTGTCCTCAGAGTCCTCTCTCAATAACCACAAACAGAACATGGCAATTCATCAAGATAATTCACATTACAGGAGTGATAAAGTCTGACCCAATGGGGACATGAATGAGACCTCGAGAGTTAGAATGGATAGAGCAGTCTGGTTGGTAAAAAAGAAAGTCAAAGCTACTGTGGATGGGTGGCCTTCCTTCTGGTACTCCTATTGAAGGATATCCTGGAAACTCAGTAGAACTGTTTTCCAAGGGTATCCACAGGCAGGGGAGCCTAGGAACAACACAGCTCTGAGAGGAAGCCTTCTCAACAGAGACTTGGCAGCTCCCAGGGGAAGATTGCCCAGACCCTGTGGAGATGAGGAGACTTGGAGCCTGAGCTTTGTTCCTCCTCCAGCTGTTGCAGCACCCAACAAAAAGGTGCCCCAAACCCTGAAGAGCCTAGGGCTTTTGGAGCCTGAGCTCAATGTCTTCTCCATATATTTCAGCTCCCAGGGGAGCATTGCCCCAAACCCTGAATACCTGGGGATCTTTGGAGCCTGAGCTCTTCTCCTTCTACACCAGCTGCAGCTCCAAGGAGAGGGTTTCCCCAAACCCTGAGGAGCTAAGGAGATTTGGAGCCTGAATTCTACTCCATCTTCATTCTTTTCTTTCTTCTCCCCTTCTTCATTGGTTCTTCCAATTAGAGAGTCACAGCAGGCAGTAAATCTCCTCAAGTCGATTTATTGGAGGGATGAATCTAGGAATGGCAGGCTCTGCTACCAGGAGAAGGCAGCAGAGAACTGGGCAGACACAGCCTTTATAAAGGGTTTCTTAGTGGGTGGGGCTTTCTGGAGCAGGGAATTTCAGTGTGGATTGGCTGGATTTTAAGTCATGAGCTGGGGGTAGGACAGGGATTTGGTAGGTGTTCCTGTTCAGGAATTGGTCAGTTTTTCTGCCAGGGATTGGTGGGAGTATGTCCAGACTTTTTATGCCAAATTAGCATATTCTGGAATGAGTCCAACTGAGGACTGGAGATGGCAGTTATAAAGATCTGGGGGGTGGGGACTAGGCAGCTAGAGTTTTCTCAGGCAGAGGCCTGGTCATTTTTCTGCCTTGAGGGGTCATAAAGTTTACAATATGTCCAAAATTTACAAAGAGACCACTGTGAAGGCAGTAAACTGAGGCATGAAAGGTTGTCATCAATTGCAGGGAGCCACTTGAAATTTCAGTGGCCCATTGCTCAAGTACTGGCCATAGCTCTTGGGGGTGGTGATGAAGTGGGCTGAAGGGCTGCAGAGCTGGGGTTGGGGTGGGCAGCAGCAGCTCAGATTCCCTGCTGCCAAAAGGGGAGGGGACAACAGTGGCCCACCATGCCTTGGGACATCAGGACAGCTTGGGCAGCAGGAATCTCAGCTTGGTGTGATTCCCTACACTTTGGGGCAGGTTGGGATAGCCAAGGCTTGGGATTGCCTCTGCCTGGGGTGCCTGCTGAGGTGGGCTGCTGGGATGGGCTTGGGGCAGCAGGAATGGCATGGAGATACTT
>OU015752.1:65974910-65987132 GCA_907169655.1 Acomys percivali
GTGTGTGTGTGTGTGTGTGTGTGTGTGTGTGTGTGTGTAACAGCTGTATCTCTTGCTCACCATTTCTGAGAAAATCAACATGGTGTAAAAACTCAGGTCTTACTAAGAATAGTGTTACATAACATTAATCCCAGCTCTCGGAGGCAGAGGCAGCAGCAGAGTCAGGTGGTTCTCCATGAGAGGGAGGCCTGCTTGGCCTAGTTGTAGGTGGGGCCTGTCCTTTTGCTACTGAGTTGTCTACAACTCAGAGTTCCTGAAAGACATTCCAGCCCTGAGGTGGGACAGCATCCCAAGGATATCCTGAGACACAGGATCCCAGAAATCTCACAGCTCTGAGAGGAAGCTTCAACAGAGACATTGCAGCTCCCAGGTGAAGGTTGCACCAATATCTGAAGAGCTGATAAGCCTTGGAGCCTGACCTCCATTCCTTCTTTGTTTCTTCTTCCTTCTCTTCTTCATTGTTTCTTCCAATGATAGAGTCACAGAATGCAATAATCTCCTCAAATAGAATAATTGGAGGGATAAATCCAAGAGTGGCTGATTATCCTCCCAGGAGAAAGCAACTGGGCAGACACAGCCTTTGAAATAGGGTTTCTTAAGGGGTGGAGCTTTCTGGGGGGGCAGAGATTTCCAGAATGTGGATTGATGGGGGGAAGCTAAAGGATTGGTGGGCTTTCTTGTTCAGATTTGGTAGGTTCTTCTGCTCAGGGATTGGTGGGTTTTAGTGGGAAGCTCAGGGATTGGCCAATTTTTTTTATTGGGATTGGTGGGTTTTATCTAAGCTTTTCACTCCAAATTATCACAATCTGGGATAAATCCTACTGAGGGGCTGGAGATAGAAGTTATAGAAGTCTGCAAGCAGGAGCTGGGGTGCTGGAGCTTTCTCAGGCAGAAGTCTGGCCACTTTTCTGCCTTGAGGGGTTTTAATGTTTACAAAGTGTCCAAAGTGTACAGAGTTCACTCTAAATGTGGTAAGCTGAATCCAGATAGATTGCCATCATCATGAACAGCTCCAGTGGTGGTAACAGTAGGCATTCTGAGACAAGAAAGGTGCTAGTTTCTTTAGCAGTAGACTGAGGCAGAAATAGTCACCATGGACATGCTTCCACTGAGGTGCTACAGGAGAAGTGATCTGTGTCTCCACAGTCCCAGGGTAGAAAGAATGTAGTCGGCAGCTGCTGTGGCACACTGATATTTTAATGTGAATGTCTCTCTGCTGAGGCAATGGATCACCAGGACACACAAGGTTCTGCTGCAGGGGCCAATCTGTCTTCATGGCTACAGGCTGCCTCATCTCTCTCTGCTGTGGTGTCCGCCACTGGAGCCTTGTGGGAGAACTCTGCAGTGGCCTCCACTTTAATCTTGCCTCCACTGCCACCACCACTGTTACAGCTGCTGCTTTGATCTAGTTATCATGGCTGAGGGGTGGCGGCTAAGCATGGCAGGGCAATGAGGCTCTCTCTGCTACCTCAGGAACTAAGGCAGTGGGATGGCACAGCTCAGCTCTCCTCTGTTATGAATGGTCAGCAAAGAAATATGTACAGTCTACATATAAAGTTCCAGATCATCCAGGGCTACACAGTGAGACCTTTTCTCAAAAAAAAAAGTCATTACCATTCATAAGTCTATATTTCAAGACAGAGTTCTGACATATATTACCTGAAATGAAGAGAAGGTGCAATAATGGTCTTACAATGAGAATAGTAATAGTTCTATGAGGGTCAATATGCACACTTTTTTTGTTTGTTTGTTTATCACAAGCCTGGCACATAGCTACTTCATGACTGAATATTGTTATAGCTGACATAATTCTATTCTGGATCTGGGTGTTGTAACATATTGAAAAGAAGAGGCACCATTGAAAAGCCCATCCCAACACAGGTAGTATCTCATGAAAGCAGTAATCTTAGGGCTTTCTACATATCTGGCAGGAAAGTCAAAAGTCCAAGTATTTTTTTCTTTCTGTAGTATGGCTCATAAAAAAAATTTAATGATACAGTAGCAGTTTACCCCTTTTATACTGCCTGGGTTGGAGGAAACCATCTTGAATTTTACAGCTTTCTGTTCTCCCAGATATGTGACCTCTTGTTGACCTCCTGAGTTGGCCTGTCCCTCCTGGAGGAGTTTTTCAATTCAGAGGAAGCTGCCATGAAACAGCTGGGATGGATTCAATAGTTGTAAGAAATAGCCTTTGAATTCTTTGCAAGCAGAATTGGAGAGTGCTCTCAAGTTCATCATCTCTGGACCCTGAACACCTGGAGATCATTCCCATTTTACAAAGGAAGATACTGAGTTGTCACAAAATTCCAACTGTTATGCTAGAATTCTATCAAGGAAGGATCTGTACTGGTGGCATGGCACTCTTTGGCCACCACAAGGCTCATAAATGGTCAGCAGATATTTAAGTGCTCTATGCCATGGGTACCTTCATGTCTTGCAACAAAAAGAAACAGACTGAGAGACATCTCAAGGTTTTGATAAACTTAAAATCATGTAAATCCTGAGACCTTAGTAATATAAATAATAATATTTTTATATAACTTTTGAAAAATGCTATGAGTTGTATGAAAATTGTTTTTTTTTTGTAGACAGAATAAAATATCTGGATCAGAACTGAAGAAGGGCTCAGTAGTTGAGTGTGCTTATCATTCTTAATTATTATGACAGAGAACCTAGTTTGGCTCCCCTGTACTCATATCAGATAGCTTACCACCTGTAACATTATATCCAGGAGATTTAGACCCTCAACTGGCCCCTTCAGAAACCTGCATATATGTAGCAAATATACATAATTTATTTTACATGTATGGGTTTGTTCCTTGAATATTTATCTGTACACCACATATGTGAGTTACAGAAGGTTGTAGGCCACCATGTGGGTGCTGGCAATTTGACTCATGTTTTCCGAAAGATAAATTAGTGCTCTTAACTGCTGAGCCATCTAGACTCTTAGCCAATATTTTGAGGCAGAGATGATCAGGAAACAAATTTGGTAAAACACTTGCTACTGGAGATGTTAAATCTATGTGTAATGATAATTTATTCTTTCTTACTGGGAAATACCCAGATCTAACTCTGTCAACTCCAGAATTTAGCTATTGACAAACAACAGTTCATTTTCAAAGAATCTTCAAACTTGCTTATCTCAATTAAATGTGGTGTTCAAAGCTTAGGATGAAGACAGGATGGAAAAACTGACATCACTGGCTTGAATTTGCATAGGAACCTCAGATTTCACACAGCTAAGAAATGTTTCCATGTAATTTCAGTATGGCTCACAAAGTTGGACTCTCAGATTTGCCCTGTGTTTAGCTAAGGAGGTAGGCTTTGGCATCTGGTAGCCAGGGGACAAGGTAAGCTCATTCGTTCACTATTGTTTATCTTTTCTCTTTCTTCACCTAAATGTAGGAATGGTACTTGTTTTGGACACAGACAGAATTCTGCCTAAAAAATCGGCAAGCTTGGATACAAGCAAAGTCCACACGCAAACTATGCCAAGACACGGTAAGTCCTCAATAGTTCCTGCCTCACAAATATGTCTGCCAGATATAATGGGACAGAATGCTGAAGATGATGCTCCAACATTATAAAGAGTTTTGGGTGACTATTCAGGCAGCAAACTGTCTCTGTCATTTTCTCATTTCAGAAGCTGCTAACCTGTATTTGCTGTATATTCAGGTAATAAATTTTATCTGTTTTCAAGGACCTGATTGAAGGTTGAAGACTATATTGTTTAGTTTTACAATTAAACTTAGTTGTTTAGAGGTTAAGATGTTTTTAGGTCTAGATAGATGTCTTAAGTTGATAGAGATGAGATATGATAGATATTGATTTACATTCAGAAGTTTAGACTTACCAGGATAGAAAAGATGTTTTCTTCAAGGTTGCAAAATACAAATTGCCAAAGTACTGTGATTGTAACATTTATATAATTCCTGATTGGTCCCTGGTTCTTCTTGCTGTAGGTAGATGGTTTATTACATACATGTGTAATAATATAATTTTATATGTAAAAGAGAAAAATAATAATAAAAAATTTTAAAAATATGAATGATGATACTTTTCATTTTCCTCCCACTAATACCAGATTATTAGTTATTATTTTCTAAGGTCTTCACTTATATTAGTAGGTTATTTTAAATCTATTTTTGATTTTCTAAATAAAATGGAAGATTAGTGGCTGCCTTTGTGTAAGTTAGTGAAAGAGTCAGTCAGATGGAGAAAGGATAGACTTTATCTCAAAGAGGAAAATAGAATAAATACATGAAGGACACAGAAAAAAGCAGAAAAGAATACATACTATGCAGATAAATAAGCCAAACATATCCTTATCCATCCAGTTCCATGGAAGAGGAAAGGAAGTAGATTCGGATTTAAAGGCCCTCATCTGGACTTCATGGGTGCACACACACATTCTTTAAATTCAGTAAAATATTGTAATGCCCATTAAACATCATTTATGTGCTAGTAAACTATTCATATTAAATGTGGGAAAGGGTTGGTATGTGGAGGGAAAAAGGCATCTTAGAAAATTTGAGCATACACATTCAGATCTCCCAAACTAGGTAGTAAGCACCATTCAGCACTGTAATTTATGATCAAGCACTACTGAATGAAATTAGATCTGTTGATTCAATATTGATGGTTTATTAACACTTCTTTTCTTTCTAAACATTCTTTGTAATCACAGAACCAATTATTTAATTGGAGGCATAAAAAGAGGCAGGACAACTGATAAAATAATTAGAAAAAGTATTATAGTTTGCTTTCTATTTCTGTGGTAATGCACCATGACTAAAAGCAACTTTGAGGAGAAAGGGTTTATATAGATTAAATGTCCCAGGTCACAGTCCCTTACTGATGGATGGCAGGGCAGGAACTTAAGGAACTAGGAGGCAGTAACTGAGGCAGAGATCTGTTGCTTACTCACTTACTCTTCATGGATTTCTCAGTTGGCTTTTTCTTATACAAGCCACAACCAATTCCTCAGGGTTGCCACCACCTATGTTCATTGTTAATCCAAAAAAAAAAAAAAAAAAAAATGCCACTACAGGCTTGCTTGCCCACAGACCAATCAAATGGAGGCAATCTTTCAACTGAGGTTTCTTCACCTTAGTGACTCTAGATTTTGTCACCTTGACAAAAAACTAATCATAATAAAATATAATATGTTTAAAAATGAAAAACAGGAGCATCTGTATGTAGTTTGTTTTATACATGTGTAATAAAATAAAAGTATAAAAAAAGAAAGAAAAACAAGAGCAGGACACCAAAAAGAGTTTTGTGGAAACATTCTTTTTTATGTTTTACTAATTTATTCATGTTACACCTCGATTATTATCTCATCCCTTGTATCCTCCCATTCCTCCCTCCCTCCCGCTTTCCCCCTACTCTCCTCCCTTATGACTGTGACTGAGGGGGACTTCCTCCCCTGCATATGCTCATAAGGTATCAAGTCTCTTCTTGGTACCTGCTCTCCTTCCTCTGAGTGCCATCAGACCTCCCCATCCAGGGGACATGGTCAAATATGGGGCACCAGAGCTCATGTGAAAGTCAGTCCCCACTCTCCACTCAACTGTGGAGAATGTCCTGTCCATTGGCTAGATCTGGGTATGGGTTCAATATTTACTGCACATATTGTCCTTGGCTGGTGCCATAGTTTGAGGAGGACCCCTGGGCCCAGATCCACCCATCATAATGTTCTTTTTTTTAGTTTTCTAGGACTCTCTGGATCGTTCTATTTCCTCATTCTCCCATGCTTCTCTCACCTAGAGTCTCAATAGGAGGTCCTCTCCCCTGTCCCACTTTCCTGGCAAGTGAAGACTTTCGTGGGACATGCCCCTTGAGATAGTGTCCAGATATAAGTGGTGGGAACATTCTTAAACTACACATAGAAATAGAACATTATAGAGTCTCTTAAGAATATAAGCAGATTATGTGTACCCTAAACATTAAACTCATACTGACTATCAAAATTTTGACTAAAATTTACAATTATCATGTGTGACAGTATAGGCTCTTTCACATTTTCCAATATAGGAAGCAAAATAATTCAGTGATCCCATGCCCTATTTCATTAAGCTTTTAAAATTTCCATTATGACCATATCTGAAAGCTCCCTCACTTCTAAACTTGACACTAAATACTAAATTGGCTGACATACAATTCATACCTAATAGCAAACAGGTTTTTTAATTTGTTAACTGAAACATCCTAGTTGTAGCTGCCACACTCATCACATTCCAATACAACCCTCCCTCTTTCATATGCTCTCACTTCTTCCTCTAGTCCTCAGAAAAGGGAGCCCTCCTCTCCTAACATCTGATACCAGTCTATCAAGTCTCATCTGGACTGCTTGTATCTTCTTCCTCTGTAGCCTGGCAAAGGGGAAGTGAACAATGTGTGGGGGCCAGAGTCCATGTCTGAAGTAGCTACTACTCTCCACAAAGAGACTGTGCTGTCTATCTACTACATCTGGGCAGAGGGTCTATATCCTCACCACGCATGGTCCTTAGTTGGTGCATCAGTCTCTCTAGCACCACCTCCTCTTCCCAGATTTTTTTGCTCCTTTGGTCCTCCTATTCCCAAACTTTTCCATAAGACTTCCTGCAGTCTGTGCCACATCTCCCCACCCCTGCCAAAGTTTGGCTGTGTGTCTCAGCATCTGCTTGGATCTCCTGCTGGGTGGAGTCTTTCAGAGGACCTCTATGGTGGGCTCCCTTCCTAGTCCTTGTCTTCAATTGCTTAATGTTTCTATTCTATTTGTCCTTCTGAATGAGAATTAAGCATTCTCCCTAGGATCCAACTTCTAACTTTGTTTCTTTAGGTCTTTGTATTGTACTGTGGTTATTCTGTATTATTTGACAAATATCTGCTTATAAGTGAATATATACTATGATTGTGTCTTTCTGGGTCTGGCTTACCTCACTCAGGAGGATCATTTCTAGTTCCATCGACTTGCCGGCAAATTTCAAAATTTCCTTGTTTTTAATAGCTGAGCAGTATTCCATTGTGCAAATGGACCGCAGTTTCTTTATCTGTTTTTCCATTGAGGGACACCTAGGTTGTATGCAGATTCTGTCTATTACAAAGAAAGCTGCTTTGCACATAGTTGAACAAATGTCCTTGTATGGTGAAGCATCATTCAAATATAGGCCTAAGAGTGATATGGCTGGGTATTGAGGTAAAGCTATTCCCAATTTTCAGAGAAAGTGCCAGATTGATTTCCAAAGTGGTTGTACAAGCTTGCAATCCCACTAGCAATGGAGGAGTATTCTTCTTTCTTCACATCTTCGCCAACATGTTCTGTCACTTTAGTTTTTGTTCTTAGCCATTCTGATAGGTGTAAGATGGAATCACAGAATCATTTTTATTTGCATTTTCCTGATGACTAGGGATGTTGAACACTTCTTTAAGTCTTTCTTGGTCATTGGACATTCCTCTGTTGAGAATTTTCTATTTAGTTATGTACCCATTTTATAATTGGATTATTTGGTTTGGTGATGTTTAATTCTTCAGTTCTGTATGTACTTTGGATATTAGCCCATAGTAAGACTTGGGGTTAGTGAAGATATTTTCCCAGTCTGTATGCTATTGTTTTCTTTTGTTGACAGTATTGTTTGCCTTACAGAAGCTTTTCAGTTTCATGAGGTCCTTCTTATCAGTTGTTGACCTTAGAGCCTGAGCTATTGGCATTCTGTTTAGGAAGTTGTCTCCTATGCCAATGAGTTCAAGTCTCTTCCCCACTTTTTCTTCTAACAGATTTAGTGGGTGTGGTTTTATGTTGAGATAGTTAATCCACATGGAATTTCCTTTTGTGCAGGGTGATAAATGAAGGTCTATTTACATTTTCAACAAGTAGAAATCCAGTTAGACCAGCACCATTTGTTAAAGATAGTTTCTTTTTTCTGTTGTATGGTTTTGGCTTCTTTATCAAAAATCAAGTGTCCAAGGTGTGTGGGTTTATTTCTGGGTTTCTTATTAAATTACACTGTCCACGAGTCTGTTTCTTTACTAAGACAACATAGTTTTTATTACTGTTGCTCTGTAGTACAGCTTGAGATGAGGGATGGATATACCTCTTGAAGATCTTTTATTGTGTAAGATTTTCCTAGCTATTCAGGGTTTTTAGTTTCTCCAAATGAAGTAGAGATTTTTTTCTTTCAAGGTCTGTAAGGAATTGTCTTGGAAATTTGAGAGGAATTGCATTGAATGTGTGGATTGCTTTTGGTAAAATAGCCATTTTAACTAGGTTAATCTTACCCATCCATGAGCATAGATCTTTCCATCTTCTGATATCTTCTTCAATTTCTTTCACTAGAGAATTGAAGTTCTTTTTTTCATACAGGTCTTTCAATTGCTTCCTTATAGTTACACCAAGATACTTTATGTTTTATTGGCTATTGTGAAGAGTATTCTTTCCCTAATTTCATTCTCAACCTGTTTTTCTTTTTTATAAAGGAAGGCTATGTACTGATTTATTTGAATTAATTGTGTACCCAGCCAATTTGCTGAAGGTGATTTTCAGCTGTAGGAGTTCCTAGGTAGAATGCTTGGGGCCAGTTATGCACTTTGTTTAGGTATGTGCATTTTATCCTCAATCTCTCCAAGACTTTTAACATTAATGGGTGTTAGATTTTGTCAAATGATTTTTCATCATCAAAAGAGATGATCATGTGAGTTTTTCAGATTGTTTATGTGGTGGATTACATTGATATATTTGACCAATTGAATGAGTTTGGTACTATTTATTCTGTTTCTATTTTGTAGAATATTTTGAAGAGAATTGGTATTATCTAGCCCAGAGGTTTGTTTTTGTTTGTTTGTTTGTTTGTTTTTGTTTTTTGTTTGGGAGACTTTAGATGACTGCTTCTATTTCCACAGGAAATATATGAATATTTCCTTTGTTTACTTGATTTTGATTCAATTGCAGTAATTGTTAGCTATGAAGAAAATTGTTCATTTTATTTAGATTTTCAAATTTTGTGACATATAGGCTTTTGAAGTGAGGCTTGATGATTATTTGGATTTCCTCAGTGTCTATTGTTATGGCTTCCCTGTCGAATCTGATTTTTTTTAGTACTATCCCTCTGCTGGTTATTAGTTTAGCTAAGATTTTGACTATCTTGTTGATTTTCTAAAAAAAAAAAAAAAAAAAGAGCTCTTGGTGTTATTGATTCTTTGAATTGTTCTCTTTGTTTCTAATTTATTGATTACAGCCCTGAGTTTGTTGATTTCTAGCCATCCAGTCCTCTTGGGTGTGTCTACTTCTTTTTATTCTAGATTTTTCAGGTGTGTTCTTAAGATGCTAGTATGGAATTTCTCCAATTTCTTTATGAGGATGCTTATTGCTGTGATCTTTCCTCTTAACACTGTTTTCATAAGTTACCATAAGTTTTGGTACATTGTACCTTCATTTTTATTGAGTTCTATGAAGTCTTTAATGTCTTTTTTAAAATTTTGTCCCTGAACCAGAGGTCATTGAGTAGGGAGTTGTTCATTTTCCATGAGTTTATAGGCTTTCTGTTGTTTCTATCATTGTTAAATTCAAGTTTTAATCCATGGTGGTCTAATAACATGCAAGAGATTATTTTGATCTTCTAGCATTTTTTGAGGTTTGCTTTGTGATGAAGTATATGGTCAATTTTTGAGAATGTTCTGTGAGGTGTTCAGAATAAGGTATATATTTTTGTGTGTTGCTGAAATGTTCTGTAGACATCTTTTAGGTCCTTTTGATTCATGGCATATATTTGCTTCATTATTAGGCATTTAGTTTCTGTTTTGATGTTCTATCTTTTGATGAGAGTTGGGTGTTGAAGTCACCCACTATTAATGTGTGGGAATGGATGTGTGATTTAAGGTTTACTAGTGTTTCTTTGATGAATGTGGGTGCTCCTGCATTTGGGGCATAGATGTTCAGTATTGAGGCATCCTCTTAGTGTGTTTTTCTTTTGATGAGTATGAAAAGCCCTTCTTCTTCTCTTTTGATTAGTTTTCACTGAATGTCTATTTTGTTAAATACTAGATTGCTTCAGCTTGCTTCTTGGGACCATTTGTTTGTAATATCCTTTACTCTGAAGTAATGTCTATCTTTATGGCTTAGGTGTATTTATTATATGTAATAGAATGATGGGTCTGGTTTTTGCATCCACTCTGATGGGTTGTGTCTTTTTATTGGGGAGTTGAGGCCATTGATGTTGAGAAAAGTCAATAACTAGTAGTGGTTAGTTCCTGTTTTTTGAGGGTTTTGGTGGTTGTGTGTATGTGTGCGTGTGTGTGTGTTTGTGTGTGTGCTTCCCTTCTTTTGTTTTTGTGGATGTGAGGTTATTTACTTCCTTGTTTTCATGGGTATAGTTAGCCTCCTTGCATTGGTGTTTTCCCTCTAGTGTCGTCTATAGGTCTAGATTTTTGACTAGGTACTGTTTAAACTTAGTTTTGGCATTGAATATCTTGGTTTCTCCCTCTATAGTGATTGAAAGTTTTGCTGGGTATAGAATTCTGGGTTGGCATCTGTGGTCTTTTAATGTCTGCATGACATCTGTCCAGACCCTCTGACTTTTGTAGTATCTGTTGAGATGTCATGTGTAATTCTGATAGATTTGCCTTTATATGTGACTTGGCCTTTTTCCCTCAAAGCTTTTAACATTCTTTCTATGTTCTGTACTTTCAGTGTTTTGATTATTATGTGGTGGGGGATTTTCTGTTTTCAACCAATCTATTTGGAGCTCTGTAGGATTTTATATGTTTATGAACATTACTTTCTTTAGATTGGAGAAGTTTTATTCTATGATTTTATTAAAAATCTTTCTGAGCCATGGAACTTGGAATCGTCTCCTTCTTCTATTCCCATTATTCTTAGGTTTGTTCTCATTATAGTGTCCCAGATTTCTTGGATGTTTTGTGTCAGGAGCTTTTTAGTTTATCATTTTCTTTAAGTGATGTGTCAATAACATCAACTGTGTCTTCTACACTTGAGATTCTCTCTTCTATCTCTTGTATTCTGTTGGCATAGCTTCTGTCTTCAGTTCTTGATTTCTTTCCTTGGTTTTCCAACTCCAAGATTGCCTCAAATTGTGTTTTATTTATTCCTTCCAATTTCATTTTTAGGTCTTGAATAGTTTTATTCATTTCTTTTTCTAATTTGCTTCAATTTTCCTGTTATTCTTGATTGGAATTAACCAATTTCTTCATCTGTTTGAATGTATTTTCATGTATTTCTTTGAGAGCTTTATTTTCCTCTCTTTGAGAGATTCTATCATTTTCTTCACCTCAGATTTAAATTCTTTTTGTGCTTTATATGTGTTAATATCTCCAAGGCTTGCTGGTGTAGGATCACTTGTTTCCAGTGGTCTTATATTTGTTCTGAGTTTTGTTGCTTTTGTTATCAGGCCTGAATGTTTCTGCAATGAGGTCGCTGTCTGTGTGTCCTATGTGGGCCAGAATGGGTGGGAACATTGAAAGAGAGCTGCTTGCAAGAGCTTCCCAAGAGGCCTTCTTGGATGGTGGACAATGGGTGCTTGAGTTTGCACTCAACTCAGTTCTACTGGGTTCCCAGTTCATGTCCCATTTGGCTCAGAATGGAGAGGAGTAGGCTGAGAGAGCTCCAAGATGACAGCTGCTCAGTTGCCCCTCTGGCCTCATTGGTATGTGTTATGGCAAGAGCCTGATCATTTTTGTTGTTAGTTCTCTGTGTCCCAGATAGACCAGGCTGATATGCAGCAGACAGGCAGATAGAGATCCAAATGCAAGGATACTTGGGTGTCCCATAGGCCTTCTTGGTTGGCAGCTAATATGCATTGTGCCCTGCACCTGACTCAGCTCTTCCTGTTTGCTTGCTGTGTCCCAGATGAGCCAGGCCATTAAGCAGTGGGTGTGTGGGGAGAGATCCAAGCCCAAAGCTGTTCAAGTGTCCCATAAGCCTCTTCTGGATAGCAGCTAATGTGGGTCATTCACTGATCTGCCTGTTTGCTCATTGTGTTCCAGATGGGCCAGGCTGTTAAGCATCAGGCTGGCAGAGAGAGGGGGGGGAGGGAGGGAGGGAGGGAGGGAGAGAGAGAGAGAGAGAGAGAGAGAGAGAGAGAGAGAGAGAGAGTGCGCCAAGCCCCCCAAATGCATACAGTTTCTTAAGATTAATTATTTTTAATTGTGTGTGCATGGGGGAGTGCACATGGATACAGGTACCTACCAAGCTTCTTGGATATTGAGCCACCTAACCTGGATTCT
>OU015752.1:65987142-66048072 GCA_907169655.1 Acomys percivali
TGTGTGTGTGTGTGTGTGTGTGTGTGACATAAGAAGCACATGAACTTAAGAAAGTCACTGTAAATCAATAACTGACTATTAAGCTAATACAATGACTTCAATGGACAGACATGACAAAGTACAGTTTTTACTAAACAAGCTTTAAAAATGCCTGTAATCTATAATAATACAGAAAATATCTAGAAGGAGATGGTCAAATTTCATAAGTCATCACATTATTTTATTCACAGGATTCTATTTAGAAGAATTTATATAATATATGGCCACATAATAATTTCTGCTTATGTATTGTTTGCTATGGAGTTTTCACAGATGTATCCGTGCTGTAGTCCATGTATTGCAAATATCCCAATATAGTTAAGAATATGGCACAATGTGCTTCTTGATGAATTCATATTTAAAAATCAAAAGTTTCACATCTCTGTTAAAAAGTACAATCCAAAAGATTTATGATTATATATGATTGACCCTTCTGAAGCCTAGAATACTGCTTGTGGGTTTTGGGGGTTGTTTGTTTGTTTGTTTGTTTGTTTTGAGGGCTGAGGTCTTAGGTAGTCCAGATCAACTTCAAATTCTCTATGTAGCTAAGAATGACCTTGAACTTCTTGGCATCACCTCCCAAATATAAGTATTACCGGCATGCAACAATCACAACTGGATTGTGTTGTGCTGAGGATCAACCCTAGCCTCTTTTATGCATGCTAGTCAACCATTCTGTCAGCTAAGCTACATTCTGAACCCCCAAAACATAATTGTTTCTTGTTCTTAAGAACTAAACATGCCCTTTCTTTATTGATTTAAAACTCTGTTTGCCTACAAAATCCATCAAGCATTCTAAAGAAGTTATTCACGTATGTTGGCTTCAAATGTTCATTGTATAACAAAGTAACTCATTTTGTGATAGTTTCGATGTCACCTAGCATAATTATAAATGTGTCACACCATCCTTCTTTTAACAAATTGTTGTAAAATATTTTAAATATTCTATATTGCATCTTTATGTAGTAAGGCTTTAGGAAATTATAAAATATATTCTATGGGCTTGAAAATAGAAACCACTCTATATTTTTCTAGCAACTATTGAGTTTGTCATACACAATGTATTTTTTCTAATTACAAGTCTTATATTATTTATAAAACAAAGTGTTTTGATAATTTAATACATGTATATAGTCTGCTTTCTATCATATTCACTCCTACTATTCCTCTCTTCTCATCCTCCAGTTTGGAAGCCTTCTTTTTCAAAATATATTTGTATTTCAGTTCCATGTCTTTTTCTGTAATTCTCTGAATTAAATTAGCCTTTCTTGAATGCACATGGATGTGTGGTTATTGACTGGACTGTGGACAACTTGCCAGTGGATACACTGTGAAAAAACATGAGTCCCCCCCCTCTCCAGCAGCCATCAGTAGATATTAGCTTCTATGCTAGGGGTGGAGCCTCATGTTCATCTCCCCATCTATTCTGGAATGTTGACCACTGTTGCCATGACGTTGTGAGAATTATGAGCATGTCTTGTTCAGATATGAGACAGAATTTTATAGCACTCTTTTTTATCCTCTAGTAATATTTTTATCCTCTTACAATCCTTCTCCTCCACCTCCTCCTCCTCCTTCTTCTCCCTTTCAAGACTGAGCTTTTCTGTGTAGCCTTGGCTGTCCTAGATGCACTTTGTAGACCAAGATGACATTGAACTCACAAAGATCTACCTGCCTCTGCCTCCCTGAGCGCTGGGAATAAAGGTGAGTACCACCATATCTGGCTGAGATCTTTGAGAGATAATCTTGAGGGAGGAATGTTTGTTGGCAGGTGTAGGGTCTAATAGAAACATCATAATTTGGGCTAAGCACTCAGCTCATTTCAGTTTTGTTTTGTTTTTGTTTTGTTTTTTTGCCTTTTGTGGCCCTCTACATTATCTACTTCCCACTACAGAAAGATGTTTTTTCTGACAGTTAGCCTAATCTGTGGGTATAAACATATTTAGAAAACATTTGTCATTTTCCAAAATTTCTATTTTTCTGCTGGTATTTTTTCATAAAACAAACCTTTGCCTCCACTGATATCATTCGGTTCTCCCCATTTTCTCATGACTTTTATGTTCTTGTATCTTATAGTTTAGCTTTTACTTTGAAATTGCTGTGAATAATAAGGAAAGTGGGAGAGTCTAGTTTCATTCTTTTATATAAAGATATAAAGTTTTTTCAAATGCATTTTGGAAGAAATCGTGTTTCCAAATGTGTGTCCTTTGCTTTTCTTTTTAAAAAATATCAGCTGGTTATGAATGTGTGGGTTTATTCTCAGGCTTTTATTATGTTGCTCTACAACATTTATCCTTCTGGGTCAGGGCTACTTGCAGTTTGTTTTCTATTTCCATCATTTTCCTGAAAATTTAATTTTTCTTTACTGCTGAATGAAATTCTTTATATCTTTTATCACATTTTTATTATACATTCATAACTATTTTCTGTCTGTTGTGAATAAACAGAGCACTAGTGTTCATGAATGTACAGGTATCTCTGCTTTAGGATGGAGAATCATTTGGGTATATTCTAAGGAATGGTATAGATAGGCCATGTGGTAGTTCTGGTTTTAGATTTTGAGAAAACTTCTGATGTCTATGGTCAATACACAGCTTATTCTCCCACCAACCATAAGTAAGGGTTCTCTCTTGTGGAGTTATTCCAAGGCTTTATTTATGTGACTCTACAAAATTTACAATGATTTTTCTCACATCCTTGATAATAGTGGTTGTCATTTCATTTGATAATACCTATTCAAACTGAAATAAAATTGAATCTCAAACTAATTTTAATTTGTATTCTATTTGTGGTATCTTTGTTATTTTTCTGTTGCCATGACAAAACATCATGACCAAAGAGACTCATAAAAGAAGCCTTTAATTTAAGGACTCACAGTTGCAGAGGGTTAGAGTAATAACCATCGTGGCAGGGAGCATCCAGTAGGCATAGTGCTGGGGCAGCAGCAGAGGACTTGCATCTGATCCACAAACTTGAAACCTCAAAGTCCACCTGCCCAGTGACTAAACATCCTCCAAAGGTGCCACACTTTTAATCCTTCTCAAACAATCCCATCAACTATAGACTAAATATTCAAATACATGATTATATATGGGTCATTATTCTTCATACCAAAAGAATGTATATGTGGGTGTTCATGTGTTGGTTATGTGCACATGTAGGTATAGGTGGCCACTGAATCTAGAAAAATGTGTCCCTGGAGCCAGAGTTACAAATGGTTATGAGATTCACAATGCGGGTGTGGATCCTAACTCAGGTCCTCTATAAGAGAAGTATGTTTTTAATCTCTTAATTGCTGAACCATTTCTCCAGCTAGACAAGTGCTTTATGATGAGCTATATATGCAGCACCTCCTGAGGCAAAACCTGATCATTTTGTAATTACAAAATAATTTTCATGAATTGTATTACATTTTAAGCCCATGGAACTATGGAACTACACACAGTGCTTTGCCAGAACTCTCTAGGAGCAAACCACTCTTTTTTTTAGATAGATACATTTTTGTGTTAGTATATTTTTAGTGTATAAACTAATAGTTTATTATGAGATGTTCATACATGTTTAACGTGTTCTTTGATAACATACACCCTCACCAGTTTGAAATAAAGATTATGCTGTCTAGTTTTGTCTATGAAGGGCAGTTTATGTCCTCTTTGTACGAAAAAGCTGATGTTCAAATTCCCACTGTGATAGTATTTAGAGGTGAAGTGGTTGAATAGGTAGGAGAAGAGGAGCTTTCTGATATGATTAGAGGCCTTAAATAGAGAAAAATAAAGGATTCCCCCTCCTATCATATGGACACCGAGCAAGCCCCATTTTAGGATAAAATATAAATGCCATTATATGGACCAAGATAAAATTTTTCATGCGTAATTAAGTTTCCCAGGACTGTGACCTTGAACACCAATACTGTGGGAAACAAGTTTCTTTTGTTTGTATTACATTGGGGGATATTTTAAATTTTTTATTTCTTCTATTTTTGAGATTATAATATAGTTTTGCCTACATCACACAATTTGCAAAAAACAGAGAAAAGAACAGGGAGCACAGTATCCACAGGCAACTGATTATTGACAAAAAAATAAAATAACAGCAGAGAAAGTACTTTTCCTCCAGATTTCTTTTGGGAAAATGATTTACAATACAGAAATATGAAATGAGGTCTCCATTTCTCGCTAGTTATAAAAATTTACTTTAAAATGGGTTTAAGACTAGAGTAAAAGATGAAAGTAAAAAAGAAAAAAGAGACAGGACAGGACAGTCAGACACAGTGGCACACACCTGAAATCCCAGAACTCATGAAGGCAGAAGCATGCAGATCTCTATGACTTTGATGGCAGCCTGGTCAGCAGAGTGAATCCAGGACAGCAAAGGCTACTTAGAGAAATCCTTTCTTGAAAAAAACAAAATAAAACAAATGACAGGACATTGAGATCAGAGAGCTCCCAAATCACAGGATGCAAATGGTGCTACATCAAATGAAAACAACAACACACAGCAAAGGAAGCAATCAACAAAGTGAGAATGTGGCTATTGAATAGACAAGAATGTTTGAAAACTCTGTATTTGCCAAAGGAACAGTCTTCAAGACATATAAACCTCCAAACACTCAGAATCAGAAAGGCAAATGATCCAATTTAAGAGTGGAAACTGCCTGAACAGATGGCTCAGACTTCAAGATCATGTACTGTAATTACAAGGACCCAAATACATTCCCAGCACTCACATCTAGTTGTCAACATGCACCTGTAACTCCAGCTCTTGGGAATCTAACACCCTTTCCTAGACTTCAAAGATACATGCAATCATGTGCACATACACACACACACACACACACACACACACACACAAACACACACTTTCACACAACACATCAAAATAATAAAGGTAAACCTTTAGAAATGGAAACATCTTTAAGCATTTCTCAAAGGAAAACATAACAATGGCCAATATATACAGAAGAAGAGGAAGAAAAAAACATAATTTATCACCCAGGAAAATTCAAATCAAAACTACATGAGCTAGATAAAAAAGAGGAAGATAAAAGAAAGGAGGAAGAGGATAAGAAATACAACATCAGTGCAGACACACCATGATCAAAGCATCTTACAAAAGAAATTATTAATTGCAATACTTGCTTAGAGTTTCAGGGGGTTATGCAATGACTATCATAATCATAAACATGGAAGGAGGCAGGCATGGTTCTATAGCAGTATCTGAAAGCTCATATCTGATCTGCAAGTTTCAGAGAGTTAGACTAAGACTGTTGTAGGCTTTTGGAATCTCAAAGCTCACTCCTTCCCCCCAGTAACACACCTTAAAGAAGTCTAATGCTCCTAATCTATCTTAAAAGGTTCCCCACTCCACCAACTGGAAACCAAACGATCAGGTATATCAGCCTATTGGAGCCATTCTCATTGTAACCACTACAGCTGCTCCCTTAGAAGTTAAGACTATAGTGCAGATGAGTGGCACTGCCCAGAGACAGAGGGCTTAGTTAGTGTTTAACAGTAAGCTCCAATTAGATAGGAAGAAGTTCTTGTATGTTATTGTTTATGACAGTGTATTTCAGTACAACCCACGAGGTTATATACAGCACTATACTGAACATACCAAATGCAAGAAACTTCAGATGATTTTTTTACAGAGAATGGTATACAATTGATAACACATTAGTTTTAATATTTTATTAATTTATTAATATTACATATCAATTCTTAGCCCATCCCTTGTATCCTCCCATTCCTCCTTCCCTCCCACTTTTCCTCTACTTCCCTCCCATATGTCTACGACTGAGGCAGACCTCTTCCCCCTGTATATGCTCATAGGGTTTCAAGTCTCTTCTTTGTAACCTCCTATCCTTCCTGTGAGTGCCACCAGGCCTCCCCATCAAGGAGACATGGTCAACAGTGGAGAATGTCCTATTCATCGGCTAGATCTGGGTAGGGGTTCAATGTTTACTGCCTATATTGTCCTTGGATGGTGCCATAGTTTGAGCAGGACCCCTGGACCCAGATGGTCTTCTTGTAATTTTCTAGGACCCTCCGGATCCTCTATTCCCCATCCTCCCATGCTTTTCTCACCTAAAGTCCCAATAAGATGTTCTCCTCTCTGACCCACTTTCCTGGTACATAAAGACTTTCATGGGACATGCTCCTTGGGCTAGTGTCTTGATATTAGTGAGTATATACCATTTGTCTCTTTTTCCTTCTCATTATGATAAATTCTAGTTCAATCCATTTGTCCACAATTTTCAGGAATTCCTTGTTTTTAATAGCTGAGTAGTATTCCATAGTGTAAATGTACCACAGTTTCCTTATCCATTCTTCTACTGAGGGGCACTTAGGCTATTTCCATGTTCTGGCTATTATGAATTAGGCAGCTATGAACATGGTTGAGCATATGCCCCTGTTGTGTGGTGGAGCGTTTTCTGGGTATATTCCAAGGAGTGGAATAGCTGGATCTTGAGGAAGCCCTAGTACCATTTTTCTGAGAAAGTGCCAGATAGATTTCCAAAGTGGTTGTACTAGTTTGCATTCCCACCAGCAATTTTTCCACACACGTTAATTTTTAACCTAATTTGAACATTACCCAGTTAATTCTATGTTTAAGTGAGGGGGGGTAATTTTAATTTCCATGTATAGTTTCATTTTAGTTGAAACAATATATTTGGCTTTGGCCCATGGTCCATTTATCTTGAGAAATAACTGACCATCAACAGGTCATGATTTTGTCCTATATTTTCTTCTTACAGAAGATACAGAATTAGCATTTATGACTCAATTTTAAGTTAATCTTTCAAATGTGCTGTGAGAAAATGATCAGTACTTATATTTCTACATATGGATATCAACCTGTTTGAATAATATTTACATGGTATGCCTGCATATTTCTGTTGTCTTGGTAAAATTCTGTGTATGTGTGTGTGATGACCACATTATGTAGTTCAAATGACCCATGCTTTTTCCTTTAGTAATGAGCATTTTTCAAATACATAATTTATTCTTTCTCATCTTATGCATCTCTGTAATGTATTTTGATCATATATATCAAAACTTTCCCAAGTCCCACTCATGCTAGATCCCTCCCAGCTATATGTGTTATTCCAACTTCCTGTGTTATTATAAACACAGTGAATCCAATTAGTGTTTCCTTTATGTATATGGGTGTGAGGTCACACATTGGGGCACAGGCAGCCTACCCATGCCATGTCCTAAAGTAAGAATGAGTCTCCCTTCCTCAGTGTACATCACAGAAGAGGAGACAGAAAGAGTGTCAAAACTAGCATATATGGAAGAGATGTATGAAATGTTGACTCCTGGATTTTACATGGATGGTGAATATATATCACCTCACAGCAAATATACTTGTTTGAACAGAGCCTGCACAAAACTAAGTTACTCAAAATTCCAGCATGTTTGGAAGAATTATAGGGCCCTATTCTTGACAGAGAAGCTATTAGCAGATGAATGCTATAAAGGAGGTAGAGTAATTCTCTGAGATTTTGGTGGCCATGTAGAGTTCTAGTTCCCTAGTCCAAGCAAGCCATTTGGTCATCTCTGTTTTGCTCTTCAGGGCCAGCTTGTGCTGTAAAGTTTCAGTATCTGCAGCTGTATGCATGTCTACTGTTAGGATGGAATCTGCCCACCCTCTCTCAGAGTCAACTCTGAAAGGGAGTCATCAAGCTGAGGTAAACCAGAAGGAAGAAATCCCTACACCTAGACAGATTGTTCCATACACAAGTTCTAAATCTCCAAGCAGTTGTGTGGTAGTATACTGCCTCTTCCACCCACTAGAGGAGCAAATCATGGGCCAGTCATCCTTATCAAGCAAGCTTAGCCTACCCCTTCCCACTTCTGATCTCCTTGAGTTCTGACAAACTCCTGTAAAACCTGGGCAGCTTCCTGATAACTCTATGAAATTCTAGCAAAGTATAATAACAAACTCCCTCCAGTAACATGGACAGTTAAAGGGCTTCAGTGTTTGTAAACAGTGGGAAGAGACTCTACTAATCACAACACACTTGAGTTCCTCCTAAACTTATTCCACTACAGCATTTAAAAAGGAAAACACTGAATGAAATGAAAACTGTGCCAGTGTCCACCTGTGAATTTATTTAAATCCTTAAGAAAGTATATTATCCTTCAGTCTCCATGACTTCCACTACTAGAATTCTCAACCAGAGTCACCCCCATATCCTCCCAGATGCCTACCCTGTAACAAATCTCTAGCTTGTCTCAGAGATGCCCCTGTCAGTTTCCCTTCTCTTTCTCAGCCCTCTCACCTCCCAACCTCACTCTCCCCATATCTGATCCCCACCTTCATTTCCCTCCCCACACCTTGTTTTACCCAGTTGCCTCTCTTCATCCACTTCCACTGTACTATTTCCTCTTTTGAGTTAGATTGAAGCAACCTCCATTGAGTCTTCCTTGTTACTTGGCTTCTTTAGGTCTGTGAATTGTAGTATGGTTATCATGTATTATATTGTTAATATCAGCTTATAAGTGGGTACATACCATGTGTGTCTTTCTGTGTCTGGCTTACTTCACTCAGGATGATATTTTGTAGTTCCATCCATTATGCCTGCAAGTTTCATGACTGCCTTATTTTTAATAGCTGAGCCACTTTCTTGCAGGACAGGGCTAGTAGTGGAAGCAGGGGAACACAAAACCACACACTTTTTTTACCCAAAATTTACCCTGCCTACAAGATGTGCAAAAGTAAAAGTAGAGCAGAGATTAAGATATTATCCAACCAATAACTTGCCCAACATAAGATCCATCTCATTTAAAAGAACCAATCCCTGACACTATTAAGGATACTCTGCTATGCTTGCAGACAAGAACCTATCATAGCTGTCCTCTGAGAGGCTCCACCCATCATCAGATAGAAACAGATGCTGAGACTTATAGCCAAATATTGGGAGGCGTACAGAGAGCCTTGAGGAAGAGTTGGGGAGAAGGATAGAAGGACCCAGAAGATGACCAGAACTCTATAATAAGACCAATAGAGTTCACTAACCTGGGTCAAGGGGGGAATTATGAAGGCTGAAGCACCAACCAGGGACCATGCCTGTACTGGACCTAAACCCCCTACATACATGTAGACAATGGGCAGCTTAGTCTTCATATAGTTCCCTAGTAAGTGGAATAGGGGCTTTCTCCAACATGAACTCTGTTGCAGGCTTTTTGATAGTTTCCTCTTGGCAGAGCTGCCTAACCTGGCCTCAATTGGAAAGGATGCACTTATTCCTAATGTGAGTTCGTGTTCTGGATGGGTTGGTGGTGGGGAAGGACTCCAATTTTCTGAAGAGAAGGGAAGGGAGAATAGGAGGAAGAGGGCGGGATGGTGTGGCCAAGAGGGGAGGAGAGAGGGGTTTTCAATGGGATATAAACTGAATAAAAATTTTTTAAAAGTATATTTCCATTGTTCTCAGAGTGGTAGATGTGTGATATGATAAGAATGGGACTCAACCAAGTGAATTAAAGACCTCAACCTAAAACCAGAGACACTAAGTCACTTAGTAGAAAAAGTGGGGAAGAGCCTGGAACATATTGGCACAGGAGACAACTTCCTGAACAGAACACCAACAGCCCAGGCCTTAATGTCAATAATTAATAAATGGGACCTCATGAGACTGAGAAGCTTCTGTAAGGCCGGAGACACTGTCAAGAGAACAAAGCGACAGCCTACAGACTGGGAAAAGATCTTCACCAACCCTACATCTGACAAAGGTCTAATATCCAAAATATATAAAGAACTCAAGAAATTAAACACCACCAAACCAAATAACCCAATTGAGAAATGGGATTCAGAACTAAACAGAGAATTCTCAACAGAGGAATATCAAATGGCTGAGAAACACTTAAAGAAATGCTCAACCTCCTTAGTCATCAGGGAAATGCAAATCAAAACAACTCTGAGATCCCATCTTACACCCATCAGAATGACTAAGATCAAAAATTCAAGCCACACCACATGCTGGCGAGGATGTAGGGAAAGAGGAACACTCCTTCATTGCTGGTGGGAATGCAAACTATTACAGCCACTTTAGAAATCTATCTGGTGCTATCTCAGAAAACTGGGAATAGGGCTTCCTCAAGACCCAGCTATTCCACTCCTTGGAATATACCCAGAAGATGCTCCAGCACACAACAAGAAACTTTGCTCAGCCATGTTCATAGCAACCTTATTTATAATAGCCAGATCATGGAAACAGCCTAAGTGTCCCTCAGTAGAAGAATGGATAAAGAAACTGTGGTACATATATACTATGGAATACTACTCAGCTATTAAAAACAATGAATTCCTGAAATTTGTGGACAAATGGATTGAGCTAGAAATGATCATAATGAGTGAGTTAACCCAGAAGCAGAAAGACTCAAATGGTGTATATTCACTTATATATGCATACTAGCCCAAGGGGCATGTCCCACGAAAGCCTCCACTTACCAGGAAACTGGGACAGAGGGGAGGACATCATATTGGGACTCTAGATGGGAGAAGCATGAGAGAATAGCAAAGAAGAAGGATCCAGAGGGTCCTAGAAACATACAAGTAGAACATTATTATAGGCAGATTTGGGCCAAGGGGTCCCGCTCAAACTAAGTCACCAGGCAAGGATAATACAGGCGGTAAACTTTAAACCCCTACCCAGATCTAGCCAATGGTCAGAACATTCTCTACAGTTGAGTGCAGAGTGAGATATGACTTCCTCACATACTCTGGTGCGTCACATTTGACCATGTGCCCTGGAGGAGGAGACCTGGTGGCACTCAGAGGAAGGACAGCAGGTTACCGAGAAGATACTTGATACCCTATGAGCATATACAGGGGGAGGTAATCCCCCTCAGGAACAGTCATAGGGGAGGGTAATAAGGTGAGAATGGGAGGGAGGGAAGAATGGGAGGATACAAGGGATGGGATAACCATTGAGATGTAACAAGAATAAAGTAATAATAATAAAAAAAACCCTTACTGTAAAGAAAAAAAAAAGAATGGGATTCAAAGAGAAGAAGGTGTTAATGCATATTCAAATAATTGTGAAAGAATGAAAGAAAAAAACTTGTGTTTCCATGGAATAAGTTCAAATAAACTGCTACATTATTGTTAACTAAATCATCTCAGTAATGAACTAAAGTGTTAATGATACATGGCACATTTATTAATGATATCACAAATTTAGAGGGTGTTGTTAAAACTCTTTCTCTGAGGGAGATGTAAACAATGTCTACTTCCTCCTTCTATAGTCTCAATGACAAACTTATGTATGATTCCACCAAAACACACTGTGTGTCTGTTGTGTGTATGTGTGGGGGGAATCATCCAATGAGTTTATTGAACTTTACTTACAAAAAAAAAATAGGTGAGGGGTTATGTGGAAGACCTTAAAGCAACCACACTACTAGGTCTGCAGGAGTGTGTGTGACCTTAAAACATTCATACTATAATTAGTATAGAAGATGCCCCCCATGACTATATAGGGAAGTTCCCTCCCTTAGTCCACCCTAACTTATGTACTCTATCCCTTTCCCAAGACCCAAAAATCAAATGTAATAAGATCAGAATTGTATACAACTGCTTGGGGAAAATGAGTGAATACTTAGGTGAGGGTCCAATGACATTACCTACTCCTCCTCCTATGAGAAACATCGAGTCAACAAGCTCAAGTGTGCTCATATTTTCTGCAAACAGCTAAACTACTGCAGATAGCATTATTTTAGTTTCAAAGACACTCCTATAATGTTTGGGGATTGGGTAAAATTTAAGAATTAGTTTTCATTATGTCATTTATGAGCCAAGGAGAACTGTTAGTACCTAGAAAGTATGGCAGAAATTTAGCACAATAATTTTTTGTCATTATTGTTTCTTTATTTGAAACAGTGTCTCACTATGTAGCTCAGAGCATCCTAGAATTAGGTATGTAGACCAGGATGGCCTAGAACTCACAGAGATCTACCTGCCCCTTTCTCTCACATGCCAGAGTTAAAGGTGTGTCCTTTAACCATGCCCAGCAACATTCTCATGTTCTGTATGAACTCATTTGTTTAGAATTATTCTACAGAAGACACATCATTTATATCTTCTTACACTGGAGAAGCATAAGCCACATATTCTACAATGACTGGTCTCTTAATTTTTCCATTAAACTTTTCCTGCTGTTAGGAACAAAGATGTAAAGTTTCCAAAGAACCGAGACTAGAACTGCTAATAAATGCAGTAAGTTCGTAACTAAGATCACAAACCAGGACACATTCCACTAATGAAAGCTTAAATGAAGCCTTTAAATAACCAGTGCAGCACACTGTAACAATGGTATTGAGGGATTTTTGTCTAATGGTTCCTGCTCAGCCTCTTTTATACTACAAAATAATCAGAGGCCACAGAAGGTGAACATTTGCCCCTCATCCAATTTTTAGGTCTGTAACTATTTCATCTTCCTTACCTTTTGTTTCAATTTTGAATTCCCATTTCAGAAATACAATAGAAACTAAGAAAGAAGTGATTGCAGGTCTTTGGGAGGCTTAGAACAATAGATATAAAGGAGAGTGTGGAGGGAACCAAGCCCCGAACAACTGTGGAATAGTATATTCTGAACTGACAGTGTGTGTGTCTTCTCCTTTTAGCAGTAAGAAAAACATACTTTTAATTAATATTATGCACATTTACATGAATTATCTCTTAAAAGAAGAAAAATTGTACCTATCCAAAGAAAATTTGCTAGGAGAAAAATAGCAAGATAAAATGCATACAAATTCACTTATTCTTGTTGTGAAATTTTAAAAAATAATCATATTTCCAGTGGTTGAGATGGCTCAGCAAGCAATGTGGTTGTTGTATAAGCATGAGGACATGAGTTCAGATCCTTGGTACCCACAGAAAAATCTGAGATCCAAAGTGCTTGCCTATAGTAATTGCACTGGGAATTTGAGTCAGGAAGCTCTTGGGGGCTCCCTGGCCATTCTAGACATTTGGTGAACTCCTAGGTTTGTGAACAGCCCTACCTCAACATATTTGGCAGACAACAATATAGAGAGACACTAATTCTTAGTCTACACAACCACATGCTTAGTGCTCAGTGTGTGCGCGCACACACACACGTGATTGAAAGCAACATATATACTTGACTACACTCTCAGAACACCTCTAGATAATACTTGATTTAAAAACTAAATACAAACTTCAATATCAGTTTGTTCAGAATGTAGCAAAAAGCTGAATACTATGCATCTATCTGGATCTGTGTATTCTGAGAAACAACTACATATCTAGGACTTTCTCCTCAAGGAAGAAGACACTTATAAGTCTTTTCAACATTTAGTGGTCACATGCATGTAGAGATAAAAATGTAAGCCATCAACACACAAAACCCATTAGTGTGCAAAAAGTATTCCCTGACATCCCTCAGGTCTAATAATTAGTACACAATAAATGTACTGTAAATGTTATTATTATGCTAAAAGATTTTCTAATATATGCTGGGAACTCATATAAGTATCTCATTTCAAAGCAGCCTTAAATCATGATAATAGCATTATTTTAAGTGAGTGAATACACAAGAACAGGAAGTTTGAGACTGTTTTAGAACCCACCATCCAAACATTGTGAACATAAATAATGTAATTAAATTTCTTGTATCAATTCAATAATGTTCCCTAGGGCTCATAACAAAAATTTAGTATGTATTCTCACTGTTTTTGAAACCATATTAGAAGGGCATTAATGTAGCTAAGACTGTACTAGCACAACAGGTAATCTTATACTCTTGCATCCATCCTCCTTATGTCTAATTCAGATCAGTGCTATTAACAGGAAGTGACAAAATCTCTTCTAGATTCATCCCTTACAATTTTTAATGTATGAATTTTCCATATTTTTTCGTCTGTGTCATATATTTGAATGATCACTCCCCAGTATGTAGAACCATTTAGATAGGGTCAGGAGGTATGGCCTTGTTGGAAGACATGTGGCCTTGTTGGAGGGGTGTCATTTGGGGGTGAGCTTTAAGGTTTCAAAAGCTCACACCAGTCCCAGATATCTTGTTCTCTTTCTGACTCATGTCTGTGGATGAGACATAAGATCTCAGTTATTGCTCTAGAACCATGTCTACCTGCTGCTTGACATGCTCCCTGTCAAGATAATTATGGATGGATTCACCTTCTGAAACTGTAAGCTTCCAATTAAATGCTTCCTTTTATAAGTCACTTTGGTCATAGTGTCTCTTCAGAGGGATAGAAAAGTAACTAAGACTTTATGGATACCCTGTTCTTAATGAATAGATTTCTAAAATTTCATACATCACAAACCTTTGAATCCCATCCACTACTTTAGAAGTACTGATTAAGACACCAGAGAACTACAGAGTATTTCTCAGCTTAGGTGTGTATGACATTGAGAGCATCAGTTGTCAACAAAAGTCAACCTGAGATGGTGATTCTCAAGTTCTCTAAAAGATAGTAATAAGGAGCGATAAGCATGGCAGAAAATTTGATAAGGAACATTAAGGAAGTGAGAGAAGTTCATGGGACTTGGGGGTCGGTTGGAGAGGGAGAAACCAGTGAGTTGTCTGTCAAGGTATATTTTATGGTATCTATGGCAGAATCTGGACAAAGACTGAGGTAATTTCTATTGAGACTTGCTAATTCTCTAAACATGTTTTGTGGCAAGCTACTGGGGGACTCACATGTGAAGTTTGTGACACTTTTACCCAACCCAGGAGTGATGATCATAATCATCTACCCTCCCAATTAAGAAAGTGTCAATGTGGAGGATCCAAGATGGCAATACCAAACACACACATTGTGTTTGTTAAGCAGAACAGCAATGACTGCACAGTGACCTAAGGACCAAATTGAGAAGTACAAAACACCAGTCCTGGTGATTCTCAGGTGAGAGGGACCTACACTGTGTGGAGCATGCTTGAGACTGGCCTTGGGCCACCTAGCTAACCCACAGAAAAATCCCTGAGTCCCTGTAGGCATAGGCTTGGGTTCCAAGGCCTAGCCAGAGGCCTGGCAACATAGCTTCTTACCTCTGGGGATCAGAAGGAGCCTTGGGCTACAAAAACACCAGCTGCTGGGGCTTCTAGCTCAGAGGGGACCCCACAGCATAGAACAAAATTAGATCTGACCTCAGGTCACCTGGCTAATCCACAGAAAGTTTCTTGATCAACACAGGAATGAACACAGGCTCCAAGAACTAGCTGCATGCCTGGCAGGGCACAGAGCCTCTATACTCCATGCCTAAGAAAGAACTGTGGACTACAAAACAACAGTGTCTGAATCACCATAGTGTGAAACACAGTTAGATATGACCTCAGGTCACCTAGTTAGTCCATGGAAAGTTTCCAGGTCTGATCTCAGGTCACCTGCATGGTTTACCTGAAGAGTTTCCTGATCCCAGTAGGTGAGACATCTCAAGTTATAGCCAATAACCTAGGATCTGCTTTCAACAGCAAGTGAAGGACACTAGAAACTACCACATAACACCATAGACAGCAAATGACTAACAACACAAACAACAAAAGCCAAAATATTATAGTATCTCCAGTACCCAATCATCCCAAAGCAATCAGGCACAGAAACTGTAACACATCTGAAATACAATAAAGTGACCTCAAATCTTTCTTAATGAAGATGATAAAGTAAGAAATGAATAAAATACATAAACAAACACAGGAAAATATAGCCAAACAGATTGATGCCCTTAGAGAGGCCATGACAGAAGAATATAAAGAGGAAATAAAGAAATCAGTGGAAGAAATTTAGGAGAAGGCAAAAAAAATCAGGTGAAGGAATTCAATCAAATGGTTCAATATCTGAAGATGAAATGGAAACAATAATAAAAACACAAAATGAGGAAAGTATGGAAAGAAAAAACTTATAGGAGAAAAGAAGAACTGCAGAGGTAAGCATCATCAACAAAATACAAGAGATGAAGGAAAGAACGTCACTTGTAGAAAACACAACGGAAGAATAATGCAACCATCAAAGAAAATGATAAGCCTAAAAAATTCTTCACACAAAAATATCTGAGAAATCAATGATATCATGAAAAGACAAAACCTAAGGATAATAGAACTTGAGGAAAGAGAAGATGCCCAGTACCAAGGCCTAGAAAATATTTTCGACAGGATCATAGAAGAAAATGTTCCAATTTAAAGAAAAAGAAGCCTATAAACACACAAGAGGCCTACAGAATACCAAATGTAGTAGACCAGCAAAGAAAAACCTCCTGACACAGTCAGAGAAGAAATAAAAAAAATTAGGTACTTCCTAAAATTCAATGAAATTGAAGGTGCAAATGCCCAAGCTTATGGAACACAAGACAGTGATACGAGGGAAGTTCATAGTACTAAGTACCTTCATAAAGAGATTGGAATCATCTACTACAACCAACTTAACAGGACATTTGGAAGCTCTAGAAAAGAAAGAAACAGACACCCACAAGAGCAGTAGATGGCTGGAAATAATTAAACTCGGGGCTAAAATCGATAAGTTAGAACAAAAAGAACAATTCAAAGAATGAACTAAATCAAGAGCTTATCTTTTTGAGAAAATCAACAAGATAGACAGATGCTTAGCCAAACTAACTAAAAGGCAGAGAGACACTAACCATATTAACAAAATCAGAAAAAAAGAAGCCATAACAACAAACAGTGAAGAAAACTGAAGAATCATTAGGTCTTACTTCAAAAGTCTATATGCCACAAAATTTGAAAATCTAAACAAAATGGACAATTTTCTGTTAGGATTCCACTACCAATGTTGAAACAAAATCAGGTAAACAAAATAAATAACCATATATTGCCTGTGAAAATAGAAGCAGTCATCAATGTCTCCCATCCACAAAAAGCTCAGGGCCTGATGGTTTCAGTGCAGAATTCTATCAGACCTTCAATGAAGAGCTAATACCAATGTTCTTCAAACTACTCCATGAAATAGAAATGAAAGGAACATTACCAAACTTATTGTATGAGGGCACAGTCATCTTGATACCTAAACTACACAAAGATACAAACAAGAGAGAGAATTTCATGCTAAGCTTTTTTATTAACATTGATGAAAAAATACTCAATAAAATACTCACAAACTGAATCCAAGAACACATCACAGATATTATTCACCATGACCAACTAGGCTTCATTCCAGGCATACAGGGATGGTTCAATGTACGGAAATCTATCTATGTAATCTACCATATAAACAAACTTAAAGAAAAACCCACATGACTATTTCCTTTTGATACTGAAAAATCATTTGACGAACTCCAATATCCATTCATTGTTAAAGTCTTGGAGAGATGAGGGATACAAGGCACCTACCTAAACATAATAAGGCTATATACAGCAAGCCAATAGCCAACATGAAATTAAATGGAGAGAAACTCAAAGAAATTCCACTAGAATCAGTGAATAGACAAAACTGCCTACTCTCTTCTGGCTAGAGCAATAAGACAACCAAAGGAGATTGAGGAAATCCACATAGGAAATGAGGATGTCAAAGTATTGCTATTTGCAGGTGATATGATAGTGTACATACATGAACCCAAAAATTCTACCAGAAAACTCCTACAGCTGAAAAACACCTTCATCAGAGTGGCCTGATATAAGATTAATTCAAACAAATCAGTAGCCTTTCTCTTTATAAATGACAAATGGTCTGAGAAAGACATTAGTGAAACTACACTCTTCATAACAGCCACAAACAATAGAAAATATCTTCATGTAATTCTAACCAAGCAAGTGAAAGACTTGTATGAAAAAACTTTAAGTCTCTGAAGAAAGAAATTGAAGAAGATATAAGAAGTTGTAGAGATCTCCCATGCTTGTAGACCAGAAGGATCAACATAGTAAAAAGGGTCATCTTACCAAAGGCTATCTACAGATTCAATGTGATCCCTATCAAAATACCTGCACAATTATTGACAGTCCTTGAATGACTGATTCTCAACTTCATTTGGAAACATGAAAAACCCAGAATATCTAAAACAGTCCTGTACGATAAAAGATGATCCAGAGGAATCACCATTCCTGATCTCAAGCTGTACTATAGAGCAACAGTAATGATAACAGCATGCTACTGTCATAGAAATAGGTTGGTTGATCAACAGAATGAAGTCAAAGATTCAGAAAAAAAAATCATATACTTATGGACACTTAATTTTTGACAAAGAAGAATAATCTATAAAGTGGGTAAAAGATAGCATCTTCAACAAATGGTGATGGTCTAACTGGATGTCCATATGTTCAAAAATGCAAATCCTTCCATTTTATCATGCTGCACAATAGTCAAGTCCAAGTTTCTGCAAGTCCAAGACCTCAAAATAGAAATAGACACACTAAGTCTGTAGAAGAAAAAGTGGGGAAGAGCCTTGAAATCATTAGAACAGGAGACAACTTCTTGAACAGAACACCAGTAGATCAGGCTTTAAGATCAACAATAGATAAATAGGATCTCATGAAACTGAAATGCTTCTGTAAGGCAAATTACAATGTCAGCAGAACAAAGTGATAACCTGTAGATGGGGAAAAGATCTTCAGCAACCCAACATCTGACAAAGGGCTAATATACAAAATATATAAAGAACTCAGGAAAGTAAACACCACAACTAAATGATGCAATTAAAAATCGGGTACAGAGCTAAACAAAGAATGCTTAATAGAGTAACATCTAAAGAAATTCTCAACTTCCTTAGTTATCAGGGAAATTCAAATCAAAATGACTCTGAGATTCCATCTTACACCTACCAGAATGGCTAAGATCAAAAACTCAAGTGACAGTACATGCTGGTGAGGATGCAGAGAAAGGTGAACACTCCTTCATTGCTGGTGGGAGTGCAAACTTGTACAACCATTTTTGAAATCAATATGGCACTTGCTTGGAAAATTGAGACTAGTGCTACCTCAAGACCCAGCTATAGAACCCCTGGGCATATACCTGAAAGATGCTCCACCATACCACAAGGACATTTGTTCAACTATGTTTAAAGTAGCTTTATTCGTAGTAGTCAGAATCTGGATATAACCTAGGTGTCCCTCAATGGAAGAAATGATAAAGAAATTGTGGTCCATTTGCGCAATGGAATACTACTCAGGTATTAAAAACAAGGAAATCTTGAAATTTGGAGGCAAATGGATGGAACTAGAAATGATCATCCTGAGTGACCCAGGAACACATGCATGATATATACTCACTTATAAGTGGATATTAGGACAACATAGATGTCTTCTGAGAGACTCCACCCTGTGAGAATCAGGACAGATTTTGGGACTTGCTGCTGGACTCGAGATTGAGCATTGAGAGTGGTATGGGAAAATGGGAGTATGAAATGACATAGAGGGTTTTGTTTCCCCACAAGTAGACCATGAAGGCTGATGGATCTGGACCCAGGGGTGACCTGCACAAACTGTTGTACCAACCAATGGCAATGTATGCAGTAAACCTAGACCCCCCTGTTTAGATCTAGGCAATGGACAGCTCATTCTCCACAGTTGTGGGGAGAACAGTGACTGTCTCTGACATGGACTCTGATGCCCCCAATTTGTTCATTTCCCCTTGGTGGGAAGGCCCTATGGGCACACAGAGGAAGAAGAAGTGGGCTATTTGGATGAGACCTGATAGGTCATGGTCATATGGTGAAGGAGGTGGTATGCTTTTGTCAAAGATCTAGGAGTAGGGAATAGGGCATAAGAGGAACGGAGGGTGAGAATGTGGGAACAGGAAGATATAGGTAATGGGATAACAATGGGAAAGTAATCAGAATAAATTATAATAATTTTTTTAAAAAAGAAAATGTTCGTGCATAAGAGATTGTTCCTACCTCCTGTCTATCTTTGACTTGTTTGTAGCTGCTGACTTTGGCATCTTGGCTGACATTGTTGGTAGTCACCAACCTTGGAAGGATTCTTGCCAGCTATAATTAAACTCTGCTCTCTTTGTTCTCATGTATACATGACCTGCTTATAGTTTCACCATGGGCTTTTTTGGATAAATGCCTACAAGGAGTGAATTCCTGACCCCACTCCTGTAGGGTATTATGATAGGTGATTTAAGGATAGAATTGATAAGCAATGCTTGTATGAAGCATTAAGTGGAAAAGGAAAAAACTAGCACAAGAACAAGGTAAATTATTTTTATTGTTGACTAAGGTAAGTGTCATAAAATAGATATATGGAAAGTGTTACTGTGAGTCAAAACTAATGAAGAAATTGCATCCACTAAAAAGTGCCATGGCAAGCTGCCACCCTGAGGTCTGAATATATCTCTTACTTCCTGCCTGTAGCTGTCTCAAATCAAATTCATAAGCTCCTTCTGATAAATTCTTTGCTTCTCACATGCCCCCGGCTCAGAAGGAAACAAATAAGAAACTTCTGCACAGGACAGGACAAGCACTCTGCAATCTTCCTAGTCTGTGTTTACACAGTCATGGATTCTTTCTTCTTTGCAGTATTTATCCTATCATGCAATGCACTCTGTGGATGTGTAGGTTCATTTCATCAGCTAACTTTCACACTCCATCATTTCATGAGCTAACCTCCCCCACTTAGCACCTTAGAAATTGCTCCTCCTTTTAGACTATGACCAAGTTTGATCCCTGCCAACTAGCATATCACAGACAAGGAAAAAATAATACACATTAGAAAGAATGGGTCTGAATTAATAGCTACCACTTGTTATAAAAGAAAAATAAGACAAGTGGAAACTTACCTTTAAGATGGACAGAGTCAGCTGGCAGAAGCACTGAAAACATCACCAAGCACTTACTGGATCCTGAAACCACAAAAGAAGAGACTGTCAATACTAATCAGTTTTGAAAGATAAGTCCTATGATGTAAGATGGCAGTATGGCAGAAAGCTGAGGGAAGGAGGAATTTATGAAAAATCCAAAATTATTTTGTAAAATTGAACCTTTTTTGAGACATGGCCTCAGTCTAAGTCCAATTTAAACTCAAATTAATGATCCTCCTGCCTCAGCCTTCCATATTCTGGGATTATAGGCATGTACCACCTTGCCTGGTTTAAAATGAAACATTTAGTTTTCAAAGTAAACTTTGTCTTGCCCTATGTGTACCAGAGGCTGTGGCAATCTGATTAAATCAGTCACATTAGTTTTGGAAAGTAGTTGAAACCTAACCATGTCCTATCATGGGATTGATGAAAGTCATATATTTAAATCTATTTTTGTAAATGAAGGTATGAGATTAGTGGTGGGCTACAAATGATCCAAGAAATGCTTACACCGTCTCTTCAACAGATGATACTCAGGACAGGAATCTTATTAATCTGATTCTTGGTGTTCCAGTTGTTCTTATCATAGTAGGTAGGCTTGGGCCCTTTGCAGTCAGTGGCTAGCTGATCTTCTGTGTGCTAACTTTGGCTTGACTTTCAGCATCTGCTACCACATCCTTTTTTCTTGAATCACTGGCAGTACCCTTCTCAGATCACATTAGACTGGTTCCTAGCTCCCACTCTCTACTATTCTTTTACTGCACTTGGGTTGGAAGCTCCTCTGCCCATGGGAAACAGAAGATGATTCACAGGTACAGATGGACAGGTGTTTGACTTCAATACTCATGACTTTACTTATAGCAGAATGATCTCTGAAGAGTAAGCTGTGTCCCAGAGCCTTCAGTAAAGTCACTAGATATCAAGTTAAAGCTTAGTTCTATCTACTCAATGTTCTGTTGTGGTGTGTGTGTGTGTGTGTGTGTGTGTGTGTGTGTGAGAGAGAGAGAGAGAGAGAGAGAGAGAGAGAGAGAGAGAGAGAGAGAGAGATTAATTTAGAGATGGCCTTTGGAAAGAACCCCGTTGAGGTCACTGAGGAAGTATTGCAAGCATTCCTGTGCCCAGTTGTCAATCCTTAGTTCCAATACCTGTGACCTGTGTGACCATGAAGATAGTTTCCCTGAACCACATATCTAAGAAGTGTAGAAAATGATGCCTGTTCTCAGCTAAACATAGACTCTTCTGAAATGTTATATCTGCCATTTGCTCTTGGTTGCTGGGCAGCAAAGATCCCAAGAATCCTGGGTGATGCTTATGGGCCATAGATAATCTTGCTGTATGTCTCAGTAAATAGAGGGCATTAGCAAATGTTTAGCTGAATGTTTGGGCTGCACTTATTTCACTTCATCCCCATAAAAAGTAAATAGCAGAATAAATTGCCCATTTGTTGCCATCAATCACAAATACGATCTTTACCTCCTGCAACATAAGGTAAACACAGTAATGACAAAATCCATAGCTAGAGAGATGATGGAGTGTGTGCCTGCTCTCCTCTCTACACAGCACAGTGAGTGCTACAGGGGTCAATATGTCACCTCCCTTGATGTCACTGGTAGGTTAGTTGATTTAAGCCTTGAGTTGAGTCTCTGGGTGTGTCATTCTGGAGAATACAGTCTAGGCTGGAATAAAAGTTGGTCTCCACTCCACAAGCAAAAACTATTAAAAGTCTGTATGTGGAATCTTTTCCTCTGGTAAGAGTCAGGAAAGGTAACCAAACTATATGGTCAAAGCCAGATGTGGAATGCATGTCTACTAACTCCAACTTAGGAGGTGGACATGGGAGAATTGTGAGCTTGAGGTCAACTCAAGCTATAGAGAAAGACTCTTCCTTAAAAATTATGATAGTAGTTCAGTGTTTCAACATTTTCCAAGAACAGCATGTACATAAAATATGCTGGTTTCAAAAGATGGTAAAAATACAGAAAGCTCAAGGAATACAGTTTGTATCATATGATCTCATTCCTGCCAAGATTGCCATTATGAAAGTATTACTCTGTGTCTTTAGACTTTTTCTTACATATGCGAGGACATGCATATCCATATATAAAATGTTGTTAACTAAGCCCATGCCTCTGTCTCTGTGGTCAGAGATGTGTCACAATGGTTAAGAGCACATACTGCTTTTTCAGAGAATCCAAGTTTAGTTCCCAAAACACAATCAGACAGCTTCCCATCTCCTGTAACTGCCGCTCCATGATCTGGCACCACTCACATACATACTTACATACATACATACATACACATAGGCATAATTAAAAATACCTTAAATGGGATTCCAAGATGACGTCGAGTGGTGTGGACCCTGTTTAGAAGCCAGAGAAATCAAGTCTGAAAATTGAACTTATTTCTTAAACAGGAACACTAAGCTCCCTACCCCACTACAGTGGGAGAAACCATAGTGTGCAAGGAACAAACTAGGGACAATTTTGTGCACCCCTGAATAAGAGAAAAAGCATGGACCCCCAGGGGAGCAGACCATCTGCGACGATGGCAGCGGCGGCGGCGGCGGCGGCAGCGGCGGCGGCGGCGGCGGCCGTGGCAGCAGCAGCTACAGTGACAGCTTTGGCAGCTGTGGTGCCAGCAACACCAGTGGCACTAGCTGAGGTAGGCCGGCTGCAGAAGACAAAATACCCGCAGAGGTGATTCCCGGGAGGATCCGCGAGATCAGCTGCGGGAAGTGGCAAGTAACAGGGGCTGCAAGGGACTGTGAGAGGTGACGGTGGGTGACAGAGAGTGCCCCAGCGCCTTGTTTCAGTGATAGGCTGCAACCAGCAAGAAGAAAGGGAAGGTAAGACTGCTGGACGGATCAGTGCACCAAAGCAGAGTGGCCAGCCTACAGAGCAAAAGGTTAACAAAACAGAAGTCACACAGCATCTCACATCCAAATCACACCAGCCAGAGCAGGCCTAAAAAACTACGGAATCTAGGTGCCAGAGCTCAAACAAATATAGATACAGGAAGGCCGAGTCTGAGAAGCCAGTATAGAAAACAGCTCCCTATCAAAGGTACTCATCCCAGAGACCACCAGCTCAGAAAGCCCAAGCCCTCTAAGCAGATGCCTAAAGGAAAGAATAAGAAGTCTAGTAACAAAAATCAAGACAGTATGGCTTCACCAGAAAGCCCAGAAACCAACCAATACCCTATTATAACAGAGTCACAGGAAAATGACCTCAAAACCATGCTCATACAGCTATTTGAGAACTATAAAGAGGAAATTAATAGATCCTTCCAAGAATTCCAGGATAACACAAACAAATGAATAGAAGCCATCCAGGAGAAACAAGAAACCACAAGCAAACAGGTGAAGGAATTAACTAAAACAATTCAAGACATGAAAACAGAATTAGACAATATTAAAAAAATCACAAATTGAGAAAAACAGTGAAATGGAACAATTAAAAAAGAAAGCAGGAATCCAACAGAAAAGCATAACTAACACAATCCAACACATGGAAGAGAAAATCTCAGGTGCCAAAGATATAATAGAAGAAATTGATACATCTCTCAAAGAAAATCTTAAAACAGAAAAAATGGTGACACAAAGTATCCAAGAAATCAAGGACACCATGAGAAGATGTAATCTCAGGATTATAGGAGTAGATGAAAAGGAAGATGCAAAGTCCCCCAAGAAGAGACTTGATACCCTATGAGCATATACAGGGAGAGGAAGTCCCCCTCAGTCACAATCATAGGAGAGAGGAGTAAGGGGAAAATGGGAGGGAGGGAGGAATGGGAGGATACAAGGGATGGGATAACAAGTAAGATGTAATATGAATAAATTAATAAAATAAAATTTAAAAAAAGATGCAAAGTCCCAAGGACCAGAAAATGTCTTCAAGAAAATCATAGAAGAAAACTTTCCCAATCTACAGAAAGAGATATCCTTGAAAATACAAGAGGCCTACAGAACACCAAATACGCTAAACCAGAAAAGAAATTCCTCCCGGCACATAGTAATCAAAACACTAAATCTGTGAATAAAGAAAAGATATTAAAGGCTGCAAGAGAGAAATGCAAAATAACATATAATGGTAGACCCATTAGAATTACATCTGACTTTTCAAAAGAGACTATGAGAGCCAGAAGAGCCTGGGCTGAGGTTATGCAGACCCTAAGAGACCACAGATGCAAACCCACGTTACTATATCCAGCAAAACTCTCCATCAACATAGAAGAAAACAAGATATTCCATGACATAATCAAATTTAAACAATATCTAAATACTAACCCTGCTCAACAGAAAATAGTAGAAGGAAAATGTCATCACAACGAGATCAGCCACACCCAAGAAAATGCAACATACAGATAGTATCAGGTCAGCAAAACAAAAACAGACACTGCCACACACAATCACCACTAACTCCACAAAAAAGGATCCAATAACCATTGGTCAATAATATCTCTCAATGTCAATGGCTTCAACTCCCCAGTAAAAAGGCACAGGCTAACAAAATGGATGCAAAAACAAGATCCTTCAATATGTTGCATTCAAGAAATATGTCTCATCAGCAAAGATAAATGTTACCTTAGAATAAAAGGCTGGAAATTTTTTTTCAAGCAAATGGTCTCAGAAAGTAGGTGGGAGTAGCCACTTTAATATCTGACAAAATAGACTTTCAATTAAAATTGATCAAGAAAGATTGAGAAGGACACTTTGTTCTAATCAAAGGAAAAATCCACCAAGAGGACATCACCACACTAAATATCTATGTCCCAAATATTAGGGCACCTGCATTTGTACAAGAAATACTTTTAAAGTTTAAATCACTCATTAATCCTGACACAATAATAGTAGGAGACCTCAACACTCCACTATCACTAATGGACAGATCCTCAAGGAAGAAATTAAATAGAGAAATAATCAAGCTAACAGAGGTCATGAATCAAATGGACCTAACAGACATTCACAGAACTTTTTACCCAAATAGAAAAGAATATACTTTCTTCTCAGTGCCACATGGAACCTTGTCCAAAATAGACCATATAAGTGGTCACAAAACAAGACTCAATAGATAAAAAAAAATTCAAATAATCCCCTGCGTCCTATCAGACCACCATGGCCTAAAGCTGAGCATCAACAACAACAGAAATAACAAAAACCCTACAAACACGTGGAAACTGAACAGTCTTCTACTCAATGACAACTGGGTCAGGGATGAAATAAGGAAAGAAATCAAAGACTTCCTAGAGTTCAATGACAACGAAGACTCAACATATCCAAACCTTTGGGACACAATGAAAGCAGTGCTAAGAGGAAAATTCATATCATTATGTGCCTTCATAAAGAAACTGGAGACATCACATATAAGCAACTTACTGGAACACCTGAAAACTCTAGAAAAAAAAAAAGAAGAAGCATACACACCCAAGAGGAGTAGAAGGCTGGAAATAATCAAACTCAGGGCTTAAATCAATAAGTTAGAAACAAAGAAAACAATTCAAAGAATCAACAAAACCAAGAGCTGGTTCTTTGAAAAAGAATCAACAAGATAGACAAACTCTTAGCCAAACTCACTAAAAGGCAAATGGAGAGTACACAAATTGACAAAATCAGAAATGAAAAGGGAGAAATAATAACAGATACTGAAGAAATCCAAAGAATCATTAGGTCTTATGTCAAAAGCTTATATGCCACACATTTGAAAATCTAAAGGATACGGACAATTTCTTTGATAAATTCCACTTTCCAACTTTGAATCAAGATCAGGCAAACAATTTAAACAGTCCTATATCCCCTAAGGAAATCGAAGCAGTCATCAAAAGTCTCCCAACCAAAAAGAGCCCTGGGCCAGATGGATTCAGTGCAGAATTCTACCAAACCTTCAAAGAAGAACTAATACCAATACTCCTCAAACTATTCCACAAAATAGAAACAGAAAGAACACTACCATACTCATTCTATGAAGCAACAACCACCTTAATACCTAAGCCACACAAAGACCCAACAAAGAAAGAGAATTTTAGACCAATCTCCCTTATGAACATAGATGCAAAAATACTCAATACAAGAGATCTTTCCATCGAATACAAGAACACATCAAAAGTCTCATCCATCATGACCAAGTAGGTTTCATACTAGGCATGCAGTGGTGGTTCAATATAAGCAAATCCATCAATGTAATTAATCATATAAACAAACTGAAAGAAAAGAATCACATGATCATTTCTTTAGATGCGGAAAAGCAGTTGACAAATCCAACACCCTTTCATGTTGAAAGTCTTAGAGACATCAGGGATACAAGGCCCATAACTAAACATAGTAAAGACAATATACAGTAAATCTATAGTCAACATCAAGCTAAATAGCGAGAAACTTAAGTCAATCCCACTGAACTCAGGGACACAACAAGGCTGCCCACTCTCTCCATTGCTCTTTAATATAGTACGTGAAGTCCTAGCTAGAGCAATAAGATATCTAAAGGAGATCAAAGGAATACATATAGGAAAGAAAGAAGTTAAAGTTTCACTATTTGCAGATGATATGATAATATACATCAGCGATCCACAAAAGTCAACCAAAGAACTCCTACAACTGATAAACAGCTTCAGCAAGGGGCAGGATACAAAATTAACATGAAAATGCTAGTAGCTCTCCTGCACACAGATGACAAAAAGGTGGAGAAAGAAATTAGGGAAACCACTGTCTTCATAATAGCCTCAAACAATATAAAATATCTGGGTGTAAATCTAACCAAGCAAGTGAAAGGTCTTTATGAAAAAAACTTCAAGTTGCTACAGAAAGAAATTGAAGAGGATATCAGAAAATGGAAAGATCTCCCATGCTCATGGATTGGGAGAATCAAAATAGTAAAAATGGCCATCCTATCAAAAGTAATCTACAAACTTAATGCAATCCCTATCAAAATACCAATACAATATTTTATAGAACTGGAAAGATCAATCCTCAACTTCATATGAAAAAAAAAAAAAAAACCCAGGATAGCTAAATCAATCTTATACAATGAAAGATCTACCGGAGGAATCTCCATCCCTGATCTCAAGCTGTACTATAGAGCAAAAATAAAAGCAGCATGGTACTGGCTTAGGAATAGGCTAGTTCAGAACGTGGAAACAGCCTACGTGTCCCTCAGTAGAAGAATGGATAAAGAAACTGTGGTACATTTACACTATGGAATACTACTCAGCTATTAAAAACAAGGAATTTCCAAAATTTGTGGACAAATGGATTGAACTAGAAATTATCATAATGAGTGAGTTCACACAGAAGCAAAAAGAGTTAAATGGTATATACTCACTTATATCGAGACACTAGTCTAAGGGGTACGTCCCCATGAAAAACTTTACCTACCAGGAAAGTGAGTCAGAGGGGAGGACATCTTATTAAGACTTTAAGTGTGAGAAGCCTGAGAGAATGAGGAAATAGAAGAATCCAGTGGGTCCTGGAAAACTACAGGTGGGTCTGGGCCCTGGGTCCTACTCAAACTATGGCACCAGCCAAGGAAAATATAGGCAGTAAGCTTCGAACCACTACCTAGACTAGCCAATGGACAGGACATTCTCCACCATTAAGTGGAGAAGGAGATCTGACTTTCACAAACTCTGGTGCCCCACATTTGACCATCTCCCTTGGATGGGGACGCCTGGTGGCACTCAGAGGAAGGATAATAAGTCACCAAGAAGAGACTCGATAACCTATGAGCATATACAGGGGGAGGAGGTCCCCCTCAGTCACAGACATAGGGGAGGGGAGTGGGGGGGGGAAGCGGGAGGGAGGGAGGAATGGGAGGATACGAGGGATGGGCTAACAACTGAGATGTAATATGAATAAATTAATTTTTAAAAAGGAATAGGCTAGTTGACCAATAGAATCGAATTGAGGACCCAGATATGCATCCACAGACATGGCCATTTGATTTTTGACAAAGAAACCAAAACGATACAATGGAAAAAAGAAAGCATCTTCAACAAATGGTGCCGGTCCAACTGAATTTCTACATGTAAGACATGCAAATAGATCCATATTTATCACCCGGTACGAAACTAAAGTCCAGTGGATTAAAGACCTCAACATAAAACCAGACACTAAATCTGTTAGAAGAAAAAGTGGTTAAGACCCTAGAACTCTGGGGAGATCCAAGATGGCGGCGAGCAGTGTGGACCGTGTTTGGAAGCTCCAGTGAACAGTTCGGGGAATTGCACAGATTTCTGAGCCAAGAACACCAGGATCCCGACACACGGCAGCAGGAGTGCTCCACGGTTCGGAAGGACCAGGGTGCGGAGGACCTGCATGCCCCTACACACGGGAGGAGTGCGGATTTTCTCGGATCAGAGCAGCGGCGGCACGGGCGGCGTCAGCAACACCAGCAGCAGCGACTGAGGTTTGCAGCTCAGAGCCATCCAGTGGAGGCGGTTAGTGTGGTGGCTGGTGGGAGTTACTGCGGGAGAGGGGACACTGGACAGGATTTGGGTCGTGTGGCGCTTTGTGACCCAAGCTGGAAACGGCGGACAGTTCAGCCCCAGAGTCCCGGTACAGCTCAGGGTGCAGTGCTGTGGAGACACTGACTCAGCGCAGCGAGCAATTCTGCCCAAGGCAACAGCTTAGTGGAGCCACGGCGCCCCTGCTGTGACACAGGCCGGGTTGAACGCTCAGTTCCTCCCAAGGCCCTTCACAGCTCAGCCAGTTCACCTGCTGTGAGGTGCTAGCGCTCATCAACGAGCAGTTCTGCTCAAGACATTAGCTCTCCTCAGAGGGCAGTTTTAGGGCGCTGACGCAGGCTGAGGTCAGCACGCAGATTCAGCCCAGAGGCCCTAGCTGGATTTGCCGGGCAGATTAGGCCCAGGGATTCTTCCTGAGCTGTGCACACAGGCTCGGCAGCCCCAAGACTCTGGCTGGACTATGCACGCAGTATAGGCCTGGAGGCCCGGGCTGAATTCAGCGTGCAGTGTGGGTCCATAGTCCCTGGCTGAGCTCGGTGCACAATCCTACCCCAGAGACTCGGGTGGAGCTCGGCGTGCAGTTTAGGGCCACAGTCCCTAACCGTGCTTGGCAGACAGATTGGGCCCAGAGTCTCTACTAGAGCCTTTGGCACAGTCCCGGCTCTAAGACTCTGGTTGGACACAGCGTGCAGTTTGAATCCAGAATTCCTGGCTGAGCTGCGCGGATGTTTCCGGCATGAGTCAATAACTGACCACAGCAAGCAGTTTGGCCAAACACCCCTAGCTGAGCTTGGTGCGCAGTCCTAGCCCAAAAATTCTGGCTGGACCCTGTGGGCATTTTGAGCCCAGAATTCCTAGCTAAGCTCGGCAGACGGTTCAGGCCCTGAGATACTAGCTGAGCTCGGACGGTGGTTTGGGACTAGTGTCCCTGGCTGGACCTGGCAGGGAACCCAGAAGGCTGTGGACACCTTGGCCTGACCCAACGCTCATCCAGATACCCAGAACTATTGCAGGACCCACAACACAGGAAAGCTGAGGAGCACTGGCTGTGAGAGCCCAAAACGCCAGGGCTAACCTCCTGCCATCCACAACAGTGAAACATAAGAGCTTCCAACCTACGGAAACCGTGAGAAAACAAGTGAATCTATCATCAGACTCCCTCCATCCAACTCAGGAATCTACCCAACGAAAACAAAGCCGGCAAGATGTCTAAAGGACAGCGTAAAAGCATACGCAAAAAACCCCAAAACAACATGGCGTCTCCAGTTTCCAGCTATCCCAAAGAAAACAACCCAGAGAGCTCAAATACAACGGAAATACAAGAAAATGACCTCAAATCCTTAATAAGGAGCATATTAATGGAAGAAACAAATAAAATTCGTAATCAAATACAGGAAGACGCAGCAAAACAAGTGAGAGACATAAAAGAAGCACATAGAGTGGAACTGGAAAAATTTAAAGAATATGCAAATAACCAGATGGAAGAAATAATTCAAACGGTTCAAGCTCTGAAGACCTATAAAGAGGCAATGGAAGAAACTCAGGAATATACAAAAAATGAGGTGAAAGAAATAAAAAAATCAGTTCAAGATCTGAAGACGAAAATGGATTCAATGATAAACACACAGACAGAAGAAAAACGAGAACGTGAGACCTCAGAAAAGAAGGCGAGCAACACAGAGGCGAGCCTTTCTAACAGAATCCAAGAGACGGAAGAACGAATTTCTGGTCTAGAAGATACAATCACAGATCTTGAAGCAACCATTAAAGATAATGCCAAATCTGGAAAACTCCTGAAACAAAACATCCAAGAAATTCAGGACACCATGAAAAGAAAAAATCTGAGGATAATAGGCATTGAAGAAAGAGAAGATATCAGACTCCAAGGCCCAGAAACTATTCTCAACAAAATTATAGAAGGAAATTTTCCCAACCTAAAGAAAGAGATACCTATAAACATACAAGAGGCCTACAGAACACCAAATAGAATTGACCAGAAAAGGAAAACTGCCCGTCACATAATAATCAAAACACAAAGCATACAGAACAAAGAAAAAATATTAAAACTGCAAGGGAAAAGGGCCAAATAACATTCAATGGCAAACCTATCAGAATTACACCAGACTTCTCAGCAGAGACCATAAAAGCCAGAAGAGCCTGGACAGAGATCCTGCAAACCCTGAGAGACCACAGATGCCAGGCCAGACTACTTTACCCAGCAAAATTATCAATAACCATTGATGGAGAAAACAAAATATTCCATGACAAAAACAAATTCAAACAGTACCTATCCACAAATCCAGCTTTACAGAAGGTACTAGATGGAAGACTCCATCCCAAAGGGTCAAGCTACATCCAAAACTGCTCAGGAAATAGGTAACTATACCAAGGCAAAAACACAACTACACAAACACTCGATTGGAAACAACATCAAAATTAAGACTCTTAACAGTCACTGGTCGTTAATATCTCTCAACATCAATGGTCTTAATTCTCCAATAAAAAGACATAGACTAACTGAATGGGTGCATAAACAAGATCCAACATTCTTCTGCATTCAAGAAACACATCTCACCTATAACGATAGGCATTACCTCAGGGTAAAAGGATGGAAAAAATATTCCAAGCAAATGGTCACAAGAAGCAAGCAGGCGTAGCCATTTTAATATCAAACAAGATAGACTTTCAACCAAAATTAATCAAAAGGGATGCAGAAGGACACTTCATACTCATCAAAGGTAAAGTCAACCAAGACGACATCACAATTCTGAACATCTATGCTCCCAATACAAGGGCACCCACATTTGTAAAAGATCTGCTAAAAAAACTTAAAACACACATCGATCACCACACAATAATAGTGGGAGACTTCAACACCCCACTCTCACTGAAGGATAAGTCATTGAAACAGAAGCCGTGAAATAACATCATTAACCAATGTGATGGGTCAAATGGATCTAACAGATATCTATAGAACCTTTCACCGAAACAAGAAGGAATATACCTTCTTCTCTGCACCCCATGGAACCTTCTCCAAAATTGATCACACCGTAGGTCACAAAGCAGGCCTCAACAGATACAAGAGGATTGAAATAATACCTTGTATCCTAGCAGATCACCATGCTCTTAGGCTGCAATTCAACAACAACAGAAACAACAAAAAGCCTACACGTACGTGGAAACTAAACAACTCTCTGCTAAATGACACATGGGTCAGGGAAGAAATAAAGAAAGAAATCAAGGAGTTTCTGATATTCAATGAAAATGAGGGAACAACATACCCAAATTTGTGGGATACATTGAAAGCAGTGTTAAGAGGAAAACTCATAGCACTAAGTGCCTTTAAAAAGAAATTGGAAACATCGCACATAAGCAACTTAACAAAACAGCTGGAAGCCCTAGAAAAAAAAGAAGCAGAAACACCAAAAAGGAGTAGACGTCTGGAAATAATCAAACTCAGGGCTGAAATTAACAAATTAGAAACTAAGAAAACAGTCCAAAGAATCAACAAAACCAAGAGCTGGTTCTTTGAGAAAATCAATAAGATAGACAGACCGTTAGCCAAACTAACTAAAAGGCAGAGAGACAGTATTGAAATCAACAGAATCAGAAATGAAAAGGGAGACATTACAACAGACACTGAAGAAATACAAAGAATCATAAGATCCTACTTTGAAGGCATATATGCCACAAAATTTGAAAATCTAAGGGAAATGGATGACTTTCTTGATCAATTTCACTTGCCCAAATTGAGTGAAGAACAGATAAACAAGCTAAATAGTCCCATTTCCCCTACAGAAATAGAAGCAATCATTGATAGTCTCCCAAACAAAAAAAGCCCAGGGCCAGATGGCTTCAGTGCAGAGTTCTACCAGACATTCAAAGGCGAGCTAATACCGATACTCTCCAAGCTACTCCAAAACATAGAATTGGATGGAACATTACCAAATTCATTCTATGAGGCCATAGTCACGTTGATACCTAAGCCTCACAAAGACTCAACAAAGAAAGAGAATTTCAGACCAATTTCTCTTATGAACATCGATGCAAAAATACTAAATAAAATTCTTGCAAAACGAATACAAGAACACATAAAGGATATCATTCATCATGACCAAGTAGGCTTCATTCCAGGCATGCAGGGATGGTTTAATATACGGAAATCCATCAATGTAATCCACCATATAAACAAACTGAAAATAAAAAACCACATGATCATCTCTTTAGATGCAGAGAAAGCATTTGATAAAATCCAACACCCATTCATGTTTAAAGTTTTAGAGAGATCGGGGATACAAGGCACTTTCCTCAACATAATAAAGGCTATCTACAGCAAGCCAATAGCCAAAATCAAAGTAAATGGTGAGATACTCAAGGAAATTCCTCTAAAATCGGGAACAAGGCAAGGCTGCCCACTCTCTCCATATCTCTTCAATATAGTACTCGAAGTTCTAGCCAGAGCAATAAGACAACAAAAGGAGATCAAGGGAATCCAAATGGGACAGGAGGAAGTCAAACTATCTCTATTTGCAGATGATATGATAGTGTACATAAGTGACGATCAAAATTCCACCAGAGAACTCCTACAGCTGATAAATACTTTCAGCAATTTGGCTGGATACAAAATTAACTCAAAAAAGTCTGTAGCCTTCCTATACACAAATGACAAGCTTGCAGAGGAAGAAATTAGGAAAGCCACACCCTTCACATTAGCCAAAAGCAATATAAAATATCTAGGAGTTACTTTAACTAAGCAAGTGAAGGACTTGTTTGAAAAAAATTTCAAAACTCTGAAGAAGGAGATTGAAGATGACATGAGAAGATGGAAGGATCTTCCTTGCTCATGGATAGGGAGAATTAACATAGTAAAAATGGCCATCCTACCAAAAGCAATCTACAGAATCAATGCAATCCCTATCAAAATACCTACACAATTTTTTAAAGACATTGAAAGTTCAATTCTGAACTTCATATGGAAAAACAAAAAACCCAGAATAGCAAAAACGATCTTGTACAATAAAAGGTGCTGTGGAGGAATCTCCATACCTGATTTCAAATTATACTATAAAGCAATTATAATTAAAACAGCATGGTACTGGCACAGCAACAGGCTGGTTGATCAGTGGAATCGTATTGAAGACCCAGATATGAATCCACACACATATGGTCACTTGTTTTTTGACAAAGAAGCCAAATCCATTCAATGGAAAAAGGATAGCATCTTCAACAAATGGTGCTGGTCTAACTGGATGTCTATGTGTAAAAAACTGCAACTGGACCCATATTTGTCACCTTGCACAAAACTCAAATCCAAGTGGATTAAAGACCTCAACATAAAACCAGAGACACTAAGTCAGTTAGAAGAAAAAGTGGGGAAGAGCCTGGAACATATTGGCACAGGAGACAACTTCCTGAACAGAACACCAACAGCCCAGGCCTTAATGTCAACAATTAATAAATGGGACCTCATGAGGCTGAGAAGCTTCTGTAAGGCTAGAGACACGGTCAAGAGAACAAAGCGACAGCCTACAGACTGGGAAAAGATCTTCACCAACCCTACATCTGACAAAGGTCTAATATCCAAAATATATAAAGAACTCAAGAAATTAAACACTACCAAACCAAATAACCCAATTGAGAAATGGGGCTTGGAACTAAACAGAGAATTCTCAACAGAAGAATATCAAATGGCTGAGAAACACTTAAAGAAATGCTCAACCTCCTTAGTCATCAGGGAAATGCAAATCAAAACGACTCTGAGATTCCATCTTACACCCATCAGAATGGCTAAGATCAAAAACTCAAGCGACACCACATGCTGGAGAGGATGTGGGGAGAGAGGAACACTCCTTCATTGCTGGTGGGAATGCAAACTAGTACAACCACTTTGGAAATCTATATGGTGCTATCTCAGAAAACTGGGAATAGGGCTTCCTCAAGACCCAGCTATCCCACTCCTTGGAATATACCCAGAAGATGCACCAGCACACAGCAAGAAAATTTGCTCAACCATGTTCATAGCAGCCTTATTCATAATAGCCAGATCATGGAAACAGCCTAAATGTCCCTCAGTAGAAGAATGGATAAAGAAACTGTGGTACATATACACTACGGAATACTACTCAGCTATTAAAAACAATGAATTCCTGAAATTTGTGGACAAATGGATTGAGCTAGAGATGATCATAATGAGTGAGTTAACCCAGAAGCAGAAAGACTCAAATGGTATATACTCACTTATATCTGCATACTAGCCCAATGGGCATGTCCCATGAAAGCCTTCCCTTACCAGGAAACTGGGACAGAGGGGAGGACATCCTATTGGGACTCTAGATGAGAGAACAATGGGAGAATAGCAATGTAGAAGGATCCAGTAGGTCCTAGAATCCTACAAGTAGAACATTATGATAGGCAGATTTGGGTCATGGGGTCCCGCTCAAACTAAGGCCCTAGCCAAGGACAATACTGGCGGTCAAATTTAAACCCCTACCCTGATCTAGCCCATGGACAGGACAGTCTCCACACTTGAGTGGAGAGAGGAATTTGACTTTCTCAAGTACTCTGGTGCCTCACATTTGACTATGTCCCCTGGCAGGGGACACCTAGTGGCACTCAGAAGAAGGACAGCATGTCACTGAGAAGAGACTTGATACCCTATGAGCATATACAGGGGGAGGTAATCCCTCTGAGGAACAGTCATAGGGGAGGGGAATAAGGGGAAAATGGGAGGGAGGGGAGAATGGGAGGTTACAAGGGATGGGATAACCATAGAGATGTAACAAGAATAAATTAATTAAAAAAATAAAAATAAAAAATAAAAAAATAAAAAAATAATAAAAATAAAAATAAAAAAAAATAAAAAATAAAAAGACCCTAGAACTCATTGGCACAGGAGACAAATTCCTGAACAAAACACCAACAGCTCAAGCTCTAAGATCAACAATTAATAAGTGGGACCTTATGAGGTTGAGAAGCTTCTGTAAGGCAGAAGACATGGTCAGCAGAACAAAGTGACAGCTCATGATTGGGAAAAATATCTTTACCAACCCTACATCTGTCAAAGGACTGATATCTAAAATATATAAAGAACTCAAGAAATTAAACACCACCAAACCAAATAACCCAATTAAAAATGGGGTATAGAACTAAACAGAGACTTCTCAACAGAGGAATATTGAGTGGCTGAGAAACACTTAAAGAAATGCTCAACACTCCTACTCAACAGGGAAATATAAATCAAAACGACCTTGAGATTCCATCTTACACCTATCCGATTAGCAAAGATCAGTAATTCGAATGACAACACATGCTGGTGAGGATGTGGCAAAAGGGGAACCCTTCTCCACTGCTGGTGGGAGTGCAAACTTGTTCAACCACTCTGGAAAGCAATATGGAGCTTTTTCAGAAAATTGTGAATTGCTCTACCCCAAGACCAGCTATACCCCTCCTGGGCATATACCCAAAAGATGCTCCACCACGCAACAAAGACATTTGTGAAACTATGCTTATAGCAGCCTTATTAATAATAGCCAGAACCTTGAGACAACCAAGATGTCCCTCAATTGAGGAATGGATAAAAAAACTGTGGTACATCTACACAATGGAACACTATTCAGCTATTAAGAACAAGGAAATCTTGAGTTTTGTTGGCAAATGGATGGAATTAAAAATGATCATCCTAAGCGAGATAACTCAGACCCAAAAAGACACGCATGGTATATACTCACTCATATGTGGATTTTAAACCAACATAGACGACTTAGGAGAGACTCCACCCAGAAGGGTATAGGGACAGTTACAGAGCCTTAAAGCTGGACACTAGACAGAGTCCTGAGTGTGTAAGGTGGCCCAGTCAGGCCACAGAGGAAAAGGTCATATGTTGTACAGGGTATACTAGATAAACTAAGGTCAGAGGTTAGGGGAAGAGAGCTCCCCTATCTAAGGACTAGGGGAGGGAGAGAAAGGGGATGAAAGAGGGGATGGGATGGGGGTAGATGAGGGAGGGAGTGGAATCAGGAGCGGAAGAAAGAGGGAGTTACAATTGAGATGTAAAGAACTCAAACTACAGAACAAGCAGGCAATTTATATTCCTAATCTCACTACATGAGAATAGTTCTGAGACTGGCAGAGATATAAATGTAAAAGCATAGCAAGGCCTCATGTTGACCACAGATCCTCTTGACTTAGTATTAGAGTCCACTAATAGTTAGCATGAAGGAAGATTTGCAAATGCCTTACATCAACCCATACAATGCCCAGAAAACTAGCTTTAATTGTTCTTGCATCCCACATACTTCGTACAATTATGTTAGAACTGTATAATGCTTGTGAGAAATTATGTTTTCAGAACAAAATAACCAGCTGGATCAGAATTGACAGGAATCATTCCTCCTGGACACTGACATCTTGTATTCTCCTAGTTCCAGCCCCGGATGATTCTGTTGCTTTTACCCATCAGATTTGGACAGCTTCCTGGACAACATTGTATAAAACTTCTGATTCAATTTGGACCACTATTCCAATCTCCTACTAAGCCTGGAATCTCTCAACATTTGGAAACTGAACCACAAATGCAATCACTAGATTGCTTAACCATTCTCTCCAATTTTGGGGGGCACACTCCAAAGTATTATGTGCCCCAATTGAACCTGAAGAAACCTTAAGAGAACAATGCCCCATTCCCTCAAAGGGGGGTGGTGGTTGTATAGGTTGCTGTATGCTTTCCTGATCTACAAATGCTTATTCTCATCGGGAGGTAGCCATAAGTCATTATTGATCTTATACAGAGAAAAAGCTAGGGGAAACACAAGAACATCTCTCTGCCTTTATCTTGCATACACAGGCCAGTATATGGGAGCCAAAGAGAAAGAAAGGGAGATTTAGGAACATAGAGGGAGGATAGAAGAAAAGCTAGATGATTGAACCTTCTCCTTAACTCAAAGCCTTAATTGTTACTTATAATGAAGGTTATGTCTAAGTCATTGCTATAGAATTTAGTATACTGATACAAAACATGGACATGTCAAATACTTGGCAGATTTTAACACAAGAATATATATCCAAAGTCTAACATAGATATGACTCTATTGATATATGAAGTAAAATAGTTGAATGAAGTCTTCAAAAGCTTCAGAGACACACAGAATATGGCATTTAAAGTTGTTCTTACAATCTTAAAATTCTTCAACAACAAGACAAGTTAACTCCTGACAACACCCAACTGACCTCAAAGAAGATGATGAGCATCAAAGAGCCTCCTTATGGACATGGCTTCAAAGGTGGCAAAATAACCACTGGGCAAAATATCCTCGTTCCTGCCACAAACAGAATCTGCCTAAAAGTGGGCAACTTAGATACAGGCAAAGTCAATGGCCGCACTCTGCCAAGTCAGGGTAAGCAAGTCCTCAATAGTTCCTGCCCTGCAAACAAGTCTGGCAGAAATATTAGGCAAGAAAGCTGAAGATGAGGCTCCAGCATTAATAAGTGTACTGGGTGACTAGTCAGGCAGTAAACTGTCTTAAGTCAATTTGTACATTTTGGAAGCTGCTAACCCACACTGTTGATTCACTCAGGAATTTAAGTTTTATTCTTTCTCAAGTCTCTGAGGGGCATTGAAGACAAGATAGTATAGTTTTACAACCAAGCTTGGTTGATTAGGGGACAAGAACGTCTTAGATTAAGTTAAAGAAGTTAAGTCATTAGAGTTGAGATAGGATAGATATTGAATCTCATTTGGAAATTTAAACCCAACAAGACAGGAAAGAGACTTACTTCAAATGGGATGAATGCAGATGGTCAATTCACTATGAATGTAACATGTATAGAACTCATTATTCTCATGATTGTCACATGGTTCTCCCTGCCGAATGTAGTTTGTTTTATACATGTGTAATAAAATAAAAGTATTTTTAAAAAAGAAAAAAACACCTTAAATGATAGTTTTATAAGCTATATATCTTACAAGTATTTATGTAGGCATATGTATAAACTATCTAAATAGCAATGCATATAGTTGCATATAGTTAACATATATAGTTACACACACACACACACACACACACACACACACACACACACACACGTAAAACTTTTTCACATCATTTTACCTGGGCAAGGTAAATGCACACCTGTAATCCAAGTACTTGGAAATTGCAGGCAAGATTGTGTGAGGTCAGCTTGGCTACAATGTGAGGTTGAGGCTAGTCTAAACTATTTAACAAGACCATCATATCAAAAAATGAGTTAAAATAATATATTTGAAACTTTATTGAAGAGTTACATGTCATGCTAATCACTGAACGAAGCTTGGTTGACATGAGCACTTCCCCTCAGTGGAGCCAAGCCTGGAGCTATTTTGATTTTGCATAATTATGAACAGTGCTCTGCAAACAATGCTGCTTATCAAACTTTGTTACATCTTTCATGAGCTCTTCCTGATCAGATCCTAGAACAGCAATCACTACGCTGATGTGTCAAACAGATGCAGGTTTTTCCACATCCTGCAAATTGCCCTTCAGAAAAGTTTGGCGATTTGTGTCACCATCTGTGTGGTTTGCACATATTTATTTCCTTGAATCCTGACTGACACTAGATTTGAACCTTTCAAGAAATGAAAATATGATAATTAAATAGGTTAAAAACAACACTTCATTATTCAAGCTGGAGTTCAGTGAATTTTCCAACATACTAATTTTGGCCCCAGTCATTGTGGACTCCACTTCACAGATGAGTTCTAGAGAGGGCAGACTGCTAGCCAGCAGCCAACAAACAGCCTCCAAGCCTCACAGGGTAATACACGGCTTCTTCACTCACATCTCAGTAGCCCAAAGGTGATTAGCATTAAAATTATTAAAGTGCCATGTTGTGAAATGTATGTGTGGATTATACATTTGAACTCAATGAAAAAAAATGGTGTTAAGTTTCATAAAATGATAATCAGTATGAATCTAGATAACTAATTTCATTTGGGCTATTTTTCTCTTCTTTCCTTTCCTTTCCTTTTTGCTGAGGCAAGGTGGTAGCCCTGTAGCCCTGGTAGCCTTGACCTTTGTTTCTCAACCTTCTGGATATAGTTTTGAAGTGGCACACCAGACTTCATTTGTTCTTAATGAAACATTTCATTTTCTAGGTAGCAGAGCATATGTGTATGTGTGGACACATGCATTATATGGACTTGGATATACATGTCTGCATGTTTGTATGTGTTTTAGTGTGTACATGTGCAAATGTATGTGCACTTATGTGTGTATTTGTTTGCATGTATATGTGTGCATGTTTTATGTGTGTGCATATGTATATGCAGGTGTTGTAGCTATGTATGTGTGTACATATTTATATATTTGTATTTGCATATATATCATGAATGTTCATGTGTATGTGTGTGAATGCATGTTCTTTTTGTGTGCATATGTACATACAACTTTATATGTGCATGTATCCATGTACACATGTGTACCTATGTATGTGCATTTGTATGTATAAATGTCTGTGCACATATGTATGTGTGCCTACATACAAATGTTTGTATAGGGGAATATGTATGTACATACATGCATTTGCTTGTGTACTCATGTGCTTTCATGAGTATGCCTTCCACAAGAGCTCATATCTGAAGACTTTGAGGTGTTAGTATATACTGAGGCACAGAGAAGGGCCCTCTTACTACCCTACTTCTCCCTGGTGCTTTAGTTATAGTTGTAAGTGGGGTCTTCCATGTCAGCAGAAGATCCAAGTGGAAAAGCCAATGTCTGTAGGAATGAGTACCTCCTCCAAACATTCTTAATTTGATTCATTGCAAATGTGACCACATAAAAGCCTCCCACCACCTCAAGAAGCTCATGTCTAGTGAAGTGGTAAAAGAAGGCTGATACCAGAGTTATAAAACACTCCTTCATGAGCTTATGTGTTGAACACTTGATTCTTATATGGTGCTGCTGTGTTGGGAAGTGGTTGACACATTTGGGTATAGGGCACAGATGGAGTAAGGCCACCAAGGCCAAATGCTGAAATGTCATAACCAGGCTCCAGTTGGTTCCTCTACTCTCTCTGCTTCCTGTCTGCCATTAAGTGAACATCTCTCTTCTACCAAGATGCGCAAATCAAGTACATGGGGCCAGTGACCATGGGCTGAAATCTGAAACTGTGAGTCCAAATACATCTTTCCTGCTTTGTTTTGTTTGTGTAAGGTGCTATATTTATATTTTCAGGGTCAGTAGGAATGTACCTAGTATAAGCACACACCTGAACTTGTATGTAACCATGGATAATCAGGAGAGGAATAATTCTGTGAAAGGATTAACATGGAGAGAACATAAACTACTCAAAGAGCTGCTTGATTGAAGGAGGAATCTGGCTACATTAGCATGCAAGCTTAACTAGCCCAATGAAAAGCTTTCATGTGTCCTACTTAGAATTCAACAAGGTCTTCTTAGGCCACAAGTACAATTAGCTAATAAACTAATGAATTACTATACTTTGAGTAAGCCTGACATGGATTATTCACACAGCAAGCAAGTTTGTACCTTAACTAAAAATCATTCAGTCAATAGAGCACACACCTTTAATTCTAGCCCAGAGAAGCTGGGCCAGAAAGTTCATGAGTTAGGACAGCCTGGGCTGTATTCCAAAACCCTGTCTCACAAAACAATACAAGTTCATTGTGTGTGTGTGTTATTAATGATTGGTATTGCTATTTTAATTTCATGAGCATATTTGGCTAGCCCATGCTGAGGTACAGCAAGATGCATCTGCAGACACCTCCCCACAATAAAAGAATTAAATAAAGCAGTTTGAAATTCTGAAAGTCTGAGAAAACCTCATTGCAAGCTGCTGCTGGTGGTGATGGTTGTGGTGGCGGTGGTGGTAGTGGTGGTAGTGTGTGTGTGTGTCTGGCACTGTCTTGGAGCAGAGGAAGAAGTTGAGTGTGTGGGTTCAGGCCAAAGTTTTCACTTCTCAATGGTGGATGAATTTCCCATAGAATGGCTTATGTGGTGGTGTCAGCCTGCCCTGCACACAGAGGAGTCAGAAAATTTGAAAGTTCCTCCAGTCTTCTCAGTAACCTAGTGACAATTTAAATAAGCCCTCACTAGCATCCCACCCAAAATTCTACAACTGTATCCCTTACCCTCACAATGTTTGGTGTGTCCTTCTTCAGTTCATGTGAACTCCTTGAACAGGCACACCAACCCACCAAGCCGTGTTCAAATTCTGAGCACTAAAACATCACAAGTTCTTAACTGGGGTGGTAGTAGGAAGGAGTTTTGATCACAAATGATTCCAAAACTACAATTTATTGACTGTCCTACCAGATGAATCTGGAAAGAAATTTTCTTCCTGTGACATTACAGAATGCAAGGCAGGCAAAAGTGGATCTTTAGCAACCCCACTGGCATGGCAGCAGCAGGTCCTGCCTTCTAGGGCAGAGTTTTTACAGAAGTGGTTCCCCTGGTGGAGAAGCCTGCCACCATCTTCTAAATTTGAAGTCTAATGTGAAAAATGGCAGAGATCTTTAAACCCCAAATCACCCCAGTAACTTGCAGTGGGGCTCCACTCTGACACCCAGGGCCAGGCTCCTTTCCCATCAGACTGAAGCATTTCAACCCCAAATGAAGGTGTCACTCAAGCAGCTCATGGACAAGTGACAAGGTCATGGAGATGTTTGATGTCTCTAGGTGAAGGAATGTGCATGTCTTCTCAGGCAAGCAGTTTGCTGCCCAGCTTATACAAACAATGAAAAAGCAGCTGGCCCTCCAAAAGAAGAAGTGCCACAGCTCTATATCCTGCATTTGCGTCTATGGGGCTACCACATACTCAACTTGTAGACTGACCATTCTCTCAGAAAAGTGTCTCTATGAGGCTGCATATTGACAAAAACAGTCCCTGTAAGCCACTTTGGGTCAGAAAGTGGATAGCTGTGCAGACATCCCCCCATTTGTCATGAGAAAATTGCATCCATTCTCAGGGAAATTGTTTTTCTTCCTACAAACTGCATTTGAATGTCCAGCTCTCATTATTGTGGTTATTTAGTTTCTCACATTAACAGACTTGGCTCTTGCAAGACTCAGATTTCAGTATGTGGTCAGTCAGGTCCAGGTCTCTGATATGGGGCATGTTTGCCTTCTAATGCATTCTCAAAGGCTCTGACATCACAGGGTTCAGTTGTCTCCCTTGGTATCTTCCTCAGGATGACACTGCTGAAGGGAAATAAGAGGGTCACAATTCTGTTTCAGTCCTGCCCGGGGCAGCCCCAGCCTTTGAAGGAAGGTGCTAAGTATTTACCAAGTATTTGTTGCCTGATTCAGCAAACCAGGGAGATCAAAGGCCTCTTCTGGGCACTGGCATCTTCTACTGAAGAACTCTACCCTCACTGGGCTTTAAACTCCCAGGAATTAGCTGAGAGATCATTGATTTCAATCTCTTCTGCTTCTCCTTTTGAATGTTGAAATACCACAGGAAGAAAATTCAGATTAAATTTATTTAATTTTAAAAAGAAGTGTAAGAAAAGAGTTATCAAGCCATCAGGACTTATTGATTTTTATAATTAGGCTTTCTGTGCCTATCCCAGGAATTTGCCAATCTCCCTCCCCAACCACACACAACCATGTTACCCTTTCTGTAAAATAATAATTATCTAAGAAGGGTCCTCATTTTCCAGCTTCTATTATTCTGCATGAAGGCACATTTGATCAAAGCTATCAGATCTCTTTGGGGTTGGAGATTCCTCCCCATGTGTTCTGCCTCCCTCAGCCTCAAGAAAGCATCCTGTTTGTGGTATGTGCTACTATGAAAGCAGCAGCAAAGACAATGTCTGGCTAAAAACAGAGATATTTCCATGGCAATCTACCAGAATACCATGCTTATATGTAAAGAAGTGGACACATCTTAACCTGGATCCCCAGCCTTTGCTCTTATGCTTCAGTATCTGAGCATGAAAAAAGGATGAGATTCTCAAATAAGAATACTCTTTGCCACTGCTTTTTTCTTTTCCCTGTGCTTCAGCTCTGCATCCTTTCATTTCTCCAGGCCTGGCTCTCTGGTGGGGAGATCACATGTCTGCTGCCTCCCTTATGCTTGCTGAAACCTAAGCTCAAAACCAAGCCTGCCTGCTAAGATGGTGCACACCTATAATCCTAGTACTGCAGAGGGTGGGATAAAAGGGTGGCAAGTTCAAGGTCAGCCTGGGCTATGTAGCAAAACCCTGTCTCAAACAAACAAACAAATAAACAAGAAATTAAAAGAAAAGAAAATAAACAAAGAAAAAGAGACCTCAAATTCATGCTTTTGAATGCCTTCATTAACCTTCTTGAACCATTTAATTAACCTCATTGCCTATCAGTGAGGGTCATTTGTCTTGAAAGTCTGAGACTTTCTGTTTTCCTAGCTCTTTGGTATATACTGTAAGTATCCAGTCACCACATATGGAAGAAGAATATCTGCCACATGGGTTCTTGTTAAGAGTAAATTGAAGTGATTCATGCAGGCACATGTACTCTGTATATTATGTACCATGGGTCAAGTGGGTGACAAATGCAATACTGTATTAATATTGTTTTTAAGAGTCAAAAACACTAGTGACAATGCCAAGAAGAAAAATGCCATCAAAAGAGAAACAATAAAACATGTTTCTATGATGTTCTGAAGTGAAAAACCATGCAGCTATTAAAAATAGTGATGTTCCTTTCCAGTCTTCCTTATGATGGTAAAAAGAATTGTATTTCACATGAGATAAGAAAAGTCATGCCAGTTTTCATAATATAAGGATGGAGGACATTTTAATGGCTTCTAAATGTCAATTCATGTCTAACTCACATGTATGTTGTATGAGTCAACCATCCTAATTCATCTGGACATATATGAAATGTCATGGAAAAGGCACATCAAAACACATGAGTGAGGGGAGAATCTGGTGATATTTCTTCATGTTTTTGAAGAGTTCACAAAACAAGAAAAAGAGAATAATTTGGAAAGTATTCTTCCTTCCTTAATCTTCGATGAACCCCTACATAAGAAAAAGAAACTGACTCTTGCCTCAAACTGTTCTTCATCAATAAGACACCCCACCCTCTCTCGTTAGGCCATACACATGTGACCTCAGTTTTCATGGTAGTTTTCCTGGAGCACTGAGAAACTTTAGCCCTGATTCAGATTTCTTCCTGACTTGCCAAAGCTATTGAGTAGACCTGCCCATCATGGGCTTTTATAATAGCCCTTTTCTTGTCTATGTCCTAAGCCCTAGTCAGGGGCTTTCCTTGTCTTTTTGTGTGTCTGTTGGATGCTTCTGGTTTCATGATTGGTAACCACACCCAATCCCCTCACAGGTGTTCAGATTTGACAGGAAAAATCCTAACATATTGTTTTTCTGTTTCTGCCTTAATGCTTGAGGAGAGTTTTGGAGTTCTGATTCAGCCCAGGGTGATAGCAGGACTGGTAACAGGGAAGAGGCTATTGGGGCTTCCTGAACCAAATGTGTAGAAAAGGGTGCACTTAGGCATTATATTTACTGTAGGGGATTGCAGTGTAGTGCCACTCCCTAGCTTTATGGCTAGAGCTACACAGCTGGATGAAGAGTGACTTTCAGCATCAATACCATCGATATTCCTTGTGCCAGAAGAATGCATCTCTGGCTAAGCCATCTTTGGAAACAGGTAACTGCTATTTTTCTTTTTATTTTCTTTCTGTACAGAGTCTGTCAGAAAAACAAAAGAGTATCTTTCTACAGGGCCCCTTCAACTAGATCCTCAGAATCCAGCCATGTTGTCCAGACTGTAAAGTCTTCTATAGATGTGGATTCTTCTGTGTAATTTCTATCATGCTGAGAACACTTAGGCTAATTTTAGAAACAGATCCATAAACATCATGTACTAAAAATCTGACGAGACAGTGTTGGATGAGACTCAGCGTGTTGGTTACTTTCTGTTGCTGTATATAATAAAACACCACAACCAAAAGAAAAGTGATTTGTGGAAGAAAAAGTTGATTTTGACTTACAGGTCCAGAAGGAAAGTGCGTTATGGCAGGGAAAGCATGGCAGCATGTGTACAGAGCAAGAAGCTAAGAGATCACCTATTTACCCACCCCTAGCAATGATCCACCTCCTAGAGGTGCCTAACCTTCCCAAACATCTTCATCAAGTACTTATTCACACAGCTACACTCGGGAAAATACATTTTGATAAATTCCCCTCACATGATGCTGGAGCCCAAATCCACAGAGGCAGAGGTACTTGATACCTCCTGCCTAGCAAGCATCATTATTAGGCAAGTGTTCTACCAGAGTATTGAGAGGACCTAGGTTTTATGACCTTGCAACCAGCAGGAACCCAAAGAGGCTTGAAATACATCTTGTTATACCCTCACCTCACATGCGCAGTGTATTTAAATCAAAGTTTGTTCTTTTATCTTCAGCCTCCAGATTATTCTACACTTTTCTCCTTTGGTATAATCCTTCCTCCCAAGTGCATATAAGGGCTTTTCCTTACATGTGTTCAGATTTCATAGATGAGCCATTTACTGTGATCTAACATGGAAAATCTGCTCTTCTGCATTCATGTGGACTACAAGTAGAACAGTTACAGCAAGGCAGAGAAGTCTCTGCCACAGTTCTCAAGTGCTATGGATTGACATTTTGATCTTTAGGATGAGTGTGAATCAGTGTTGTCTTAATATTTTCCGAAGGTTTTAAGTGGCTCTCCTAAGGATGTTAATCCTCATACAGAGATAGGTGGTAAGTGGATATTCCAAGGGACTTATCCTAGCTTAAGATAACTTTGGCTCTCAATTTGTAGCATTCTACCTCTTCACAGTCAGAAGGTTCTAACCCTTGATCAGTCTGAAGAGGCTGTAATTTCAATGTGGCTTTTCAGGGAACTTAATTTCACAGACCCAAGGTTAGAAAAGAGTGAGTAGGGCTGGAGAGATGGCTCAGAGGTTAAGAACCACTGACTGCTGTTCCAGAGGTCATGAGTTCAATCCCCAGCAACCACATGTTGGCTCACAACCATCTATAACAAGATCTGTATACATAATAAATAAATAAATAAATCTTTATAAAAAAAGAAAAAGAAAAGGGTGAGTAGGTTTGGAACATGATGCGTTTGGTAGAGCCATAAAATCCTAGACTGTAGCAGAAAGAAGGTGAAGATGCCTCACTATGGGGAGGTGTTTTCTCTGTGTGTGTTTTACTGATGCATCCAAAGTTATCAAAGAGAATCTACCTCCTTCTCATCCACTCATCTAATTTGCTAACCTTAATGTGTTCCAGGACTGGGGAATCTAAGCCCACTGAAGCTGTTTTATAAACTCTGAAGAAACAGGGCTGAGCCAGGGTTGTGTTGGGGGCACAGGGACAAGGTTCTGGGTGTGCTAGAGTCATAATCCCCTCGATGCCTGTGATTCATTTTCAAGAGCTGGTCTTCCAGGGCTAGGTGAAAAGTAAACCCATGCTGGCCTTTCTTTAAGCTATAGCCTGTGACTAATATCAAGGTTAGAGATGACCTGGCAGAAGAAAGGCATTTCCATTGACCCCAAAGCTCATAGAGTGAACAAATGACAGGGTATTCAATGAGCGTTTCCCTCTAGGGCCCAAGAAAGAAAATCTCAAAGAGAAACTGAAGCACTCAAAGCTGTTGGGTATCACTTTTTCATCTTGTAGACACAATCTGAGTTCTAGACTACAGAGAACCACTCTCAGATGACTACAGGCCTAAACCAAGCAACACTAACATTAACAATCTTCCTTGGTTGACACAACAGGATGGAGTATTGTTATAATACCCAAAGCCCACATCCTCTTAGGATTTTTCATCCCTCCTATACAATCTATATTAACAAAGCCATGGGCACCCCGTTCTTTTGCTGTAGCCTATGAGCCCACTGATCCCTTACTTGGACTCTTTAAGTAATTTGACATTCTCCAGACCTTCCATCTCCTACCTGTAACAACTTTACTCTGAAACTTGGAGCACCCTTTCTTTCTCTAACCTAAATTAATTGTCCTCCAGACACATTCTGTGTCTATTTTAAAGTTATTTTGTAAATAAGAAAAGGACTCTGCCCAGTGACATCACCATCTAGAAATTGCTTACAAGTTTGAGCTTTTGTTATAATATGAGCTTGTATTTTTATGTGTATTGTCCTAGGGTCAGCCAAGTATTAATATGAGCAGGGATGTGTCTCCCTTGTGTAGCATGCATTGCAGTGACAGCGTCATGGCTTCCCATGGCTCATGCTAGGAGAAAGTAAGGAGATCAGATCATGTCAAGGACATGGGTCCATATTAAGGTTACTACGGTGGCTTCAGTATCTGACATGTGTCCCACAGAGATAGACAAGCTCTACACAGCCAGAAATATCGACAAGACCTCCAGTCCATCCCTTGGAACCATGACAACTCTATTTGTCCTGAGTGCTGAAATGAGATCTTCCAATACTTGGTAGAGAAATTTCATATGTGAATTATCATGAAAAAAAAAAGTGTGGGTGTGAGCCCTACCCCAAAAAAAAAAAAAAAAAGCAGTTTTGGGGTTTCACTGAAAAATTTTAAAATAACTCTAGGTAAATAATTAAAGTTTTAAAGTATTAAAGTTTTTAACAACAATTAAGGTATATCAAAGAAGATATGCACAGGCTTATAAATATAATTCAAATTCAATTTTAAAACTATTTTTAAACTTTGTGTGGATGAGAATTTGCCTGCATATATGTCTATGTGCTACATTAATACCTAGTGCCTATACAACCCAGAAGAGGGCGTCAGATCCCCTAGAACAGGAGTTGCAGAACATTGTGAGCTGCCATGTAGGTTCTGGGAACTAAACCCAGTCCTCATCAAGAACAGCCAGTGCTCTTTACTGTTAATCATCTCTTCAGTTCCTAAAACCTAAATTTAGAGATGATCACATTTAACGTGGAAGAATATCATTTTCATATGCCTTCTTCTTAGAGTATGTCCTATTCGGAAAAGAAGTACAACACTGTTTATTTTATGACTTAAGGTACAGTGTCCCTGTCCATAAACAGACTCTTTTTTTTTTTTTTTTTTTTGAGACAGGGTCTCTCTGTGTTGCCTTGGCAGTCCTGGACTCACTTTGTAGACCAGGCTGGCCTTGAACTCACATTGATCCACCTGCCTCTGCCTCCCAAGTGCTGGGATTAAAGGCCTGTGCCACCACGCCCGGTCATAAATAGACTCTTGAGTTACATAGATGAACAAGCCACATTCAGAACTTTGCATGATCTTTATAACTTCAGAACATGTGTTTAAATTTCACCATGTGTGTTGATATTTAAAAATGAATGTAGACAGAGAAGAGATTTGTACAAAGAGTTAAATTTTTCTACAAAACGTATGCCACTAGAATTATTTTCTTGAGACCAGGCGTGATGGTGTATGCCCATCATTCTAGTACCATAGACACTGAAAGCAAGAAGTTCTCAAATTTGAGGCCAAAGTGGCCTACGTGGTGAGGATTGTTATTGTTACTGGGTGGTCTGTATAGATACCAGGTTCTTGAGAACTTTATGAAAGAACTGAAAAGGTAAACAGGGACAGAGGAGAAAAAAGCAGAAACAATGGACATGTAATAAAAGAGCAGTAGACTTACACAAGATGCTCTTAGATCTCTAGTTCTTTTACTAGAATCTTATGAATCTGAGGGATAGGAGAACTGAGGAATGGGTTGAAAACTAGGATACATCTTTTCCCAGACTAATATTTGGTTTATTATATAGCTTTGGATGAATATGTATATATATAAGCAGGCCAGATAATGCTAAGAACATGGTTCTGAGTTGAGGCTTACCATGATGGCTGCAGTAAATGACATGGGGTCCGCCAGAGACAAAACAGTAACAAAATTACAGATGTGAAGTACTGTCATAGTTTGGGCTTTGTAGCTATGAAGAGACACCATAACCATAGCTATTGTTATAAAGAAAAACACTCAATTGGGACTGGCTTACATTTCAGGGGTTTAATACATTACTGTCATGGAGGCACACAGGAGAAGGAGCTAAGTGTTCAACATCTGGATGTGTAGGCAGTAAGAAAAGAGCTGACACACTTCCTTCAATAAAGCCACACCTACTCCAACAAGGCGACACTGCCTAGTAGTGCCACTCCCTATGGGCTTAGAGGGCCCCTTTCATCTGAACTACCACAGGTAACAACAAAATAATTTTAAGGTTGAAAATCACTGCAACACAAAGAATTATATTAAACAGTCATAGCATTAGGGAGGTTGAGAACCACTGTCTTAGTGACTTTCTTATTGCTGTAACAAAACACTATGACCAAGGCAACTTATAAAAAGACAATGTTTAATTTGGGGCTCATGGTTTCATAAAGTTAGAGTCTGTGACAATCATGGTGTGAAGCATAGAAGCATGCAGGCTGGCATGGTGCTGGAGCAGTAACTGAGAGCTTACATCCTTATCCACAAGTTGGAGGCAGAGAGGAAGTTACTGGAAATGCTGTGGGATCTTGAAGTCTCAAGTGACACACCTCCTGCAACAAGGCCACATGCCTACTAATTCTTTCCAAATAGTTCCCTCCACTGGGGACCAAGTATGCAAACATACAAAGTTATGGGTCATTCTCATTCAAATCTCCACACCTTTCCTTCAAGGAGGAGCCTAACCATAATCACTGAAGGTGTAGAGGAGCTGGGTGTTTCACTACCAGAAAATGACAGATATATTCTTCCAAAGAGAGTTGAGTCACATCTCTGGGTGTTCCCTAAACCAGCCTACCTCTGCTTCATATAAAAATCCAGCTATAAACAAAAAAGAATGATTATTTTAGCTGTGTCACAGTTTCTCAGACATAAATTTCAATGTTCTTTCAGCCGATTAGATATTCTTTTCAGCTGTAGTAAGTCTTGAGCTAGCACAAAAAGTAAAATTATCAAAAATTTATTCCTTCACATTTTCCACATGACAGACATCACTTCCAATTAGGCTAAGTGAAATAGAAAGTGTTAAAAATAAAAGTTATGACCATCAAACAAATCAATTTGCAGAAAAATGAGCCATAACAATCAAGACATAGCATTTATAAATTATTACTATTTATTATCTAATATAACATTATGAATTAAAAATACCCTCTTATTGTCAAAGTTTTTATAGATATTGTTATTTTCTCATTATATTTTATACATAGTACTATTTTTAAATGTAATTCCTCTGAATGTACTTTTCCTCTTGTGGTAAAATACAGCTTACCTGAATGACATTCAGTATTTTTTTTCTGTTTAAGAACATTAAATATTTGTCTTTTGTGTCAAGCACTGTAAAACTTGTGCTTACAATAAGAAATTCAAGTCTTTTGATCTCTTCTACTTAGTAAAACTTTTATACAAATATTTTAAAACAAATACCCCTGCCCAAAACCCTGTAAATTTCTTAAGTGAATTAAGTGACCCACCATTTCCTGATTTCCTTCATTTCTTTTGATCTGATTATTTTAAAAAGTAGCCAATCATGAGAAACTGTGAGGTCAGACCCAAGCCAGTAGGGAAAAGAAACATGGGGCCTCCCGATATATTAGAATAGAATTCACGTGCACTTGCTGCCACATTATGCTTGCTCTAATGCTTTTGTGAGTAGTGCACTCTATGAATCAGGAGTAAAGTTTTGCCTTGTCAAGACACTTCCACTGAAGTGATGATCTCTTTCTTGGAGACTTTAAACTTATTTTTAACAGAACAAAGTTAAAATAACCTGTAAATAATCTGGATAGACCTGTGTGCTTTCATGGGCTGCTCCCTCCTGGCCTCTGAGCCCCAACACAAGGAGTCAAATATGAAAATTTTGATTACTCTTGAATTCAAGTGATGAATGGAATCATCACTTTTGTAAAACAAGATCTTGTCTGAGAAACATGTCAAGGAACATCAAAATTGTGTCTGCTCAGAGCTTGATTTCTGAAGAATGTATGTGCCTGGGCCACAGAATGGATGAGATCCCATATCTGAGTTTGAGATATAAGCTAGCACTGGATACAGAGATTCTAATCTCTGTAATTTCCTGAGGAAAATTCCAAGTCCTTTCTATTCAGATTCTCAAAGACAGAGCACAAACATGTTCAAAAGGTCAGAAAGGGTCTCTTCAAGGCAGACAAGCTGGTCTCAGGCTCCTTAGTAGTACTTACTACTTATATGCCCTTGGGTGAGAGGGACTTGCATATCTGGTAAGTTTCAGAAACTTCCTAAGACACCTAAATTGTTAATTTTCTGAGTCTTAACAAACCTTCCTTCAAAATATCTTGTGTCTTAGAAAATTGAGTCTTCCCAAGCTTCCCTCTGTGATGGAATACTTCAGTTAGTAGAAAATGGCCACTGATAAATTTCAGTGTCTGTAAGTCTTTTGACTTATCTGTGCCCTGTAAATAACCACTCATTCATACTCCTATAAATAACCCCAATAAACTTACCAATTCACTAAGTTAGAGCTCAGGTTTCTTTACTCTCTATTACAAACAGACATTATGTTTCCCCAGAAATAATGTTACACTACAAACCTTCTATACATCCCTCCAGACTTTCCCTCATCTAACATTCTGTCACTAGTCTTATTTCTTAGACATGTCCTTCAAGTAAAAATCATGGAGCTAAAATCCAGTACTTTTCCTAAAGATGCTACACTTTAGTGGGGATCATGACAGTAGTAGTCACCAGCTCACTGAGGGACCAGCATTTTACCTTTATAGAAACTCAGTGACAACCAGGCACAGTGTTCCCAGATTGTATTCTTCATGGACTACATGATAAAATGACTCCATAGGAAAAAGGTGTATAACATTCCACTTCTCCAGAAATTGTCACATATATCTGCAAATTACATGTGGCCCTTAAAGTGTAGCAAGAAACTAGAGCCTTGTAATCTTATTTGGACACAAGACCTTTATTACAAGAACTCAAAAGTTTGTAAACTGGGACTCCATAGCACATCTTTTAAGAAATGTGCTTTAGGCTTTGTTCCCTAGTTTAAAAAATGGGAAAAGCAAGAACCAGAAAGCAATACAGATAAGGTCCTAAAGGCTATATAAGAATGGAATTCTTATTTTCTTCTTACCACATTATCAAATTCAGAAAGTTACTAATAATGAAAAATATAAAAAAGTTGATCATTCTGAAAGACTTAGGGCATCATCCAGTGGTAGAGCACTTGCTTAACATATGTGACACTCAGTTTCACATCTCCAGAAGGGAGACAGGAAGGAAGGGAGGGAGGGAGGGAGGGAGGGAAAGGAGGAGGAAGGGACAGAGGGAAGAATATAAACAAGCCACAGAGGAAATAATAATAATAATAATAATAATAATAATAATAATAATAATAATAATAATAAATGATGATGATGATTTTAAAAATCAGGTAAGGTAGCAAATAGCTATACTCTTACCACATGGGATCCTATAGCAGAAGGACTGAGTGCAGAGTCAAACTAGACCACAACAGAACACAAAAATGAAGAGGATTGCTGCTTGTGGATTGGTGTGTGTGTGTGTGTGTGTGTGTGTACATGTGCATATGTATGTGTACTTGTTTGAAGCTTTATCTGCATATGCCAGAACCTTCCTACCAGGCTACATCTTTGGACCATCTTCAATGAAAATAGCCAATACAAGGAGCTACAAGGGAACTATCATCACGTGTGTGCCTGTAATCTCAGGATAGAACACAGTGAGGCAGAAGATACAAATGCCAATCCTGGATTTCCTCAAGGCTTTCCCAGTGATCCTATGTAATTCCTAGAGCCTGGAGTGAGACATTTTGAATAGCCTTATTTACCAACTAATAAGAATTTGTGCCTTTAATAACTGAAGCTCTGAGCTGTTACAACTTAGTGGTATTTGCTTGATTTAATTCTAAGGAATGCCAGAAGAAAAAAATACTCAAACACATTATTTATTTTGGCTAGGATTTCTCATAGTCTATGGACCTCCATATTTTTAGTTACACAGGAAGCATGGCCAAGCATTCTTTGAAGAGTGTTTAGTCTTTTCTTTTGCTGTCATGCCTAATATATGGTGCTCAGGCAGCATCTCACTCAGGACAAAAATTTTTAATGAATTTTTTATATTTTTAGAATTGTATATCTGATTGCACTGTATTTACATAATTTTCCCCTCCATCTGTCCCTTCTGACTCTTCCACCCATCATTCCTTTCCTTCCCTTTTCTTCTTTAATATCACACACACACACATACACACACACACACACACACACACACACACACACACACACGCACACGCACACGCACATGCAAACACACACACATACTACTGAGGCCATTTTGTGTTGTTTGTGTGTACATGCATTTGAGGTTTGGGATGACCATTTTGGATTAGCTAATCTACAAGGGGGTTCCCTCACCTCTGGAGAAAACTCATTCTCCCACTCTCAGCAGTCATTGACTGTCACTCTTCATTTCGGAAGATGAAACCTTGAGAAATTTCCCGCACTCTGTAAGCATGTCATTATATCATTCTTACTTAGTCAGCCATATTGCTAACTTTCTATGGATGTAGAATCTCATATCTAAAAGACACTATCTTGAAGCCAGCATTCTGGTCCCTCTGACTCTTACAATATTTCTGCCTCTTTTTTCTGTGAGGCTTCCTCAGCTTTAGGTATAGAGGTTATGTTGTTTATTTACTACTTCAGGCTGGACATTCCACAGCCAGCTCCTCTTAGCTATCAAGATTATAAATCCAGAGACGAAACTGTTATTCTCATCTTGCTAAATCAATATAACTTCTAAATATATTCTAAGCACTTATCCTTTTACATGCAGAAAGACGTAGTTCTTCCCTCTTATCAAAGAAGTTTCTTTTTGCAGCAGATGGTGGCTACTACAGAGACTCACAACTAGTCAAAATGCAGTCAAGGCATCTTGCTTCCATGCTAAGAAGTCTTAGACTTCTGTTGTTTGAATTCCATTGTGATTGTTTTGTAGGCTTTTTGACATGTGATCTTAGTTTCATTCTTCCTTCTACTGCCCACATCACCACATTTAATTTTATACAACTTAAATCTCAAACTTTCTGTGTGATCTGAGAGTTATCTGTTGCCTCAGAAATTCACTCTCCTTATAAAGCAATGCTGCTGGTAGCCATTCATACATGTAGGAGTTTGCAATCCTTACAGCGCTGTGACACTGAGTACCACCAGCTTGTCCTTTCCTATCTGTGTGACAGGGCTGGGGTTAATCATCAAGGGTGGCTGCTAATCTATGGGGGCAAGGAGGACTCTTGTCTTCTAAATCACTCTTGAACTTGTTCTGAGTGCTTATTTCTACTGATTCAATATAAGTTGGGTCAAAGTCATGTCTGGTTGCATTAAGATCTAGTTTTATGCATATCTTTTCGTAATTTAGTTCCTGTGATTTTATAGAAATAAGAGTTTTCCAACTATAGCAGACCTTAGCCAAGGAGAAGGTAAGAACACTGTCATTTCTATTATGTTGCATGTTGAATCTTGCCTGTACCAAGAGGTGCAGTGTTTTTTTCATGCATGGTTGGCTGAGAGATCTACTGAATGACTGGTAGTCACAGGATGGTGGAAGTCATTTGTTTCCTTCCTCTTGAGAACAAGGCATTCCTTTTTTATGCATACTGTCTCAAGCTATGGTTTTGCTTTTGATATAGTGGCAGAAATTTCCCTTGTGACATCTAGGAAGCTTAGATAAAGCCCATGCCACCTGCCATGCATTCTTCCCAGACTCTGCTCCTCACAGAGACAGGAGATGAATTAGGACCTGGGCTACTCTTGTCCCCTTATAACATAGTCCCCTGCCAGCCTGTGCTTGAACACAGATTAACAAGAGATTTTCTAGACTCAGGCATGCTGGTCATCCTGGTAATCCTAACACTATAAAGCTGAGGAAGGAAGAAGAAGAGCTAGAGGCAAGTGTCAACTAAACAGCAGGTAAGGGTCAACCTGGGCTACTTAGGGTGAACCTGTCTCAGAACAAACAAAGGCAAAAATAATCTCTTCTATTAATCCTAAGGAGCACACCCTGATTTAGCTGAGAGGAGATGTGGAGCGCAGGTCTCACTCCGGAGCACACATTCTTACTAATCTACTTACGTGTGTCATGGATGATTCCAAAGGGGAAATCTTCAGCTTCAACCTTCAGCCTGACTTAGGTTCAGCCAAATATCTGCTGGGTATGTTCTGGCTGTGTCTCCTCTTATCACTCAGTCTGGAACAGAAAAGAGATTTTTCCTAGACTATTTCAGCTTCATAGGTTCACAACAAGCGTTTTCCATTGTATATTTTTTCCAATTAAGTTCATCAAATCAAAAAGTCCCTTTGTATAGTAAGAGATCTCTACTTTCCCTAACTGCTTATTGGCTTTCAGCTACAAAGGCACTTTCCTTCTTTCTCTTTTTTGTTTGACTTCAAACACCCTTCACTAAGAATTTTAATTATCCTAATATAAAAGCAGAGCCACTGTTTTCTATACCACGAAAATGTAAAAACCTCTGTGTGTGTGTGTGTGTGTGTCTGTGTCTGTGTGTGTGTGTGTGTTTAAGCTGTTTAAGCTGTTTAAGCTTTAGCTTAAATCTTATCTCCCTCACCCCCACCCCCACCCCAACATCCTTTTTAAAGTTCTCAGCCTAGCAGAGGGAAGATAGCCACGTCCTCAACTCAGTATAGCTGCCTGTAATTACCTTCAGGTGCAAAAGAATTCTTAATGCTTTGAATTCTTTTCCCACTGTATTGAAGTAAATAGAAGTGATTTATTATTGAGAGCCCTGCTGCCAGGCTGGATTGGTGGGTGGGAGTTGACATTTGGGATATTGTGTGATGTATAATGAGGCTCAAATGAGTGGTTCTGATCCAGTCAGCATCACAGGCAATTTCCCTTGTAAGGCAAAATGCTTGCAAATTAAGTTGCATATCTTCAGGGATGGCATAAACTGTGGAAATATTGATTTTGATGCTGCGTTCCTTTGAAATTGTTTGGGATATGTATTCAGCAACAGATTTTCTCTGTGACAGAACCCTATATTTTCTGCCAGAGAGATGTTTGAAAGACATATTTGGTGAGGATTGTCTTGCAGATGTTATGGAAATAAAATCAATAGGGGCTAATTTCCACTTGTCACTTTCTTTGAATATTGCCTGATGGGGCTGCAGACCAGCCACAAAATTAGGCTACAGATCACTGTTCTGTGCTTCCCTGTTCTGCACTCTTCAGCACCGCTCTGCAGAATGCCTTGGCCCAGGGGAGACCCAAAGGTGGGACTCACTTCGAAATAACAAACTGGAAAGGCTACATTTGACTAGGAATGGGAATTGTCCAGGCAGGAGGCATGGCATCCATAGTCTGCTAACAAACAATGGCATAGATAGCCTCTAAGAGCTGTGTTAGCAACTCAGAATGTGTGACTCTACCTGGAATATACCCTGAAACAGTGTCAAATTTCATAGGCCTTTAAGAAATAGTACATGTTCTGGTTGGCTTGCTCAGTATTCCAAACACTACTCTTGCCTGCCTCAATTGATTTTGACAACTGCCTTCCTGATCACTTGGAGTGCATATGTCAATGTTTTTGCCTATGAAGTCTTTCCTGTCTTCTGATAAAACAGCTGGTTGCACAAATTAAACTTGGGTCATCACGTTGTTATGTTGTTTTCCTCCATTTTGCTTACAAGTAAATTAGACTGACAGGTTGCTATGATTTGAACTTGAAATGTTCCCCATAGACTGAAGGCTCATGTATGTGAGCACATGGGCTTCCTACAGAGGGCATGGATTGGGAGGTTGAGGAACTTTGGGACATGGGACTTAGCTGCTAGACATAGGCCACATAGCCTTGGAAGATTATCCCTACCTTTGATTCTGGACTAGAGGTGTCTGCTTCCTGATCCACCACAGTGTATGTACTAGCACCACATGCTCCTACTGGACAGGGACATACCAACCACCAAGACTTTCCTACCATGATGGACTGTAGGTCGAAATAAACTTCTCTTCTCTTAAGTCGCTTCCCTTAAGTCGCACTTCTTTGTCAGAATTGCAAGAAAAATAACTAAAGCAACAGGAATGACTTTCAATTTTCTATTAAAAGGATACACTGGTTCAGTCTTAGGGACATAAACCCACTCCAAAGTCCTGGAGCAAAAGCACCATTTACCACTATGAAGAGGCATATGTGGCTGCCATACTTGGTAGGAAGGATGGGGTGAGGCTGACTCCTGGATGAGTGGGTAAAATACTGTCTCAAGACAAAGGAATAAACTATCCCCTTAGGGCCTCAAAATGAACCAGCCCTTATCTGTCTAAGCACATTCATGAACAAGTGTGGCTGACTTTGCCCTTCTGACCTCATAACTGAAATGTAATATAATGTCTTGGAGGAAGGTACTGGAGTTTGAACATGTGCTAGGTAAACATTCTACCACTGAGCTATACCTTCAGTAATCATTCTTCTGCAGCCTAGGAAGCTCGGCCCCACCCCACAGCTGAACGAAAAGCTCATTTAGCTGTCTGGGCTTTCCATATGCACATTAAAATACAAGCTGTAATTTGTGCTTGGGCTGATAGGTACTGTTTTCCATGTCTTTGTATCTTCTTTGGGAAACACTGAGTTGTGAACATGTATATTTGGTAGCAAGTCTATATTTAAGCCTTCACTCTGACACTTCCTTGATGGGTAGCTATGGCAATAGGGTCTCTTGGCTGTCAAATGTGAAAGAGTAAAGGCATGAGTGTCATACAATGGGGAAACTTTAAAATCCACAAAGAAGTCTTAGTCAAAGCTCCTCCTTGTGTTTCATCTCTAGTACTATAGCATCAAATCATATCATCATCATCACCATCATCACCATCATATCATCATCCTTATTGAGGCAGACCTTTCTATAGCCTAAAACTTGGGGTGATCCTTCTGTCTGTACCTCTCAAGTGCTAGGATTATGGGCATATTGTGGCAACATTCCTGGCAAAATCTTAGTTAATGGACTTGAAGTCTGGTCCCATTTCTACATAAGTGACTGCAGCTAGGTAAGATGCATAGGAATTCCTGATTTTTTTCTCTGACAATACTATCACTGACCAGAACTTCAAAGCTCCAGAGAGTGTAGTTTCTCAAACTCCTGAAATGAAGAAGAGGCAGAAGTTGAATACAGCCCTGGAGAAGTAGACTTGAATCTTCCGGCTCTGTATCCTTCCATTGGGGCTTTACCATATGACTGCGAACACATGGATATTGAGGATGAACTCAGCATGAACATTGAACTTAGCACCAGTGCTGATGCAGGACACAGTCAGAAAATGAATTGTCTCAGACTAACTGCAGGACTGAGGTTGGATTCATTCTCTCTTCTTGTCAGGTTTTTTTCCCTAACTCATCTGGTACCCTAAGGAAACTCAGTATCCAGAGCTCTTTAGAATTCCTTAGTTGCTTATTTACATGAACCTAACTTGAGAAGTTAGTGTGTGTTGGGGTTGGGGGGATGAGAAGTAGACACTCCTTCTTTATATTTCTATCTTGGAGAGAGGACAATAACAGAAAAAAATAGACCTTATTTGCTCATTAATTTAAAAAAAAAATCAAAGTGTTTCAAACCAACCCAAAAGGCAGTTTATATAACAAACATGAGTTATTTGGGAGCGTGATTTAGGAGTGCAGAAATAATGTCTTCCCCTTGCCTTCCTTCACCTGTATAAAGGAGGAGGATGCCAGATACCTAGTTCTTCCCTTCTCACTAGGGCAGAGATGACCAGGTCAATCCTGAGTGTGAGTTTCTCCCCATTCTACTAAAAGGAAAAAAAAATTTTGGATGTGTTTGTTTGTTTGTGTGATGCTTACAATTTAACTTTTAAAACAGTCAATGCTTCCCTGAGGGGCTTCAAACTCTAGTGACACCCTGCATTTGAACCCAACATGTGTTCTTCTGCAAAGTGCTCCCAGGAGTGTGTTTATAGATGAGGTCAATATCTCCCACCCGGACTTTCTCTCACCAAAACATGTTTGGAGAGTATGAGATCTGACACTGGACAGTGTTTGTAATTTGACATACTTGCTGCTTTTATCTGTGAACAGCTAGCTCGCTGGTTTTATTTTGCACTTTATCTTTTCCCCAATCAATAAAGCTGTATTGCTGGTGCTTAAGATACTACATTGGATACTGAGGCCAGCAGACAGTACATGCTAATCAATTTTTAATTATGGCTTTAATTTTATATGACATCATTTAATTTTATTGGATATATTAAAGTAAAGCTTTCAGATAAGAAAATCTATTGTCCAAGCGTGGGATGGGGAGCATCTGCCAGAGCCACATGTCTTATGTGATATCTCAAGATCCTCATGAGGTATGAGCATCATGATGTGCAATGTGCATGTTGTGTTTATCAGTGGCCTCTGTGCCCAAATAGCTAGAAAGACTTCCTCACTGACATTTCAGTCACCAGCATTGTTTGTCAGAGCAGCTATAAGTCCACACAAGCAGTGGTCTGCACACTGTCAGTCTGGAACCAAGATTGTTAAAAATGCCATGAAGGCCTCAGTTAACTATTTTTCACTTTCTGAGTCTCAGATGGCACATTGGTTAAAAGAAATGGAGCTTGTATTAAAAGTCTGCTTTTTAAAGAAATGTAAAAGGGCAACTCAAGCAATTAACTTCCTACCACCAAGAATGGGAAAGGGAGATGAGAGAGAGAGAGAGAGAGAGAGAGAGAGAGAGAGAGAGA
>OU015752.1:66079386-66089867 GCA_907169655.1 Acomys percivali
CTCACTCACTCACTCACTCACTCACTCACTCACTCACTCACTCACTCTTTTGAGGACATGTGGTGTTACTGCTTGAATATACAATGTCCCTCACAGGCTCACATGTTGTGGACTTGTTTTTCTGTGATGGCCTTTAGGGGGGTGACTAGCTCCTGGGAACTGTATTTATGAGTGGATTGATGTGCTGGTAGATTCATAATTTTGGAGACACTATTGGGAGATAGTGGAAATTCCAGAGGTAGATGTGAAAACATATTTTACGCTATACTTTACCCTTTCCTGTTGGTCTCCTTGCTTCCTTTTGGGCATGAAGTGAGGAGCCTCTCCCATACGTTCCCACTGGCATGATGTTCTCTTTTAACATGGACCAGAAACATGGAACCAGGGACCATTTATTGAACCCTGAAAACCATGAACCAAAATGTATCCCTTCTGCTTTACCTTGGCTTCCTTCAGGTAATTTGGTCACAGGCAACAAAGTAATAGATGCATATAGTCATAGGCAGAGAAGAGAAAAAAAGGGATGTGTCAGCACACATAAACAAAGAAAGGTGTATACAACAGTGAAAGTATTTAATTCACATTTTTCTGTGGTACTGATAAAGGTACCCCGGGTCCTGGACATGTTATTTAACTACTTCACTGTTAAGCCACTTCCCCATCCCCTTATTAGGGAATTCTAGGCAAAGGCTCAATTTGTGAATCACATCCCAGACCTTCTTTGGGACATTTGAGGCAGGTGTTCTACCACTGAGCCACACCCTTAGACCTTTACTAGTAGATTTTAAGCAACCGTTGAGTTCTACCTCTTTACTAGTTGTGAATTGTAGGCAAGAACTGTACCACCTAGCCATGCTTTAAACTCCTGATCCAATACATTTTAAAATCGCAATTTTCTAGAAATGTCTGCGAAGTCCTGTTCATGCTTCTCTGTGGAGAAAGACAATTACAGTGAAATTTCAAGAATCAGGCTATGACAATCCTCATCAACTGTCAGGCAGCACACATGCAAAGAAGTATACGGAGATTTCTGTGGGATTCAGTCCTTTAGATTTGCTCTCTGGAAATGAGAACGCTGGATGCTACCACTATGTTCCACTGAGCAGCTGAACTGTTGTTGTGAAAGCACTGCACATGTTTCCCCATAACGTATCACAACTTTTGTGTAAATGTAGTGACTGGTGCTGTTCCTTTCTAAGGAGGGATCTCAATATAGAATGTCCCACTACCTGATTCTGGCTTTAACAACTGCAATCTCTGAAGAGCAAGCTATAATGGCCCATCGAAAGAGCTAGCAACAAACACAGCTTTGATAGCTGTAAGAAAAAATTTAAGCGATGGGCATTAAATAGTAGCTATTTGAGGAAATAATAATAAATATTTTTGGCAGTGAAAGGCTGGCAATTGCCTGAGTCTCCATGGCTGAGACTCTGTCAGCCTTTCCATTATGAAAGCAATTTAAAACTTGCAAGTGTAAATGTCCTGCACAAACCGAGCACATGAGGTCTCTGTCCAGAAAGAGGCACTTGAGCAGATTTGTTCGTATCAGTTTGAGGAGTATAAAGGAAAATCATCCTGCATATGCAGACAGGTCGGATGCTGGGACAAATCACCCAATGTGGGCTACAAAGAAAACTAGCAATGGAGGAAGGGGGCATTTTTTTTTAACCAGAAAAACTTGTCTGGCAGTGCTGCAGGTGAGTCAGATCCCAGCGATTAGGAAACTTGAGATTTTCCCATTCCTTGCTGAAGATGACCACTAGAATGCATTCTCTAGAGTTAGCAGGAACTCTAAGGCTAAGGCAGCTCTTCAAGCTGATTTGCAAAGGTGGATGAAGGCTGACTATCTTTCTGATATAAGCATCTAGCCCTAGAAGAAGTCTAGAAATCACCTTAATAAGCCCATCAGCAATGCTGATAGAGCCGTGATGTCTTCCTGATAGAGTTATTGATTCATGCAGTGGAGGTAGACACCAATCACAATGAATGTTCAGCATCAAAGAATGGAGAGGTGCCACATACTAAGACAGAAATGACCCTGATGCTCTCAGAGAATGTTCATGTGCAAGTGGTCCTTAGTTTGGATTCTCTGGGAAGCTCTGGAGTTGGGACAACAGACACCAGGTTTAGAATACTCTCTTTTTCCCAGTGGAAAAAATTGAAAACACAGAAATAAAAGAGCAAGGAATATTAGCTGGGTTGAAATCCCAATCCTTCCACTGGATGTCTTGCCTGGTTGCAGGGAATGGCCAGTTCAGGTTTCATATTTCACATGGCTAGGAGTCTTAGCTAGGGTCACCCTCATAGTTCCCTGGGAGTTTTCACTGCACTAGGTTTCTAGCTCTTCCTGGCGATATGCCCCTCAATTCCAGTGGTCTCTCCAAGTACTCTCCCCCCTCACCTGATCCTTCTGGTTCCTGTCCCTACCCCGTAAGCAGATTTAAATGCAGCAGCTCTAGTAAGGGATCACATCAAAGTCCTTCTAAATTGGCTTGAGTGTGTGACCAGGCTGGAGAGCAGACATGCCATACACCTTTAATCCCTTTCTGGAATACAGACATGCCCTAGTACACATCTTTAATCCCAAACAATGATGTCTAATTGAGGGGCAAAGTGAAGAATCGGAGAAAGATTTGACAGAATGAGTCAAAGATAGGAAATGCCCAACTTTCAAGGAAACAGACACGGTGAGGCTACTTAAGAGCAGTACAGGAAGCGAGAGTGCAGTCCAGTTCTGTGCAGTTCAGGTGAGTGCCAGTAAGTCCATGCAGTTCTGTTCAGTTCTTATACTCAGTGCAGTCAGTGCAGTGCGGTTAGTGGAGTTCAGAGGCAGATTTCCAAGCAGAATAATTCAGTGAGAAACTGAGAGAAGCCAGTTTGAATTAGTCACCTTGGAAAGGAATTTTAAGCCAGAACAACTGAGTTGAGCCAGGCAGCTAGAATTCAGAAAGAACTAGGAAGGGTGAGCTTATTCAGCAGTAAGTCTTGGAGGGTGAAAACATTCTAGGCCTAGGTTACCATGTGGGAAGCCATGCTAAATTCTGCCAAGTCAGAAATCCCTTGCTTAGGCTGCATGCTGTGACCTTCAGAGGAGGTCTTTGTGTTGCAGGCCATCCTTGGACTATTTACCTTTGAAAGAAGTAGGGAAGTCCTTACTGAGAAACACCTAGAGGGTTAAGGAAATTCTTTCAGAGAGCTACTAAAAAATAGGAAGTTCTTCAGGCTATTGTATTCTTCTTGCCTTGGAAGCCAGGGAGACAGGGATCAGAATAGATCCTACTGACCTTACTATATAAAGTCTTACTTGTCTGCATTAAAGAGAGTCTTAATCAGAAATTTTTCACTCATTATTTCTAGTGTCTCTGTAACCTACTTTCAATCCCTTACTCCCTCTTTCAGGTGAACCCTGATTGCATTTTTCCTGCAGGCCAGGACACGTTATTACCAGAAGGAAGCTGCAAACTGAAGTTTTCAAGGTTCATGTTTGCAGAAGATTAAATTGCATGCAGCATAAAAGCTCCCAGGGGTAGGCCGAGGGATAGTTAAAACACAGATAGAAACACTCTAGGCTTAACTCAAGCCATGTATTTCTATAGCTTTGATATGGCTCACATCTCATCCTTCCTCTCAGGAAATAAAAATAATATTTGCCCATCTCTAGACCCCTCCCTGAATTCACCCAATGCCTATTCTATTTCTTCTTTACAGTGAGATTCATGTGTCCCCTTGAGGCCTCCTTGTTACTTTGCTTTTGTTGGGTCTCTTGATTGTAACCTGGTTATCCTTTACAGCCAATAGCCACATATAAGTAAGTGCATACCATGGTTGTCTTTCTGAGTCTGGGTAACCTCACTCAGGATGATGTTTTCTATGATGCCATTTTTTAACAGCTGCCATTGTGTAATATGTACAACATTTTCTTTATCCACACCTAAGTTGTTTCTAGTTTCTGGCAATTACAAAGAAAGTTGCTATGAATATAGCTGAGCAAGTTTCTTTTGGGTATGGTAGAATATACTTTGGGTGTATGCCCAGGAGTGGTATTGATGGGTCTTGAGGTAGATCTATTTCCAATTTTCTAAGAAAGTGCCATATTATTTTCCAAGGTGGATCTACAACTTTGTACCCCCACAACCAATACAGGAGTGTTCCCCTCACTCCACATCCTCACCAGCATAAACTGTCACTTGTGTTTTTGATCATAGCAATTCTGACAGGTTCAAGATATAATCTCAGAGTTATTTTGATTTGCATTTCCCCAATGGCTAAGAATGTTGAACATTTCTTTAAGTGATTTTTCAGCCAATTGGGATTCTGCTGTTGAGAGTTGTTTAGATCAGTACTCCTCCAATTTTTTAATGTTTCTTGAGTTTTGTTTTTTTGTTTTTGTTTTTATATTTTGGCTATCAGCCTTCTGTCAGATGTGGAGTTGGTGAAGATATTTCCCCATTCTGTAGGCTGCTGTTTGTCCTACTGACAGTGTCCTTTACCTTACAGAAGCTTATCAGTTTCATGAGGTCCCATTTCTTAATTATTGACTTTAGAGCTGAGCTGTAGGTGTTCTGTTCAGGAAGTTGTCTCCTGTGTCAATGTGTTCAAGGCCCTTCCTCAGTTTCTCTTCTATTAGGTTCAGTATATCTTGCTTTATGCTGACATGTTTGATCCAGCTTGAATTTTGTGTTGGTGATAGATAAGGATCTATTTGCATTCTTCTACAGTTCAGTGTCCAATTAGACTAGCACCATTTGTTGAAGATGCTTTCTTTTTTCTGTTGTATAATTTTGGTTTCTTCATAAAACAATCAAATGTCTATAGATGTGTGGATTTACTTCTAGGACTTTGATTTGATTTTTGTAATTTTTGCATTTTAATTTATTCATTTATCATTATGTTAGGTGCAGGTTCTCGTTTCAATAGCTATTTCTAGAAAATGGCAATTTAAAATTAAACTCCCAGCCATTCCCCAATGTGTGTTGAAATTTTTTATTTCTGGACATACTATATAGTGTTGCTTTTTACTATTATGGAAATCTATTGATGAGAATATTTATACATACATATTCTTACACCTCTGATTATTTCCTTAAATGCCTCATGAAGGCTTCCAAAAGTAACTGTATGGAAAGATAAAGCTATTACAAGTGTCAGTTGACGCAAGGTCAGAGATTGGCCTCATCGTTTATTATCTTCTATCCTGTAAGCAAAGCTGTTATCCTCAGTGTGCTGGTGCAGATGCTACCTGCTCCTTCTGCTGTTGTTGGAGGGAGAATATAAAAATAACACTCATTTTTTGCTTTTTAAAAAACCTTTCCTATATGCTGGACAGTAAACTAACCATTTTCTTTTGTGTGAATTTACACAACCATATTAGAAGAACAATATCTTTCTCTAGGTAATAATATTTCTTCTCACCTTTTTCTTTCTTATTTTTTCTCTTTACTGAAGTCAAGATGTATATGCTCATCCTGCTGCCTTTGGTATGGGCATGACTTACTTAGCTACTGTGATGTGAACAGAAACACACTAGTGGCTTTATATCTGTTTGTGCCCTTTCTCCACCTCCACTTCTTATACCACAACCTGTAAGGAAAAAGAGCACATCACAGTTATCCACTGGTCCCAGAATGACAAGACCAGTGGGACATACCTATGCCAAAATCTGAAATTTTACTCTGGAACCAACTCAACCAAATCATCTATGTGGTAGCTCATTTGATCATCTGAATGTTAGATGTAAGTGTTTGTTATTGTAAGCCAGTGAGTTTTCTAGGATGCATATCACACCAGAGCTTCATCTGTCAGATATAGAATATGAAATTCAGAAATATTAAAAATTCTAACTAAGGACATATAAAAGAAATATCTCTAACTCTTCAATCTCCCAGTGTGCAAAACAGTCAGTACTTACAGGTGGTAAGGGTATATGGGCAAAATATCATCACTCTCTATATGCTGGCTGGAGACTGGGGATCTGGGGACAGCGATCCAGCTTCATTATGGGTAGCTGTGATAGTTTGAACAAGAATGGTCCTCATAGACTCATGTTTGAATATTTGGTGCAGAGTTAGTGGGACTACTTGAGAAGAATTAGTAGGTGTGGCCTTTTTGGTAGGAGTATGTCACCAGGGCAGAGTGCTTTGAGGTCTCAAAAGACTCTCCCAATACCCAGTCCTCTGCCTATCTCTGCCTCCCACTTGCAGGGTCTGACAGAGCAAACGGAAAGTAGCCAGTGCAGAGCCTACATGGAACAACTTATCATGAGGATGGATTTACCTAGAATCTGAGAAAACTGAGATCAACCTTTCACACACACACACACACACACACACACACACACACACACACACATACACACACACACACACACACTCATAACTCATATTTGTGTCCACAATCGGTCCCTTCTGCTCAATCACCCACAGCATTCTAACTTAGGTAAGTGACAGGACGTTTTTATCTCAATCCTTTCATCTAGAAAATGAGATGACAAGAATGTTCTCCTCATACAAATAATGTCATGTTTAGATGAGATAATGCATAGAAGACTATTTATCTGACACTAAGCCCTCAATAAATATAAATCATTTCCAGTTTTATTTCCTATTCTTCATAGTTCATGTGGCTCTGGTGAGAGGCATACTACTTTGTCAACTGTACTACTGAACATAGTAGCATTCTTGTGCCTAAGGTATCAGGGGCTCTGGCTGCTAAGCCATAACTGTTTTAACTTGTATAATTTTGGACACTAATGTGGTTAGACATAACTGTCAGCAGTTGGTACAATGGATGGAGGAGGGGGCCTGACTCTGTTGATTTGCATCTGTATTGCTGTGATCATGACTAAAGTTGGCTTGGAGAAGAAAAGCTTATTTAACTTACACTGCCAAGTTCATCCACTGAGGGAAGTCAGAACAAGACCTCAGGACGAGAGCTTGGAAACAGGAGCTGAAGCAAAGGCCACAGAGGAGTGCTTCTTGATAGCTTGTTCATCATTGTTTGTTCAGTCTGATTTCTTATATCACTCAAGATCACTCACCCACAGTGAATTTGGTCATCTACATCAGTTATTAAACAAAAAATGTCCTATGGGCAATCTGATGGAAGCATTTCCTTAATTGAGGGTCCTCTTTCCAGATAACTCTAGCTTGTTTCAAGTTGATAAAAACAAAACAAAACAAACACAAAAACAAAACTAATCAGAACAAGGACTTTAGCAAACCAATATTTGAGGTCACCCTAACCCCATCTTCAATTGTGACTACATCAAAACCCTTTTGCTATGATCACAGTTCAATGTTGTTATGTTAGGAATTGTACCTAACCTAAACTGACTGTCTCCTGGTGTCTATCAGTCTATCCATCTATCTGTTTATGTCTATCTCTGGTTCTCTCATAAGAGTCTTGCTCTGTAGCCTATATGGACCTCAAACTTTTGATCTTCCTGTCTTACTCGCATGACTGCCAGGATTACAGACATGAACTACCAAATCTAGCTGCCATAAAATTCATTCTTTTAAAAAGATTACTTGCTTATTAACTTATTAGTGTGTGTGTGTGTTTGTGTATGTGTGTGTGTGCCTGTTTCAGGAAGATGCCCTTGGAGGCCAGAAAATGGTGGGGGGTAGATGGCACTGGTCAAATCCTTTGTAGCTGGAGCTATAAGCAGCTTAAGTAACTAGACATGGCTACTGAGAAGCAAATTTGGGTCTGCTAGAGGAGTTGGGAGAAATCTTAATCAATGACCCATTTCCATAGTCCTTGCTCTGTACTTTCTCAAGATCCCTTGGCCTATACTCACATATCAAAAATGTATCCCAGTTATATATTTTTATATTGAAAAGTCACCGTGCAATTGTTTCCATACTAAAGCCATATGGAGAAGTGGAGAGAAAAGTGGTCATGGGAGCTTGACAAAGCAAGGATAGACAGAGTCTGAACAATAGGTACTAAGTAGAATAAGAAGAGAGTACTCTGATATACTGTAGCAGAGTAAGGCAGCCAGGCTGCACCACTGACTATTATCTTACTTAATATTTTACTGCTGTGAAAGTATGATCACTGCAACTCTTATAAAGGAAAGCATTTAATTGGGCCTGGCTTACAGTTTCAGAAATTTGGTCCACTGTAATGGTAGAAAGCAGGACAGTGTGCAGTCAGACATGGTTCTGGAAGAACTGAGAGTTCTATATCTTGATGCACAGTCAGCAGAAGGAAACTGTGTTCCGCAGGCAATCAGGAGACTATCTTTCATATTGGATGGAACTTGAACATGACACATCAAAACTTACCTCCATGGTGATACACTTCCTCCAACAAGGCCACAACTACTCTAATAAAGCTACACCTCCTAATAGTGCCACTCTCTATGGGCTAATCATCCAAACACATGAATTTGAGGGAGCCAAACCTATTTAAGTCACCACAACTATTTATTTTGTGTAAAATTGGCAGGGGGGGGGATTTGAGTTTTTACAAGAAAGAAATGGTGACTGTTTAAGGAGATGAAATGTTAATTATCCTGATATGGTCATTGCTTGCTGTATCCATGAGTCAGATGTCACACTGTGTCATACAAATATTTATAATGGGTATGGTAAATGAAAATGTGAACTGATCATGAGTATTGCATGACCTGTAATTCCATCATTTAGAAGGCTGAGACAGGAGGCTGGCAAGTTCAAGATCAGCCTGGATTATAAATACAATGAAAAACTCAGCATGCAGAGAGAGAGAAAGAGAGAGAGAGAGAGAAACAGACAGATAGACAGACAAACAGAGACAGAGAGAAGTGTGTCAACCTAGAGATTAAAGATGATTTACTGCCACGAATAGACTTCCAGATTCATCCAGGAGTTAGCTTGGTATTTAAGCACAAGGCTAGTGCACAAATAGTCTTTGGGACTCTGGGAACTTGACAGAATCTTGAATGTTCTTCTTGCAAATAAAGTTGAGACATCAGTAAGTTTAACTGACCTGGTCAGTTCCTTGGAGTTTACCATAAATTTGATGTTCTATGCCTTTTCCCCCATCCACTGCTAGGTGCTGAAGTGCTGAGATTCAGTCATGTCAAGATCCAAAAGCCAATGTGATTGCATTTCTGGTGTTACAAGAGGCTTGTGTTCAATGCTTGGATCGCAGCCAGTAATATTTCAGAATATTTTGGAATCTTGGGCACTGGAGGCTAACTAGAGACACAGAGTCATTGAGTGGATGCCTTGAGTGTCATACCTGGTTATCAATTCTTGTCTGTTACCTGCCAACTGTGAGGTAAACAGCCTTTGCTACACATTTCTGTGCTGTGATGGTCTACCTAACCATGGGCCAAGAATCAGTGGTGTCAAGTGGCAACGGAATGAACTTTCTAAAGTCACAAGACAAAATAAATCTATCTTTCAGTGAGATGTTTCTGTCAAGTATTTTATCACAGCAACATCAAGTCTGACTAATACAACCACAGAAATCAAGAACCTGATACCTTCTTACAGGAAGAAAACAGAAATCTCCTGGTTGGTTGCACTGAAGCCTGAGTATGTATGGCTTCTAGAATTACTATATTGACCAGTAAACGTCATTTACATTTCTCTTTTACTGAGATTAATTAGTATGCTAATATAGGTGATATTTGAAAAAAATAATACAAGATGAAGGATCCTCAGATACTAGTCCCCATAAACTATCCCAAATTCTCTTCAGTCAACCTCTATTTGTACATTTTTCATGAGATAGAGCTTTATATACACTAATAAAGTTGGTTCTGTTGATTGGCAGCTGTGTTTGTTAAGAAGTTCTTTATTATATCATGTGGAAATGTCCATACTGTTCCATAAACTAAAAAAAAAAAAAAAAAAAAAAAAAGATGTCTTAGGCCCTGTTGATAGCGTCCTCTATGCCCCTCCCCATTCTTTCTCATCAGACAGCTCTCCATGTGATAGAAGGTACTCAAGTGGAACTTTCATCAGAAACGCTTCTATTTGCAATAGATGATGATTAACACAGGGAACCACATCTGGCTAAAGTGCAGAAAATAAGACACTGCAGACTGCCTAGCCCTAAATGGAACACAAATTTCACAGTCTTTTCTTCAGAGATCACTGTAGAGGAGGGATGGAAAGGCAGTAAGGGGAAAAAGAGGCAGTGGGTAACTACAAAGAAAGATTGTCCTCTGGACCCAGCAGGGCGGTTGCACTTAGGACAGAATGCATAAGCCCTGTACATAAGACCTGTACAAGAAAGACTAAATGCCCATAGTGAGCAGAGAGCTGGACACACAAAGTCCTACCCTCTAGCTGAGGAGCTATTGGCAATAGTTAGCTGCTGGGAAAAGGAGAATCACTCGCTCCTAAAAGTGTAACCCCTTGTTTGCTGAACATTCTCCAGTGGAAGACAATACATACAAGAATATATGAGCAGCACAAATTGTAGGAGGGAGAGAGAAGAGAGAGAGAGAGAGAGAGAGAGAGAGAGAGAGAGAGAGAGAGAGA
>OU015752.1:66089877-66159358 GCA_907169655.1 Acomys percivali
AGAGAGAGAGAGAGAGAGAGAGAGAGAGAGAGAGAGAGAGAGAGAGAAGAGACAGAGACAGAGACAGAGACAGAGACAGACAGACAGAGACAGACAGATAGAGAGACAGACAGAAGACAGAGAGAGACAGAGAGAGAGAGACAGACAGAGAGACAGACAGGCAGACAGACAGAGAGACAGAAAGAGAGAGACAGAGAGAGGTTGGATGGGGAGTGAAAGCAAGGGGGTGGATCTGCGAAAAGTTGGGAAAGAGGACATGAACATAATCATAACATGCTGTACAAAATTCTCAAAGAATTAGTTAAATATACTTTGAAAAATAAGCTAAAATTTGTTTAATGCAGTATTATTTAAATATTAAAATAATAGTGAAATGCAACAGAACTGATATAGTTTTATTTGTTGAGAAGGGAAATGGAGAGGAATTGGGACCTGAGTGGGTGGGTCATGAGGACAGGAGGAGAAAGGGGGTGCCATTAGAGAAAGTGCAGGAGGAAGAGAGACAACGAGACAAAGGGAGAGTGACTGTGGCTCCTGGAGCACACCTAGTGGTAGGAAGGTAATGATGTCAGAGGTTGCTAAGCAACCTAGGGGCAGGTCATCTATATGCCAACAGTATTTCATATGAATATGCTTCTATCATTGTGTGTTAAATGTTGTACAATCAGAAGAGAAGATGAAGCTGAAACATTTAGTGAGGCAAAATGCATGCCTCTCCAATATTGAAGTGCTAGAAGCCAGTATCTCCTTCATGCAGGCCAGTACTTCATTGTTGAGGTTAACACTGGCCCTTAGTTGTGCCGTTTTCTACAGTCCCTTATAATAGGGAGTTGGTCAAAGCCAAGAAGGCATATATATCTTTTGTGTCTGACATTAACTGGTCAGGAGAAAAGTGATGAACATTCGAATATAATTTGAACTTTAACTTTAACTCTTATAAATTGCTCCATGTCAGTTACCAGGAAAGGTCACAAGCCAAAATACGTGCCCAAGTGAAATAAATGCATGCTTTGACTCGACAGTATCCCAACCATCCTGAATGTCCCTCTACATTTGAAATCATCTAATACATGGCAGCTTAGAAAATGGACTACCAAACTCATAATGCATTACATAAGTATGTGTCTCAGGTCAGGCCAATCCAATTTAAATATCTTAGTGTTAGGTACTCTCCCTTTGACATTATAAAGATAAATAAACTGGAACTGAGATTAAAATATCAAGGTGATATGAGATTACTGTACCTTGAATTACAAGAAAAATTACAGGTGCTCTGGAGTCACAATTTAATTTTAAAAGTTTACCTCTTGTTCATAATGTCATGAAAACTCACTTCTCTACCAAACTTAAGTTAAGCAGGCAAACTTGTGTTCCTTTCTGCTAGTTCTTTGAGAATTTTGTACAGTGAGTTTTGACCCAACTCGTCACAGATCCAACCTCAGCTCCCCTCCACACCCAGTTTTGTCTTTTTATTTTACACATTAAGCACAACTTTTGTTGCCTATAGGTTATTGCATGTGTGGTCTTTGGGTGGAATGTAGTTGACATAACAGGGGCTACAGTCTTCCAGATGTCAATAACCAACAGATCCTTGGCTAGCAGTGAGACATCATCGCCCTTCTCCATGCGGAGATTCAAGCTTGCATGGGGCTTGCATGTTCATATATGCAGCTGCTCTGCTGTGATCATGGCAAAGTGCTTTCCTGTAGTCATTCATTGCCTCTGGCTCCTACATTTTTTTCATCCCTCTTCCACTATTATTTTCGAGCCTTGGGAGGAGGTATGCATTTTAGGAGTTCTGTTTAGGGTTGAAATGTATAGTTTCTTATTCTCTGCATGTAGGTGAGTTTGAGTAATTATGTTACTCAAGTTAAATAAGTATAAGCTTCTTCATCTTTGTTTTTTGACAGAATATGTACTCAATAATAATAATAATAATAGTAATAATAATAATAATAATAATAATAATAATAATAATAATAAATTCCTTTATGCCATTCTTACACTCAAGTGGAACTTCACACAGGATCTGAACAAAACCATTCTTCTCATGTAAACTTCATGTCCCTGTAACAGAGGATGACATCATATTCCATCTGCCCCATCTTTGTAGAAAATGATGCCCTGAGAAGACCTGTGATGGATTCAAGTGGCATAGGAGACTGAATGGAGTATAGCTTTTCTCTGCTGGCTTCTGCAAATTTCAAAGAAGACCAACCAATAAGCTGTATCTCAGTTCCTAAACCATGGTTTGCAAAACCAAATAACAGAATATGGGGCACGAGTAAGTCTCAAAAGTTGGTAATACTCATAGGTTTCCAAACATGGGTTAAGAAATAGTTAGTCAAAAATCAAATGCATGATGAATCCAAGATTTTTTCTAGCAGCAGTAGCCTGTATTATACAACTGTCATCACTGTAACATTGGTCCTGAACATTCAATATACAAACTTCACACTGTGCATGAAGTCATGCAATGATCCCTATGAATGCTGCCTGAATCACTTCAGGTCAGACTTGAGGCTAATTTACATTATGAATTGCAGAATTTTTACTATACATAAAAGTTATCTGCTTTTATATAAATATAACTTTTAAAAGATTTCCTTTATATGTGTGTGTGTGTGTGTTTAGCCTGCGTGCACATCTGTACAACACATGTATGCAGCACCAAAGAGGCCAGAAGAGGGAACCAATTCTCTGAGAGTGGAGTTAAATAAGGTTGTGAATCACCACGTGGTTGCTGGCAACTAAAGCTGGGTCCTCTACAAGAACATCACATTCTGCTAATGGCTGAGCTATATCTCTAGCCCTAAAGCACAAATCATTTGCAGAAAACAAGAGTTTCTAATTCTATTCCTATTTCTCTGCATGTAAGGATCAAATCAGGTTATCTTTTGATTGTGTTATGTTGAGAAACTGTAAAATTATAAAATATAAGATGCTTGTTTGCTTGTCCATCTTTGCTTGCCCAGTGGCCTGAGAACCTCTCCCAGTTCTCGGAACTGCTAACCTCAAGAGTTCCACCCTAATTCCCAGAATAGTTACATGCAAATTTGCAGATATCAGATGTCCTCACAAGAGGTTCCCTCAGGCCAGATGTCCTAATGTCCATATGGTTTCCAGTGATAAGCAACCCCACCTGCTTTGTGGTTTTTGTCGTTAAAACTAGCCTGTAACAGCTACTCGGGGTCCTTCGCCTCCCGAGTGCTGAGAGACCCTGACACATCAACAATTGGGGCCTTTGACGTGTCAGTAATAAATTTTACCTATACCTATACCTCTCAGCTGGTGTGACTTGAGTGGTCTCTTACGGTGACCCCATTCCCGAATTGGACCCCCAGGGTCCAACATTTTGGGCCAGGGTCCAACAATGTCAGAATGCTCAACTAAAAAGATCAGAGTTTGTGCTGCTTACTTGAGGTTTACTTATTTTTTTTAATAATTGTATGAATCTGGGATTAAGACAGATTCCAACAATATCTAAGATGGCCCTAAATTGTGTGTGTGTGTGTGTGTGTGTGTGTGTGTGTGTGTGTATGTGTGTTATTTACATGAAGTGATATTCTCAACTTTAACAAAAGTCACTGATCAGATCTGTAAAATGTTGTAGATTTTCTGCATCCTGCAGTACCAAATATTTAGCCAATATTTAATTCTTTACATAAAGAAAACCAACACACCCATCTCAGTAGTATAGAAAAGTACCTTCTTCTGTAATAAATGGCAAAATGTGTGTGTGCCAAAGAGTTGTTTGGAAATACATTTTTATGACTCATTGCCAGTAAATGTTTGATTTGTGTGCCTGATTTATGTTTCTATACATGATAATCATTTAAACAGTTAACAGTTATGCAAGATTCCTGGGTAGAAAAGGTTTAAGTGCTGGGCTCATCTTCAGCTGCATCTTTAATCTGCACCTCTGATCGTGACTTTGTCTGTATCTACCCTTTCAGGAGCTTCCACAATGTACCTGAGATGACCTAGGGTATCCTTGGTGACCTGTCACCCATGCTTCTGCAATATTCGGCCTTCCTAAGGTTCTTTCAGGCTGTGGCATGCTGCCTCCATCTGAGCTTAAGAGTTTTCGTGTTTCATTCCCTCAAACTAGAAATGTCTTCTTTTGCTAGTTCTAGCTCACCATTCAGGCTTCTGAGTAATAGTTCTGCAGTCAGGAAAGAAGTATAAGTGGCCAGGTCAGTGTTTGAACTTGGGGAAGAGCTATGCTATTCTTCTGGTACCTTCTGCAAAACATTCAAACGTGTGTGTGTGTGTGTGTGTGTGTGTGTGTGTATGTGTGTGTGTGTGCAAGCCTGTATGTGGAAGCACATGTTTGCATATGCTTTGGGGGAGCTGATGGACAGCCTTAGCCATCATCCTCAGGAATGCTCTTTACATCTTTTTAAGATACAGCTGGTCAAAGAGTCCCAGGGAACCTTTTGTTTAAGCTTCTCAGTACCTGGGATTTCAAAAGTGTGATCTGCACTTTACCCACCGAGCCATCCTCCCCACCTTAGCAGCCACACCTCATAGTAGCCCCACCCATTCCCCACCTCGACCCCCACCAGGGACTAGTTATAGTGGATCTTACTTTATATTTCAAATGTTGGAGACCCTTTCTGAGTCCATGACCATCTCTGCCATTGCTATTTTAAGTGCCCCTCTCCTGCAGAGCAGTGAAGGCCCTGTGAGCAGAGTCCTGTTTATTTTGCTCACCAACCAAGATTACCAACACAATGACTTTTATGAAACTCAAACCAGTAACTCAAACTGTATTTTGTTGTTGTTATTGTTTTTCGAGACAAGGTTTCTTTAGGTAGCCTTGGCTGTCCTGGATTCACTTTATAGACAAGATTGGCCTTGAACTCACAACAGTCCACCTGTCTCTGCCTCACTGAATGCTGGAATTAAAGGCATTAACTACCAAATCTGGGTTCAAAGTACATTTTTTATCAAACATTTTAGCATAATACAAACACTGATTTGTCCCATGCTCCTCGGGCATAATGGGTTTCTAATCATTCTAAACTCTTTTTCCTGTAATTAAGATATGATATTTCTGCAAAGCAGAAAACTTTAGATGTAGACTGAAAACATAAAATATAACATATAACTAGAATCTGAGCCATAGTGGTTTTCGTAAAATGATTTGTATAGTGGCTTAAGTACAGGTGTTATATGTTCAGAACCAAGGTTGGAGTAAAGTCAGGTGACAGAACATGGCCAACATATGTCATTGCACATTCAGAAGTCTTTCATGGTTGTCAAGTTGTTTACAACCTCTGCATCCAATTATAGGACTTCATATGTGGTCATGACCCATGATTTAAGAATCTGTGGTGTGGTAAGGTGTGAGGAGGAAGTCTCAGGTCTAGGAGAGGGGAATAAGGTAAAAGAGGAAGAATGGAGGAAGAGAAAGATGCAAGTGAGGGCATAACAATTGGGATGCAATCTGAATAAATTATTTAAAAAATAAAGCTAAAAAAAAAAAAAAAGAAAAAGAAAAAGAAAATGGGAAGGCTATTAAGCCACTGGTATTTCTCACTGATAAGTTATGGACTAAATCCTAGAATCAATATAGTCTCACCCCAACCTGCTTGAACAGGTTTTTAAAAAAGAAAAAAGAATCTGTGGTCTGTACTTTGGATTGGTAGAGTCCTTGCCTGAAGAGTACCAGTGTGGGCCTGGAGACATGGATCATGATAAAAAACATGCCTCAAATCTACAATATCAGTGTTTCTTTGACCATGCATTGCTGGGATAAGACAGAATTTTGGCTTAAGTCTGGGCCAGATATTCTAGATTTAAAAGCTTACTGTTTAAAATTTAGTTACTTATAGTGGGCACTGGCAAATTTCTTCCTTATTCTGTGCCTCAATTTACTGATCTCAAACCTTGGTATAATCTTAGTATCCATCTCCCAAGACCAGGGTGTGAATTAGTTAGTTTAGGCAGTGTGTATGAAGTACTCAGAGTAGTACATGGTCTACTACAAATACCCCTATCATTGTTACTACTACTAAAAAGAAATAAAATATAGATAAACCCAACAAGATTCAGATACCAAGCTCTTATAGCTAAGCTTATTTATTAATTCACAGGATGGAATTTAAAAGAATCCCTGATGAGCCTTTTACAGGGAGGAAACTGAGGCATGGGGAAAAGTTCACCCCTTATACATCAAGAGAGTGTCTGGCCAAGAAAAAAATACCAGATTTTCTAGAGCTCCTCCTATGTCTTGTTTCTCCCGTTATCAAATGAGCATATATCCTCAAACTCTACCGCTATGACTGAAGCCTCAAGCACACTCTACAGCAGGCTCTCTCCACAGGAGGGCGATGTGAGTGAGAGTCAGGCTGAGAGACAAACTACTGCTTCTGTGGGAGAGGAGAGAGGAATTTTCACTGGTACTTAAATCTACAGTTGTCAAGGCTTCCGCTAGTGTTCTCCCAGAAGCCGGGCACTTGGTGTTTATACAGCTTTGAGGCGATTATTCTACAAGAAAGAAAATCTCTTGATCATATTCCTTAATGTTTTCTAAGTGAACATTTGGTATTTAGTGGCTAAGTAAATTTACTTTTCTATAATGAACAAGGTGGATGATTGAAAAACATTTAATACACAGAAGTATGGGTGCCTGATGTCCAAAGGATTACTTAATTCACAGCTTAAGTGCTCAATTTTTTTGGAAAGGCGAACAGATTTCTTTTCTTTCTTTCTTTCTTTCTTTCTTTCTCTCTCTTTCTTCTCTTCTCTTCTCTTTTCTCTTCTCTTCTCTCTGTCTTTCTCTCTGTCTCTCTCTCTCTGTGTCTCTGTGTCTTTGTCTCTGTCTCTGTCTCTGTCTCTCTCTCTCTCTCTCTCTCTCTCTCTCTCTCAAAAAGAGAGAGGAAGGGAGCTTGCTCAGGATTAATGGCTTTGTTCCCATTAAATGTTAACTAAATATGTGAAGAATTGTTTGTTTTTGTGTGATCAATGGGAAAGACAGATATCCTTTTTTTCCAATGGTGAACACACCTGCAGTTTTTCAACGATGCCTGCTTTGCACAAAGCCTTCTCTCTGCTGGTGAATGCCCACTGGAAGAGCTGAATAGATATTACATCAATGCTCTCTCTCTCTCTCTCTCTCTCTCTCTCTCTCTCTCTCTCTCTCTCTCTCTCTTTCAAAAAAAGAAAGAAAGAAAGAAAAGAAATCTCTCTCTCTCTCTCTCTCTCTCTCTCTCTCTCTCTCTCTCTTACACACACAAGTATTGTAGTCAATGGTTTTTAGTTGAGTGCACATAAATATGGTGACACATGCCTTTAATTACAGCACTTAGGAATCAAAAGCAGACAGATCTCTGTGAGTTTGAGGTCAGCCTAATTTACATAACAAGTTCCAGGGAAGCTAGGGCTACAAAGTAAGACCCTATCTCAAGAAAAATAAAACAAAACAAAAACCATCTTACCATCGTACTCATAGTAAGCAACAGAAAAGAAACAGCAAAAACAGAAGTCTGGCATGAGAATGGGGTGGGGAAGAATTTCAACAGCCAGTGCTGTGGATGGTAGGCAGTAGAAGAAAGCAAGAGAGATTTTGCACTCTGGTCAAAGTAAATGGGATATCTATGGGGTTTCTTTGCAGTGACTTTAATTCTCCTGTCTTTGTGCTTCCTTTGTGTCCAAAGGAAAGAAAATTTGAGTTACTGGTCTTGAGGCATAAGCCAAGCATTGGATTGACCTTCTAAGGCAGTGAGTGGATCTTAACCATCCTAATACTGTTATTCTTTAATACGTCTCCTCATTTTCTGGTGACTCCCAACCATAAAATTATTTCCATTGCTACATCATAACTGTAATTTTGCTACTGTTATAAATCATAATGTAAATATTTGTGTTTTCTAATGGTCTTAGATGACCCCTGTGAAAGGGTCATATACCCACAGGTTGAGAACCTTTGTTCTAAGACCAGGGAGATAATACCATAGACATGGTCAATGGAACAATTCCCAAAAGAAAGGAGATGATTGCAAGCTAGGCAGCAGCCCCAAATGTATCCATAAATCCAAGACAAAGATACAACCAAAATCCATTTGTGATTCAAGCTCCAGCCCTTATGCACTCCACCTAAGTCCTTCCAGCTTTTTTACACTTAGAAAATGCTTTTAATTTCTAACCTCTCAAGATGGAATTACACCTAGTGCTTTCCATGTTATATTTTATAATTTCTCATTATAGTAAGCCTTGGTTGCCCTTTTAGTTACGGTCACTATTGCTGTGATGGCACCTCATGACAAAAGAGCAAGTTGGGGAGGAAAGGGTTTACTTAACTTACACTTACATTTCACTGTTCATTATTGAAGGGTGTCAGGACAGGAACTCAAGGTGAGGCCCATAATGTCCTCAAGGCACAAATGTACAGATGGGGTAATGTTCTAATGGCATTATTGGGCAGTGTTAGAAACTTAAGAGGGATGCTGTCTGAAGAAAGGCCAAGCAGGCATGTCTCTGGATGATATGTCATGTCCTCTGAAGTCCTCTCTTAATCTTTACCTCCTGTCTACTATGAGATGAAACACTTGGCTTAATTGCATGTTCTATGATGCTCTTCTTTTCCATAAAGGAACCAAGAACTAAAGAGATCATCTAAAACCATGATGGAAAGGTGTTAGGTTCATATTACAAGAAAACCACTTGCTACTGAGTTCTTATTTACAGAATCTGCACCTGAGAGATCTCAGCTTATGACACAGCCTCTTTAAAGAAAATGCCAATCATTTTGATTGACAGGTGTTATCCCTTGGGGACTTGATAGCTGCCTCAGTGGATGGTGATCCAGCACCTTCTCTGCTTTTCAGCTGAAGCAGGGCTGGAAAACATGAGCTGACTGAACTCAGGGATCCTGATTCCAATTTCATTTGATTCTCCCAGTGGACAAAAACCAGAGGGGTAAATAAATTGAAGATTGTGGGAGAAAATGTGTTGCTTGATTAAAGAACCAGAAGATGAACAGGCACAATGATTTCCAGTTTTCTCTAGGCCAGATGGGTCACTGCTTTACATGCCCAGAAATAAGCTATATCCTTTCAAAGGGCCCGTGGAAGGTTTTATCAGAACTTTGCCCCTTCCCCATAGCACTTACTGTTTCTGTGTAAACAAGACTTCTTACTGCAAATAGTCATGGCTCTTGGCTTTTCTATCATATACGGATGCTCCATTCTGAACACTCCACAGACAAAAAGGCCAGAGAGAAAGAGCCGCTCAGAACACCCTTCTACTGGAACACAATCTCTACTTCTTTGCCTCTCAGAGATCTGAAGTACACCCCACAACATCTCCAGAGTCAACTGCATTCATCCTGTTTCCATAAATGACTACTTACCACTACATTGCACTTAGGTCCTTCACCTCCCAGATGCAAGGACACATAGTGCTTTCCACATCATATTACTAATGGAATGAGCCCTAACTGTCCACAGTACTAACATGCTCTTGAATACAACCTATCTCAATATTCTGCTTCTTTGATTTTCTCATTTCACTCAGTGCTTTGTGGGGTCACTTTCTACTGAAGTTTAAGTTTTGATTGCCCCACTAAAGATCATGTATTGAAATTGTGGTTTCCCCCTGGTAGTGCGAATTAGGTGATAGGAGGATACCAGCTTCATCAGTGCATTAACCCATTGATGGAACTGTGATTTGGTGGCCTTTCTAGAAAGTGGTGGAAAGTAGAAAGTGTGGTCTGTTTTATTTCCCTCTTTTCTCTTTCACCCATCCCCATCCTTTTTCATACTTCCTTGAGGTATCAGTAGCATTCAAAATTACATTGCAAGATCTGTTCTGCCATCATTTAAGATGATGAAGAACTGCTTTTGGCCTGGGCAGAAAGTTCTTTCAGAGTCTGGGAAACAGCTATGGGGATTTCAATGTCACTACACATCTACATGAAAGAAATTGATTTCCTATGTGGATTAGCTTCTGTAAGAAGTTTCTCTCTCTTTTCTTTCCTGTTCCAGGATGTCTGTGTCTCTGTTCATGCAGAACATTATTTTACAAGATAGAAAATATTTTCCCATGCTGTTGTAAATTATTATCGAACAATGGAACTCTTTCTCCGGCCATCATTCCCGCGCCACCTGGCCAGCCTTAGATAAATGGCCTATTGTGGAGGCTCATGGAACTGGATGAATCACGATGTTATCTTGGGAGTATGGCAGCCTGGTACATGGGTGATGGAAAGTCTGAAATTGTGGTCCTGTGATGAGCTCCTGGAGGGGACAGCTTTGCCATGATTAAAGCCTGTCTTGTGGCTGAGTCTGGATAACTCTGTAGGCACAGGTCCAGCTACTCAGGTCTGGGTTTAGATGATAACATTTTCCTCATTGCCTCATTCCAAATAGTTAACTTTTTCCAGGAACACGACAACCAAAATTCAGTTAGTGGGGACAAAAGTGGCACAACTTTCCTAACTTCGCTTTCAGTTTATGGGTGTTAAGACTCCTCAGGGGGCTGCAGTGCAGGAAGCATGAGCTAGAGCCAGGCTGGGCAGTATAGGGAGTTTAAAACAGACTGACCTACATAGCAAGACCTTATCAGAAGAAAGGAAAAGTGCCGAGCATGAAACTACATGGTACAGCTCTAGCTTGGTAAGTGCAAGGCCCAGGGTTCCATCAAAATAGGAACAAGATTATAGACTATCTGCCACAGACAACATAAAGGAAGAAACACTTATTTTGGCTCTTGAGTTGTGAAGTTTCAGTCCATCACATCAGGGAGCATATGGCAGAGACTAGCATCCCATTTGGCCAAGAAACAGAAAGAGCTCATGTTAGTGCTTGCCATCTTCTTCCAGGAAGCAGAGGGCCCTCTAGTTTTTTCTCTAGTTGCCCCCATTTAATTTCCACAATAGGGGATGGTACACCACACTCAGGGCAGTTCTTCTGGCTTCTCCCCTCAGCTAATGTTCCTTGGAAAGGCTTTCACCTCCTTAGTGGCATGCTTTATCAATGTCCTGAATGATTCTCAATTCAATGAAGTTATCAGCTTAGATTAGGTACCTTGGTTGTTTTGAGGGTTGAGATTCCATCATGTTTGTCTGGTGAGCTAGCGCCCGCCCCTTTCCCCTGTCTTTTGATTGCCTTTTGAGAACATGGTGCCAAGAGCATTGGGGAGTAGACTATGAAGAAATTCATCACAAAGCTTGGAGTCTGATGCCTACCTTCTGATCAAATGGACCACTTGAAAACTTTCAAACTTAGGAAATAGAATTTTACATTAAGAAACCTGTAGGTGATTTAGAATGCTGTTAGTACTGCTGTGTTGTGTAACACTGTCTTCAGAGCATAACAGACATTACTATTTTTATCAGAGCAGCTGTGATTATACACAGGAGCCCTTCAACAAGGTCAGGCCTGTTGATGACTCCCTCATGGAAGGAGAGTACAGGGGGATCATTAGATGGATACCTGGGACTCCAGATACCCCTTTTGGCATCCGTCTTATAGATTCCTGTGATCTTGACCAGCTGCCTGTGGTCTCAGCATGTATTGGATTAGATAAGAAGCTGAATAATAGCTGAAGGGCTCTATCTACACAACTGTGGTAAGGTTGCCATTCTGGGATGGCAGCGGTGCAGCTCTTTGGGGGTCATCCACAGTTCTATAAGTAATATCTCAGTCACACTCCCAGTATGTAACCCCAGTGAACCAGAAATTGTGGAACACAACTTGAATTCTATCATTCAGGAGGCAGAGGCATACAGATCTCTGTGCAGTCGAAGCCAACATGGTCTACGTAGGAAGTTCTAGGACAGCCGAGGTTATAACACAGAGAGATCCTGTCTCAAAAAACAAAGTAATGTCAACAACTCATTGCATCAAACTAACCTTGGATGAAATCATTACTTTTGTTTTTCACTGGTGCTCTATCTAGGCTGAGTAGATGTTTATTCATGTCACTCTAGAAAAAGTTGTTGCACTTACTGTTTGTTATTGTAGTTGTAAATTGTGTGTATTTTCTTTCAATCTTGTTTGTTTAATGCTATTGAAAATTTTATATCTTGCATAGAACATTAAGAAGTATAGATTTTAAAGCACTTTTTCCAGGCTAGGCATGAAACCCAGGGATCCATAGTTTCTATATTTGTATACAAAGGAATATTTAAGTCTAGCTTTAATGCCACTACTTGTAGACTAACATTTTGAAAGATTTGGTGGTGTTCTTTCCCATTCCTTATGCATATATTTATAGCACATATTAATTTACTTGATATATCACACATTATCAATTATTATTTACAAAGGTATATATGAAGATGATATCACATAATTTTTATTATTGTATTTAGCCATCCTAGTAGATGATAGAAACTTTAGATTGTTTGCAGTCTCTTTTCATCACCACTGATACTCAAAGCCTTTGAAGTGTTTCCTCTTGACCTTGGATGTGTCTCTGAGCTTCTAAAGTCACCTCCAAGAAAATCACTTACCCTTGAACTATCAGTTCCCAAATAGCTTTTCAGAGATTTTAGTTTCTCTTAAAGAAATGTCTCTTCCTGAAAGAAATGGTTTGTGAGAATTTTTCCTTGTTAAAAAGTCTCTGGTTCATTTGATCTTCACAATAGCTCAATTGGTAAAGAATGACCTTCCCCACACATAGGGTGGAGAAATTCAAACATGGAGAGTTGAACACCTTTCCTGGCCTTGTGCTGAATCAGCATATGTGACGCCATGCACTGATCTTCCCCAGTGATCTCTCTGCCTCTCTAAGTCCTTGGGTAGGTGATACTTTCCCTTTGGACCTTGCTCCTCTCCCATCATGTGCAAGTTTTAGAAATCCTGTGTTACTCAGGAAAACAAACTGGCTGACTACCTTGATGGTAGTTCAAATCCCTTTTTAGATTCATAATACCAATTGCTATGAAATGAGTTCTGCATGTATCCACCCAATGAATGAAGTAATATTTATATGGTAGGAAATGCATTTTAGAAGGCTAACATCGTACTCTATATCTCCCTCCTTCCAAGTGATGAAAATGGGACATGTGGGAGGCACAGAGGTCCTTGTGCTAATAGATAAGCACTATGGGAACCAGGAATGTTAAACACACAGAGCTGTTTCTTCAAAGGGAGAGATGTATTAACCTGTTTTCTACCCAGAAGGCTGGGAGCAGAAATGGTTAATAGATTAGTGACCTTTGTGCTATCTGTATGACTAAGACCACAATGAGTCCTTTCCTAGATCCTAACCATAAGCTTGTTTTTGGCAGTTAATCTACAGAACCAGTTTTTATGGAAGCTGTGGCATGTACTTTACAAAAATTTTCAATGTAGTCATGTCTTAAACTTTGTTATATACCTGGGAATGAATTAATTATCACCAGGAAATCTTTCATCAAATTGTGATGTGCTTAAATATGCCTAAAATAGACTACTTGTAGTCAGACTTCCAAAATTTGAGTCATCACTAGCTACTGAGTTGTGTTGAACTCAACTCCCTTTTTGCTTCCTGTGGATCATTCCATTGGCTATGCTATTTACAGAACACCACGCTCCACGTTCTTACCAGGGATAAGTAAGGGGGATATTTACATTTTACTTGATTTTCATTTCTTTTTAGTATTTTTAATCATGTGTGTATCTGTGTATGGGTATATGCACATTGGTACAGATGCCTATGGCATTCAGAAAACAGCATAAGGTACCATGGAACCAGAGTTACAAACAGTTGTGAACCGCTGGATGATGGGGCAGAGAATGCACCATTCCATGTATTCCAGGAGAAACCTAGAACCCAGTACCAACTGAATTCTGCTGTGCCTATGCCCTATGCTCAGCTACCTCAAACATTGTCATGTTCCTGAAAATGTGCTGGTGGTCACACAGTTCCTTATAAGAAACAAGGGTCCCCATACCACTTCTGAAGATGCCAAAAAGAAAGGTAGCAATTAAATATTTGGCATCCATTTTTAAATTAAGTTTGTTTGTATTTATTTATTTATTCATATCCCTATTGTAGCCCTCTTCATCCTCTATATCTGGACCCATCCTGCACCCCTTTCCCCCTCCCGTTCTTCTCTGGGAAGCCTCCCCCCCCACCCTCATATCAACTGATAACTACACTTTAAGTCTCATCAGGACTGAGCACATCCTCTTTCATTGAGGCAGCCCCACTAGGAAGAAGTGATCCAAAAGCAGGCAGCAAAGTCCACATCACAAACAGATCCCTGTTCCACTTGCTAGGGGAACCCCATGAAGACTAAGCTGCTTATCAGTTATATATATGTAGGAGGCCTGGGTCCAGCTCATGCATGCTCTTTGGTTGGTGGTTCAGACTCTGTAAGCCCTTGGTACTTCAGTCTCTGTAACTTCCCATGGTGGGCCTAGGTTAGTTGACACTGTTGGTCTTGTGGAGTTCTTGTCCCGTCTTGGTCCTTTTACTCCCCACCTCCACAAATACATACTTCTATAAGGCTCCCTGAGCTCTGTCCCATGTTTTGATGAGAGTATCAGCATCTGTTTTGATTTGCTGCTGAATAGAGCCTCTCAGAGGACAGTTATGCTAGGCTCCTGTCTGCAAGCATAGCAGAGTATTATTAGTAGTCTCAGGGGTTGACTATTATCATGAGATAGGTCTCTGGTTAGGCCAGTCATTGAGTGGACATTCCCTTGATCTCTGCTTCTTCTTTATTCCTAAATTTTTTGTAGGCCTGGTAAATTTTGGGACAAAGGTTTTGTGGGTGGGTTGGTGTTCCCCTCCCTCTACTACGAATCCTGCCTAATTGGAAGGTGGCCACTTCAGTTTCCATGTCCTCTGCTGCTAGGAGTCTCAGCTTGAGTCACCCCCATTTCCTCCCAGAAGCCTACCCTTTTGGAACTCTCCAGCTTGTCTCAGAGATGCTGCCTCCTCTCTCAGTTTCCCTTCTCTTTTCCATCTCTCTCTCCTCCCAATACTATTCTCCCCACATTTGACCCCCACCCTGATTTCCCTTCCCATACCATGTCCTACCCAGTTTCCTCTCTTCATCTACTTCTGCTATCTATTTCTCCTTCTGAGTGAGGTTCAAGCAACCTCCTTTGTTGGCCTCTTGCTTTTGCTGTTTGTTTGTTTTCTCCTTGAAGGCAAACACTGAGCTAAAACTGTCTCCCTCTATCCACATCACCAGGATCTTCACCAGGTTCATCTTAAGGACAGCGATTGCACGCAGGAATGCATCCTTGCCCCTTCCCAACAATCATGCACGAGTCCTCATCTCCAAGTGTAATTACAGGAAATCCTAAACTTGAGGAGACATTACACACAAAGTTACTTCCTCACCATCTCCTAATTTTATTGCTGGGTTCTGGAAGTCATTGCCTGCCCTTCTGCCCCTCCACCCAATGCCTCACCCTTGTCATTTTCCAAAACTCAGTTTTACTAGTCAGGAGATCCACTAATGTAATTTAATGCTAAACATAATGTCAAATCATGAGTCTAGACATTTTTTAAAGATTTATTTATTTTTGTATATAAGTGTTTTGTCTGTGTATATGTGTATCAGTGTGTGCAGTGCCCATAGAGGCCAGAGAGAGCATCTCATCACTTATAACTGGGGTTAACAGAGGGGTGTGAGCCATCGTGTTGGTGCTAGAGACTGAATCCATGAGCAGTAAATGCTCTTAATGGCTGAGTCATCACTCCATCCTCGAGTCTAGACATTTTAAAGAGTACTTGCTTCCTGGTTTTTGAGCTTTTATGTAACAATAGTACATATGGGTATTGGTGCAATTCTTTCCCAGGGGGAGATGCAGAAAATGTTTGTACATTCTCCCAGGGTCCCAGAGACAAATTTCATGACTGCTTACAAGTTCATTCTAAGGAACCAGTGAATTTATTGGGCTTCCTTACCTGGAATGGGTAAGGGTATGGATGCTCCTCCTCCAATAGGATGCACTTGAAAAGGCCACCCGTCAAAGGTGAGAGCTTTCCCCTAGTTGCAAAGTTGGAATATGCTTCCTCTACTTTTTCTGGCCTTTGTATTTGTGCTGACAAGTTTTATTTGAGCATGACACAGAATATAGTCATCTGAAAGGAAGGAACCTCAATTAAGAACCTTCATTAGGCCATACTCTAGGCAAGCCTATAGGATATTTTCTTAATTAGATTCATATAGGAAGGCCCATCCATTTGTAGGTAGGGTCACCCCTGGGGTGGTGGTTCTGGGTTCTGTAAGAAAGCAGGCTGAGCAAGCCATGAAGAGCAGGATAGTAAGCAGCAGCCCTCCATGGCCTCTGGATCACCTCCTGCTCTTTCCATGTCACATGCAATCAAGATGGAGTTGTACACAATAGGTGGTAGCAAGCACCTGAACGCTTAACTGAAAGTCTCATGACTCTCCCTACCCCATCATGAAGGAGTGCAAATAGTCAACAAGTCTAGCCTGAATGATTTTTGGTAAGCAGGAACAGCTGAATTCCCCAAGGTGGCAGTTGCTTGGCAGAGTGGACAGCCACTCACAAAAATAGGAGAGCATATAAATAAACATTATGTAGCTTGATGGACTTTTATAAACAGAATAACACATCCCGTGCTTCTCCCAAGATCCTATCTTGTAGCATTTCCTAGCTTCTATAGCAAGGCTGCAAGCTATCCTGACTTTCATCACACTCGTATTTGATGCGCCCATTCTTTGTGGGAGTTTAGGCATGAGTCCTCCTGGGCCTGGCTTTACTAGATAAGCTTAATATTGGTGAGACTCATCTGGACTTGGCATACACAGTAACTTACATTATGATCTACAATGGATATATACAAATCTCTTCTCTGTTGGATGGACATTTGCTTAGTTTTACTAGATCTTGCTGTTATGAATCATGCTGCTTATGAAATTCTTCATCCAAAGCTGCGGTGTGCATATGTATTTTCATCAGGCTTACATATTAGAAAGTAATGGATGGGCATATATTGGACTTCATGGGATACTGGAAAAGGCCTTCCTGGTGTTTGTACCAAGTTGGTGCACCCACTCTACCAACTGCAAGTAAGTGATCACTTTGTTCTGTATTCTCACTGATACTTGATAACTTCAATATCTTTTAATATTCTTTTAAACATTTTATTAAATTTACTTTCACAATTTTAACCAAGAGGAATAATGAGAGCTTGCCTTTGTGGGGAACCTCTGGGGTTTCTCTGACTGACTCATAAGGAAGTATCCCCACCTGGCACTGGGATTTTTGTTTAATAATGCATGGGTACTAGCTAAAGCATTAATTATCCATACAGGCTATCACCCTTCTAATTCTCATAACTGTTTATTTGGCTGAACAAATAGTATACTACTCCCCTCTCTTCTCCTTCTGCCTCTTCCAGCCTCCTATCTCTGTCCACTCCCAGTAAACACCCTCTCTGTTTTCATATCACCTATTATCCAATATCCCTCCTCCCTTGATGCATACTCCCACTCCAGTGGCCCTGTTCTGGTCTCCTGGCTTCTGTAGGTGTTCCAAGTTAAACACACAGATCTGAAGACCAGAAGCTAAAATCCAAAAATGAGTGAGAACATTTGACATTAAGTCTGAGTCACCTCACTCAGTATAACTTTTTCCAGTTCCATCTTTTATCTATAAGTTTCATAATTTCATTTTTACAATTAAATGCAATTCCTCTGTATGTATCACATTTTCATTATCCATTCATCTGTTGGTGGATAGCTGAACTGATCTCTAGCTATGTTGGATAAAACAGCAATAAACATGGATGAGCAAGTATTTCTGTGGTAGGATGTGGTATCCTTGGAGAACATGCTGTGAGTGGTATAACTAGGTCTCATAGTAAATCTATATCTATCTCTTTGAGGAAACTGCACATTTATCTCCATAATGAATGCACAAGTGTGTACTCCACTGAGAGTGAATAAACTTTCCTTTTCTTCTCATTCTCATCAGCATTTGCTGTCATTTGAGTTTTGATGACAGCTTTTCTGACTGCAATGAGATGGAATCTCAAAGTACCTTTAACTTGTATTCTCTGATAGAATTATGTTGTCTAGTTTTTATTTTCATTTTTACCTCATTTATTTTTTTAAGATAGGATCTCACTATATCACCCCTACTTGGCCTGGAACTCACTAAATAAACCAGGCTAGCTTCAAACTCATAGAGATCTACCTGGGATTAAAGATGTGACCCACGATACCCAGCTCTTGATACTTCCAAAAAGCACTTATTATCTATTATCTGTCTAACTTCCATCTATCTATCTATCTATCTATCTATCTATCTATCTATCATCTCTCTATCTATCTCTCATTATTTTTGAAGATCTGTAACCATTTTGATCAAGTTATTTTCTTGTTTAATTTTTAAGTTCTTTGGATATTCTGGATATTAAAACACTATTGGATGAATAGATGGGCAAAGCCTTTTTAGTGTTCTGTATTGCTTATTCATCACTTGATTGACAGTTTTCTTTGATGCCTAAAGGCTTTTTAAATTTGATGATATTCCATGAGTCAATGGTTGGTCTTATTTTCTGAGTGACCAGAGTCCTGTTTAAAAGTCCCTACCTATACTTCTATCTTTTAGAGTAATTCCCTTTTCTCTACCAGTTTCAGATCTTGAGGTCCCTGATCCATTTAGAATTAACTTTTTTTTACATATACATTTATATTATTACACATATAAGCAATATATTACCTATAGCAAGAAGAACCATGACACAATGAGGAATTATATAAGTGTTACATTCTTAGTGTTTTAGCTATTTGTATTTGACAGCCTTGAAGAAGACATCTTTCCTATTTTGATGTGTCTAAATTTCTAAACATAACTTAATCTCAATCACATATTGTCATTATCAACTTAAAACATCTATTTAGACTTAAAAACATCTTAACCCCTAAATAACTAAGCTTCATTGTAAAACTAAGCTACCGGGTCTTCAACTCCATTAGAGACTTGAGAAGGAATAAACTTGATTACCTGAGTATGCCGAGAGTGCAGGTTAGTAGCTTTCTAAATGAAAAGATGACAGTTTCTACCTAAACAGTGATCCAAAATTTTATAAAGTTGGAGCGTCTTCTTCAGTCTTCTGGCCCAATATATCTGACAGCCATATTTGTGAGGCAGGAACTATTGACTTGCTTAACTTGACTTGGTAGAGTTTGGCTATTGACTCTGCCTGCATCCAAGATTCCACTTTTTTTAGGCAGAATTCTGTTTGTGGTAGAAAAGGGGACCTTTACCTTTAGCCCAGTGGCTTGTTTGCCACATTTAAAGCCATCTCCATAAAGAGGTTCTGTAATGTTGATCACCCTCTTTGAGGTAGGCTGGGTGTTGCCAGGAGTTAACCTGTCTCATTGTCAGCGAATCTTTAAAGTAATAAAACATTTTAAAATGCTACATTCTGCATGTCTCTAGGGTTTTTGAAGACCTTGTCTACCTATCCTTCCTTATCTTTCTATAGAGTCATATCTATCTGCTGCACTTAATTGGTATATTCTTGTGATAAGAGTAAACTAGCAATTGATATGACTATGATTTAATCAACTAACATTTAATTGTATAACTTATTTATCCTAAACAGCTTGCTATAGCACTTTCAAAGCATTGGAAGTAAACCTTGTATTGTAATTGAGCTATATAGGTACAATACTTTATATTAGACTGGAAATACATATATATATATGTATATATATAATGTGTGTGAAGAATAATCTACATTTGAATTCAATACCACTGTGTCTAGAATTAAACTTATTTTGTATCTATATACAAAATTATATACCAGTGAATTAAAAATACCTTGTGAGTGACAATTGAGGCATTAAGTTGAGGAGTAGATACACTAATCTACTTTTTATTCTATCTTCCCTATATATTTCTATATTCCCTCTTCTTTTTTTTTTCAACCCCTTTCTCCAAACAGGATGTCAATGTCCAGTATGCTGTGAGGAATGCATCCTGTCAGGTGTGATCCAATGTCAGTGTCTGGTTCTTTTGTTCTGAAAGCATATAATTTCTCACAAGCATTATACAGTCCTAAAATTATAATTGTATAAGATGTGTGTGATATACAGAACAATTAAGGCTGGATTTCTTCTCTTTGTATGAGCAGGAAGAAAGATATCTGTATATCTTCATTCATGCTATATGAAGAACGGCATCTAATAGTAATTCATAGGGGTTCTTTAGTCAACAAGAATCATTGTCTATACCTAGACATTCATGTTTCAGCCAGGTCAGAGCTAGTCCCATATGGTGGGATTAGCAATATAAGTTACTTGCTTGTTGTGCAGTTTAAATTCTTTACATCCTGATTGTATCCCCTTCCCTCCTTCCCTCCCGATCCCCCTCCCTCCCTCATGCCATCTCCTCCCTCTCTTAGTACTCAGACAGGGGAGCCCACTTCCCTTAATATCTGACCTCAGCCTATCAAGTCGCATCTGTTATAGCTGTAATCTCTTCCTCTGTAGCCTGGCAAGTCCATCTTGCCAGGGAGAAGTGATGTTCAGTGGCCAGAGTGATTGTCTGAAAGTAGTCCCTACTCTCCACAGGCGGGATCCACAAGGAGACTGTACTACTACATCTGAGCAATGGATCTAGGTCCACATCATATATGGTCCTTGGTTGATGTTTCTGACTCTGTTTTGTAGTGTAGTTATCCTGTATTGTGTGGCTAATGTCTGCTTATGAATGAGTATATACCATGTGTGTCTTTCTGGGTCTGGGTTACCACACTCAGGATGACCTTTTCCAGTTCCATCCATTTGCCTGCAAATTTCAAATTTTCCTTGTTTTTAATAGCTGTAGATGTACCACCATTTGTTTATCTATTCTTCAGTTGAGGGACATCTAGGTTGTTTCCAGATTCTGGCTATTACAAATAAAGCTGATATGAACATTTTTGAGCAAATATGCTTGTTGTACGATGGAGTATCATTTGGGTATATTCCCAGGAGTGGTATGGATGTGTCCTGAGGAAGAGTTATTCTCAATTTCCTGAAAAAAGCACCAGATTGATTTCCAAAGTGATTGTAGAAGTTTGCATTCCCACCAACAGTGGAGGAGTGTTCCCGTTTCTCCACATTCTAGCCTTCATGTGCTCTCACCTGAGTTTTTTGAACCTAGCCATTCGGGTAGGTGTAAGATGGAATCTTGGAGTCATTTTGAGTTGCATTTCCCTGATAACTAGGAATGCTGAGCATTTCTTTACGCATTTCTCGGCAATTCAATATTCCTCTATTGAGAATTCTCTGTTTAGTTTTGTATCCAATTTTTTAATTAAATTATTTGCTTTGGTGGTGTTTAATTTCTTGAGTTCTTTGTATATTTTGGATATTAGCCCTTTGTCTGATATAAGGTTGGTGAAGATCTTTTCCCAGTCTGTAGGCTGTTGTTTTGTTTTGTTGACAGTGTCTTTCACCTTGCAGAAGCTTTTCAGTTTCATAAGATCCCATTTATTATTTATTTATTTATTTATTTTTAAAGATCCCATTTATTGATGGTTGATCTTAGGGCCTGAACTGTTAGTGTTCTGTTCAGGAAATTGTCTCCTCTGCCGATGAGCTCAATGCTCTTCTCCACTTTTTCTTCTAACAGATTTAGTGTGTCTGGTTTTGTGTTGAAGTCTTTAATCCATTTGCACTTCAGTTTTGTGCAAGGTGATAGAAATTTATCTATTTTAATTTTTCTACATGTAGCCATCCAGTTAGACCAGCACCATTTGTTGAAGATGCTATCTTTTTTCCATTGTATGGATTTGGCTTCTTTGTCAAAAATCAAGTGTCCCTAAGTATGTGGGTTTATTTCTGTGTCTTCCATTTGGTTCCATTGATCAACCAGCCTATTTCTATGCAAGTACCATGCTGTTTTTGTTACTGTGTACAGCTTGAGATCTGGGATGGAGATTCCTCCAGAAGATCTTTTATTGTACAGGATCGTTTTAGCTATTCTGGGTTTTCTGTTTTTCCATATGAAGTTGAGAATTGATCTTTCAAGGTCAGTAAAGAATTATTTGGGTATTTTGATGGGAATTGCATTGAATCTGTGGATTGCTTTTGGTTAGATGGCCATTTTTACTATGTTGATTCTTCCAATCCATGAGCATGGGAGATCTTTCCATCTTCTGAAATCTTCTTCAAATTCTTTCTTCAGAGATTTGAAGTTTTTTTTTTTCATACAAATCTTTCACTTTCTTGGTTAGAGTTACACCAAGATACTTTATATTATTTGTGGCTATTGTGAAGAGTGTTGTTTCCAGAAGTTCTTTTTCAGCCTGTTTGTCACTTGTATGCAGGAGAGCTACTGATTTTTTTTTTTTTTGAGTTGATCCAGCCACTTTGCTGAAGGTGGTTATCAGCTGTAGGAGTTCCTTGATAGAATTTTGGGGTCACTTATATAAACTCTGATATAATCTGAAAATAGTGGTAGTTTGACTTTTTCTTTTCTGATTTGTATGCCCTTGATCTCCATTAGTTGTCTTATTGCACTAGCTAGAATTTCAAGTACTATATTGAAGAGATACAGAGAAAGTGGACAGCTTGGTCATGTCCCTGATTTCAGTGGAATTGATTTAAGTTTCTCTCTATTTAGTTTTATGTTGGCATAGGCCTGCTGTATATTGCTTTATTATGTTTAGGTATGTGCCTTATATCCCTGCTCTCTCCAGGACTTTTAATGTGAATGGGTGTTGGGTTTTGTCTAATGCTTTTTCAGCATCTAAGGAGATGATCATGTGTTTTTTTTTTCTTTCAGTTTGTTGATATGATAAATTACATTGATGGATTTCCGTATATCGAACCACCCCTGCATAGCTAGAATGAAGCCTACTCGGTCATGATGAATAATAATTTGGATGTGTTCTTGAATTCGGTTTGCAAGTATTTAATTATTTTTCATCAATGTTCATAACAGAAATCGGTCTAAAATTCTCTCTCTTTGTTGACTCATTCTGTAATTTAGGTATCAAGGTGACTGTGGCCTCATAGAATGAGTTTGGTAATGTTGCTTCTGTTTCTATTTTATGGAATAGTTTGAAGAAAATTGAAATTAGCTCTTCTCTGAAGATCTGGTAGAATTCTGCACTGAATCTGTCTGGTCCTGGGCATTTTATTTACTTATTTATTTATTAATTTATTTATTTAGGTTCGGCGACTTTTGATGATTGCTTCTATTTCCTCAGGTGTGACAAGACTATTCAATTTATTTACTTGATCTTGATTCAATTGTGCTAATTGGTACCTATCAAGAAAATTGTCCATTTTATTTAGGTTTTTGAATTTTTTGGTATATAGGCTTTTGAAGTAAGACCTGATGATTCTTTAGATTTCCTCAGTGTCTGTCGTTATGCTTCCGTTTTCATTTCTGCTTTTGTTGATATGAGTACTCTCCCTCTGCCTTTTAGTTCGTTTGGCTAAAGGTTTGTCAATCTTGTTCATTTTCTCAAAGAACCAGCTCTTGGTTTCACTGATTATTTGAATTGTTTTCTTTGTTTCCAATTTATTGATTTCAGGCCTGCGTTTAATGATTTCCAGCTGTCTACTCCTCTTGCATGTGTCTGTTTCCTTTTGTTCTAGAACCTTCAGGTGTGCTCTTAAGTTGCTAGTATGGGATATCTCCAGTTTCTTTATAAAAGCCCTTAGTGCTATGACCTTTCCGCTTAACACTGTTTCCATTGTGTCCCATAGGTTTGGGTATGTTGTGCCTTCTGTTTCATTGAATCTAGAAAGTTGAAAATTTTTCTTTTTATTTCATACCTTACCCAAATATCATGGAGTAGGGAGTTGTTCAGTTTCCATGACTTTGTAGGCTTCCAGTTGTTTCTTTTGTTGTTGAGTTCCATCTTTATTCCATGGTGGTCTAATAAGATGCAAAAGATTATTTTGATTTTCTTGTAACTGTTGGGGTTTGTTTTGTGGCCAAGTATGTGGTCAATTTTGGAGAAGGTTCCATGAGGGGCTGAAAAGAAGGTGTAATCTTTTTTGTTTGGGTGAAATATTCTGTAGATATGAGTTAGGTCTATTTGTTTCATGATATCTATTAGTTTCCTTGTTTCTCCATTTAGTTTCTGTCTTGATGATCTGTCTATTGTGGCGAGAAGGTGTTGAAGTCTCCCACTATTATGTGTGGGGTTCAATGTGTGGCTTAAGTTTTAGTAACATTTCTTTTACAAATGTGGGTGCTCCTGTGTTTGGGGCTTAGGTGTTCAGAATTGGGAAATCACCTTGGTGTATTTTTCCTTTGATGAGGATGTAGTGACCATCCCCATCTCTTTAATTAATGTTGGTTAAAAGTGTATTTGTCAGACACTAGAATGGCTACTCCAGCTTGTTTCTTAGGTCTGTTTGCTTGGAATACAGGTTTTCAACCCTTTACTCCAACCCTTTATCTTTATTGCTGAGATGTGTTTCTTGTATGCAGTAGAATGATAGATCCTGTTTTCACATCCATTCTGCCAGCCTGTGTCTTTTTACTGGGGAATTGAGGTCATTGATGTTAAGAGATATTAATGAACAGTGTTGTTTGTTCCTTTTGTTTTGATTTTGGTGGTGGTAGAGTGTGTGTGTTTCTGTGTTTTAGATTTGTAGATGTAGATATATTTATTTCCTGTGTTTTCTTGGGTGTAATTAGCCTTCTTGAGTTGGAGTTTTCCTTATAGTACCTTCTATAGGGCTGGATTGTACTGATTAAACTTGGTTTTGTCAAGAAATATCTTGTTTTCTCCATCTATGGTAATTGAATGTTTTGATGGGTATAGTAGTCTGGATTGGCATTTGTGCTTTCTTAATGTTTGCATGACTTCTGTCCAGCCCTGTCTAGCTTTCTTAGTCTCTGCTGAGAAGTCAGGTGTAATTCTGATGCCTTTTCCTCATGCAACTTTTAATATTCTTTCTTTGTTCTGTACATTTAATGTTTTGATTATTATGTGGTGGGAGGATTTTCTTTTCTGGTCAAATATATTTGAAGTTCTGTAAGTTCTTGTATGTTAATTTGCATTTCTTTCTTTAGATTGGGGAAGTTTTCTTCTATGGTTTTGTTGAAAATGTTCTCTGGGCCTCGGTGCTTGGAGTCTTCTCCTTCTTCTATTCCTATTATTCTTAGATTTGGCCTTTTTATAGTGTCCCAGATTTCTTGGGTGTTTGGGGTCAGAAACTTTTTAGTTTTAATGTTTTCTTTGACTGATGTATTGATAACTTTGCTCTTATCTTCTGCACTGGAGATTCTTTCTTCCATCTCTTGTATTCGGTTGGCATGGATTATGTCTGTAGTTCCTGTTCTCTTCCCTGTTTTCCAAGTCTAAGATTGTCTCAGCTTGTGTTTTCTTTTTTGCTTCTAATTCACCTTTTTGGGTCTTGAATAGTCTTATTCACTTCTTTCTCCAATTTGATTGAATGTTGCTTTAATTCTTTATAAGATTTATTCAATTCCTTCATCTCTTTGATCTCTTTGGAGGTGTTTTCCTATGGTTCTTTATAGGATTTATTCAATTCCTTCATCTGATTGAGTGTATTTTCCTGTGTTTCTTTGAGTGATTTATTTTCCTCTTTCAAAGTCTCTATCATTTTCATCACCTCAGATTTAAAGTCTTCTTTTTGCATTTCATGGATGTTCATATCTCCAGGGCTTGCTGTCTTAGGATCACTGGTTTCCTGTGTTGTTATAATGCTCTCAGTTTTGTTGCTAGCCTTCCTGCACTGTCCTCCAGTCATCTTGTTGTCTCTGGTGTTAGCAGGCCTAAGGGTTTTTCCAATGAGGTTGCTATCTGTGTCCCAGGTTGGCCAGGCAGATTAGGAGCAAGTAAAGAGAACTCCAAGCCAAAGATTGTTTGCTAGGGCTCCCCAGAGGCCTCCATAGGATGTTGGACAATGGCACCCAGCTCAGCTCAGCTGGGTTCCCTGATTGTATTCCTGTTGGGTAGGGCAGGGGAAGAGTGAGCTGATATATTTCTAATCCCGAAGTTGTTCAGGTACCCTACAGTCCTTTCCAAGATAGCAAGGCTGTGTCTATCTGTGGTGTTCCAGATGGTTCTCTGTACCCTGTTTGGGTAAGGCCAACCAAGCGAGATTAGAGCTCCAAGCTTCTCACAAAACAGCAGCTAATGTGAGTTGTAGCTTGCACAAGTCTCTGTTCTGTGTTCTGTGACCTAGGTAGCTCTGGCCAATAGGTTCTAGGTGGGCAGGGTGAGTTCAGGGCCAGAAGCTGCTAGCAGGATTGCAACTAATGAGTATGTGGCCCAAGCAGGTCTCTGTCCAGTGGCCTTGCCTTGTGTCTTAACTGAGTGGTATACTTCAGGCAGGTGTGTGTATATAGACCAAGGCCTGAAGTTGCTCATAGGAATGGCAGCTAATGCAGACAGTGGCTAGAGCCTGGATTCGGCTCTGCCTGCCAAAAGGTATGTTACCAGCTGGTAAGCAGTTGGGGTCTCCAAACTGCTCAGAAGTTCCACAGGCCCTCTTGGGATGGCAAGGGTATATTTATCTGCTCCGTGATCCATGTGACACAGCCAGTCTAGGCCAGCAAGCAGTAGCGGGGCTAAGATAGCTCAAAACTCAAAGGTATTTGGGTGCCCCACACTGTTTTCTAGGGATGCAGCTAATGTGGATTGTGTCCTGTGCCTGAACTAAGCTCTGCCTGTTCGCTCCTTATCCTGGATCCGGCAAGCAGCAGACTGGGGTGGGGAGTGGGGGAGGAGTGGGGTTGGGGGTCTGGGGGCCTGGGGGGTTGGGAGGGGTGAGAACCTAGAGCTGCAAGTATATATCACAGTTTTTCTGTCTGGGAGACCAATTTCTCACAGTCCTTCCCAAGATGACGGCTAATATGGGTTGTCCCCAAGGACTTTTCTGTGGGTTAGCTGGGTGTCCAGGAGTCAGAACCACTCGTGCCCCACACAATTTGAATCCCTCTCTCCTGAGAATTAGCAGCACTAGTATTTTGTAGTTCTCAGTTTGGTCTTTAGGTCACTGTGCAGTCCTGGATTTCCTGCTAATCAGATGCAGTGTGTGATGTTGCCACCATCTTGCCCCTCTGAGATAGAATTTACTTTTGTGCAGGGTAAGAGATAAGGATCTAGTGTAACTCATCTATATGTAGACAGCCATTTTTCACAGAACTGAATATTGAATATTCTGCATTTTCTACAATGTGTAATGCAGATAACTGGCAAAATCAGATGGTTAAGCTGTGTGGACTTCTATCTGAATCTTGTATTGTTTCCCTTGAGCTCTGTCTATACTTTTATGCCAGCACCAAGGTGCCTCTAGTACTTTGATCTGGAATTCTCCTTGGCCAATGTCTTTTATTGATAGAGTGTTTTTATATCATTCCAAAGGCACTGCATATTTCTGTTCATGCAGCTTTTAAAAATATATAATTTTCTTTGGATTATCCAATCATTCTACCTTGTTCTTGGGTCAATATATTTTATCTTCTACACATTCCATTCTGTTGATGTTGCTTTCTGCCAAACTTTTTATTTGTGTTACTGAAAATTTTGCCTCCAGCTTCATTTCAGTTTGATTTTCTTCAGTATTTCTCTTTAGCATGTTCTTTTTTTTATATCCTGTCTTAGCCTTATTATTTCATCCAGTTGGTTGTATTTCATTGGGCTTCTTGTTGGTTCATTTATATTTAAGATTGTGTGGAGGATTTTTAATTTACTGAACTCCTTGAGCATATATATAATAGTTCTTTTGGAGTTTGGCTGGCATTTAATCTAAGTTGTTGCCCTAGGTAGGTTTTTACTGCTGTGATAAAACATCATAACCAAAAGCAACTTAGGGAAGAGAGGGCTTATTTTACCTTATACTTCTCATCACACTCTAACACTGTGGGAAATCAGGCAGGAACCTAGAGGCAGGAACTGATTCAGAGGGTATGGAGGAGTGCTGCTTACTAACTTTCTCCTCATGCCTTAATCAACCTGCTTTCTTATACCACTCAGAACCACCTGCTCAGAGGTTGTACTATGCAGAGTGAGTTGGACATTCCCTCACCAAGCAGCAATCAAGAAAATTCCCTCACAGGCTTGTCTACCCGCCAATCTGATAGGGGCATTTCTCAACTGAAGTGCTCTCTTGCAAAATGACTATAGCTGGTGTTAAGCTAATATAAAACTAATCATCACAGTTGTTCTAGATAGGGAATGTTACCTTAAGATTGGTGATTTTCATGTGGGAAGGACATTTGGTCTTTTGTATTGCTTGTGTTTTTACAATGAGCCTTCGTGGTCTGGAGATAGGTTGTTGTTTATGTCTGTTTATAGGAGCTTTTTTGGTTACCACCCAGGCCACATGTGCTCCTACCCCAGTATATGTAGTGGCTGAAAGATTTTGGTGAGTGACAGACAGAAGGGGCTTTAGAGAGTACAGAGAAAGAGGGGTGAAGAAAAGAGGTATAAGATCTTAAATAGATCAAAATTGTGAAAGCTCTGGGTTCTGTATGGTGACTAGGTGGTCTCTGGCAGGTGGCAGGTAGAACTTTGGGAAGTCTTGAGAAGGGAAGTGTCAAGGAGAAGAAATGTAACATCTGGGCTACATGGGGGTAGGGCACTATGAGGTCCCCAGGCAGGAAATAATCAGGACTTTGGGGAGTCTTAAGTGGGATGAGATTAGGGGTCCCAGACAGGCAGTGGGCAGGAGTTTGTGGATTCCTGAGAAGAGAAGGGAAGAGGAGGTGAATGGTTATGTACTAGTGGTCTCAGATCATTCTAGGAGAACCCATAAGAGTGCTAGGAAGTACTTTGTGGAGTCTGCAGTGGAAAGATAGGAGGAGAATGAATATCAACCTTTAAAATTTTCAAATTATTTTACCAAACATCTTTTCTTTTATTTTTATCAGTTTAGAGTAATGAACTCTTCTGGGGAACTATATTAGGGGGTGAACTCTCTCAGATATAGTTAGGCAAAGCCTCTAATAAGCTTCAATTTGCTTTATTTGATAAAGTAACAAATTAAGTCAGTTTTATCCCTCTTTCAAAAAATCTTAAATGCCATCAAAAACATCTGCCCTTTAATGTCATCCATAGTGAGCTACAGGTTCCTTGACATAACCCTAGGTGATTTATTAGCCTCTTGTATATGTGTGAGTGTGTGTATGTGTGTGTGTGTGTATGTATGTATGTATGTATGTACATGGCTCACAGGAGGCACAAACTTGGAAACTCTCTCTTAGCCTTCATCTGTCACAGTGTTTCACACATTTTTTCATAATTATAATACCAGCCATATGTTTATTTACTTGAGATTCTAAAATAAAGTTTGAGTTATCATGAATACAAAATTTTGAATACCTGTTTGTCTGAAATAAATAAAAATAAACACAGCACTACCAAAACACATATTTACCATGTCAGGTTCATCTCTATATTGTGCTTGTTAGCTGACATGACTCCAGTCACAGGTGGCCATGAGCCATCTCTGTCACCATTTCAGACAAGGAGCTTCTAAGTGTACTGTTCCTGCACATACAGTTATTCTAACTGCACCCAGGGGCTCCACACTTGCACATGCCTTGCAAATCCTTGTCTCTTACCCTGTAACACAAGCTCTTCAGTCACTCATCATGCAGCAAACTTCACCAGGAAATGAAGAAAGAAATTAGTTCCTCGGGGAAGTGAAGTTTGGATCAGTAGAAAAATAAAGTCTACAAGTTAATTTTCCTTTTCTGCGATGGTTAGCCATGTCAAGTTGACTGAGTTGAAGGAGAATTAGAGGTCATTAAAGTCTTCCTATGGTGTATCTATGATAGTGCTTCCAGAGAGAACTAGATTATAGGCTTTTGGTCTAATCAATAAATTCATCCACAGAAGGATTAAAATTCTGTATAGAATATGGAGAGTTATTAAAACTATGAAAGGGAATGTCTAGCTGGAGAAGATGGGTTAATAGAGACATACCTATTCTGACCAGATCTTATGCTGGGCACCTCTTTGTCTGTCCCTCTGCTTCCTGGCCACCATGAGGTGAGTGTCTTCTGTTGTATACTACTGCTGCCATGATATTCTGACCCATCACAGGCTGAAATTAATGAATCTGGATAGTCTGTGGCTGAAGCCTTTGAACTCATGAAATAAAATATACCCTTCTTCCTTGTAAATTGTTTCCTCTTACATAATTGTCAGACTCAATGACAAATCCTTCCATCTTCCCGCTATATCAAAGGATCAGTGACTTCCTTGTTAAGGGTGTTTTCCTGAGCTTGGGAATATTCTTCCAAATATGATTGAAAGCTAATAAAGCTCTCCCTATGCATTGTCCCAATACTGCACTCCTTAATACACTTTCAGCACAATGAACTCCTGTTTTGGTGGACTGTTTTCTAGGGGGTACAAGCGCTCCTCTAAAGTACACTACCCCAAACCATCTTGTTGCTAAGTTTCCTCCCCAGGGAGAAACATAAACAATGCTACCTCTTGTCCTAACGTCCCAATAGCAAACTGAAGCACATTTCTCCCAAAGTTGACTCTGTGGAACCAATGAATTTATTTTGGCTTCCTTACAGAGCAGAGGTAGGGTTTATGTACAGAAGTATTTGTGTTCACCCCCAACAGAGCTCACCTGGAAAGATTTTACCCAGTAGAGGTACACATACATGAATCCTCCCTTTTTCTAGTCTTCCCCAGCTTATTTATGTTAGCTCATTCCTGAGACCATGAAAAATTAAGTCAGAATTCTTGCAGGTAAAAGAAAGAGGCTGGATGATCAGCTGAAGCTCCTGTGACCCTCTTCTTCACTCTATGATGGGATGTCAACAAGCACAGCTAGGACAAGTGTTTTGTAAGAGGGCACAAATGAACTCCCCAGTATGGCGATTGTTTGGCTTGGAAGACAGTCATAGCACATATCCTGTGCTACCACATATGTACAACATCCACAACAAATGCTGTTTTTGTCATTCCTTCCATTGTGTATGCCATCATACAGACAACCAACCTTCAAGGACCAGGCCCTTATATAGCTACTTTGAAGCTCCAATGATTCTTTTCCATCCAGTGAGGCTTCTGTTAGGGTCTTCAGAGTCCCAATACTACCCCTGTCTTCAGATTCTTGGTCCTTTCTCCCTCATGTATAAATAACTACAATCTCTACTTTACACCTTAGATGCATGTAACCTTCTTTATGGCCAAAACTGTTTTGTATTTCTTGTTCTCTATTCTACAGACATCAGGAGAGAAGAAGCAGAAAAGCAAGAGGGGAAAAAATAAAAGTGCTTATTTCACAATGCCATCTGTTTAGGAAGCTGCATTCCTAATAAAGAATCCTTTTCTTGGTTTAGAAAGATTTTGGCATTTGAGCCTAAAGCCAAATTTGAAAGTTAATAGATAACTATTAACAGGTAACTAAGACTGGGTGCTCTCAGAAGTATTGAAAATGTGCTAAAGCTTTATTTGGTGTTTAGCCAGAACTTTTTGGGGGGCTCTGGAAAATAAACAAGAAGGGAGGATGTCAATCAGAATTAAGTCATCCGTGGGGTATAGCCAAGGTAATCTGGATCGGATTCCCAGGAGAATATAGAGTGTTGGTGAAGAACACTCTTTAAGCTAATCACAGTCAAGCTATGATGGTATAGGAATTCACATGTCAATTTATTTCACCATGGATTCAGGGCTGCTAGCTTTCTGAATAATCTGAATAGCAAAATCTCTCAGAGCTAGAGTTGCACAGTTGTATATCAACTGGTTCTGTATTCCTGGAGGCAGAATGGGACATCAATAGCCTCTGGCTCACTAAGCATTCATAACCACCAACCCTGCCTTCTGAGAGTCAGCAGAATAGAATCTGTCACTCAGACCTTGGTTGACTGCTCAAGGGAACCATTGTGTCTGTTTCCTGCTGAGCTGGCTGCCTGAGAAGCATCCCAGCATGAAACTCTTTGCTGAGTTCAGCCATAGTCCTGTGTTATCCAATTGTATGGTCCCAAACCATCTCTCTTGCTGCACAGAGTATCTTATGGAACATCAAGGCCCAACTATTGGGGCCAGCTTTCAAAGAATAAGCATGATTACACTGACATCTTGAAAAAGAAAATCCACCTGCCTGCTTCAACATCCTAATACTCCATCAGAGATCTAGAATGATGGATAAGATAGCTTGCCTCCATCTGTCAAGCTGCTTCTAGTTAGTGGGATGGACAGGGATGAGCAGCTAGCTCATGATTCCCTTCCTTCCTTTCTGTCAGAGCAATCCATTTGGTCCTAGGGCCATACACTGGCCTCTCTTGTCTGAATGCAGAAACCTTTTTTCAGGACTCTTCAATGGGGTTTCATTTTTAATTGAGAATTTCTAGGTCCTTCATATCATGACAGAGGGCAAACATCATAGAGGTTTTGTCTTTACAGACCAGGGGAAAACTCATAGCTCTGGAGCACTAGGTTTGAGAATCTGAGATTTCAATTGAAAATACAGGGGAACGATTCATTTATACATTTTCATGGGGTTGCAGAGTAGGTAAAATGGCATTTGCCATGTAGGACTGAGATCATATTCTTACTATAAATGAGTGAGTTGTCAATACCAATGCAGTTACACCAGCTGTTACCCAGGGAACTAGATGGTTTCTTATTTCCAATGGCTCTACTAAGCTCATCTCTGAAGCGAAAGAAATGCCAGAAATTATTGTAGGCAATAGGCTTATGCGTGGGGACAAATGATTCAGGTACAGGTACTCTCTAGACTCTCCCCAGGGTAGACATCATTAATAAATCCCAAGCCTGGAAGCAGCCTTCTCAACATTCCACTGCATGAAATCATAATCAATTAGCTTATATATGCAAGTTAAATCGGATGCCTGGTTTTTTCCCTCTGTTTAACTGGCAATGTCATTGCCTTTGTGGTCTTTTCTCACATATGCTGCCTGCATGTATTTTTAAGAGTTAATTATATATTTAGATTTTAGCAATTACTCATTGCACACCAAACTGTCTTAAGATGATAGGACTCAAGAGGATAAATACAAGACCAAAGCCTACCAAGATAGTTTCACTCTGTTAACTACAGGGAGTACTCAAATTACAAGGTGCCACAGCCATAATTGAGGAAGTGAGAATTGCTGATGGAGGATGAAGTGCCCAGTGGAGAAGAAGAAGTAGTAGGAAGTCAGCCAGAGAAGGATGGAAATACGTAGTACACACTGCGGCCCAGTCATTTCCTTGGATCCTGAAGATACTAATGGAGAACAAAACAATGTTTTTTCTGGGTAGAGTCCTTTCTCCCAGTCCACCACTCTTGTACTTGGGAAAGCTGCACAGCTATATTTGTACACAGTGGTGGAGATAATGAGATCAAGGCCAAACCCAAATTAAGTCAGTGTCCAAAAATCTGGCAATGAAGCAGGCGATGAGCAGGCCGCTTTAAAGGGCTAAGCAGCTACAGGAAGAGCTAGTCCATGAATTTCTGGGGACCTGACTCTAAGTTTAGAGATAGCCCAAGCCATTAGGAGCATAGGAAAATATTCAAATTGTAAGAGAAAGCAAGGGAGTAGATGGAACCCAGAACAATTCCAGAAGTTTCCTGGCTGCTCCTGCAATCCTTCTTAATTACTTCCTACCTCCTGCTTCTTCTTAAAGTGGCTTATTCACTGTTACCATAGGAATCTCTTAGACAAGAGGCTGATGAATTGGAGAATCAATTCAAGTGAGTCATTGTTGAAAGACCTGGGGATTTACAGAGCAGAGGGCTGTCTGGGGAAGAAAATACAATAGAAGGAGGAAGTGGAGGGTGTGATGCCCTGAAACAAACTGGAGTGGGCTTGTGAAACCCCTCAACTCATAGTTCCTTGGAAACAGCCTGTGAGGTATTTGTAAAGATGAGTAATTCTTCTACGTAAAAAAGCTTAGCTGAAGACCACTTCACACTCCTACACACATGGCCACTCTTGGATTTAACTCTTGTTGATGATTCTAAATAGGAAGAAACCCTAACTTCCATCGTGTTCACTGTTTTTGTTGGGTCATGCTCAACACATTTGTTATCATGTTGCCCATCCTCACCCCCAGTTTCTGATATCATACCTTTTATCTAGGCAATGCCTAGTTACCATCAAGAGAAAGAAAGAAAAAACAGGAATGCAACACATTTGATCATAGAGTCAGAGGGTAGAAAGAATTGGGAACGTCCAGGTTATAGTTTTCATTCTGGTAACCCATTGACTACTTCAGGGGGCTTGTGATAAGTTATTTTGGTTGTCAACTTGACATACCTGGGAAGAGGGAATCTTAATTGAAAAATTGCCTCCATCAGACTGTCCTCTAGACATGTCTAGGAACATTGTCTTGATTTCCACTTGATGTGGGTGGGCTCAACCCACTGTGGGCTATAGGCCATCCCTAGGCCGGTGGGCTTGGGCTGTGTAAGAAAGCCAGCTGAGGGTCTCGACAGATGGCTCAGAGTTTAAGAATACTGACTGCTCTTCCAGAGGTCCTGAGTTCAATTCCCAGCAACCACATGGTGGCTCACTTCTATAATGTGATATGATTCCCTCTTCTGGCCTGCAAGTGTACATGAAGGCAGGGCACAATATGCATAATAATAAATAAATCTTAAAAAAAAAAAAAGAAAGAAAGCCAGTTGAGCATAAGCCTGAGAGCTAGTCAGTAAGCAGCATTCCTCATAGACTCTCATACAGGTTTTTGCCTCAAGTTTCTTCCCTCTGTGAATAATACAAGTGAGGCGATAATAATCAGGATGTAATATGAATAAATTATTTAAATTTTAAAAAAGGAAAAAAAAAGAAAAAACCTTCAATAAGTTGCTTTAGTGTTGATGTTCATCACAGCAATAGGAACACAATCTAAAACAAAGCTTTATTCTTCCTTTTGAGGGAGGCTCACCTTTAGTACCATGAGACCCTATCACTTGGTAAACATCAACTCTACAAAAAGTAAATTTGACATTGAATATCTGTACTGAGAGCTGGAAGCACCCAGATCAGACTCTCCTAATAATGTGAGCTTGTATTGCCCAACCCGTACCTCTAGTTATGATCTGGAAATTTCTTTATGCATCTCCAGAACTCTCTTTTGCAACTGAGCCAGTGTATCACCTTTGAAGTTTTATCCCTAATGGCCCAGTTCCACCTGTTAGGCCCTGCATCAAAAATGTTTGACCCCTCCCCAAAACAGCATCCTCAGACCAAAAATGAGTCCATGAGGGACATTTAAGTTCCCTTGGATCGTTTCATATCACCAGGGCCCAGCTTTGTGTTCTCTTTCTGGCAAATGCAAATAAAGTGAGGAGAAAAATCCCATAGTCCTACTTACTTCGAAATCCAAAGACTTCTTTGACTTCTTTCCTTTCTATGTCAGAGCTTTTCAAACACTCTGGTTCAAGATCTGAACAAAGTTCTAAAGATTCCTGTTCACGTTTCTCTAGTCTTTAGTTTATGAATACTGGAGGACGAAATAAAATGTTTAAGCCCTTGGCTCAAAATCTCCTTAGAGAGTTGTTAAAATGTCCCATCAAATGTATTTTATAGCCTAGGGCTAGAGATGACATAGTGAGTGAAAATGTTTGCCAAAAGCCTTGCAGTCTGAGTTCAGATGTCCAGAACCCAAACGAAAAGCTGGATGTGGTGGCATCTACCTGTAATCTCAGCCCTCCAGTGGTGAGATAAGAAAATCACCTGAGAGCTCTTAAGCCAGCTAGCTTGGCATACACTGCACATCAGTAGATGCAGAAGACTGCTGCTGTGATAAAAATACCCTTGCAAAACAACATAATGAAGGAAAGGTTTATTTTACCTCAAAATGTGGTCCATCATGGCAGAGAAGTCAAGACGGTAGGAGTTTATGTCAAGAAGAAGACAACAATGAATGCATGCATACTGATGCCCAGTTCCCTTACTCCATTTTCTCTACTCAAAGATCCTCACCCAGGGGACCAGGTTCTACCCACACAATTAAGATGATCTTCTGACATAATTCATGTCATCAAGGCAATCCCTCACAGGTGTCCTCAGAGGCTTAATCTTCATCTCTTACAGGTGTGCTAGTAGTATTGACTCTTAGGTGATTCTAGATTCTCGCAAAAGTGACAGTTGACACTAGCAGTTACACATACCTACATAGCTTATTTCATAACCTATGCACTAATTAGTATTTTCGTCAACTTGATACAAGCTAGGATCATCTTGGAAGAGGGAGCCACAACCGAAAAGATGTTTATATTAGATTGGTGTGAAGGCAGTTCTGTGGGACATTTTCTTGACTGATAGTTGTTGACATGGGAAGGATCCTTTCCCTCTTGGCAGTTCCAGCCCTGGATTGGATAGGAGAAGAGAAAGGCCAGCCAGCTATAGAAAGCAAGCCAGTAAGCAGTGTTTATACATGGCCTCTGCTTTAGTTCCTGCCTCCAGGTTGCCATGTTGATCTCCTGCCCTTACTGCCCTTTATGTTCTACTATAAGCTGTACATTGAGCAAAAATCCTTTCTGCTTCAAGTTGATGTTGGCAATGGTGCTTGTTTTTTTTACAGCAATAGAAGGCAAACTAGAACACCTGCCTTGGAAAATTATAATCAAGGAAAATTGGAACAAAGTAGATCCCCAAATAAGACCTTTCTGGATACATCTGTAACACCGACTTAGCCCACCTGGAACACCACATGCTGTTAGGACCAATCTTTGATCTACTATATTTGTTCTTGCTGCAACCCCATGAGGGCTGTATGGCACACTCCCTCCTTTATCAGGTGAGAAGAAAACTGGAGCTGTGCCTCTGAGAAAAGCAACTAAAGTCTACCACAGGCACTGTGGTTCTCCTCTTCCCTAGAGGGCTGATGGCCAGCAACCTGCTGAGGCATAAGAAAGGGAAGAAGAGATGCAGGTCTGGAAGGCCATGAGCATTGGGAAAATCAAACATCAGGAATCATTTCAGAAACTAGTTCAACTTTACTTATGGAAAACAAAGACTATATAGCCCTCAGGGAGGAAGTGGGTGGCTTCCAGGGTCAGTGTTCATAATTAGTTGAAACCGGGTACTTTAAGGATGTTTGTTTTACATTTGGCAGCAGGCTCCTATCATATGAATGAGAACACCATACCTAACTATCCTATAAGTGAAGGGAGGGGAGATTTAGCAGGGAGCTATATCAAGGGTCATATATCAAATGTGGTTAGGGTCATCTAAGTATAAAGACACTCTCCAGATGGAATCAGGCAGAGAGCCAGAGGCCCTGCTAGGAAGGGGGAGTCCTATACCTAAATCTAAGCTCAGAATAGCTACCCAGACTGGGAGGACTGCAACCTCAAACAGCAGGGTCCTTCTAACAAGTAGCAGGCACAACTTGGACAACCTTTCAGAAATTAGAAGGTCCCCCTAGAAGTGTCTGACTTTGACTACTTGCCTGTCAGATTGAAGCAAAAAACAGTTCATGAGAAACCAGGAAATTATCATTTGGAAATTAGCAGAAGGCTCATGTGCTTAGAAAGAAGCCCTTCTTGAACCATCTTCCAGTACGAGTGCAAAAGATTTGATAAGGTACACACATCTTGGTGAAGGCTGGACTCACTAAAAACTAATATAACTTGAGGTAGAGCTCAGATGCCCATCTTACTGAAGGTCTCCCAGAGCCCAAACTCAACCCATTGGCTCAGTTAATCCCCACTGAAGCCCAAGCTTCCATTTCACTCTTAGTCCTTGTCTACCTGATATGTGGTGAAGGTTTAGGTAGGTCTTCCTCTGAATAGAGGAGGATCTTTGGGATGAGCTTCTCTGGCTGCGACAGAAAATTCCAGAGGACACAGAGCTTGAGTTGCTAGAAGGGATTATCCAGAGGTGGACTCAGGTGTTCTGCCCTTGAACCCCTCGGCGCAGAAGAGAAAAATGAAGAAGGCATGACTCAGCACATTGTGTAGCAGCCTAGCCTTGGGAGCATCTTGTGTTATGGTGTCATCATTGCTACCTTCCATCATCATCTCTGATGCTATTAATAATGCTTGAATAAGTCAAACAGTAAACTTAGAGGCCCATGTTTCCTCTTCTGCTGTAGGGAGCTGCCAAAGATAGCTCAGCCCCTGACAAGCATGGAGCTACTTGGGAAGGGCAAGGGGTGTGCAAGGAAGAAGTATCATTTTCTTCAATTGTACATTTCTTCTGATTATATTTTGTTCCTGAGAGAATGAGGAGTCTCCTTACAGTGTTATTTCCTCATTGTACTAGAAGCTAGGGGAGGACATCAGCAGTGTTGGGGGGCACTGGTGTTTTCTTCCAGGCCATTCACTAGTTTTTCCTCATGATTTTTCAGAAGAAATCTATCCAGGGTTGGGTGGGCCTTGAGCAGTTACTGGGAATCCCTTTTGTTATTAACCTGGTGGTAAGCACTAGGTCATCACTTGAGAAATTTCTGGGAGGACATTTTGGGATGTTGAGTGGTTTGCCATGGTGGTCATCACAGTTTGTGGGGAAGTATGTGTATGTCGGAGATGGTGGATTGGAGAGTGAAGAGGAAGATAGGCTGTGTTCTCCCTGCAACCCAGACTGTGGCTAGTAAACGGGACTCCAGAGCAGACACAGAGATGCTGTTTTCCCAGTAGCCAACCAGGGCCTGGGTGGTTAGTCTTTGCTGTTTGTCCAGGAGTGTTCTAAATTTAATATTGAAAGTCCCTCCTTTTAAAATTTTTTAAGATTTATTTTTTAATTTCATGTGTGTAGTGAGAATTTTGATGTGTTAAAAAACACAGTTAGTTCTCGCTTCGGCAGCACATATACTAAAATTGGAACGATACAGAGAAGATTAGCATGGCTCCTGCACAAGGATGATACGCAAATTCGTGAAGCGTTCCATATTTTTTGAGTGGAGAGTGGGGTATGACTTTCACACGAACTCTGGTGCCTCATATTTGACCGTGTTCCCTGGAGGGGGAGACCTGGTGGCACTCAGAGGAAGGATAGCAGGTTACCAAAAAGAGATTTGATACCCTATGATCATATACAGGGGAGGAAATCCCCCTCAGGAACAGTCATAGGGGAGGGGAATAAGGGGAAAATGGGAGGGAGGGAAGAATGGGAGGATACAAGGGATGGGATAACCATTGAGATGTAACAAGAATAAATTAATAAAAAAAATTTAAAGCCCAGTTATGTTACATAAACAAGTTTTTATTTTAATCCCAGGTGTGGGATATGGGGCTGCTTCAGATTGTCTGCAGCAGCAGACTATTATCCTCAATTAGTGCTCTGGCAGGGGTTTGATCCTGCCAGGTGACGATGGTTTAATTCTGGGTACTCTGGAGAGTGTTTGAAATGACCAGAGCCCCAAGAGAGGCACGGCTTTTCCTCCCACTCTTTCCTGCTCCTTGTGTTGCTGGCTTGTCAAGTCATCAAGAGAACAGAAACAAGAAGTTGGAGATATTCTAATGATACAAAAATTGGACTTGCCCCAAGAAACCCAATGCCTCTAATCAGCATGCAGTGCCCTTTCCCCTCTAACTTTCTTTCTCTCTTAACCTAGAGTAGGGATGTTGGAGGGTATTGGGATTGAGAAGGGTATTAGAGGTATAGAAAACAAAGTAGCAAAACCAAATACACCAACATATGTGTATAAGCACACTATTTGTATGCAGCACCTGCAGAAGCCAGAGAGGGTATCAGATACCTTGAAACTGGAGTTACAGTCAGTTGTGTGTCCTTGGAACTAAACTTGGATCCTCTGCTAAAGCAGCAAGTGCTCTTATCTACTGAGCCATTTCTCTAGTTCCAATCTCCACCTTTTGTAAAATTTCTCATAGTAAACAAGTCCTGTCAGTGAGCCTAGAGTCCACATGAAGATTCATGGATGATGATGTGATTGTGTGTGTGTGTGTGTGTGTGTGTGTGTGTGTGTCTATGATGGCAGATCTGTTCTCCAGAAAAGATTGTTTTAAAATATTAAAATGAGTAAAATTCCAACATCTTGCATGCCCATAACAGTTCATGAGTAGGACCCCTGTAGCCTTGACAGAAGGATACAATTTCTACTAACATTTTGAACACAAAATCATCTTTAATAAAAATAAAAAGGTGTGGAATGGGCAGGGAGAAGCTGGTTCAGTGGTTAACTGCATACAGCCGAGGACATAACATACAACTAAAGGGATCTCAGTCTGTATCCCAATACCTACATGTGGTGGCTCAAAGCTGCCTATAACTCCAGCTCTATGGTATCTGTTGCTCTCTTCTGGCATCTCTGGGCACTGCAATCACAATTTAAAAAAAAAAAAAAAAAAAGGAAACGCATTCGAACCATTTACTCAGATGTTTTCTCATGAGAAGTTATACAAAATAACACAAATTTCACATTGTTTCTTAAATTATATTAAAAGAAAAAAATACCAAAGGAAACAGATCAATGATTCAACTATAGAAAAATTAAGGTCATGATTTTTTTAAAGGCAATGTTTGCCATGTGGTAATCACCTTGTTTTCTGTAACCATATATTATCTTTTTCTCTTGTCTCTGAGGAACCCTTACGTGTATGTATTAGTCATGCTTTTTGTTTTCTTTGACAAATATCTGAACAGTTTTAAGGAAGAAAGATTCCTTTTGGTTCATATTATCATAAGTTACTGCCCATGGTCAGCTAATTTTAATCTTTTGATTCTGTAGTGAGACAGGACACCATTGCTGAAAGGCAGAGCTGCAGAGCTGTTAATTTCTTGGCAACTAGGGTGCAGAGATAGGAAGGAGCCAGACCAAGATAGCGACCCCAAAGTGCCTATCTTCAGTGATGGAGCTCCTCTCGATAGGCTTACCTCCTAAAGTTTCCTTCTTAAACTACTCCATAAGCTAGGACCAAGCCTTCTGCACATGAGCCATTGGAAGATGCTCACATCCAAACTGTAACATGGTATGATTTCAATTTATAAACAAATGCCCAAGATGCACATAGTCCTGTTGATACACTAGCAAAGACTAGCAGAAAATACACTGTAAAGGATACAGCTTCCATAGTTTAAAGATACTGTACTTTTCCTTATTATGTAACATCAATATTTTAAATTCTAGTGGGAAGAACTGTCAGTTAAAAGTTATGAAATGCTGAAACATCATAGCAATCTCTGAAACATAAGTACCCAAAAATATCAGTACTACTAAAAATTTCCAAATCAATTACTGTTCTGTTCATATAACTGGAAGAAAAGGGGGAAGGCTTTATTATCTCCACTGAACAATGAGAAGCCCAGATCAAGACAGCAACATTCTGACACAGTTGCTAACACCTCATGGTGAGACCTTGGCTCAGGGAACACCTCTACACAAGTGAGAACTTGCACAGGTGAAATCTCAGACCAGGTGAGTCTTCAGTTCGGGTGTGCTCCCAACAGGTGAAGCTTCAGAACAGGTGATATCTTAGGCCTGGCAGGGCTTTAGCTAAGGTGAGCCCTCAGGTCAGGTAAAGCCCCAGGACATGTGAAGCTACAGCACAGATGAGATTTAACAGGTGAGGGACCTTCCTTGCCCAGGTGACACCTCCATGAAAGTAAGACATGAGAACTCTATCCTCCATGACTCAGCTTTCCTGGTCTTTTAAGAATGGATCTCTACTTTAAGCAACAAATCTCTAGTTTTCCCAGAAGTCTTACTTGTAAATCCCTAAACTCAAATATATTCCTATAAACGAAATGAAACACCTGGACACCGTTTGAAGGCATGCCACTCATCTTCAGACATGGAAGGAGGCCCCTCTCTCCATTAACTTTCTCTGTTCTGTGTAGGGTTCAGTGGTTAGAAGGGAGATTGAAGCCCAAACTGTAGTGGATGTAAACATGTTTTTGTTTTTATCCCAAGTGTGGGATGTGAAATAGACTTGTGTAAGGATGTGTGGTATTTTTCTGCTGAAAACAGACTTTTGAGAGAACAGCTGATGTTTCTTCACTGGAAGAAGAAATGCCTCTCTCAGGGCCATGGTCTTTACCAAATAATAAATGTCCTAGTACGGACTCTGAGAGGATATATATACGCCCAAAACAAGAGGTGGGGCTCTTGGCTGTTAATCACTCCACTTCAAGACACTCTTAGAGGGAACCGCTCCAGCGAACACTTCAAAGCTCTGGGTTGCATCTGCTGCTCTGGGTTCCAGTGGCTGTGGTTGCAGTTACCTTCACTGAAATGTTGGTTTGCTGTTTGACTGGTTTGCTGGAATCCTGTTGACGACATCAGTAGAATAGCTCCGAGGAATTGAATCTAAAAAAGGTCTATTTCTTCTGTTCCTACTAACTTCTCTTCTCTCCTATGTATGGTAAGTGGGTTGGAAGGGAGGTATAAGCATTAAAGAATCCCAAATAAAGTAGATTTGAAAAAGTTTAAAGTGTACAGGTGGTGCCCAAGTGAAACAAAAACATGTTTACATCCACTACATCAGACATCCCATCTGCCTGCTCCAATCCATGGTACTGTCCATCTCTGGTCTCTACAAACCACATGCCAACATCTCAGGCCACTCCATGCTCTTAGTGATGTCCATAGTGGGCTGGCCCCATGGCTAACTGGCCTGCAATAAGTCTGAGCATCATGGTTGAAGCATGTGGCTGAAGAGAGAGCCACTTAATCTCACAGCACCCAGGAAACAGAAAGCAACAGGAAGAGACCCAGAACAAGATTCCTTTCATAGGCTCAGCCTTAGTGACCCAGTTCCTTTTATCGACCCAGACTCGACCTTTTATCATCTTCCGATAACATCACCAGATAATGGATCCACAAAGGCATGAAATCAGAGTCCCCAAGATCCAATCAGCTCTCACTAATTGGACCTATCATGTGGTAGTAGAAACTACAAAGATGCTGAAAACTACAGTGCATAGAGGTGTCCTTGGAGGCCACAGGCACCAGATTCTTAGAATCTAGAGTTACAGGTAGTTGTAAGCCTTCCAGTATGGGAGCTGGGGACTGAATTCAGATGTGTTCTGTGTAATGGTGTGTATGTGTATATACATATATATATATATGTATATATGTGTGTGTGTGTGTGTGTGTGTGTGTCTGTGTCTGTGTGTATGTGTGTGTATATATATATATATATATATATATATATATATATATATATATATATATACAGATAGCCCAAGCTGGCCTCAAGCTCACACTTTCTCTGCCTCAGGGTAATTGCACCTATAAATTAGAATTTGCCACAGCAGTCAGGACAACCTCCACAGGCCCCTAACCCTGACACTACTTGACTGCCTAGCTTCCTTCCTCCATGCCTTCCAGGCTACCTTTCCTCTCCTCCTCTCCCTGTCAATTCAGCCTTTGAAAGCTCAGAATTGATCTCTCTGTCTCCTGTGGGATCATGTCACTTTCCAGTATATCCATGTTACATGTACATCAGTGTTTTTAGTGTGGATTTCAGCCTCATTTTCTACTCCAAGAGTCTCACCAAAACTGTGCACTGATAAACATGGATACAAAAGGCCAAAACAAAACAAACAGAAAGAACCAATCACACACATACACACAGCACACACACACACATACCCTGTGCAACCTTCTGTTAAGGAAATTGAATTATTTGACTCTTACCTTTTTAAAATTGAGAAACAGTTTCTTCTTTGTGGTTCTCAGGAGTGGGCTCGTGAGCAGCAAGTCAGGTGGATGTTCTCTGAAATAGGCACTGTTCGTCATTGGCAGGATGAACCAGAATGTCTCTTGAACATGCAAAACACACACTTTCTTCTTCATGTGATTTTTCTAACTTTGGCCCCTCTTCACTGGTGTGAATAATCTAGCAGAAGGCTTCTCTCTCTTCACTTTTATTTTTGAAATTTCATTTATTTATATATTTGTGTATGTGTGTGAGAGAGCACATATGGAGGCTTGTGAGGGCAGTTTTGAGGGTTGATTGTCTATTTTCACCATGTGGTTCCTAGGCATGGGCCTCAGGCTCTCAGGCTTGGCAGCAGTTGCCATATCGCTAGCCCACCAGAACTCTGAGTGATGTCCAGGAAATGGGCTCCAGGGAGCCAGTCAGCTCACATGTGGCCTGAGTTGTGCCTATGGACAGAGAATGAACTTGGGTCCAGATCCTAAAAATCTCTTTGTCTAGCACAGAGGAAGCTTAAGTGTGCAAGTCAGTATTATTAATCGCTAACTTTATTCAACTTCTTTTTTAAAAAGATGATATTATCCAAATGTGTATGTGTATCTACATGACATATGCACACAAATGCTCTTCATTTGCGAGATAAAAGGGGAAATGTATTTAGAAGTAGTGTCAGAGTTGAAGAGTTGGGTTCATTTCTATAATTATGAGCTAATTTTAACACAGCATTTCCTGGTAGCCAGAGCAGAGCAGAAGCAGCTCAGTGAACAGCTGTTTCTCACTGCAGAAGAGAAAGGCATGCTAATAACCATGCCAGCCCCAGGGGAAAATCAATCATTTAGTTTTGCAGTGCTGCGGACAAAACCTCAGACTTGACATGTGCTAGACAAGCTCTCTACCCCTGAGCTACACTCCAGCGAAAAAAAGGTAATTTTAAAAGATTTTTTGATACATATTTTGTTTATATAAAATGTGAACATTGGATATGCATTAGTGATGCTTGGAATTTCAATAGTGATAATATTCCAGATTCCAGGGTTTGTTTGTTTGTTTGGTTGGTTGGTTAATTTTGCTTTATTTTTTTAATTAATGGACTATCCCAACCATTATGTCTAGGCAAGAAAATATGACTTGTTATTCACTTTTGACCCCTAATAACAAATGCTATCTGTTCAAAGGGAAATTCACAGCAAAGAAAGGATGGAAAAGGGAGGTGAGAAGAATGGGGTAAGGAAGAGAGTATGGGAGATGGGACAAAAATGGGGAAGGGAAATGGAAGAGGAGGAAGGGAAATGGAAAGGAGAAGGGGAAAAGGAGATGTGGGAAGGCTAGAGTTGAAGGGGAAGGATGGACAGGAGACTAAAGTGTGGAGAGGGGAAAGGGAGGGCAGAAAAGAGGGTAGGATGAGAAGGAGAAGGGAGAAGAGAAGTGGAGTCGAGGGGAGGAAGAGAGAGGACCAGAGGCACACCACAGATAAAATAATTACTAAATTTTGAAAGACAAACTTTTGTGTTTGCCCAAGCAAGCTTATGAGTTGCTGCTGAACACAGAGATAGAGTCAGCCAGACCTTCACAAGTCTAAATTCTTAGAAGTCAGCCTGGTCTACATTGAAATTTCCAAACTAGCTAGGGCTATGTATAGTGAGATTCTGCCAAGGAGGAGAAGGAAGAGAAAGAGGTGGAGGAAGAAGAGGAAGAGGAGGAAGAGGAGGAAGAGGAGGTAAGTGTACAGAAAGAGGAGGAGGAACAGGAACAGGTAAAGGGAGAGAAAGAAGAGGAGAAATGGAAGAAGAAGGCAGTAAAAGGGAGGGGGCATTTAAATAGGGTCTAAACTCCAAGTTCCTAGGAGTAGCCTGAAACAGGACTTGTAGCCACCAACATGTCCCCTCATCTTGAGAGAACTTTTAGGGCACAGGAAGAGAGAGCGAACTCTCATACAGGAGTCTGATTAAAGTTTTTCCCAGTTGAGAGGCAGTAACTCTTGCATAAATAACATCTGCAGTAAATGCTGAAGACTGAATGAACAGTCTTTTAGTATAGAGATATTCTCTGCTAACATAACCATTAACTAGGCTTCAGGCCCAAAGGTTTGTGACTTTGAATATGGCCCATTTCTCCTTCTTCATGCTTACTCTGAAGCTTGTACTACCTTCTTGTATCCTTCTGGTTTGCTCATTTGCCTTAGTTCTTGCTCCTGCTGGTGCCACTCGGGACTGCCAGGTAATTCCATTACACTCCCGACCCATCCTTTGAAGATGGCAACTTTGAACCCCACTAAAGTAGGATATAGGGTGGTAGTAGGAATGGAAAGGCAGTTTACAGTGAGAGTCATCTTTGATAAGAAACATCTATGTTCTCAAATGTCTTATTTTCCCTCTGAGATCCCCTCTTTCTCTTGACCCTCCTGCTTAGGCTCCTCTTAAAATATCTTTACTAAACTCTAATTCTGCCTCATACTAGCTAGTTCTAAAATCTTTTTGTACTTTGAAGCCACTGTCCATGGTTTGGCCTAGCTAGAGGTCCTTGGAAATCTAGGGAACTCCTCAAGCTGCAGAGGTTGACAGTGGGACGCTGTGCTTCCTGCCTTTGCACACAAACACTGAAAATCACAAAAGGAAGACAGTGGTTAAAACAACATTGTGCCAGCCAAAGTCTGGTGAAATTATTTTCCCCAAGATCTTGGAAATGAAAGTCCATGGGGTGTGGGGCTCTGAAGTCCATGGGCCATGAGGTTCTGAAGTAATTTGTGTGGTAATCATACCTACAAAGAGGCAGAAGGAGAAATGGACAGCTGCCTAAAACTATCAACTGCCATCTTCCCTATGCAGCACACAACGCTAGTCAGAAAGTGTACATATGAGGGCATGAGGATCAGCAAACACACGGAAAGAATTAACAAGATGAGGGGAAATACTAAAATACACAGAGAGAACATACAGCACCAGAGAAGACAGGAAATCAAGATGATCAAGCCTTAGAAGCAGAGAGGACATGCCTCCTGGAGGTATGTATAACTGGGAAATAAATAGACTTCTTGCAGTAAGCCAAGCACAAGTGATGCGAAGGAATGGGAATATAGCAGTTCAAGTTGACACGGTCTGCCAGAATAGAAGTCAAACGGACAAAAGGGATTGGGAATGTAGCTCAATGCTAGGGTGCTTTCCTGGTGTGAGAAACAGTGGTCATGATAAGAGCACTGAGAAGTCTGAGAAGCCAAAGCAAAACAACTTATGTTAGGGTTTTACAAACTCCAGTGTCACCTTAGATTGACAGGCATGAAGAGTGAGCACAGAGAATAATCTTAGCCCTAAGGCACACAGGACCACTCTGCCCTGTTTTACATACACATTATCTGGGTCTTATCTTGACCTCTGTTGCTTTTATTTTATTTTTTCAAAAAAAGCTATGGTTTGTGATGAAGCTTACCAGATACATGATCTTGCAGGTAAGTTTTGCTGTTAATCTTTGTCTGCTCCAAACTTCCAGCTTGAAACAACAGAACTCAGTAGAGTTTGTGTGTGGAGGGACTAGGGTTCAGACCTACACTGGTTTCAGATACCTTTGAACATTTATTGCCAGATTATTTCTAACGTAAGTATGCACAAGGCCCTGGGTTCAGTTCCTAGCATACACACACACACACACACACACACACACACACAGAGAGAGAGAGAGAGAGAGAGAGAGAGAGAGAGAGAGAGACACACACACACACACACACACACAGAGAGAGAGAGAGAGAGAGAGAGAGAGAGAGAGAGAGAGAGAGAGAGAGAGAGAGAGAGAAAGACTCAGAAATAACTCAGAAGAGCCATGGACCTATGTTTCAGTTTCAAAGAATGCACCAAGAACTCACTACCACTATGTAGCTGAACTGGCATGCCCCAAACTGCCAATAAATACCAAATGTTTAGTATATGCCCATAGAAATACTACTTTCAGTCTTAATCAGAGGAGCTTCTCTTTGCAGTGAATGGTAGAAGTGAATGCAGACTCAAGGCCATTCTAGGGGCTGAAAATCAGTGACAATTAAGTGCTTAGCATTAAACTTTTACTCCACTAGATCTAAGGCTCAGGGAACACCAAAGCAGGGGTGGTGGGGAGAATGTTAGAGCTCTGAGACAGACCGAAGGGCTGAGACATTCCATTTTCTTGGCAGGGCATTGCTATTACTAACATAAGCTCACAGCAGCTATGGGCATCTGCTCTTGGGCTTCATAAGATTCATTTGTGTGAAAAGGACAATCTTCACGGCCTACAAAGGATCACATGAACAAATTAAAGAAAATTCTTTTTGCAAAAAAAAAAAAAAAAGGGAGGGGCAAAATGTCCAAAACTTGGCTAGGGAGCCTGTTCAAGCAAGATGGCATTTGTCTTTCATCTCTGATGTGGATAGTGACTGAGTTTTATGTCATCCCTGAGAGCTTGACTTTACAAACAAACATCATTGACTGAAGCATACATAGTGGGAGAGGGAGGGTTAGGAAACATGGGCCTTTGTTGAGCAAACTATTTGAGGTACAAAAAAAGATGTTTCTCATAATTAGTCAACTATAAATAAATAAGGGGTTTATGGGGCCCCACCTCTTGATATGGAATTATCAGTTACAGATGAATTCTAAGAGAAGGGCCGTAATTGTCTTCAGTTGTATAACCACAGGTGAACCCACCAGGCTGCCATGGACAAGCTCAAACCCAGGTTCATAGAGAAGATTTAGTTGAACTCACAAAGCAAAACAAAAAGACATGAGTGTAGCCAAGCTACTGTACAGAAGAGGGCATTTGGCCACAGTGAAAGGGAGATAGGACTGGGGAGGGAAAGAATAACCAGAATACATTTATATACATGTATAAAATTGTCAAAAATAAAAATTATTTTACTAAAAGGATCCACAAGATTCACTGCATGAAGACAGCCTCATAAAATATAATGAGGGTACCCTGGAAGCATCTATAGTACACAAAGAGATCTAGAGGGACATAATTACAAACTATCTCTGAAATACAGTAAGGAGAAAATGATGTATCTCATTAGTTATCAGGCTTTCATTTCTGTGACAGACTATAAAAGAAAGCATTTTAAAAGAAGAGACTTTTTTGTTCATGGCTTTGTAGGTTTTTAGTTCATGGTCTTCTTGCTCCACACTCTGTGCCTGAGGCAAACGGCACAGTGGCATGAGGGCCTAGAGAGCAAAGCTGTTTATCTCATGATGGCTAGGAAACAGAGAGAGCATGCAAGGATTTCTTCCTGCTACCTTTGCTTTATTCAGGGCTCCACCACTTGGATAGTGCTACACCCCTTGAGGGTCTCTCCCTGCTCAGTTGCTGTTCTACAAAGGAGCTGTCTCACAGACACACTAGGAATGAATTTCACCCCATGGCATCTCTCAAAGCAGTCAGGCTGGTCATGATTAATCATTGGGCAATCTTGGATCTTATAACATTTCAAGACAAACTGCATTGAAATAAGATGTTGTAATAAAGTATGATGTATTTTCATACATCATACAATACTTTAGAGTAGGAACGTGAGAGCTGAACACGTGGCTTGGTGAGTAAGAGTGCTTGCTGTGAATGAATGAGAAAATGAGTTCAAATCACCAGCATTCATGTAAAAAGATTGGCATGGCCACCTGAATACCTGTAACTCTAGTACTAGGGATGGGGGCGGGGCAAGACAGGAGCATCTCTAGGGCTTAATGCTGCCAGCTCAGCTCCAGATTCAGAGACAGACCCCATCTAAGAGAATACAGTAAAAAGTAATAGAGCAGGACAGCTGATGTCCTTCTTTTTCCACAGTATGCTTGTACACAGATATATGCACTCACATACACATAAGTACATGTATGACACACACAGACACACATACAAACAGTGACATGAGTAAGTAAACTCATCTAGAAACTGCAGGGCAAAGATCTATGTTGTCCTAACATTTCTTAAGGAAATGTTAACAATTATCAGTTCATCCCAGGAAGGGAAATAGAGACAGACCAAATAAACATCCTCACCACAGCCTAGCTCAGTGAAACAGTGAATTTATTTGGGCTTACTTATTAGATCATGGGCAACTTTGGGGCACCTAAATCCCTGAAGAAAATCTCTCTCTTCCAGCACCTGTCAACTGCTTATAAAATGCCAGGACAAGGGGCTGGGCAGGACTCCTTTGAGCCCCTCTTTCTATGTTAGAATGTTAGTGGGCCCACTGTGGAATTAGAGTTGCTTAGAGTTCTAATGGGGCATGACCACATCACTCCCAGAGGACAGCTTTCCACTAGCAGGAAAAAGCAATCAAGTCTAAATACAATGTTTAAGAACAGGAAAGAGATTGAGGATTTAGCTTAGTAGTAGAGCACTTGAACCTTAGGTTCCATGCTGAGCACTGGGGAAGAAGGGAAGGGCAAAATTATGAAAAATACCTACCCAAAACAAAGGAAGTGAAAAGAGAGAAAAGAAGGGAAGAAGGGAAGGATGGAAGAAGGAAAGAAAGGAAGGAAGGAAGGAAGGAAGGAAGGAAGGAAGGAAAGAAGGAAGGAAGGAAGGAAGGAAGGAAGGAAGGAAGGAAGGAAGGTCATCACATGAAAATATGTTCCTATGACTTCTAATAGAGCAAAATGCCCAGTGGGGGAGGGGAACTGAACGTGCTAGCTAGGTTGCTGTTAACAGTTAACTTGACACAGTTGACTGTTAAAACTAACCACCATATGTGGCTCAGACTTACACAGGAAGCACTGCAACCCTGCTGAGCCATCTTTCTGGCCCTCTCAGTCTTTTAAAGAAAAAGATTTATTCATTCACATTAATTATATGTGTATGTTGTACAACTATGTACATATGAGGGCAGCTGCCTGATGAGTCTAATAGGTGTTATATCCCCTGTAGCTGGAGTTACAGGCATTTGCGAGCTTCCAAATGTGCATAATAAGAGCCCAAATGTGAACTTCTATTTAGAAAAAAAGCACGTGCTTTTAACTGCTGTGCCGTCTTTCCAGGCCCTGTTATAGTTGTCTTTTAAAAGCACATCCTGGTGGTGAACAGCTCAGTTGATGGTGTGCTTACTTATGCCCCAGGTTCCATCCTTAGTACTGCAGGAAACCTGTGGTGCTGCACAGACACTGCGTGTGGTGGTTTGAATGAGACTTGTTCCCATAGGTTCATCTGTTGGAAAGTTTGGTTCCCAGATAGTGGAAACGTTTGGGAAAGATTAGCAGATGTGGCCCTGTCACTCAGCAGTAATATGTTTGCCTACCAGGAATGACACCTTGGATTTAATCCTTTGTACCCACAAAAAGTGAATCAGATACTTCTGTACATGCACATGCTCACACACCCTGGTACACACATTTGCATGCACGTGCACACACGCACTTATGCAGATATATATACATGCAGACATGCACCACACATACAAATGTCAACACACATGAAAACTATTGATTGTTAGTAATCAAAGGCCCACAAGACTGTAATGCCACACACCTACCTATCTTTGGGAATGAACAAATATTGGGAAAACACACAGCTAAAGTTCTCAAACATTGTTAGTGGAAACAAAGTGAAAAATTGTTCTAGTATTTGTTAATGTTATTTGTATACAACTGTGTTTGTTTCTCAATTTCTCTCTTATCCTGGGTATCACACAAATAATTGAGACTCTATTATTGAGTCTCAATTATTTGAGACTCTATTATATTATTTAAACAAGCTCCATAGCACAAGAACTGAGTAGTTATTACTCTATTCCTAACCCTCTAAGCTAATTTGCCTTCTTCCAGCTTACATCCAAGAAATATTGGAGCTTTGTAGCTTTTCCTGTTCCATCTCTCTCTCTCTCTCTCTCTCTCTCTCTCTCTCTCTCTCTCTCTCTCCTGATATCTCTTGGACCTCTCCCATGGTTGAATCCCCTACTTCCTCTTCTAACTCCTCCTCTTCCTGGCTGGCAGGAAGTCCAGCCATATTCTCTCCCTGATCAGAGATTGGCTATAAGCTGGTTTATTGACACAGCAGGGGACAAATGGGAGCAGTGTTTATACAATATTGGGACAGGAGATTCTCAGATCAAGTATAGCAACCAGATATGGGGCGGAGACTATTACAGAAATCAGCTTTTGAATTACACGGTAACCCTATGCCTACAAATATTTATTTATTTTGGATTCTGCATGTTTTCAAGCATGCACAAAAGTGTGTGTGTTGTATATACATGTACATATATATGTACACACACACATACAATGCAGATGTCAGAGAAGACTATCAAGTGTCTTCCTCTGTAGCTCTTCACCTATTCATTTTTCATTTGTGGAATTCTCTCACTGAACCTACAGGCTTCTGAATTTGCCAAGCATGACTGGCCACTGAGCTCCTAGAACCTCCTAGTCTCTGCCTCCTAATCTTGAGGTTACAGGTATGCTCAGTCACGCTTAGCTTTTGTATGGATTCTTTATGTGAGTTCAGATCCTGGTACTTGTACAACAATGTGCTTACCCACCACGTCATCTCTTCTCCCCAGTTCTGATGTTTTTTCCCTAAACTAAATGTACATAGCAATTCCAATTCCATGTATTTACCATAGAGAAACAGACAGACCAGCCCAAAGGCATAGTTGTACAGCTGTGTTGATGGAAGCCTTATTGGTGATAACCAAATGTGAAGAAATACCTGGAATCTACCAATTAGAAGAATAGGTTCAGAAAAGGGTACTGAGAGGTACAATGTCATAAATTATCTAAAAAAAATTAAATGTGCTGCGTGGGGGAAAATCTCTAAATCAGTTCTTGTAGTACGTGTTATACAGTGGGGAAACTAATCTACTATAGAAATCTGTGAACAGATCTTTGCTAGTTCAGTAGGATAGGGAAGTTAAGAACATGTGTAGGGCCACAGTAGCTTCTGTGACACATAAGAACATGAATTTGATAAATCTTGTAGAGATTTACTTCACATGGAGAAAATGAAAACACAAAGAACTCTAAGCAAATATTGAACCCAGAATTGTTGCTGTATGCTGGGGTGTTAGAGATAAAGTATACCAATGTCTTCAGCTCAGTTTGAAATCTAGCCAAAACTAAGACGGATTGGTGGCTGGCTGCAGGCACAGATGAATGGGTAGATGGGCAGATAAAGCAAGTGCAACAGAATGTTAATTGCAGAATCTAAGGGCTTTGAAAATTGGTGTTTCCTAACTTTTATGCAGGTTTGAAAAGGGTCAAATGATTTTCAAAACAATATAATCAATGAGGAAGCTACAAATAACATACAGAGAGGAGGAAAAGGGTAAGTGAATTAAATCTTTATTTCTGATGTCAGTATGCATCATCTCAATTGGAAAGCTGGGTAGATTAGGATCCTGTCATATAGGGCAAGGAAAAGGGAAGACAAAGGGGTTCAAAAAGATGCTGCAGAAAAAAAATAATCTTCTAGTCACAACAGGGATGCACCCTGCTCACTGCTTTTTACAATAACTGGTTTTACCTTTATTTTTTAAACCATAAAATGTATTACTTTGATATATTAAAAAAAGAGCACTCACAAATGCCTTGGACTCCAAACTCATTTCTCATCTCAGGACCACCAGTGATCTCTGCCTAGAGCTCTCCCTGTCCACTCTCTAAGGCTGGATTGATTGATGATGTTGAGAAATGTTACTGCTGGAAAGAATTTAGATCAGAACCACTTTTATCTCATGTCAAGAGTTTGAGCTTTCTGACTGTGTGGTATCCGCCAGGTGAAGTGTACAGCCGAAAGTGCTCAGATGAATTCGAACACACCCCACTCTTGGGGAAGGAAGAGAGGAACCCATGGACAGCAGAGTATACATCAGATATTAATCGATTTGCAAAGTTCTTCCCATACTTCCAAAATGAGGCAGCTGCACAGCACAGCAATTTAGGAGTTAGTGCTCTTCTCAATGGAAATAGATTTGCTCATCAAGTCGCAATGCCCTGGGTTCTTGCAGGAGATGGATTTGATCTGAATTGTCTGTGTGTTCACTTGAGAGATGTCTATGCTGAACACATTGCTTCTTGTCACTGGTTCTGGGGCACTAAAAGCTGAGCAGTCATTAGCTAGGGAGTTTCCTGTGTTTGCTGCTCTGGTTCAGGGAGCTGGCTTCCACCAGGACAGGGAAATGAATTGCCATAAAGATGATCATTTTTCATCCATCCCTCTGTATGTTTATCTAACCAGCATTGATTAAAGTCATATTAAAGACCTCATTGTGTGAGTTCAGAAAACTCTCAAAGACAGACAAAAATCTCTGCCTTTGAATACTTTCCTTTTAATATAATTCTGGGTTCAAATGCTATAAAGGAAATGATTAGGATGCCTAAGTTAGAGAGAGTCTGAGAACAGGATTTAAAAGCAAAAAATCCATATTGCCTGTGTGCTTGCTAAGAATGATACTGGGAGCCTGTGCTCCATGGAGTTGACTTTTGGCAGGCTTCCATTCTAAGAGTCTAGTCCTCTTGGCAGAGCATTGAGTAGGCATAAAGTGGCATCAGTCACCACTGTTAGCAAGCAGCTGACAGCTGCCAGGACACAGAAGGAAAAATAGTCCATTACTAGGGCCCTCACTAATGCCCTGCTTCTGAATCTCTTTTCTGGTCAGGTCACTGGCCCGATTGCAGTCCTTCTGTAGCTTCTTTACCTGTGAAAATAAGGAGGGGAATAGGGTGAAAGTGGGAGGGAGGGAGGAAAGGGAGGATACAAGTGATGGGATAACAATTGAGATGTAATCTGTATAAATTAATAAAATTAAGTTAAAAAATAAAAATAAAAAAAGAAAACATCTTCTATCTCAAAACAAGGTTCCTTTGCATCTCCAGTACCACACTTTCTGCCTGGAATTGCACATCCACGCCAGGCTCAGCTACAAATGACGTGTGCTCCCTGAACAGAAAGCCACCAGTGTTTTGTGCTTCCTTTTACTGTACCTTCATGTCATATACTGACATCTGAGTCTTCTACTATGCCTGTAGTGATCTGTCTCCTAAGACCTTAGTTATCTGAGAACAGATACTAACTTCATGTACCCCTAGTTTGGACTCTGAGAGCAAGCTTCCCAAAATCCCTGCTTTCTTATGTCCGTCATTTTCCTCTTGGAAAGAGTTTTTGGTAACTATGATGAAACAGGATGACTTGGGAAGACAGTCAGGACAAAAACTTAAACAGGGCAGGAACCTGGAGGCAGGAGCTGAAGTCTAGATCATGGATGGGGTGATGCTTATTGGCTTTCTCTTTGTGGTTTTCTCAGGAGCACCAGCTCAGGATGGCTCCATCAACAATGGGCTAGACCCTTCTCAGTGAATCACTCATTAAGAAAATGCCCTACAAATTTGGGTATGTTGTTCCTTCATTTTCACTGAATTTCAGGAAGTCCTTAATTTCTTTCTTTATTTCTTCCCTGACCCAGGTGTCATTTAGCAGAGAGTTGTTTAGTTTCCACGTATATATAGGCTTTTTGTTATTTCTGTTGTTATTGAATTGCAGCCTAAGACCACGGTGATCTGATAGGATACAGGGTATTATTTCAATCCTCTTGTATCTGTTGAGGTTTGCTTTGTGACTTACGATGTGATCAATTTTGGAGAAGGTTCCATGGGATGCAGAGAAGAAGGTATATTCTTTCTTGTTTTGGTGAAAGGTTCTATAGATATCTGTTAGATCCATTTGATTCATGGCATTGATTAATGATGTTATTTTTTGGCTTAGTTTCTGTTTCAATGGCCTATCCTTCATTGAGAGTGGGGTGTTGAAGTCTCCCACTATTATTGTGTGGGGATCAATGTGTGGTTTAAGCTTCATTAACAGATCTTTTACAAATGTGGGTGCCCTCGGATTGGGAGCATAGATGTTCAGAATTGTGATGTCATCTTGGTTGACTTTACCTTTGATGAGTACGAAGTGTCAAAGTGACAGCCTACAGACTGGGAAAAGATCTTCACCAGCCTTACGTCTGACAAAGGTCTAATATCCAAAATATATAAAGAACTCAAGAAATTAAACACCACCAAACCAAATAACCCAATTAAGAAATGGGGCTTGGAACTAAACAGAGAATTCTCAACAGAGGAATATCAAATGGCTGAGAAACACTTAAAGAAATGCTCAACCTCCTTAGTCATCAGGGAAATGCAAATCAAAACAACTCTGAGATTCCATCTTACACCCATCAGAATGGCTAAGATCAAAAATTCAAGAGACACTACATACTGGTGAGGATGTGGAGAAAAATGAATACTCCTTCATTGATGGTGGGAATGCAAACTAGTACAGCCACTTTGGAGATCTATCTGGTGCTGTCTCAGAAAACTGGGAATAGGGCTTCCTCAAGACCCAGCTATTCCACTCCTTGGAATATACCCAGAAGATGCACCAGCACACAACAAGAAACTTTGCTCAACTATGTTCATAGCAGCCTTATTCATAATAGCCAGATCAAGGAAACAGCCTAAGTGTCCCTCAGTAGAAGAATGGATAAAGAAACTGTGGTACACTTATACTATGGAATACTACTCAGCTATTAAAAACAAGGAATTCCTGTAATTTATGGACAAATGGATTGAGCTAGAAGTGGTCATAATGAGTGAGTTAACCCAGAAGCAGAAAGACTCAAATGGTATATACTCACTTATATCTGCATACTAGCCCAATGGGCATGTCCCATGAAAGCCTTCACTTACCAGGAAACTGGGACAGAGGAGAGGACATCCTATTGGGACTCTAGATGTGAGAACCATGGGAGAATAGCATAGTAGAAGGATCCAGAGGGTCCTAGAAACCTACAAGAAGAACAGTATGATAGGCAGATTTGGGCCCAGGGGTCTCGCTCAAACTATGGCACCAGCCAAGGACAATACAGGTGGTAAACTTCAAACCCCTACCCGGATCTAGCCAATGGACAGGACATTCTTCACAGTTGAGTGGAAAGTGGGGTCTGACTTTCTCACGTACTCTGGTGCCTCATATTTGACCATGTCCCCTGGATGGGGAGGCCTTGTAGCACTCAGAGGAAGGATAGCAGGCTACCAAGAAGAGACTTGACACCCTATGAGCATATAAAGGGGGAGGAAGTCCCCCTCAGGCACAGTCATAGGGGAGGGGAGTAAGGGGAAACTGGGAAGGAGGGAGGAATGGTAGGAATGGGAGGATATAAGGGATGGGATAACCATTGAGATGTAACAAGAATAAATTAATAAAATAAAAATTTTTTTAAATGCCCTACATCCCTATCTAGGGAGTCAGTTTATCAACTGAGCTTCCTTCCTCTCAGATAACTCTAGCCTGTATCATGGTGACATAAAAATTAGCTGACACAAACTTCCTAATGGGTTAGGCTTCAACAGTCAAGCACTACAGGAGGCCACCATCTCTTTCCAAATAGGATTGCACACATCTTGGTTTTTTATTCTATGAAGACTACTTGTTCAACAGTACACTTCCCACAGTAACTGGTTTTTATCTTAAGAACAAAGAAGTAAGTTACAGTTTCCTGACAGTCATTGGTGGCTCTACCACTTTGCCGCTTGAGTTGGATGTCACCTCAAGCATCAGTTTAAAATAAGACAAGATTGGAGATGGGTGCTGTCACTTGCTCACTTGCAGGAAATCCTTCCCTTATCTGTTACTGGGTGAGTAAGGGATACTGGATAGAAAGGATGGCAAAAGCCTGGCAGGTGCAATGTTCTAAAGTTCAGAGGGGAACTTGGGTGTCCTGTTTGATGACTCTCTGCCTTCTTCCCTTGAGACAAGGGTCTCTCACTGAACCCAAGTCTCATTGTATTGGCTGAACAGCAAGGCCCAAGGAGCCACCTCTCTCTACTCCTCACAGTATTAGGGTTACAGACACGTGTATGGCTATACCCAGCTGTTGAGGATTGAATTTAGGTTCTCAAGCTTGTGTGCACAAATGAGTGCAACACATACACACACACAAACACACACACACACACACACACACACACACACACACACCACTCTTATTCACTAAGTTATGTTCCCAGCCCTTATCCTATTATTTATTAATAGTGAGTTAATAGTCAGTAGAATACTGATATTGTTTTTTAAACATCTAAATTAGAATCAGTTAGCTCTGTCTTCCTGAAGCCAATTGTGTTATCTAGAGTTGCTGTAAATATATAAGCTCTAACTTGGAGGTGACATCCTTACAAAGAACATTTGTGAAAGCCATCTTGAATAAGTATGGGCAGGGCCAGGCCAGGCTGAGGAGAGTTTTCTGATTCCAGAATTGACATCTTGCTCAGAATTGATATCTCCCTTGTGGAGCCCAAAGAGCAGGGAGAAGGTGAAGAAAGCACGCAAGCATTTTGGTGCTTTACTACGATTGTTTAGTCCTTTAAGGTTTTACTGAAGAAAATAATTATCTTTGACAGCCAGAGAACCTTCTAGAGCAATAACAGGTGACTGATGAATTTTCAATAGCCCCAGAAACAATTGCAAACAAACAAAAGTCAAAGGCAGTGAGTGACTCTAGTGTGTGTATTCCTGTTAATAAAAAGCTTAAGGTTTCAGTTTGTCCCTCAAATTCGACTGGCTTCCTACAGCCCCCTGTTGAAAGGGCAGGCAGGAAGCTTCTAAAATCACTGGGTGGATGTACTGTGATCAACTAATGATGTCTGTACAGATACAGACTGCATAAAGTAATGTACAAGGAAATTCAAGTACATTACTGAGCAACAATGATGTTGACTGCACTGAGGGAGTTGTTGGGAAAATAAAATCACCTCTAAGTTATTAGTTATATCATTTTCTCTGAAATAAATTATTTTTTCTGTGTTAAGAAATGTGTGTCTTCTGCTGAGGTTGGATAGGTAGAGAGAATTCCAGAATTTCTGGCAGCTGTCTTGCCACTACTGTAGGAAAAGCTACCTAATGATGAGCATGACCCAAAGAGGTCAGAGCAAAGACCCAGAGACTGACTTATGATAGTGTCTGCTCCAGGCTTGTCCCAGCTGTCGCTTTAACAAAGAAACCTACCTTTGGACCCCAGTTATAGAAACCAATTTCCCCTTTTGCTTATTTAAGCCAATATGAATTAGGGGGCTATTATTTGCAAACCAAAGTGGCCTAATAGGCTTCTCTGAAGAGTCTGATGGGGAATACCTTCGAGGTCACTTCATTTCCTTTGACTTTGAGTGGTCTTATCTGTTAATGGAAAATAATAAACTTATCTGTACTTGTTTAATAGGATTGCTGTAAAGACCAGCTAAGATAATAGATATTAAAGTTCTTTGCAAAATGTGTGTGGAATTTTACAATTTAAATTCCAGTGTGTGTGTGTGTGTGTGTGTGTGTGTGTGTGTGTGCATGTACAGTGTGGGAAGAGCAGCATTGTCTTCTGTATACATTCTGTATATGTTACCACATGTGTTTTGTTTGCCATATGCATATGTGTAAGGGATGTGTGTAGTATACAGAGTATTCTGTATGCAGTGTGCATCTATGTAGGCTGATGTTTGGAAGCTGTTTGTCTATGGTGTGGTTTAATTTATGTATGTATGTGTGGTGTGTGGTACATGTGGCATATGTGGTACTTGTGGTTTCTGTGTGTATTTTATGTAGTGTGTGATATTTGGGAATGTTATGTGTGTGGTATTTGGGATACATATACTGTATATATTTCTTGTGTGTGTGTGTGTGTGTGTGTGTGTGTGTGTGTGTTTGGTGAGTTTTGTGTGTGACATATTCTAGGGGAGAGCATTGGGTGATGTGCATGTAGCTTATGAGGATAGTCCTTACTTTTTTCTTTTGTTTTGTTCTTTAATTTTGGAAGCTAACCCACAGAATACCTCATTATTATATTCCCCATTAATTACAGTAAATTACCTCTCTTTTAGAACACATCTGATTCTCCAAAAGCTATGTCTGTGTGACCGGACACTGTCTCTGCACATACTGTCTTTTGGTCATGTTTTCGCACTATGAACTTTTGACTGCACTCAGTGATATCCTCCTTCTGCTGCCACTGCCCCCACCATTACTCATCACGATGGAACACACTTTTTCTCTAATTTTTAGCTTCCTTTTTGCCTGGTAGCATGGTGTGAATTCCCGCATTCTCAGAGAGCCTCTGTGGCCTCAGTCCTGGCTGTCGCTTTGCTGCCGATTTTGAGTGTTAATGCCCTGACAGCTGTCCTGCTGGTCTGATACTTGGCTTCCATGTGGTGCTTTCCAAGGCTTTGGTACCTTGTAAATGACAAGAAGAAACATCCTGAGCTCTTTTCCTACCACTTAACATCTCTTCTGGTTTGCGACTCAAAGATGAAGTCTTTAAATTACAAACACAAAAGAAGCATATAATAACTCAAAAACAGGAATAGTAATTACAAAATAATCTGAGTTTTTAAAAGAATAATTTTAAAAATATATTTTATTAATTTATTCATATTACATCTCAATTGTTATCCCATCCCTTGTATTCTCCCATTCTTCCCTCCCTCCCATTTTCCCCTTACTCCCCTCCCCTATGACTATGACTGAGGGAGACCCCTACCCCTGTATATGTTCATAGGGTATCAAGTCTCTTCTTGGTAGCCTGCTATCCTTCCTCTGAGTGTCACTAGGCCTCCCCATCCAGGGATTTTTATATTATGTATCCATAGTTCAGTGATTTGTCCATTGTAATGTTGCATTGAGCTGTACTACTGAGCCACATGGTAACCCCTCACTGGGGCATGTTCTTTATTGCCTAGCCACAACTCAGTCCTCTCCACGAGTTCTTGCCACTAGCTTCTTCAGTTTGTGTTACATCTTCTTTTATGCCATAGTTTGAGAGGACATTCTGTTTACCACATCAAATTGCCTTGCTAATCTCAGTTCTCTTGAGCAGTAGCAGCTGCCCCACATGTACTGTCTCAAAGCGGCATGAGGAGACTCTCCTGAAGTTCCAAAATCTGGAGGGGATAGCACTGTACACACCACAGAACCAATTTTCACCGAAAGTCTGATATTTGTAGTCATTTCAAGTGCTGTTAATGGTGTCTTATTCATCCAGCCTTCCCCACTATTGCTGGTTTTCCTCTCTTACACTCTATCTTCTTCTTTGTAGCCTAATTCTGACAAGGACCTGAAGTGTTAATCAGAACAATTAGACTGCCCACCCCTTCTCTCTTCCCTCCTTCCCTCTCTTCCTTCCTCTTTTTTTCTCTTTTCTTCCCTCTAATTTCTAATCTGGCACATCACATGCTCAAACTTCACTTCCATCCCTCACATGGTTATTAAGTACAGCTCCAGAAGCAAAGAGCATTCTCCATGATTCTCCTCCTAGAGGAGGATTGAATTCTCAAGAATTTCATAAGAACAGGGAAAAGTACCAGGGAAATGACCTGACTCTCATTATCTCTAGCAAATGTTAGCTGTCATTACTGCTGCTAGTGTTGTACACAGGAGCTTTTTGTCTATATTGGATTGCCAAGTAAGAAAATAAGTGACAGAATGAACAAATTGATGGTGGGCTGGGGAGCATCCACAAGTCCAAGAGGCTTTTGGGAAAAATTAGAACCTCCTATCTGGGCCCTTCATGTTTGACTGGCTGTTCTTACTGAAAGATTCTCAGTCATCTTGGGAGCTACATCTCCTGCATCCCATCTTATACACAGGAGCACTGACTCCTGGGAATAAGACTGTATTGCAGCTTCCTTTCAATTGAGGCTCAGGAGCCTCAGGAGGTAAACAAAAGGTCCCATGGCTGGGCAAATAGAAACACTGAAGATTACCTGAACACCCTCCCCAGCAATCTAAACAGAGCAAATAGCAGGGGGCAGGGACTCTGAGGCCCTGAAATCAATAGAGGAGTGGAAGTGTCTGCTAGCTATGCCAGAGTCATCACTTGTCACCCAGGTTTGAGTGGGCTTTAGGGTGACTGAGCTGACTTTGTGTCACTCCTGCTCTGTATAAGTAACCCTGTAGTCATGCTTGTGGCTACTTTATTTTGGTCCCTGGCACCCTTCTCCATCCCAATCCCTTCTAACTCACTAACCCTAGGTAGTCAAGAAAGAAGGTTAAAGGAGAGAGGGGCAGAATAAACTTCTTTAGACTGCTTCCTGCCCTTTAGAGACATCAGGTTTCTTGGGATGCAAATGCAACCTTTATCATCACAATACCAAAGACCAATGATCCAGCAATAACAAAAGCAGCAGCAGCTACAGTGGGAAGCAGCATTTATACCCTCAAATTTATCCCTTTCTAAGAATCCCCAGAATTCCAAATGTAAACTATCTTCAGCTGGCAAAACTCACACCCCTGCTAAAGCACAAGTCAAATTATAGTTAGACACTGTGGACAATCTGAAGCAGCCCCATATCCCACATCTGGGATTAAACAAAAACATTCACATAACATAACTGGGGTTTTTTAAGGAAACTGTATAATCCCTTACCCATATTCCTGTAATGATTCTAGTAAAAAATTCATTGGTTCACTAAGTTAGACTTCAGTGTAGTCATACTTTTGTTTAGCTGTTGTTTTCCCATCTTCAGTAAATAGACATGTATGTTAACTCTCCCTGAAAAAAGTCTGTTACACAACATATGACTTTCACAAAAGTAGATGGAACAAACTCCAGATTCATCTCTTAACACTCAGTGGCCTTGAGCTTCTCGTCATACTCCTTTGGACATCAGCAGAGGTTTGTTGTCTTTATTGGCAAGTTGATGGTAGCAATGGTCTCTCCCAACCACTGTGCGTCCTGAGGTAGTGAAATTGCAAGTTCAATGGCTGTCCAGAACACTAAGTGAATACCAGGAGAGTCTTGGCAACTTAGTGAAACCCTGTCCTGAAATTTTTTTAAAAAGTCAAAAGAGGGCTAGGAATACATACATATATATATACATATGTATGTATATATGTATCTCCAAGGGATATAGTGTTTTCCTGGCATACATAAGGCTCTAAAACCTTTATTATAGACAGAGATAAGGAGGGAGGGAAAGACACAGAGAGAGAGAGAGAGAGAGAAAGAGAGAGAGAGAGAGAGAGAGAGAGAGAGAGAGAGAGAGAGAGAGATCATAACAAATATTACATTAAAGTCTTTGAGAAGCCTGGGGCAGGGTGGGGAAAAGGTGGACAAGCTAGTAGCTTGTTATTATAAAGATAGAACAGTGAACAGTCTTTAGCCTCTGGCTGAACTAGTGTTCCATAGAACACACTCTCTAGAATCCTTATTAAATGGTCCCTTCAATATGCAAAACATCAGCTTAGAAGCAAGTTGAATTTATGATAAGTGAGAACATTTTGGACCATACAAGTCTGCAGTAAATGCCAGTTGGAGCCAAAAAGAACAGAACCCCCTTCTGTAATTAGTGCAGCCTTTACAACAGCTTGCACATATCTTTCTGAGAGTTGGAAAATTATAATGCTTGTGACAGAGCTGTGTGCATGTTTGTTGTCAGAGTTAATAAAGCAACTGTTTAATTATTCATATTTGGGCTTAGCTGGAGCTGGGCTCACACATCCCTCTTTCCTCAGACATGGCCAAATTCACTGGCATTTGCGTACAGCACAATGGTAGATGGTGTTATGGTTTGATTTAAAAGTGATTCCCAAACCTCATATATTTGAACCACTGGGCCCCAGCTAGTGATGTTGTTTGAGGAGCTTAGCAGAGGTGAGGTGCAGGAAGCAAAAGCATCTGAGGGTGTAGCCCAGCCTGGCTTCTACTCTCTTTGCTTTCTGCATCTCTGAGACGTGACCAAGACATGCTATGTGATCGTGCTGCCATGGACCACACCTCTCCCCAACCTTGAACGAGTGTGGTCTTTGAACTCTAAGCCACAGTTTTCTTCTGTCTAGTATTTAGCCAAAGGAAATTAACACAGAGGGAGAAAGATCTGGGTTTCTTTCTCCCTGGCTACTAGGAACAATGATTTGTCTCACCCTGAGGAAGCTAGTCATGCCTTAGCCACTAGTGGGAAGATGGCAAAGGTGGTTAGATAGATGGGCCCCTGCTTTTATCTGTTTGCTTTCAAAGAAGTTTGCTTTGGTATGTAACTCAACTATTACTACAGAGGAGTGGAGCTGAAAACAAGAAATTAGGAAAGAGGAGGTAGAATAGAGGAATATTCCTGCCCAAAAGTTTTGCCCAAATTTTGAGGCTAAAGAAAAGCTGAGGTATAAAGCTTGCAAGGGCAGAGGGAAAACTGGGACACCCATCACTTGACAGGGAGACAAAATGAAGTGGGGTGTGGAAGACAGGTAAGTCTTTGTGTCCTACAACGAATGCTTGCAATTGCCAGTTGAATGCTCCTCTTCCATCCTGCTGCTCCATGGCATTCTATTATCCAAGAGACAAAGCTGAGTCATTCAGTGAGGCACTGAAGACCCTGGCTGAAGACAGGGCTTTGCCACCACTGGTCTCTTCCCAGTATTTGGGCCAGCTGGCAGTGCAGAGCTGTTGCAGACAGTTAGTGGGGCTCAAGACTGGCACTGGCCTCATCGCTACTATCTTGAGACAGGGAAGTACTCTTTAAAATAGCAATAATTGAGAAAGAGTTTGTGTGTGTTTGTGTGTGTGTGTGTGTGTGTGTGTGCATGTGCGAGCACGAGTGTGTGTTGTTTACTATTATTACACAGAAGGTTTGTGGCTTTAAATGTTTATGGTTATAGATATATCTACAGATGTAGATGAACCATTTAACTGCTCAGATGTTTTGCTTCACCAGCACCAAAGAGGCCAGTTTAGGATGGAAACATCTGGGGATTACTGGGTATAGTGATCAGCTCATGCCCTGGAGCTATATAGGAATCTACAGAGCATAGGAATCTGCACTTGAAAACTTTAATAACTCTATAGAAACTCACCCCAGATGGCCTAAAATAGGCCCTCCATGGAGAGGGCTCACGTGCATTAGAGAAGCACTTTTAACAGCTTATGATTTTAACATGATATAAACATCTTGGGTGCTAATCATGGAGCTTTCTGGAACAGGCTCAGAAGAGCTGTCCTGACCTTCCCTTCCCTCGCTTCACAGGGTTCCCTCTCATGTGCAGGGCAGCAGAATGAACCTGTATCTTTTCTGTGCATACTTTGGACTTGAGCAATGGGAACTGCCTCCCTAGCCACACATTGCCCGGATGTTACCCATAAAAATTTTGGGAACACAATGCTACTTTGGATGGGCCACCAGCAACATCCATTGAAAGAATGGATAATTCTTTCAAGCCAGAGTCCCTCTCCTGATATTTATCCTTTGTGAAGATATTCAAGTGGTAACACAATGGCCTTCTTCATAGAGAACATTTTCAGAAGTTTATTAATGAAGAAATTTCTTTGGAGACCGAAACTTCTATTTACCTTTTGTGACATTGTTTAAAAGGAGGAAAAAATCTCATTATCTTTCTCTTCCACAGTCTCAGTAGCAGGAGGGAGATATGGCAGTTCCCAAAAGAACTGGAGCTGGGTGTGAGCCAAGATGTCTACTGTGCCTTTAGCAAGCATAGTCTTTAACATGCAGTAACACTCATGATCTCAGAGCCCTGTGATAAGAATATCTGTGACACAGCTGAATACAGAAACACACTTTTAATATAACTTCCTTGTCTAGTATTACACAGAACTCACTAAGTGGTACATTCAGGTGAATTGCCTGAAAAAGTGATTTCAGATTAATTTCTCAGATTTTTTTTTTTTTTTGAGAAAAACACCTAGAATCTAAGGGGTGATGGTTAGCAAGAACAGTCCACAACAGGGCTTGTGTTTGCAGATCAGACACCAGGGAGTGTTTCTTAGATACCACAGTCCATATGGATTCCAGAAAGCTAAAGTTCTTTTCTTGTTTCCCTGGAGATTCATAAGGAAAATACCCTCTACTTTTTCATATACATATATGGAAATTTTATTATAATTTATTAAATGTTACCCCCTCACTTGTATCTTCCTGTTCCCATGCTCACTCCCTCTTCTGCCCAATTCCCTCTCCTAGACCTCCGACAGAAAGGGACCTCCTCCCCCACTATATGACCACAGCCTATTAGGTCTGATCTGGATAGCCTGTTTCCTCCTCCTCTGTGTGCCTCTGGACCGCCCCACCAAAGGGAAGTCTCCACTTTTATACTGATACTATGTAAAAGTAAGTTCTGACCAGCCTTTACACTGGATTGGGTCTGAAGGGCCAAAGGTTTTGTTACAAATTTCTCCAGTGTAGGGAATTTTCTTCTCCTCATATGGCTTTTGTGTAGATCGGGAAAACAGCTTGATAAATGAGCAAACCTTGTGAGATTGCTTTTGAAAATCTTCACATCAGGGAGTTGGTATTCAGTGTCACTAAAATGGCAGGCTCAGCTCCTAACCAAGAGACTGCAGTTGGGAATCCTACCTAATAAACAGTAGGTATATAACTAAGGTAAGGGTGCCAAACTACATGTGATGTCTAATGCTGGTTGTCAGTGTGGCACACCTGGGAAGAGGGAACTACCTTTGAAGAACTGCCTCCATCAAGTGGGGCTTTGGGCATTTCTGTGGGACATTTTCTTGATTCTTAATTGATGAAGGAGGTCCAAGGCTACTATGGGCTCTACCACCCTTAGGCAGATTAACCTGGGTTATGTAAGTGTGGTAGTTGAACTTGAGCCTGGAACCAAGCCAATAAGCAATGTTTCTCCTTGACCTCTGTGTCAGTTCCTGCCCCCCAATTCTGGCCTTGAGCTCTTGCTATGAATTTGTCAAGGATGAACTATAATCTGTAAGATGAAATAAATTGTTTATTCCCCAAGTTGTTTTTGATATGGTGTTTGCCACAGCAACATATAGTAAGCCAGAACAGGAGTTGGTACTAAGAATAGGATATTATTGGGATGTGCCTGACCATAAAGCTTTGTTGGGAGGATTGTGGAAGGATTTTGGAACCCGGAATTACTGGATTCCTAACATTTAATAGGTGTTTCTGGGGGAGCAGGGGAGATAAATTTTGTGAAAGCAATTCAGACAATGGAAGATTGACTTATGAGGTTTTTGAGGAAACAAAGGTTCTATAGTGACTGTTTGTGTGATTATTTTCTTTTTTGTTGTGCTATGCTTTTATTATAATTTATTCACATTGCATCCTGATAGTAATCCTCTCACTCTTATCTTCCTGTTCCCACCCTCCATCCCTCTTCTGCACTATTCCCCTCCCCTATTAGGCTTCTTCTGAATAGCCTGCATGCCTTCCCTCTGTGTTCCCACAGGATCTCTCCACCAATGAGCAGTGATCAAAGTTCAGGCACCAGAGTTTAGGCCATCAAATACATAATGACTTATAACTGTCAACTCCAAGAATATGACTTAAGATTGCATCTCTGGGAATGGTTTAGACATTCTCTATCATTCTCTTAGGCCTTGCAAACATCACCCATCATCTTCATTAACTCATAAACTATTTTTGCATAACTGTGACCAAAGACATTCAAGAAACAACTCATGTTGGGGAAGATTTGTTTGGTCCCAGTTTCAGAGGGCTCAGTCTATCATGGTGGGAAAGTGGAACAGTTCACACTGTGGTGGCAGGAGCACATGGAGAAGCTGCTCACCATGTGGTAGACCAGAATGAAAGCCAACAGCAGCTAAGGTTGGATCTAGCTTTCAATGACTCATTCAAGTGACTTACTTTTACATATAGTTCTATTGTTAGAGGTCAGAACCTCCTAGAACAGCACCATGGGCTAGAACTGAAGCATTCAATGCAAGAGACTGTCTTAGTTGGCTTTCAGCCAACTAACACTATGGTCATAAATGCTATGACCAAAAGCAACCCAGAGAAGAATGTGTTTACGTCATAGTCCATCATTGTCAATATCAGGGCAGGAACCTTCAGGCAGGAGTTGATGCAGAGGTCATGAAGAAGTGCTGCTTACAGACTTGCAACTGTTGGCTTGCTCAGCCTGCTTTCTTACACAATGAAATATGCAACACCCCTTGCTTGGTGGTTTCACCTCCTATCAGGGCTTGATCCTGCCACACCTATCATTAATTTTAAAAAATGTTCCATAGATTTTCCTACAGTCCAATTTTAAAGTTGAATTTTCTCAATTGAAGTTTCTTCTTCACAGATAACGCTAGCATGTCTCTAACTGATAAAACAAAACAAAACAACAAGGACAACAACAACAACACAAGTTACCATCACAAAGCCTTTGTGGGAATTGCATATTCAAGCCATAATAATTGCTGGTTGAATTTATAGTCACTCTAGAGAATCAGAGAACACCGGTTTGTGAGTTTTCCTATTGGCTGACTGTCTTTCAGGAACCTAGTACATTACTCCTTCTATATTGGCAAGGTTCCATCTAAAACACTGTCAACATTTTACCCCATTACCTCTTTTTTGTAGTCTCACCTTCCACTCTGACCAGAGCCCAGCCCTAGCAACTCTGCTTAACAGTCTTATCCTCATCTTCTTGTGCTTTTCACACATACAGTGAAAAAGAACAAATCATCCTTCACAATTTCCATCACCAGGCCTCCTCTCCCTGAACTCTAGGCAGGTACCACTCTTCCAATGGCTCCACTTCTATACTGTACACTATCTCATCAACACTGTCCATGTTGCAGAACTCTACAGAAGCCCAAAATACTCACACCACCCTGTCCTCCTTCTTTACATTTATTCCCAACAGCAATTTCCACTCCAGTCCTGAATGCCTCTTCACCTTGCTGCCATGCTGGCATTTTCTGAAGTCCACTTCTCTTTGCTTTGACTCTTTACTGGAACGTTAAACGACAGTGATAGTGTTTAAGACATAGCCCATGACTGGTTCTGTCCCTGGTCACTTCAGCATGCAATCAAACTAATAGCTAATGGTTGTGGGCTACTGTATGCTTAGACTATGAGGATTATAGTCTATGGCCCCATGAGTCGTGCAAAGGTAGGGATGTTGTTGTAAAGTTAAATATATAGTTCTTAGTACAGCAACTGTGCTCAAGAATGTTTGGGAGAAGAATCACTGAATAAGTAACTGAATCAAATTCTACTTTCCTATGTTTTGGTTTTTCTCAGATATAAAATTTAGGATTTAGATCTGACACAATATTTATCTATCATCTATATATCTATTCTAAGACAGAGATTTCTGTATCTTGGACTGGCTTGAAACTCATTGTATAGTTGAGGTTGATCTCCAACATACAAGTCTCTTGCCTCAGCTTCCAGAACACTCCATGTTTTTAATCCAATTGCCAATAAAAACAATAACAAAATGACAGTAAAGAATTGAATAATAGTTTTAGTAATTTAAAATATTATAAACTTCCATTTTCTTTCTGTCTGGTAACCCCTTTATTCTTTCTGCTCCCTTTTGCTATTTTTATTCTTCCTACAAATATCTTGACTCAATGTAGACAAGTTTCCTGTAGACTTAAGAAAGGATTGTTGTTTGATGAAGGTGAAAGAAAGAAAAAGTCAGTTCTTTCACTTTAAATTCAACTCATGCCACAGTGACCATAGCCAGGGGCCCTGTGGGAAGCAGACAGACAACACACTGAAGACTGCAGGAGGGGGATAAAGGGAATTACTTGCAAGCAGTGAATCCACAGGAGGGAAGAGTAGAGAAGGCAGTGCAATGGGAACCAAAGAAACAGGAAAGTATGACCGCCATACCACCTGCATGGGTCAGACTGGACAAAAGAGCTTCTTTCCTTTATTTAAGCTTTACGCCCCCATCCCCACTCCAGGAGAGCTACACATACATGACTCCAAGACCTCAGCACCGCAGGTAAGAGAGGCCTGTGCACAACTACTCCTATCTGAGAACAGAGTTGAGAAAGATTGTCAGTGAATAGCTTAATGAAAGAATCAGAAATAAGAGACCTGTTGTGGTTAGGCATTTGTTCTTCCACTCTTGGGATTCACAATACATGAAGACTTTTGAGGACTAGAACATGAGAAAGAAGCAAAGGAAATAAGGCAACACAGTGCTAGGAAGGAGATGACCATCACAGGTGCTGTCACATCCCTTAGATTTGGCTCCTCAGAATAAAGAACAAACTAGGACTACCACTTTGGAAGTCAATTTGAAGGTTCCTCAAGAATA
>OU015752.1:66171839-66193961 GCA_907169655.1 Acomys percivali
TCCCGAGAGAAATGGCTTGTTCAGCCTTGATGGATCTGGCTCACTGTACAACTACAATTGCAGTTCAGGGCTAGTGAAGCTGGGCAGGACTCTGCCCAAGACAAGCTGTCATCTCTCAGCAAAGAAGTTTCCATACTCCCCCTCCCTTCCTCACTAGTTCAGGGATCCAGGTTCTAATCATTTCTAAGGAAACCCAGCATCTTCTCAATCACTTTTGCAAAGAAAACAAAGAGAAATGAAAGAGTTTTCCCCTGAGTTCCTAAGAAATACAAAGTGACAGGGAATAGAAACCTGATAGCACCTATACAAAGGGACAAGTGGCTCTCACTGAGCTGCCCATACCCATGAATGACACATAATGTCTTACACATATTAGCTCATTCATAAAAAAAAAATCCCAGACTTAGAAGGTCAAGGGGTTTCTCTACTGTCACAAAGATGAAGGTTAAGCCTGTGGGGGAAAAAAAGGAATGAAAAAGTGCAAATTAATTTGAATTCATTGAACCAAGCAGATCCTTGTGCTCATAAAGATTTATGGGAGTGTTAAGCTTTCAGGTGTCCTTAGCCAAGATCTGGAGGAGACACAGATAATGGGACAAAAGAGAAACATATGGCAAGTGTACATGTGAATGAGAGCTCCCTGTTGTGTTAAAGAGGCATGCAGTGGCTTTCTGGATCTTCTGCAGGAAAGCTGTGGGAGCTCCCTGACCATTTTTTTTCACATCACTACAATGGACATAGCAGTATCTCCCATCTACAGATTTGAAGAATTGTGAATTAGTTTATGCAACTTTCTGTAAACATGCCAAGCACTTTGGCTTCAATAAAGCTTGTTAAATGAGGTCCTTAATCATCAGGAATGTTACTGGTGTTTACTGATGAAGACTCTCCTGCAGTGGCAGTGCTAAAACCAAATAACGTGGCTCTCCCAAGCCCAAAGCTTACCATCTAGTCAAAAATACCAAACTGGGGCTGCTGGCTCCCTGGGACAAATTTTAGCAGACATTTCTAGTGGTCTCACAGTGGAGGGTGTCTCATGAGTGGGTTCCCCGAAATCTCTTGACTATGCTACACTGCAAATGAACCCACAAACAAGAATTATGCAGCCCCTGATGTCAACAATATCAATTTGAGAAGCCCTGATATGGGCAGATGGAAACACCATATTGGAAATGAAAGATCGGAACTTTCTTACCCCATGGATTCCTTTTTTAAAAACTTATCTTTAAAAAAAAAATTCATCTTTATATAATGAACTCAACAACAACAACAACCGAAATCACAGAGCTAGATTAAGGTGTCCTCTCAACACTTGCCCAGTCTCTTTGTGTATCTCAATGAATTTCTGTACATTGAGAAGGGACATTCTGAAGCCATGGAGTTTTATACTTTCACTTCAGTTGTGTTTTTTATAAATGTATTCACTGATTATTTAGCACATTCCCTTCAACCTCTGTCTTGAGCTGAACAGGACCTATATCCTAAAGGGAGAGGATAGACTCCAGTGGTCAGGAAGATGATGAGAACACTCCTGAATATCAGCACCTAAGGCATTGACCTCTCTCTTTCTCTCTCATACCTAGTGTAAGCAAGTCTCTGCCCTCTCAAGTTTCCTCATAAAAACAATCCCCTAAATTGGCAAGATGTGCCAAGGAGTATCTCGAGGGTGTAGCTTTGCTTGCCTGAGCCTTTGCTCTGAGACTGGATGAACACAGGCAGGAGGGGGGTAGAAGGCTGAGAAGAAGAGAGCTACCAATAAACGAAAGAATAATGGAACATTGATCAGCTCTTTACCACAGCGGGGGAGCTGCCTTGCAGAGCCCCAGAGCTGTCAGGCAGAGCTGCTCAACAGCCTGGATGGATGGTCCCATTTAGTGTCCATCAGCAACTCTGCCAGAAAGGAAGAGCCCGACACAGATGGTATGTAGGTCCAGCAATCTTGGATTACTACTGGGAAAGCTGGTACCCTCATCTCTTCACCAGAGATAGCTGCAAACTCGACTCCAGTAAGTGATTTACTTTCTAAAGGAAATAGGAAGAGTATGGAGAAAATGAGGGTCCTAGGGAAATCTCTGCTGTTATTCTCACCTCCAAAATCTAGAGTGCAGGACTTAGATATCACCATGGGTGTGATACAGGGTAGGGGCACATGCTATGCCCTTACCAAGTTCCAAATGGTTCCAATAGAGAAGGGCTCATTCTAGTGACATTTTTTTTCCAGAATTCTTTTGGAAGGTTTTGAGTTTTATCAAAACAAAGGATTTTTCTTTAAACATGAGGGGCTGTGGATTCTTCTGAGTGTGTGTATGTGATGAGTCATGAAGACTTGAAGACTTGAAGTCACGCATCACAGGCTCAGTCCTCAGCTTACTAGTGCAGTCAACAAAAGAATGCCTGCAGGTAGGGTCTTCATGAGCACAAAGGAAAGTGAAGGGTAAAGTGTAATGGAAGATTGGGCACAACACAAAGAGGGGAGCAGTTCATGGAAGGGGTTACATTCTTAATCACAGTTTGGGTCACAGTTTGAGTCACACACCACGTCTCCATGTGTCTGAAAGGAAAGAAACACAAATGTGTAAGTTACATGCCCAGCAGTTTCCAGGAATGCTAATCCTGCCTTTGACAGCCCTTGCTGAGCAGATGATAGATGAGGAGAGGGAGCAGTGGAGACAGAGATCAACTGCTGGACCAGCCAAAGAAAGGAAAAGTAAGAGAGGGGAGCCCATGGTGTTGGGACAGAGTGGGAGTATAACAGAAAATAGGAAATGTTGGGTGAGAGTTGCCACGAGTACAGGGTCGATCCTGAAACTATTGACGCATGCTGGCCTCTTTCCTGGGTCTCTCTGTTCTGCTAATGCTCTGGGAAGGAGACTTGAGTTTAGGAGCTGCAGGACAGATACAGGCTCGACTGTTTATTCTCACAACAGCTTTGTCCTTTGGGCTTCATGGAGAGAGAGCATTCCTCTTCGTTCTTCAATAGTATAATACTCTTCCTGATTCAAAGCCATCATGGGTGGACTTCTACACTGCTGTTTTTATTCTCACCCTCTTACGAATTTTCCAATATACTGCACCCTTTGAGGAGGCACATGGTTCAAGGGAGACTAGACGGAGAATTCCAGTTACAGTTCAGAATCTACATCAGCTTTTTCTTTCAACCAAAGCCTAGTTGGTATTCAGCAGAAACTTTGAGTTTAGTGTTTGACATAATTTAATAGTGTGCATTAATGACTGTAATTTTCCCCTGTAGTCAAGATACTAAGAAAATGAGGAGTGCCTCATTTACATCACACAGACTAGTAACCAGGGCAGACATGCAAACTATGGTGAAGAACAAAGATCTGGGAGGGCCGCCTGAGGGTACACACAGCACTCCACAGTTTGGAAAGGTGTATGTGACACTCTCTCATGCTGACAATATGAATAGGTAGTTAGTAATATTGCCCCCATTGTATGGAAACTGAAACTAAGATCAAACAGGGAAATGGTTCATGTCTGGGAGTGGGGAAATGCACATTTTAAAGTTTAGTTTAAAAATAAATAAATACATGTTATTATTTCCACCAAAGCTCTCTCATCAGGGGGTTACTTGGTTTTTGCTGTTTGCTACTTTTGTTCTGCTTCCTGGGACAGGGTCCCAAGCGGACTCCCCAAACTCTGAGCCTACCGAATGGTGGGATCACAGGTTTGAACCATGCCTCACCATTGTGAAGGAAAAAATTCAGTTTTGAGGTTCTTGTTTTCATCTATGCGGAGGCCTGGCATTAGGAAGCTGTGAGTTTGAGGAGCTGGAGAAATGGCTCAGCAGTGAAGAATATGTACTGTTCTTCCAAAGGACACAAGTTCAATTCTCAGCACCCACATCATCATTCACAACCACTTAACTAGCACCAAGGTGATCTAAAACTTCTAGGCTCTGCAGGCACCTGCACTCATGTGCACATACCTGCACAATACACATATACATAATTTAAAATAACAAAAATAAATTTTAAAAGAAGTTGGGAGTTTGAACAATATTAATTATTGTATATTATAATGAAAATATTAAATACCCAGAACAACCTATTTTTTCAGCGTATTATTTTACCCTAGTGAGTGAAAACACACCTGTTTGTCTTCTAAAGTACATGTTTTCATAGGCACACATGTATGCATGAGTGTTTGTACTTATCTGAGTCTGTATATGCATACTTTATATTAGTACATCTTGTGTGAACTAGTGTTCATGCGTGTGTGTCTGCACTCAAGAGGGTGCACATATGTATGTTCGTGAATGCATGTGTGTGCATACATATACACATAAGTTTGTGAATGATTTTATGAGTATGTGTGGGAATGTATATTCATGTGAGTACATAAATTCATATGTGATCCTATATGTATGAATGTGTGTCCATGCATATGTTCTTATTCAGGTATATACATGAGTACATGTGAATGTCACATATGTGAATCTCAGAATATACATGTCTGTGTTTACAGGCATGTATACAAGCATGTATTTTGTTCGCATGCTTGGGTGTGCATTTGCATGAGGTATCTACATTCGAGAGTGTTTGTGTGGATTTGTGTATGTATGTGCAAGTGGAAGCAATAATGTATGTGTTTGTGCATGTGTGCATATTTTGTTGATAAGTATAGACATGCATGTGGGTGTACATATGTGTAAATGTGTATTTTGTGCATGTATGTATTAGTGTGCATCTTATGTGAAAGCATATATGTATTTCTCTGTGTATACATAAATAGATTTATACATTTGGTTTTGGATCGCTGTGTCTGTGTATGGGTTAAGCACTTTACCCATTAAGAGAGTATATGCATTTGTGTGTATGTACAGCATGTATATGTACATGCTTTCCCTTCACAATCACCTGCATCAGTCTCTGAAGCACCCCCCGGCCCCAGCCTGGATTGGTTGGCTTCATTGGTTTCCTTGTAGAGCTCCTGACCCCCCCCCAACTTTTCCATAAGACTCCCAGCATTCCACCCTGAAGTTTGGCTGTGTGTCTCAGCATCTACGTGGGTCCCCTGCTGGCTGGAGTCTTTCAGAGGAACTCGTAGTAGGTTTGCTTCCTGTTCCCTCTCTTCAACTGCTTCCAGTGTCTATTCTATTTGTCCTTCTGAATGAGAATGAACCCTTCTCCCTAGGGTCCTCCTTGCTATACAGTTTCTTTAGGTCTGTATATGATAGTGTGGTTATCTTGTATTATTAGGCTAATATCCACTTATACATGAGTATATACCATGCACGTCTTTCTGGATCTGGGATACCTCACTCATGATGACCATTTCTAGTTCCATCTGTTTGCCTGCAAATTTCAAAATTTCCTTGTTTTTAATAGCTGAGTATTATTCCAATTGTGTAAATTCACTACCAGCTTTATGTATTCTTTGGTTGAGGGACATCTAGGTTGTTTCCAAACTCTGGCTATTACAAACAAAGCTGCTATGAACATAGCTGAGCAAATTTCCTTGTTGTGTGGTGGAGCATTTGTGTAAGCCTGTGTGTACATGCATCTGTGTGTGAACATGTAAATTTATGTGTGTCTTTGTGCATTTGAGTGGGTTCATATGTATTCACAGGCAGATACATTTTCCCTGTTTATGTGTATACATGTGTGCATGCTTTTGCATTGATGTGTGTACGCATACATGTTTGTGTAAATTCTTGTTCATACATCCATATGTGCATATGTCTGCAAGAATTCATATGTATGTGAGGATGCCTATGTTTGTGTACATGCACGTCTTTGTGTCTGTTTGTTATCATTTGTGTATCTGTATTTACATTTCTGAACATTCTTGTATTTGTATGCTTGAGTGTATGTGGTTTGGTTTTGTATGTTTGTGTACATGAATATTTGCTTGTGTATCTTTGCACATGTGTATGTGCCAATGTGTTGTGTTTCTGCATATATGAATCTGTGTATGTATGTGCATACACTTTAGGAGTTCTCCACTTTCTCGTGTACTAAACTTTGTGGCCTGGCTTGATCATTGACCTAAGGTGAACATCTAGAGTTACTTTTTCTTTTTGAAATTGAACACACCTTTGAACTATAAGCTTCTTTCAGCTTCTTGTTTGACCTTCATTGTTATATAACTGACAGAACTGAACCGTTTGCCCTCTGACCTTGGACTCACATACATTACTCCACAGGATTAGAAGGCTTCATGCTTGTAGTATTATTCACCTCCTAAAAGTTCTGCCTTCGTCAGCCACCATTTCTATGTTGCCATCATAGTAAAGACTAAATTGATAGTGAACAATGTAAGTTCTGCTTGTAGTTATGAGTACACTAATCCCATAAACTATAGGAGTGAGTCTCCCTCCAGGTAAGCATTCAAATGTGAATGAGTTATAAAACGTAAGAGCAAGAGTTGGTGGAGTGGTTTAAGTATGTTGCACTAAAAGCCACAAAGTACTTAGATATTTTACAGTAATTTTCCGTTTCTGGCAACAGAACGCGGCCACACAGCGGCTGAGTCTGTTGTTGCCTTTCCAAATGTCCTTCCTGTGTGTTTTCAAGAGCATTCTGTGCTGTAAGTAGGTGTTTCTAATGTGCTTCACTCTTTATTGCGGCCTCTCCAAGGCTGGATGCCAAATTTGCTGCCCAGTTTGCATAACAATGCAAGCCTAGAGAGCTGAGTGCACTCCATTCTCTCTGGTGGTACATTTTCTTGGACCACATTTTCTGGATGTCCTTGGTCAGTATGGCTCTGCAGCTGCAGCAGCCTGGGTGAGGTATAAAAAGGCGGAAGTCAGGTGATTGCACAGAACTGGGAAACACGGAGCCTGTGTAGGGTTAGTATTGCTAGTGCCTGATATTACTCATCTCTAAGCACCACAAAGCAGGGGTGGGAAAGCATATCATTTGTGTACAGTGAGGCTGTGCTCACAGCTCATGTGTGACAAGGTGCCCTGTGAACCTGGAAGGGTGTGTAAACCTGTAGAGAGCCATGGATTTGAGGAGGTAACCCCATGTGTCCTTTCAGCATTTAGTCATGTGATGGTTACTTCCTTGCAACTGTAATGGAAATTACCATGAGAAAAGCTTTAAAGACTGGGGGTGAATTCCAGTTTATGGTTTCATAAAGATAAGCTTTGCCTCTGTTGGAAAAAAAAGTATTTATTTCTAATTATGTTTATGTGTGGGAGCTTGTGCATGTGAGTATATTGCTTAATGAAGCCAGCAGAGGGCGTCAGATCCTCTGGAGCTGAAAGTACAGGCTGTTTTGAGCTGCTTTGTAGGAAAGGAGGACTGACAACTGCTGTGACCAGCTAGCTAGCTGTTATCTGCTTCAATCTCTCCCCTTCTGCTCAAGGTCCTCAAACTTCTTATCAGTTCCATGTTGACAGAGTCAGGGTCACTGAACACTTTTATCTGTTCTTTCCAAAATGGCCATATTGGTTAAATCACCCTTTTCTGCCTTACACTCTTGTTCTGCTCTTTGACTGATGTATTGAAGGATGGCAAGCCTAGACTTTGGGCTTTAAATTCTAGTAACAAAATACATGGTCATGTATTTATAAATAACTGTAGAAAACTAAGAACTTCCAGCTACTATTAGTAAATGCAGGCACAGAGCCTAAAAAATGAGCAAGGGCAGTGGTTTATACGAGGGCTTTAGAGATGCCAAACCTGTGTTCTACCACTGGCTGCATCTTCACTCTGCTCAGAATTTTATACATGCTAATGAAATATGCTTTGAGGTTCATTTGCAGGTTTTTTGTTTTTTGTTTGTATGTTTGTTTGTTTTTCATTTCTTATATGAAGAAGCCAAACCTCAGAGCTCAGGAAACATAGCTCTAAATTTGGCAGATGTCATAACACAGCAAGGGATTGGTAGAGATCATGAGCAATACTGTGCCAGGAGCGATGGGCAGACTGAGGGGCATAAGGGAGGAGGCTTCACTTCTGTCACAAAATTTCAAGGTGCCTAATTTTTATTATCTACTCACCCCTCTGTCCTCATGCACTCCTACTACGTAAAACAGATAATGTAAACATAAGAATAAATCTTTCAAGCTGGGCCTAGTGGCACTTGCCTGTAATCTTAGCACTGAGTGGGGAGGCTGAAGCAGGATTGCTAGTTTAGAGGTAGCCTGATTTATACTGTGAGATTGTCTCAAAACAAACAAAATCCATTGGACTCTGAACATATGCTGGGCAGAAAAAGAAGAGAATTTAAAATATTCAAAGAGTTAGCAAATATAATAAAATATAGACTAAGAAATAAAGATAGAAAAGGAAAAAGGAAGTTTAAGAAACACTGAAAGGAAGGGAACTGAAGTGATGACTCTCCAGTTCAAAGCACTGGCTGCTGAACCTAAGCAACCCGATCCTGGAGCTCACAACTGTCTATGACTCTAGCTCCAAGGGAATCTGTTGTCCTCTTCTGGTATACACACATACACATAGACACAGACACATAACATTACCATTAAGGGTCTAGGGAAAGAGAAATCAGGAGTTAAGGGCCTACATTGCTCTACCAGAGTGTAAAGGAGCCCCTGGGTCGGCATAGAGCACACCCAGACACCAACTTCTCAGCACCCTGGAGGGGTAGGGTGGGGAGAAGCTGCCTCTGGATCAATGACATTAACAGGTGTCTCTGAAGGAGTGGCTTTTAAGAAGAAAAAAGAGAAGCCTGTGTTAGGGTGAGTTGGTAAGCCCTGATTGGACAGCTTAGCCAGTGTAGCCAAATAAAAAATGTTGATGCCTGGACTATGGTGTTTTGATAGGCGGACCTTGAAATTTTAGTTAGGGGCAAGGAAGTTACCAGATAAGGAAACAGACCTTGAGGGCTGTCTTTAGGATGTAACCTCACAGTTTGACAAGTGAGAAGAAAAGGATGAAGGCAAGACCTGACTGCCAAGGACAGCCCTTCACAGAGGACCTGATTCTGATTCCAAGCATCCATTTCAGGTGGCTCACAGTGACCTCAACTCCAGCCCTAGGGGACCCATGCCATATGATCTCACACACACACACACACACACACACACACACACACACACACACACATTCTCATACAGAGACAGGGACAGATATGAAGAGACAGAGACAGAGAGACAGAGAATAAGTCCTTAAAAATAAATCTTTAAAAAAATAGCAGAAATGCTGAGAAAAAAACCTCTCTAGAGGGCCACGCCTATTCAATAAAGGTTCTACAAGGAGGTTGTAGACATGGGAGAGTTAGTAAAAAGTTGTCTATTTTCCACCACTGTAGCCTGCCTCCTGAAGTGCTCAGATTGAAAATATCCACTGAGTCTTTGATAATGTGAACATAAGATGCCACACACCTGAGTTACCACCATGAAATTTCAAAACACCAAACATCAAGAGAAGCATTTCAAAACTGCCACAAGTGAATAGAGAGATTCAGGCTGCCTCGCCAGTCATGAGGTCCTTATTGACACAAGGAGAGGGGCAGGAGTCCTCAGTGCTGTCCAGAACCTCTAGTCCTTCACTTCTTCTCCTCAGCCTCACACAGCTCTGACCTCCTCCCCACTCCCCACAGCACTCACTGTTCCAGCTTCACACAGCCTGCCCCCCCACCCCCACCCCAATCCTGGCACTCACTTGCTCCTAAGCAGGAGGCATCAGCAAGAGACTCAGGAAAGAAGGAAGGCCTTATGGTGCTCCCACAAACCCCAGGGCGTGCACCATGCTCTCCTTGAGTCTAAAGTGGATATTGCACTATCCTCTGATTTTTCTAAACATTGTTCACAATTTACAATAATTGCTTTATCTACTTCCCTCAATTATGTGATTCTGATGAATAGTTCCTTTCCGGCAGTGTACAGAATTTTAAAGCTAGAGATGCATGCTCTTCTCAATTATCAGGAAGACAAAAAAGAGATTTATATATTATCTATGATTATACAAGTAACTAACAGTATAGCTAGAAATGAAATTATAATTGTAAGGCATTTGTGCAAGAGAGGAGAGAGGACTAGAAAAAGAAGATGAGAAATTGTCTTCTATGCCCGAGAGACATTAAATACCTAGAATTTACATTATAGAAAGTAATCAGTAGCCAATACTAAACTCTATATAATGATTCCAACAAAGTACTTCCATCAGAAAGTTATGGCTGAGAGGCTGAAGAGATGGCTCAGCAGATAAGAATGGATGCTGCTCTTGTGGAAGACCCAGGTTGGTTCCCAGTATCCACACAGAGGCTCATTTTCTGTGACTCGGTTCCAAGGAATCACAAGCCTCTGACCTCCATGAGCACATGCACTCATGCAAATATGCCTACCTATGCCTATACATGATTAGAACTAATAAAAACAAGTATTTTTTAAAGAAAAGGTATGGTGAATTAACAGATATATTATTAATTTTTGGTGGTGAATCAAGGGCTCAAACCTGGGGCCTTTTTCGTGTCATTCAAGTACTTAACTGCATAGTTACACCCAAGCTAGTGGGTTTTTAAGGCAGGATCTTATTCTGTTGTCCTATGTTTCCTCAAATTTATGATCCTTTTGTCTCCAGGATTATAAGCAGGCAGCACCATGCCTAGCTTGCTGATGCATTCATAATCAGTAAAAAAACGACACCTCGAACCACATTCTATTTTTTAGATATTTGTCTATTCACACTTCTCAAATAAATATCTTTTCTTACTAAATTATTCCAAAATTGTCATGTCATCTCCCCAGGATACAGCAACGGTGTTTAACTAAAAATGTATGAGGCAGCAGCTTTCTGCTCTCGGAAGTGAGGCTGTAGGAGACAAGCGGAGGATGCAGGCAGCAGATGGGTGCAGAGGAAGGATGTCAAACCTGAAGATCCTTGACTTCCAGTTGCTCCAGAGCAACTGCCTTAAGTATTTGATGAAGGATTCCAGAGGATGGCACCAGCTTAACCACCTTCTACCCCCTCCTGGTATTCCTCCATCTCCAGACTTCTCCATCTCCAGCATCTGTGCCAAAGCTGCCTTAGCTGAGCAACACCATATCAATTCAGCTAAACAAAATAAGCAGTGTTTGGACCAGGTTGGGTGGTACACATCTTTAATCCCAGCACTCCTGAGGCAGAGGAAAGGGATCTCTGAGTTCAAGACTAGCCCAATCTATTCAGTGAGTTCCAGGCCACCTGAGGATACACAGTAAGATCGTATTTGTTAAAAACAAAAGCAAGCAGTGTTATCTGGCTGCTGGAGAGATGGCTAGGTGATTCGATCTCTCTCTGAGGCCCTGAGCCCAGTTTCCAGGGCTCACATCAAGTGTCTCACAACCACCAGTAACTCCTCTTTCAGGGCGTCTAATGTCTTATCCTTGACTCCAAGGATACACTTATTCATGTGGACCTCCCCCTGCCCCCACACCCACATCGTTTAAAAATCATATTTTTAAAAAACACTGGGTAATGTTCTTAGCTCCAGAATTTAGATAGCATCTGAATATACCCTTTCAGCATATACTCAGTTTGAAAGAAAAATGTATGTCAATGAATAAGGATGTCTCTCTTTGAGTCATTAAACCAGAAGAAAAGCCAGGATTTCCATCTTCACAGCCTTACATTTGTACTCTGACCTGTTCCTGCCTATCTCTCCAGAGGTAGCCTCTGTCCCAGCTGTGCAGGGCACAGCTCCAAATTCTATCTAAGCCCCCTTTTGATAGTTCTCATTTCTTTACTTATTATGTAGTATGTCCAGGGAAGTTATACAGCTTAGTAAACTGATTTTTCCTTGTTGGCCCACTTTTTATCTCCAGCCCTGGCCAAGAACTCAAAATGGATAGAAATTATTTTTTTCTCTTTTGCAATAAACAATAGCATTATGATAAATACTCAATATGCCCCTAGGGAAACTTTTGCAAACATTTCAGGGATTAGGTATTACTTGGTACTAAAGTGTCTGCCTCATGTGTGAGGCTCTGGGTTTCATCATTGGCACTGGAAAATAAAAGATTCAATTTCAGAATCAAAACTCTACAAATGCACCCAACCATTAACAGAAATTTTAGTATGCAATAAAAGAAATACTTCAAATTAGTGGAGAAAGATGGAGTTACTGGGATGTCTTATTGGTACCTCATGGTGGAGCACTTCTGTAATCCCAGCATCAGGAGACTGAGGCAGTTTGAGGCCAGCCTTGGAGACATAGCAAAACCGTGGCTCAAAGTAAAAGAGAGAGGGAAATGGGGTGAAGGGAGGGAGGAATAAAGTAGTTTGGAAATGTATACAACAATAGAGGGGGAAAAGCTAACTTGAGCACATTCATCTCAGAAAAATTTAGATAGATTGGATATTTAAGTGTGAAAATGTAGCAACATAATTAGAAAAATATCAAGTAGATGTCTTTACTATCTAGGAATTAGATAATCTTCCCTAGCAATAGAAATGTAGAATCATGCCGTGACATTTCATAAATTTAAATGAACAAAGTTTTTAATGTTTGCAGTAAGGTACTGGGGCTGACAAGGCACTCTCCCAGATGACTGATAAACTCAAGTTCTCCTGAAGGACATCATATCCTGCTACGGAGAAAGTGACCATGCATGATCACAGAGAAGGCCATATACTTATGTGCTTGCATCAGTGGTCACTGGGCAGAGGGCCAGAGCAATGTGGGCAGAGCTTAACATGTGGATTCAGCACTGCCACTGACAGTGATGTGGCAAGTGTCCACATGGAGAAAGAGTTATATAGACTAGAATTGCCAGTACAGCTGAGGACCACTTGGTTAAGGGTACATTCAAGAGACTTTTCAAATGGAGCTGGAGATACAGCTCAGTTGGTAAAGTGCTTGCTCAGCACTTGTAACTCCCTGGGCTAGATCCCCAGCACACATACAGTGATATAGCACTTAGGAGATAGACGGAGGATCAAGGCGGTCATCCTTAGCTTCTTAAAATTTTCAGACTAGCCTATCACAAAAAGAAACAAAGAGCAAAGGACAGAAAAAATGAGTGTATAACATTTGGTTTACTATACCTAGATTCTCATACTTAGAAATTACCTCTTCAGGTTCTACAAATAATGGAATTTCCTTTATAGTGCTATAGACTATTCTATGAAGTGAACATGTATATCTGTGTATATTGAATTTCCTTTATTCATTCATATGTTGACAAGAACAGAATAGGAACATGATTACAAGACACTAATGGAGGAAGGAACTCTAATCAAAAGAGAAATTTCAGTTAAAAGGGAAGAAAACTAACAATCTATTACACAATGTTGATCAGGTTAGTATACAGTATATATTACAAAATTTCTCAAATATATTTTAATGTTTTCACCCTGCAAAATAAGTTGAACTAACAGATGTTAGTTACTTTGAATAAATCTTTCTATAATATTTGCCCAGATCAAAACTCAAATTGTACTCCATAAATGCACCCAATTATTTGTCAGCTAAAATCAAAATATAATAAAGCCCAGGACTCTGTACAATTAACCCATTAATTAAAACTTTAAAGCTTTTACCTCTTAATTATGTGTATATGAATGGATATGTTAATGTTGTAACATATGAACATATGGCAACAAGATGGGATCAAATGCCCCTGGAGCTGGAGTCACAGGTGGTTCCTCACTGTCCTGTATAGCTCCAGCCAGCTAAGCTCAGGTTCTCTGTAAGAGCAGTTCTTGATCTTAACCACTGAGCCGTCTCCGCAGCCCTAAGAAAATATTTCTTAAGCACTTGTTTTAGCTATTGCTATGACCAAATGCCTGGCAAGAGGCAATTTAAGGAAGAAAGGGCCTACCTTGGCTCACAGTTTGAGAGCTTAAGTCCATTGAGTGAAGGATGTAGTGGAGCTTGAAGCAGGTGTCTACATCACATCCTTAGCCAGTAGAAATGCTGTGGCTCAGCTAGCTTTCTCCTTTTAATTTGGTCCAGAATCTCATCCTGTGGAATGTTGCCACGCAAATTGGATCTTTCTCCTCAGTTAAACCTTTCTGAAAACACTCTCAAAGACATAACTAGAGGGGTGTGTGTGTGTGTTTGTGTTTGTGTGTGTGTGTGTGTGTGTCTTGCTTCTAGGTCAATTCAGGTTGTTAATGTAGACTAGTCACCAAAGTACTTGTATGATCGTGAAGAAAAATGTATATCCTGACCAATACTCAGTGTTACTAAGGAATTGCTGTTCAAATATTTAGGTGTAAAAACTGTACTTTGACTGTAATTTTCAAAACAAGTATTTTTTAATTTGCAGATATAAGCTGTAAATAAATTCTAATAAAATTATAAGAATATGAGGATTGTTTCAAGATCACCTGGAGTGAAATATAGGAAGAAAATTGGTACAGAGGTAAAAATAGAATAGACCTTTTGACAATTGTGTTGAAGCTGAGAGATTATTTTGTAGATGGTTGCTATATCAGTCTCTGCTTCCATATATATTTACAATTGCATGTATGATGTTTTAGAATAAATTAATCAATTAGCCTAACACATTCCATATATACATCTGTAAGACTCCCATCTCCAAGACCTGGGAGCTAGTTATCTGAGACCATAGTGGACTCCTTTCTGGACATGGACACATCTGTGAGTCTTCTCAACCTCATTTCATTAGCTACATTATTGAATGAAGAGCCCTCTATCCACGAGAAATCTCTCCTCAGGAAGGAAATGACGTCATACTTCCCATTCACTGTCCCTCCTTTATGAGAAACACTTTTGATGAAAGTAAAAAAAAAAAAAAAAAAAAAAAAATCGGACTGACAAGGAACTTAACCCAGAAAGCATGGCTCTGCTTCTCTGTCCATTCTTATCACATTTCCTCTCCTCTCTCCTTTTCCTCCTCTCTCTCCTTCTCTCTCTAATCTTCTTCTTTCTTTCAAATGGCCTTGAACCCATAACTTTCCCACTTCAGCCTCTCTAGCATTGTCATTCTAGCCATGAGCCCTCATACTTGCCTCCCATTATCTATTTCAAACTTGCAATATTATTGAACATTCGGAATAAATTTCACTTTTCTCAGACAAGAAATTTACGTAGCAGCAACCCACCCAACTTGGGACAAAGTAGTGTCACTTCTTCAGTATTTAGGAACAAGGAAATAAAATCAAGAAAATGATGCTTTGTGCACCCAGCCTCCAATTGCCTCCAGTTCAGATGGAAACTGGACTTAGAGGATGAAGTTGGCAGTGAGGTTCACTGCCAAAGGATAACACTTAAAAATTAAAGACAGGACAAAGTAAGTTTGCCAGTAAACCTAAGAACTTTTGGGGTGAATGAATACAGTTCTTTGCAAACAACCTGAGCTGTATACAGAAAGTTCTGATGGATACGAAGTAAATACCCACAGTTTGAAACTGCTTTGAGGGCGCCTACATGTTTGTCTGTAAACTGTGCCAAGAAAAGTGACTAGCTAGGCCAATAGCCTACTCCTCCTCCCGGCCCTCATCTCCTCTCCCTGCAGTGAGGACTTAAGTTGCCATCCAGTAACCACAGAGATGCTTCTGTGTCTGGTGTTTGCACCCATGGGAAGAGAGGGTCGATGAGGAATCTACATCTCTTCTCCATGTGGGTCATGTTTCTACCATTTGACAAGAGGAAAGATATTTACCAGGCAGCTTATTTTCCCCAAATTGAATCTTTTCTCCTTGAGAGAGGAAGAAGAGTGGATAGACTCAACAGTGAACAAAATTTACAACATTTGGGATATATAGAAAGTTACAAAAGTCACAGGGCCCATCCTCAAGGAGTGTGGTTCACACACACTCTTTGTGTATGTGTTAATGTGCAAAGAAAAATGAAAATGTGAAATTCTCAGAAAATCAAGTCTGAAAACTACTGTATTAAGTAAAGTGATCCAGACTCAGAAAGTCAAATGGTACACGTCCCTTTTCATATTCAGAAGATCCTGGATTTTAAACATATGTGTGTGTGGATATGTATACATATATATATGTACATATATATGTTGTATATACATATATATGGGTGTGGGTGTGTGCATGCTTGTGTATAAGTATGGATTCAGGCAAGGTGGCTAGAAAGGAAAACACAGAGTGTGTAAGTACTGAGGAAAGTGAGATGCACAAGACATATATGATGTGGAAGTGGAAAGGAGGTTATAGGGTTTAAGGATGAGGGTGAGGGAAAGGATGGGGAAGTAGAAAACAGTAGAAAAGGAGAACCAACAACATATTTTTGTTGAAAATTCTATAATGAGCTGGGCAGTGGTGACACACCCCTTTAATTCCAACACATGGGAGGCTGAGGCAGAGGCAGGCAGATCGCTGTGAGTTCGGGGCCAGCCTGATCTACAAAATTAGTCCAAGACAGCCAAGACTATACAGAGTAATGTCTCAAAAAAACAAAAACAAAAACAAACAAACAAACAAACAAAACATAAAGAAAGAAAGAAAGAAAGAAAGAAAGAAAGAAAGAAAGAAAGAAAAGAAAATTCTATGATGAAAGCTAATAACTTACAATTAAAATTATAGATGACAGATAGATAGAGATAGGCAGACAGACAGATAGATAATAGCTTGCTAGAGATAGGTAGCTACATGTTTGATAGATTAAATGATGGATAGATAGGTTATATAGGTACATAGACACATGGATGATTGGAATATGGTTAATAGAACAGTGATGGGTACATAGATGATAGGGAAATAGGTGATAAATAATAGATATAGAATAGATGACAGACAGACAGATAGATAGACAGATCGATAGATGATGGATGGATAGGTGATATCAGACTGATGGATGGTAAAGAGCAGTCTCTAGCCATCCTAGCCACCCAAGTTGAGCAGGGACCTCTCAAGATACTGCTTTTATTAGTCATTTCCAGCTGGGGTGCATTCAGAAATGATGTATGTTCCTAAAAGTAACCTCTCCTCCAAGGGACCCAGGTGTACTCACTGTTTCACTAGGCCAGAGTTGGGTGGAATTTTTTCACTGACATATTGTTGGTACTCTATCTGGGGTGAATAAACATTTGCTCAAATTTCCCCAGGAAATGTCATGAACAACCTTTTAGCCCTGTGACTCTGATGCCTGTGCTTCCCCAAGAAATCACTGCTGCTGCAATGACTATATGTATATCTTGTCACTGATAGGGAGTGACAGCTACTGATGTTGAGGTCCTAGAAGTCCCTCCTAAGCTTCACAAGTCTGAGCCTGTTTCCTCTCCCTCACAAGAAGGCAAGAAAGTGTGAATAACAAGCAACCCGTTTCTCCTAAGCCACAGGGGAGGGACAGTGGGCTGACCCATGCTGGTGCTGAGGAAGCCAGGCTTACCCTCACTGGATGCTCAGGCCACTTATGTTACTGAAAATGAGACCCAGCAGGACCATTCCCAACCATTTTCCTCTTCTCAGTTATTCTTTAGTTCCGTAGAAAGGGTCAGTTTAGGGCATAATTAAAGTCAATTACTTTTTGAAAAGCCTTTGTGAAGATCATTACATATAATGATAGCAGGCCCCACTCACCCACTGTTGCTGTAGGAATTAATGTCCTGTGAGCATCAAGGTTCTTAGATATAGAGTAAAAAAGACAGACTGCTGGGTTTCAGTTCAACTGGAGAGAAATATATTGTTACATCCATTTTCAGTATGGCATTTTCTTAGAGTTGGTCAGAGTCACAGACAAGGAGGAAGCACTGGGCCCCTCTCTTCTTCACTTCTAACTGGCTACTGGTACCTGCTTGTGTCAGAATTCTTAAACCTAGAAAGTCAGAGATGATCTGCTATGTAACTGAATCCAGGATCAGAAAACAGGGGTACATTTTCAAGCCTCAAATTATTCATTTGGTAAACCTTTGTATCCTCCACTAACCAAATGGGAGATTTGCGAAGAGCACAAAACCTTAACTGTGAAGAGGACAGGGATTTCTCTTGATCTGAGGATTTTATTTTATTTTATCTTATTTACTTTTATTGAATATCTGTGATTTACACGTCATACACCAAAATCCCTCTCCTCCTCCCAGTAAAATAAAACAAGCAAACAAAAAAGTCCTGTCACAGAAGCTGTAGTGTATCACACAGTATAGCCTTTTGTTCATATATGTTTACTTTCAAATGTTCATTGCTACAAATCGTGGGTCTCTGGTTTGAGGCCTACACTATCGTTACCAAATCCTCACTGGGACTGGGGCCAGATATCCCATTGTTGCTGCGTGTCCAAGAGATGATTAATCTTTGAATCTGCTGGTCCTGCTACTTCTGAGAAACTGTAAAATTATAAAATACAAGATGCTTGCTTGCTTGTCCAGTGTTGCCCAGTTCTTGTTAATACTAACTTCAAAAGTTCCACCCTAGTTCCCAGAATAGTTACATGTAAGTTTCCATATATCAGATGTCCCCATACGGCTATCAGTAACTGCTCTAGAGACCCACACCCAAGCCCCACAAAGAGACTCCCAATGCCAGATGTCCTAATGTCCATATGGTCTCACCTGATAAGAAACCCCACATGCTTTGCGGTTTTAGCCTTTAAAGCTAGCCTGTAACAGCTACTCGGGGTCCTTCACCTCCCGAGCGCTGAGGGACCCCGACACATCAACAATTGGGACTTCTGATGTGTCAGTAATAAATTTCACATATACCTCCAGCCTGTGTGACTTGAGTGGTCTCTTGCAGCGACCCCCTCCCTGAATTGGACTCTAGGGTCCAACACTTCATGTGTCCCAGCAGGTCATATATGGGGTAGATGCTGGGGTGAGGTCACCTCATAGCCCTGGATCAGGGCCTGCTCTCCGAGGCCCTTGTCCTCAGGGCAGGTTCGGCTCTTTTGTTCCTGTTATCAAGAGGGGGCAGTCTCAGCCGCTCCCATGTCCTCAGGGCAGGGCCCACTCTCCCGCTGCCGCATCATCAAGGCAGGGCTGGCTCTCCTGCTCCCGAATCTGAGGGTTTTAAAAACCATCACCATATATGCCAACTCTGCACACAACTGTTTTTAGCTTTACTCTATACTGTCATCCCTTTCAGCAGAGTAGTGTACTCAAAATGCTTCATTTTCATGAATCTCTTGACTTTGCTATTATCTTATTTCCAACATTTTCTAGGATGTACAAAGGCCTGAGTGTGATTCCAAGTACTAGGAAAAAGCTCAAGCTGTTTACCTGTTCATTCCTTTATTATTTTATATTCTTGTATATGTTGCTGGAATTTCTGATGAGTACTAGTGTACGGGCTTAAAATTCCATGACTACAGAATAGTCTGACCCTTGCTTTAGGAGCTTTGCCACTCAACAAAGGCACAAGTGAGTCTAGTGGCTTTGCCAGTAAATGCACTGCCACCGACACGGGGGGACTCTAGGCAAATACTCTACCAATGAGTCATATCCGCACATCATCATTGGGGGATTCTAGGCATCAGCTCTATCACTGAGATACAGCACCAAGCCTTGGTTTTTTTAAACAGACTTACTCTATGTTACCCAGGTTGTCCTTGGAGTCACTCTCCTCTCACCTGCATTCTAACTCCTAATCTTCTTGTTTTTTTAAATGCTGGGTTTATATGCTCTATTTGGACCTAAGACAGAAAAATTGAGGAATTAGCCTGGCACAGAAGCCAAGCGGGTGTCAACTCAGAACCACTGACCAGACTGTCTCCTTCTGTGGGTGCATGTGTATATTCAGGGTCTGGAATCAGGATGGTTTGCTTTCTGGCTGGGTGTCATTTTTACACTTCAGTACAAAATTATAGAACTAGGAATGAGTAAATGAGGAAGAAGTAGACTTGATGATTACAGCCACTGGATTGTCCAGAGAGGCTCTCACGCTTCAGACCCACTGAATGGTAGTCAGTCTTGGTATACCCTAGTCCACTCAACAGCTGCAGCTCCCTGGGCCTCAGTAGCTTTAGGGAGGTAAACTCCAACCAGTGCTGCTGACCGCCATCTCCTGAAACTCATAGGATGAACCTCTCTTGAAATATCCTGGCCCTTACTTTGTCTATGAGTGGTGTATGCATAGGATCATTTGCTTCCTATGGGACTCATGGCAACTTCAACCTCCTCTGTGAAGCCTACGATACAAAGGTCATTTAACACAGCTAGCAGAACCCTCACAAATAGAGGCATGGGTTGCTCCCTTAGGACTTGGGCCACTGAGGCACAGGGAATAGACAAACTTGAGCAGATGAGGGGTTGTCTTTTCTCCTTGGAGACAAGTCCAGGCAACCTGAGCAGCCAGCTGTACTTCTAAGGAAATCAGACCAGCTTGACAACGTATCTTCTCTCTTTTCTTCTGTGCTTCTCTGGAATAGTCCCTGTTGCTTGCTGGAATCCAGGCTCCCACAGAGTAAGAGTCTGACAACTTTCCTCCGGGCTTTGTCTCCCAAGACTAAGAAGTCTCCTCTTAGATGCTGAAGCAACTCAAGGAAGTATGATCCAGAGTCCAGGCCTAGGGTCAAGTGAGCCCTCTGCTACTGCTTCCCACCACTTCATCTAGAGTGTGAAATAGGAAAGGAAGTTTGGTTCTGGAAAGATCAGTGATAATTGCATGAACGTGACAGAGACTGAAAACATGTATATGGGTGAAATGGTTTGGGAGGTGATAATGTGTGGAGATCTCAACCTATTACTTTAAATTCAAAGTAAAAATTAATTTAAAGAATAAAACATAACAATCAGATACTGTATGCCTTAGAGGGTGCCAAGATCTGTACACATTTTATCACATTAAATTATTATGGCATTATTATAAGGTTTTTATAAAGCCCCACTTTATGATGGTTGAGTAACAAGAATCAGAGAGATTGAGTAACTTGCCCACAGTCAAAAAGTTAAAACATATTTTATTTATTTATTTTCTTACACAGAATCTCACTGTATAGCCTTGGCTGGCCTGGAACTTACTATATAGATAAGGCTGGTCTGGAACTCACTATGTAGATAAAGCTATCCCAGAAATTCAGAGATCCACTTGCCTCTGCCTCCTCAGTGCTGGGATTAAAAGTATGTACCACCACAGCCTGGCCAGAAGCAGTTTCTTTGTCAGTAAAATGCTTGAGAGACTTGAGGCTCTCTCCAGCATAGCCCATGCACCAGGTGGGAGAGGACCACCTCTGGCCAGGACATTGCTTCCACTACCAGTAGTTTCCCACCTCTGATTATTAACATGGGACTCTGTATAGAAATTAGATTCCCAGAGAGAGAGCCTACTTATAATTTACGAACTTTTGCCATACAACATTAGCAAAACAATTACATAAAGATTAATTAGCAAATTCCCAAAACAATAGTAAACAGCAAAGTAGTTTAATTAAAACCATTATCTCCAAATCTGAACCTTAATAATAGTTGTAGCCTAGGGAGGATTACAGGCATGCAGGCCCAGGGTGGCAGCAGGGGAAAATGGCCTTACATCCCAGCATCCAGTCTGCCAGAGCTTGGTGTCTGCTGTCTTAGCCAGTTCTTCCTGAGGATTCTCTGGCTATTGTCCTTGGGGGTGGGAGGTGGGGAGGTGCCCAGGCTCTTCGAGGGGCTTTTGTGGCTGTGGCTTTGGATATCTCAGCAGACAAGCCTGTTAACAATTGCTTGCCTCCAACAAAAGGCCTTTCATCTTCAAAAGAGGCAGCAGGTGGTTCAAACAATAAGACTTTCTAGCGGGAAAGTCATGAAATCTGGAATTATGGGAAAACACTGGCAACAATGGTTCTTGTCTTTCAGAAAATACTGTTAAATTTATCCCTAGCCCTGAGCCCTTGTCATGAACTATGAATTAAGGTTTAGCAATGGAGCCAGTGAAAAAGCAATTTAATAGCAATGACTGTTCAGTGAGCATACACTACCCGGTTCCATGTTGCTGCAGGAGCCCTGCAGAGTGTTCATGTTGTCCCTAAGCCAAAGGGACTGAGTAGCCTATGAGAGGTCTGCTCTATCACTTAGAGGCCTTTCTGCTTTCCTTTATGCTCATGGATCCCCTTTGGTGGTCTGACAACAATAAACATTTAACCCACTTAAGTAGGAGAATGTGATCAGTCTGAGCCCAGCATGAATTATTATGTAGACTGGACTGATTGCTTTCTCCAGAGTACTTTGAATGGTGGCTATGGCACTCCACCCTGAGAGGCAGCTGCTAAGAAGAGTGGGATCAACCGGAAGGCATCGCACAGGCTGACCTGCCCTTCCTCCTCCTGTGTGTGTGTGTGTGTGTGTGTGTGTGTGTGTGTGTGTGTGTGTGT
>OU015752.1:66199314-66219313 GCA_907169655.1 Acomys percivali
AGAGAGAGAGAGAGAGAGAGAGAGAGAGAGAGAGAGAGAGAGAGAGACAGAAACACAGAGAGACACAGAGAGATACAGAGAGAGAGAGAGACAGAGAGAGCTGTCCAGAATTCTGTGCAGAGCTGAGATCTGAACCCCAGTGGTCTGGATCCAGAGACCATTACCAACATGGTAGACATGGAGTCATGGTTATCTACCCTTATAGCCTGGGGAACAGGGGAACCATGGGGTGATAGGGAGGTTAATTCTTATGTGATAACAGTGATTGGAGTACTTACCAATATTACAACTGAATGTGGAAAGCATATACTGGTACTTTGATAGTGCATCATGCTTTACAGAAGTGACAAGACATAAGTGCTGCCCATGGAAGACTTGGAACACAACTAGCTATGTGAACCCAGTTCCCAGATGGCTCCACAAACCTCCTGAGAATAGAACTACCCCTGGCTCCCAGGCCCTGGGTCTCTAGAGTCCAGTGCAATTTTACCCTGAAAGGCTTGATGCCATCAAGTTAAGATAAATTGAAAGGAGGCTTGGATGACTGAGCAGTTATGATTCCAGGCATTTATTCTAGCTGCTGAATGGAAGTCCCCAAGCCAACTCACAAGCTGCTTTGGAAGTGAGTTCCAGGGGACACTGCAATCAAGAGAGATCCTGGAAAGAGGAAGGCAGGACAACAACCTGAGATGACAAGAGAAGCTTGAGGGGGAAAATGTGCTTATTCTTATCCAGATAGACAGGTCTCTGCTGAGCATAACCTACATTCTGAGAGTTAAGGATAAGAAAGCTTTAAAATCTGCAAGATTTAGGAGTTGAGAGAACACTTCTCAGTTCCCAGAACCCAAATCAGCATCTCACAACTTCCTGCAACTCCAGTTCCAGAGGATCCAATGACCTTTGGTCTTCAGTAGTACCTTCATGTGTATAGTGCACAAAAACTCATACAGGCATACACACACACACACACACACACACACACACACACACACACACACAAATAATTTATTATAAATAGGAAAGTCTCCCATTTGCATGGAATTAACGTTGTAGTAAAGACAGACAGGACATTTTAAAAATGTCCAGCCTACCACAGTTCCATCTTCTAGTTTAACTTTCTCATCTACTCCTCTCTCTGAAGGTCAAATACTCCTGTCAGTACACAGTACAGCAGGAAGTGGAGTAGATACTCTAGATTCTTGTTCTACAGTAGAGAAAGGAACACAGAAAGATCCAGGGACACATTCTGTTGGGAGGTAAATGCTTTTATGTGTTATATTGTTGAAAGAAATATTTCAATTCCATGCCATCCATATGCCTACATAGACTATATGTCCAAAAAAAACCTAATGTTACTCGGGTTATAGCACATTACAGATTAGTTCTCCAGTGTACAATGTCTCTGTGGATAAGACTCTGGGCCGAGCTTAAGTCTTGGGGTTTATTTTCATATGGCCAGGCTCATGGTATGAGGCCAGATCCACTCTCATTTATTTTAAGTAAAATTTAAAGATAAAAAATCTAAATAATTATTTATTTTTTCCTTTTTTTAATTAACTCATTCATATTACATCTCAATAGTTATCTCATCCCTTGTATCTTCCCATTCCTCCCTTCCTCCCGCTTTCTCCCTACTCCCCTCCCCTATGACTGTGACTGAGGAGGCTCTCCTCCCCGTGTGTATGCTCATAGGGTATCAAGTCTCTTCTTGGTAGCCTGCTATCCTTCCTCTGAGTGCCACCAGGCCTCCCCATCAAGGGGATGTGGGCAAATATGGGGCACCAGAGTTCGTGTGAAAGTCAGTCTTCACTCTCCATTCAGCTGTGAAGAATGTCCTGTCCATTGGCTAGACCCGGGTGGGGGTTTGATGTTTACTGCACATATTGTCCTTGGCTGGTGCCATAGTTTGAACAGGACCCCTAGGCCCAGATCCATGGGTCATAATGTTCTTCTTGTAGGTTTCTAGGACCTTCTGGATCCTTCTATTTCCCCATTTTCCCATGCTTCTCTCACCTAGAGTCTCAGTAGGATGTCTCTATAATGTTGGAACATCTTCTTTAGCCTTTTGGCCCAGTATATCTGACAGACATATTTGTGAGGCAGGAACTATTGAGGACTTGCTTTCCCTATCTCAGCAGTGTTTATCTGTGGACTCTGCCTGCATCCATGCTTGCCCTTTTTTAGACAGAATTCTTTCTGTGGTAGAAACAAGGACATTTTCCCCCAGTGGCTTGTCTGCTACATTTGAAGCCATCTCCAGGAGGAGGTTCTTTGATACTCATCATCCTCTTTGAGGTAGGCTGGTTGCTGCCAGGAGTTAACCTGTCTCATTGTCAGTGAATCTTTAAAATAGTAAAAACATTTGCAAATGCTATATTCTGTATGTATCTGAGGCTTTTGAAGACCTTATCTAACTGTGTGTTTTTACACATGCATGTAAGAACAGTGCTTGAAGAGTGCAGAAGAGGGAGCCAGATTCCCTTGATCTGGAAATAACAGGCTGCTTGAGCCACTGATGTGAGTCCTGGGAACTAAACTTGGCTTTTCTTGAGGCTTCTTTAGACTTCATCATTGAATTAATCACTTTCTTGGTGATGGTACAAGACACTTGACAGAAAAGCCTAAGAGATGTAAGCATTTCTTTTATCTCCTGATTTTGGGAGGTTCTGTCCATTGTTGCTTGAGTCTACTTTGCACAGGAGGTCATGGGAGTGAAAGCACATGGGAAAGGATAGCTGTTCACATCATAAGAAGCAAGAAGTGGATAGAATGGCTGAAAGCAGGGCCAGGCTCTAACCTGCAAAGACCATGTGTTAGTTTAAATGAGAATATCCCCTCTGGGCTCATATATTTTAATATGGGTCCACAGTTGATGGTACTGCTTGGGAAAAGTAGGGAATGTGGCCTGGTGGAGGAAGTCACTGGTGTTGGGCTTTGAGATTTCAAAAACCCACAAAAGTTCTAGTAACTGCCCTTCACCTTGTACCTATAGATCAGATGTAAGCTCTCACTTCCAGTTCCAGTGCCATGCCTGGCCATCAGCTGCCTTGCTTCCTGCCATAATGGTCATGGACTCACCTTCTGAAACTGTAAGCCCCTATAAAATGCTTTCTTTCCTATGTTGCCTTGGTTATGTTGTTTTACAGTGGAAATTGAAAAGTAACTAAGACTGTCCCCACACAGAGTTATCTGCTTCTGTCACTTAACCTGCAGTTTCTATAGGTTCTTATACTTCGCACCTGGGAAGAATATAAGACAATGCAGCCTGAGGAGAAACAGTCAAAGAAATGGTTCTCACATTAGGAAGCATGCGACTTATCAAAATAGCAAACAATGAATATCTTCCACCTACACACCTCAGTCCCTCTCTTTCCCTGTCTCTTTTTATTTGTTTTTTTTTTTAATTTGGCTATGTTCCCTTGTTTTTTCATTTGTGGGGTTTGGTTTTGTCTCAAAACAGGTTCTTACTATGTAGTCTAAGTGTCTTTCCTCTATCTTTTAGCTCCAGCATCTCTATGTCTCAGCCACTCAAGTGCAGAAACAGATCAGCATCAGGCTTTTTAAGTAGTCTTTGAGCAGTTTCACATCACTTGTTGCTAACACTCTTGCCTGCCTCTCTGTGGCAGAGCTTAAGCTCCGTAAGAGCAGAGCCTCTGTTCTGCCACACTGGGACCCAGAGTTCTAGAACAATGCCCTTCCAAAGGTCTCTATCACTCTAGCAGCTGAGTGAGTGAAGATTAGACTCAGTGTCTATTGAATAAATTGTAAATGGCATGTGATTGAACTTTTATACAGCCATGGCCCAATTCACTCTAGGTTTAAGATCCTGAAAGAGAAAAATATCCAGCAATTCCTATCGCACTGTTGGGAATACTGCCTTTAAATCTCATTCTGTAAACCAGACAATTGAATGGGAAGAGAACAAAGGAAATCCATGTATGGATGCACAATAGATATGCTGAGGTTTGTTTGCTTGTATATTTTGCTGAGAGAGCGTCTTACTATGTAGCATGCTTGCCATACTCTCATGACCTCCCTTCAACAGCCTTCCTCCCTAGCGTTAAGAATACAGGTGTCCATTACCATTCCCCATGCAATAACATTTTATTAAATGTTATATTTGCTTGACTTTGTAAAATAATAAATGGAAAAGTGCTGAGGTTGGAAGCACACATTTTTAATCCCAGTATTCAGGAAATAGGGGCAGGAGGATCTCTGTGAGTTCAAGGCCAGTCTGGGCTATACAGTGTTCCAGAGGAAGTTCTGCATAGTGCTCTCTGCAGAAAGGGCCTGTCTCAAAAAAGAAAGAATAAAAGAAAGAATAAAGAAATGGGAAAAATGGAAGAATGTGGTTTAGAAACTGATAAAGTCCTTAACTTTCTATAGAACTGACATGGAAGGTTAAAGCAAAACAAAAACAAAACAAACAAAAATACGGACGTAACATTGAAATCTTACTAACCAGAAACATAACTTCACTAATCTGAAGAAAACTCAATTGGTTTTAGTAAAAAGCCTTGCTGTTAAGGGAGTAAGGAAAGGCCCCTCCATGGATTTAGGGTTTAGAATATGTCTCCTTCTGGCCTGCTCTTCCTATGCTTTTGATTAAAGGAGTTTGGTCCACTCAGTACCTACAAGACTGATGATGGAAGAGTGCTGCCATGGCTACAGGTATTGGTCATCTGGATTAAATGATATTTCAGAATGTTAGTGCCAGTGATAATGCTAGTACATATCCACAAATGAGCACATAAGGACAGGAGTTTGTCTGATCTCAGATTTTCCTGCCATGCTGAGGCAGAAAGTTACACAGTGTTACTCTTGAGATTAGAGGTAGAGCTTTGGCCAGTGACAGTAATAGCTGCATGGAACATAAGCATAGATCTGAAACAAAGAAAAGGCATGAGGAAAGAGTCATGAGGAAATCAGGACAATAACAGTGATTGAACAAGAAGCTTATAAACAAGAAAGGGAAAACATTAGCATTATTCAAGAACTTTGAGACTTGACCATTGAAAGAACCCTTGAAAACTTGTGTGTAAATCTAGTTATGAAAAATGGAGGAATAAAAAATTACAGTTAAGAAAAAGGACATAACATATGCTGATAAAGTAATTATGATTAGGAGATAATGTTATGCACAGTTATATGCTAATGAATTCCATCAACATGTAAAAATATAGTACTGAAAATAATAAATTCGAAAAATCAGACCAAGAGGAAGCAACATCCTGAAATGGACTGGAAGTCCAGGAGGAGACAGGAGAATGTTGTCAGCATACTGCCTTGGAAGGTACCGAGGAATGTGTAATGACTGGGGAGTGCCTTCTGAACTTTAGGAAACATAAGTTCCATCCTATAAAAAGAATGACAAGGCAAAGGAAAGTGTAAGCCACTCAGTTTCTTAAAAAGTCTATTAACCAAATTTGGCCAAAAAAGGCATAAAATACCTATCTGCTATCACTTATAAAATATATTGTTAGCAGATAAAAATGTTAATATAATAGCAAAACAAGAAATTACTCATGGGGGTTAGAGAGATGTTTCAGTGGCTAAGAGCACTTGCAACTCTTGAAAACAACTCAGTCACCATCCCCATCACTGACATGGAGGCTAACAACCACCTATAACTCCAGTTCCAGTGGATCCAATAGCTTCTTCTGGCTTCCAAATGTACTGCACACATGTGGTGCATGCTCCTGCACGTAGTGTACATAGAAATATTAAAACAAACATTTATATATATAAAATAAGTCTAAAGAGAATAAATTGAGAGCAATATGAGCTTGTGTAGTTATGTTTCACTGTGAATGCTGCAGTCAGAAAACACAGTAGAGGAAATAGAAAGGACATAGTAAGCCAAAGCCTTTGTAAGAAATAAGTGGTAGGATTAACTCCGTAACACATTAAAATTCTCCAATTATTGTAAAAAATACTACATGGTCATAATGGGGAAAGGACATTAAGAGATAATTACATAAGAAACACAAATCGGAAATAAGCATGGAAGACAGAAAATTTTCCAAGCTCACTATAAGGGAAAAAATTGCAAGTTAAAATCTGTATGGTGTATCTTTTGCTTATTAAGTTGGCTAAAATGTGATGGATTCTCTGCCATGGGCGGAACTGTGCATGGATATGATAATGGAAAATGAAATTGAGGTGATGTTTTGGGGAAGTGATGTGTCATATTTAGAAAGAGTTCTCAGTGTGTGAGGAACACCTTTTGACCTAGTAGTTCCACAAGTAGGAATCCGTTCCAGAGAATGATCAAAGGTGGATAGAAAATATATGCTCTCTGGTATATCTTTCAACCTTTCTTCTAACTCGGGGGCCCAGCACATGCTCTCACAGACTCAATCTTGTTAGAAAAGAATAATCTTAGATTCACACAGAGAAACACATGAGCAAATCAAAAGTAGTCAGACAATGCAATTCCTTTGTGCAAAAAGGGTGCTCCACAACCTAAACTGGGTCATCAAGTGTACCAGAGCAGGGAGTTCATTTAGTTTTTATTAAAATGAAGGTGATGGGATGTGACCTCACAATCTCACACAATTGGCCAATTCATAATTGACACTTGAAAGAAATGAAAGGAAGGATAAAGAATTGTCTCTTCCTGGTCATCATCTTCTGGAAATATAGCATGCTTCTTGCTCAACGAACATTGTATAAGGTGGGGAAACATGCATAAAAGTTTTACAAGTTGATGAAGAGTTGTATAATATTGACCCTTTGTGGGGTAGTCACTTTTATAAAAAATATAAAATAAACCACAACATTTCTCATATCCATTTCCATGTGGTTAATATTAGAGTAGGATGGGGCAGAATCTAAGACTATTCCATAATTATTTTGTGTGTGTGTGTGTGTGTGTGTGTGTGTGTGTGTGTTGCGCACATTTGTGTATGCACATACATGTGCAGGTGTATGTGAAGGCCAGGTATCCATTTTGTTTATTATTCCTCAGACAACCTTCATCTTGTTTCTTTGAGTCATTGTCTCCCACTGGCTTGGAGCTTGCCACGGGCTATCCTAGCTGTACAGTGAGGTATGAGGGTGTGCCTGTTCCTACCTTTCTAGAACTGGAATTACATGTGTGTACTGTACACCACTACTGACAGTTTACATGGGTGCTGTAGATCAAACTCAGGTCCTCATGCTTGCATAGCAAGCACTTTAATGACTAACCCATTTATCCATATTCCCTGGCATAGTTTTAAATGTCATCTATATTCTGATGACTTCCAAATGGTCTCTTTGGATATATTTGAATATTACTTGAATATTTCAATGATACTTGAATATTAAACTCTCTTCAGGAAATCTGTCTTTATGTTTATATTTGATAGACATCCTCAGGACATCTATATTTAACTATATATTTAATAAACATCTCCACGTTTTAATTCAAAATCCTGGGCACCTCCCTAAGCTACGCTGTAATCATGTCAGTCAATGGTATAACTACTTAACCAGTTGCTTAGACCAAAGACTCACAGGACACTATTATGTTCTTTTGCTCTTATACATTATCTACAATTACCTGAGAATCAAAGTAGATTCTAAGTACAGTCATCCATTCTTAACCATTTTGTGGCTGCCCAAAGCAGAAACTTCCTTCCCTAACCGAGTCCCTTCTTCCTTCCCTCCCTCTTCTTTCTCTCCTTCACTGTCAGCTTCTTTCCAGACACCCTTCTAAGACTGACCTTGTTATTATCTATCTGCAACTGCTGGGATTCTTAAAAACACATATATCGAGCTACCAACACACTTAAAATGTCTAAGACCCACAAGAATTCATGTAAGCACAAGAGAGGCTCTGTTTACTAGAGCAATATTTTCCACCGGGCCTTCCTCTGGCTGTTTTGTAGTTGCCCTGTTTCACACCATCCTTTCACTCCCAACTTAGCCCCTCTGCACTGCCCAGAGCAATCCTTGTAGATTTTCCAAGATTCCATCTGCTCTGAGAGGGCACTCTGATCCCACTTCCCTATTACGCAGAATTCATTCGTCTTCCAAGGCCTAAACCCTTCTTTTTAAAATTTCTTTCTTTGTAATGTTTTGAGCACAGCCTAAGGCTATGCATGTGATTCATGTCTTCTTTCTTGTCTGTTCGGGCTCTACAAGGACAGGAGACAGTACCCACCAGCCTCACTCCCAGGCTCTACATGTGTGACATAGAATAGAAGGGAAATCCCAACGGAATAGAATCAACAAAACTGAAAACTGAAAACTACCTTCTAGTCCAAAATAGCAAAGTTATCTCTTCAAGCCTCAGTAAAATCACAACAAATCTTTAAAACCACACTTTCATGGGGAAAGGCTTGAAGAAGAGGACAACATTCACTATTATACACATAATGTAGTGAAAAAGGAAAGTGCAAAATCACATCATTGGGATATGTCAAATTATGAAAAATTATCCTGCTCAGTAGTAAAAACTTTTAAAGTGGAAAAGAACCAAACAAAAGAAAGGCTCCCGTGCAGCCATGTCACATAGCATGTGCTCGAGGAGAACACTCAGAGGCCTGCCTGCTGCCACACAACACAGCTCTAGTAAAGGAATACATCCAGACATCGCTCTCTGCCATGCCATGTGGTATAGGCTGGAAAGATACCCAGAGGTCCACCTGCCACTGAATGGCCTGCCTACAGCAGAAACCACTACAGTGTGCAAGTAGACAGATAGCAGAGAAAGAGAAGCAGAACAGTTTGAGCATTCTGAAGACAGGTGGAACTGGAGACATGAGGCTCATGTCTATGACCATGGCCATGCAGCAACTGAGCTGTGTTGACAAACAACATGCCTCATATTACACTGAAAACCATGCTGACATCCCTGGTCTGGGTTGCTGCCCTAGATTACAAAGACGCAAGGGCAGGTGCTGTGCAGAGCCTTTCCTTGGCTGTGACATTCTGGAGACCTAGCCCCACCTCTCACTGGGTACAGAACTCAGGAGAGCGGGGCCCTGTATATTGCCTAGAGAGCACAGGTGAGCTGGCCCCAACAGTGTGAGGGTGGGAGAGCTAGCCTTGCCATTTGTCTCCTCTGGAGTGACATGGGCATGGGGGATTGGGTGGAGGGGAGGGTGCCCTTCCCCCATCACCACTCACTACCTGAGTCAGTCAGGAGAGTTGGCAACAAGGTCACAAGAGCTGAAGAGCTGGAGAGCTATCCCTGCCTGTCATCAGCTGCAGCACTCAGTAGAGTGTGCCCTGCACCCCACCTGGGCAATAAAGTAAAGCTGGCCCTGGTGGTGAAGGCACTAGTGAGCTAGCCCTGAGGGTGTGAGAGTTGGCCCATTCCCTTACCAGCTGCAGCATTGAAAGAGCTAGCCCTGGTGGAGCAGGTGTGGGAGAGCTGGCAAATGGTCCAACTCAGCTACCACTGACATTCAGGGCTTTCAGTTGGCACCCGAACACCTACCTCATCTATGAACTGATGGAACCTCTGAAAGGGCCGGTCCTACAGATCCAAAGTTGCAGGATCTCCATGACACAAGGCAACAACAGGATAAATGAGAGGAGTCCCAGTGAGGATCTAGTATTGATGGTGTAGCAAAAGGCAGAGGCTTTGAAGCCGACCAATTGATTGTTGTAAGGAACTTTTGCAAGTAAGAAACAACATGTAGGCAAAAGGGTATACTGTTGGCCACACTGCGACACACTACAGCTTCCATGATGAGATGTATTCTATGCCTTGTTTTATTTTTGGTTTTTATTTTCTCTTTGCAGGGAGGTTACAAGGGCAGAGGGCAGATATAAAAGAATAGGAAGATATGTGAGCTTGGGGTACATGATGTGAAACTCACAAAGAATCAATAAAAAGCTAGAAAAAAAACTTTTATATGATATGAAAATGGTAAAAATGATCCCATCATTTAAAAAAAGGTGCCTTCTTATTACTTATACTTTAAGACTTTTAAAATTTTAATGAAAGTAATTTATATCATTACATATAATCACACAAATAAATGCATGTATATTCAAATTAATAAATGTGAACATATACCTGTGGATATTTATTTATACACAAATACGTTGGAACATATTAAGAAAGAAAATTTTTGCCTTAAAGCATCACTTTGAGGATGAAGGATGGTCAAACTTGGACTAAATGATGGAAGGTGGTGAAAAGAAGCCTCTGATTTGGCTTTGCCAGGAGGAGGTTTTTTAGTCTTCCTATTAGAGAACCCAGATCTTCAGTTTTGAGTCAATATTCAAGTCACTAAACTACAACCGTGTATACATATCATATTGGGGTGTTTATCAAATGTTTGAGTGGTAGAATGAAAAAAATGGGCTTACCCTAGCTGCAATCAAGGGCAATTCAGAAAGCACCAGTAGTACAGGCAGCATAGGCAAGCCTGCATGCTTTCCTATATTTGAGTTTGTGACCTCAGGCTCTTCATAATAAGCATTTGTGCATCACTGTCTCATCCGCTCTGCACATTTTGCAGCAGGTGCCAAGGCTTTTGAAAAACCCCTTTGGTTACAAGTCATCATGAGCCTCAACCTGGGAAAGGAAACACTTTTTATGCTAGCTTAGGTGGGTATCTTTAGAAGGAGAGGGGAAGAAAATCAAAAGATGGGAAGAAGAGTGAGGAAGAAAGAAATGAGAAGGAAGAGAAGAAGAGAAATAGAGGAGGAAAAGAAAAGATGGACAAAAAGAAGAAAGATGTGCGAGGGAATGGAAGTGATGGGGAGAGAAGAGACTGGGAGGGGCAGAGAGCGGAGAGGAAGAGATGAATCATTTGGTGATGGGAGTTGGTCTTGGAACTCTGGACCTAGAAGTTGTACCCATGTTGTTACTGATGAACCAAAATGATTAGGGGTCGATAGGATTGTACTCATGAGAGATGTGGGCAGGGTCCCTTAGGTGGACAATTTGAGCATCTCACTAAATAAACATCGGAGTCTATCTTCTGATCGAGCTTCTGCATGAGGCCTTAGCACACAAAACAAAAGGGAAGCCACTCTGACTGAACACCACACTCAACCTGAAGCTTCAAAGCAGCAGTTGTATCTCAAGACAGACTAATTTTTTTCTGAAAATGAGTTGCTAGCCTAGAAGCTAGAGAGATGGCTTTGTAGCTAAGAGCAGGTGCTGCTCTTGCAGGGGACCAGGGTTCAGTTCCCAACACTCATATTGCAGCTAACAAAGGTTCATAATTCCAGTTTCAGGAAATGATATGCCCCCTTTGGTCTCTTCAGACACTACATACACATGTGTGGATATATACAAACAGAACATCCATACTCATAAAATTAATGTTTTATAGAAAAAGCAATTTCTAGCCTACCTGAGCAAGGGTAATAGGAAATCCTCTCAGCTTTAACTTTTACAAAAATGAGAGCGTGAAGCAACTGCATATTAACCAATTACCTTGTTCCCCTGCATTGTTCCACTTTCCTGTTCCTACCTTACAAAACCCACTGTTCTGCCTCTGCCCTGTGGGAGCTCTCTTTCTATCTTAGAGAATAGTGGCTGTTCTGATCCATGAATCTCTAATGAAAACCAATTATGACTTAATAAACTTGTAATTTTATCTTTTGGTAAACTTGCTCTGAGAGCAAGGTAAGAGATAGACAGAAAGAGCAAGAAAGAGAAGGGGAAGAGATAAAGAGATAAAAAAGGAAGGAGGGAGGGGAAGAGAGAGAGAGAGAGAGAGAGAGAGAGAGAGAGAGAGAGAGAGATTTTGTATGACAGTACAAAACACCCACAGGCCTCTCTCAACTGTCATAGAGAAACTGAGGATGGGCAAGGGACTCTTCTTGGTGTATATCACAGCCACACTCAGCCATATATATTGTGATCCTGTGACCCCCAAAGTGTGTCCTCAAACCCTGTCTTGCACATGAGTTCTGAAGGTATAGAGGACACAGAGGTATGAAGGAGCCCTGTGGATCAAAGTCTGCAACAGCTGCTCTAGAAATCCATGGCTACAGGGGAGAAGAGATGGTCAACTAAGGGGAGACATACTTGCAAGGTTGGTAAAGCACCCTCCTTAGCATATCGGGTGGTTATTTCCAGAGATGCCTGACATGTGCGGCTGCAACTGAGACGGAAAGGTAGAAGATGCTTATGGAACCATGGAATAGGCTGGGTGCCCAATGATGAAATGAAAGTAGAAAAAGAGGAAGCCAGACAAAGCACACAAGCTCCACTCCTCCTGAGTGAGTGTATTTGTGGCTGCTGCCAAGGCCTGAGGAAATCTGACTCCAGCTTCATCAGCCTTTCGATGCAGACTCTCAGTAGCAATTCTCCTGGGAGCTTCAGGGCCTTCAGCCTGAGGCTGGTGCTCTGTCATTGGTCCCCTCATTCTGCAGCTTTCAGTTCCTTAAACCCAACAGCTGCTGCATTCCCCATCTCTCCAGCTTACAGATGGATGCCAATGTTGTAAACCAGTCTAATAAATTCCTTTGTAATCATATATTCTGTTGGTTCTGTTCCCCTAAAGAGCCTTGAATAACAGAGAGATAAAGCACCTTACCAGGAACATGCAAAGCCTATACAGATCTAGATAGTTTCCTACAGAATCGACTGGGCAACAGGGGTGAAAGGTTATTGCCTAATGACAGAATGAGCAGTTAGTTTGGAATGGGGGATGGGGCCAGACACAGGAATAGGTGAGTTTTTTAAATTAGGTTTTAATTTAAAATTTATTATATTTATGTCTATGGGTGTTTTGTCTGCATATATATATATATATATATATATATATATATATATATATATATGTGTGTGTGTGTGTGTGTGTATGTGTGTGTGTGTGTGTATGTGTGTGTGTGTGTGTGTGTGTGTGTGTGTGTGCATGTTCCACATGTGTGGCTGATATCTGTGGAGTCCATAAAAAGTCACCAGATGTCCTGCAACTGAAGGTACAGACAGCTATGAGCTATCTATAGATGTTGGAAATTGAACCAGGTAGAAGAGCAGCCAACGTTGTTGTGTTGTGGTTGATGTGTGCTTTGTGGTGCACACCTTTAAACCCAGCACTCCAGAGGCAGAGACAGTCAGATCATTGTGAGTTCAAGGCAAGTCTTGTCTCTATAGTAACTTCTAGGCCAGCCAGGCCTATGTAGAGAAACCATGTCTTTAAAAAGGTAATAGGTATGGCAGGTACTTTGTGCAAGCACATAACTTTTTTTTTTATCCCCAAATACACCCAAACAGCTGAGCTTGCTCTTTGATGAAACACTGACAGAAAAACTGGGCTGCCTAATAGTCTGTTCAGAAGGATGTGATTCATGAATATGTATAATGTTCTTTTAGTAGAGACAATTGCTCCAAAGGTTACTGGAGCACAGCAGGCTTGAGGGACAAAGCTCATCAAAGTCCTTTTGCCTCCCTGCAGGGGGCTTCTGGAAAGTTAAATGTTCTCCCTGAGATGTTTTCTCAGTACAGGCTTGACTCTCAGGGCTTTTCTCACACCTTGGTAGAATAACAAATAGAACTCAGAAGTGAGGACAGGGCAAGTTTCTACAGCATTCTCTCAGGGACACCAGGCAAGGTAGCTTCCACACCACAGGTCTCAGAAATCTCATAGAAGGTGGAAGGCTCATTGGGCACTCAGAAGCTCTGAGGAAGGATGGAAACAGCAACCCAATTTCTTATTGCCTTTTAAGGGATCAGAGATAGATGACTGGCTAGAAGGCCGAAGCTGCAGAGCACGGGAGCCTCGCCTTCACAGAGATAGCTGGGAAGTGGAAAGGCACGCTCACATTTTCTGAAGAAAATGGCTGGAGAAGAGGCACTTGCAGTTTGCTATTGTTTATGAGCCAACGTGGGCAAAAGACAAGCACTTACATTAATCTGTTCTGAACCAAAGCCCCAGGGTTCTAGGTAGGAGCTCTAAAACTGCCACCATGAACAATCTGTGTCAAGGTCTCAAGTCTCAGTTTACCTTCTCTGAAAAAAACAGGCTAAGAATATCAATATAACACAATCCATGAAGGGACCAGACATGGTAATGACCAGTGGTGTTTTACCATGCTTTCTGTAAATGAAACTCTCTTTGTGGTGATGCCTGGAGTTTGAAGAAAAGGCTGAGGAATCCTTGTTCTGGTTTCCATAGGTTGCTGTGATAAATGCCTTGACCTAAAACAATTCATAGAAGAAAGGATTTATTTGCCTTACAGTTCACAGGAACTCAAACAGAAGCCCAGGTAGGAACCGTGGAGTAATGCTGCTTACGGGCTTGCTGCCCATGGATTGCTCAGCCTGCTTTTTTTTATACAACCAGAGACCACTTTCCTATAGCTGGTACTGCCCACACCAATCATTAATCAATGCCATACAAATCCACCTACAGGAAATCTCATGGAAGCATTTTCTTAGTTGACTTTCACCCCTCTCTGATTTGTGTCACGTTAACAAAAACTGACCAGCACAGTCTTCAAATTCTGTAGGAGAGACAATAGTGGTAAATACAGTGGCTAGAGTCTCAACAGGTAGCAGAAAGGAGGGAGAATAAATGGGGGAGACAGCTCCTGCATGGAGCCTTAATGGACAAGTAAGTTCTTCATGAGGACAAATGGAGAGGACGTCTGGGACCAAGGATGCTTTATGAGCCAAGGAATAGTTCCTTTCATTACTGTTACATACATGTCTACCATCTTCAACCAGGTCACCAAAAACCCTCAGATAACTTACAGGCAAGGCAAAAACACAACACAACATACACAGAGAGTAGGAAGCATCATCTCAGAAATGTTTCGGGGGCCCCCACTCCATCTAAGAAGAGCTGGCAGCACCCCCTCAAAACAGGATGAAGGGCAGAAAAACATTATTATGAATTAGAACAGTACATAAAGCTGAGAAACAAAAGAAGAGAATGCAAAAGTGATTTGAAAATATGCAACAATCCCTATAATTTTGAGCTACAAAAGGAGGTGCTTATCTGTAGCAGCTCTATGAGTGGAGGGTTCCTGGCCCCTCTACATATCTGTTTATGGCTATACATATGAGAAACCACTTCATTTAAACATTATGTCTAAGATAGCAGCTAATGACAGAACCCAGGCAACTGGACAAAGGTCTTTCACAGAGAGGTGGAAGCCTGGCCCTTTACAGTCATGTGCACATAGCATTCCTCCTGCAGTGTTGAAATGAGATGCAGAAACTTTCCTGCTTCATGGAGACTGAACTTAGGGAGATCTCACTGGTCTGACAGACCACATGCCCTACCATGACTAGCAGGCTTGTCTGGTTAAAGCTATTTGAAGAATGCCGAATCAGCATATTTATGTCACCCAGGGTATTATTAACACAGATTCTGACTCCTTAGTGCACACTCCTGGATTTTCTCTACTCTCCTAAGATTCAACTGGCTGATGCTGAGGATAGTGTCCAGCAGCCCAGGCTAAACCTTTCTTTAGATGAGTATGTAGCTTCTGATTCCCTCCTGAAAATGGTTACAAGTCCACAGCAACCTACACTTGTGGAGTGGTGTGGTTCTCTGGAGATAGTGCAAATAGGAAGAGGGATAGAAGGGCACATACGATACCAATATTAAGAGATTTTAGCCTGATTCACTGGCTAACTGTGAATTTCAACTTGAATAAATTGAGAGACACTTAGCAGGTCATCAAAGAATATCTGTGAGGAAATTTTCAGAGACAGACTGTAAGGCTTAATCTATGAATAGATTTTTAAAATTTAAATAGAGTCAGAGCTAGAGAGATGGTTCAGTGGTTAAGAGTGAGATGTATGTACTCTTACAGAGGACCAGAGTTCATTTCCCAGCACCCAATTTCCTGTAACTCTAGCTTAGAAAGATTTGACATCTCTGGCCTACACACATATGCACACAGACACACACACACAAACACACACAATTTAAAATGATAACAATGAATAATTAGAAAAACTTGAATAGACTATTATGGAGTGGTGGAACTATGGATGGTCAAGCCTGTTTGAAGAAGGCAGGTCCTTTGGGGTATGCCTTAGGAAGCCTAAGGAAAGTCCCTTCTATGTGACACTGACACCCTCACCACAGTAAACTGGACTTCGTGGCTTCAGACCATGAGAAACCATAAATTATTCATTCCTTTAAGCTGTTTTTGTATGTACTTTATCACAGCAACACACAGTATCCAGCTAATTGGTTGATATGATAAGGAGGCCCTGAAGTGGGAATTGAGAGAAAAAAAAATCTGCAGAGAGAAAGAAAAAGAATCTGGGTAGTGGTGGCACACGCCTTTAATCCCAGCACTTGGGAGGCAGAGGCAGGTGGACTTCTGTGACATCAAGGCCAGCCTGGTCTACAGAACAAGTTCCAGGACAGACAGACTGGGAAAAAAGAAAGAAAAAGAAAATAAGAAAAAAGAGGACAAAGAAAAGAATAAGGAAGTGTCACTGGTTGGGAAAGAGAGGAGATGAAGGTGACAGGATGATTAGATGAATTGTGGGAGCCTAGATCCAGTCTCAGAATAGAAAGAGATCACTGGAAAAAAATATTGGTGAAATCTGTATACATTTCGTACTTACATTTATAGTTCTGTTTCAAGGTTAGTGTCTTTGTTTTGATGAATGTTCTTTGGTTATATAAAATGTTGACATGGGAAAAAACTAGGTGAATGGTATGAAAGAGTTTCTTTAGTATTTTTGTAACTCTTCATTGACTTTAAAATTATCACAATATTAAATATATTAACTGTCAAAAAATTTTAAAAAGAAGACATGAGAGAAAAGTAATATTAAATTGGGACATTTATATTTGTCATTTCATGGGGTTTGTGTGAAATAAGAGAGCAGACCTAAGGCTCCAAGCTTTCTCTTTGTGTGAGCAGTGTGCATATGTGACCCCATAACACAAGGCAATTATTTCATCTATTTCCCCACAGAAAGAACAAAAAACAGTTTGGCCATGTGATGAGAATCTAGTGTCTAAACCATACTACAGTTTTCCTGGCCTCACACACCAGCAATTTAGAGTAATTTTCACAGGAGGAACTAGGAATCTACCCTGTACAGGACAGGAGGCTATGATAGCTCTGTTACTTTTTCTCTCTGCTCTCAGTTCTTACATGAACCTGGAAATGAAGAGCAGAAATAGATTGGGGAAATCAGTGACCGGTTTTGTCTTTCCCTTGTCATCTGCAGGGTAGAATCCATCCCTGGATTACGCCATTGATTCCACTTCAGTGTAGACATGACAGAAAGCAGAGAGGAGCTAGCTCAAAGCTCTTCTCCTACACACCTTCAAGATCCAGCCTGGATGACAGTGATCACCCAGCTTCCTTACAGAAGAAAAATGACTGGAATAAAGCTGCTGCTTCTGAGACATAAGGCTTCCTCTGAGGTGTTCAAGGTACAAGAAAAGTGACCCACAGCCCATCAGGACTATAAAGTGCCAGGGTCCAGGACCAGAAAGCTCTGACACCTGGAAAGCAGTGACCTCTGAGGGCCTCTCGTCAGGAGGACGTACAGTCATCATTGCGACAAACTGGCCTGCCATCTGCCTACACCATATGGTTTAAGAAGGAAACATGTGATCTCTACTTCCAGAGCAGTCATTCCTAACTGCAGCCATAGGACAGGTGACAACAGCATCTGGTTGGTTCCAGCAGAGTCCTGTGGAAGGAAGGCTTGGGAGTATGTGGCAGGAAAAGGGTGACAGGTGGGTATCTCATTATGCTGATGGTCACAGGACCTGTCTTGAACCGTGAACACAGTGGCATATACAGAACATTGGTTTACCACTCAGTAAAGCTCCCCAGTCCATGGAATTTATATCTGACATTTAAGGTTTCCTACGTCTAAGTATGAACCATATGAGAGTTACTATTACTTGAAATGGAAGAAGGAAAAATAAACTACTTCCAGTGTGAGTAAGCATTTTGTCTATTCCAGAGAGGAACAACTATGGAGAAACGGTTATTTTGGTTCTTGTCTCCAAAATTTCAGCCCAAGCCTTTGGAGTAGTTTTTATATGGGGGATGATCATCATGTTAGCAGCACATGGCAGAGCCTGCTCTTTTTATGGCATCCAGGAAGAAGGGAATAGAAAAGAGATGAGATAAGGATAAGATTCACTGTTCAAATAACATACCCAGTGACCTCCTTCCTACTGCCTCATAGTCCTTTCAATGTAAAATATCAGTAGATTAATCCATTGATAAACTTAGTGCCTTTCTTAGTTAGGTTTTGTTAACTTGACCTATGGAAGAACAGGGACTCTCAACTGAGAAATTTCCTTCATCAAAACGACCTCTGGAAATTTCTGTGGAGCATTTTCTTGATAAATGATTAATTTTCGGGGTCAGGGTCTACTGCGTGTGGTGACACTCCTGAGCAAGCCACAATTGAGCAAGCCAGTAAGCAGCATTCCTCTGTGGCCTCTGTGTTAGTTCCTACGTCCAGGTTCTTACACTGATCTTCTGTCCTGGCCTCCTTCTACCATGACGATGATGTGGAAGGGGAAGCCAAACAAACTGCCCTCCCTTATGTTGCTTTGAGCCATGCTCTGTATCACAGCAACAGAGAAGCATGTCCATAATTTCTCAATATCGCCACTTACCTAAGCCTATTGTGGGGCAGGCATTTTAGACTCAAACTCTTAAAGTTCCTCATGAAGCATGAGTATGAAGATTTTTAAATAGGAAAATTAACTTAAAGGGCACAAGTGAAATAATAGGAAGCACATGCATGCTGCTGGCTGCCAGTCTCCGTGCACTGCCCCCAAAATAGGAGGCTGTTTTTTTTTTTCCAGTTCACAGTGAATTCTAGGAAGTGGGATTTCCAGGAGACTTAACCTACCTTCAACTACACAGTTCCCTGTTTGACTCTTTACTTTCTGAATGACAATTCCACAAAAGAGTGTGTGTCTCAAGCTCATCTGGAAAGAAAAAAGAGCCCAGAACTTCTTTTCAGAGAACAAGGGGTAATTTTTTACTGCCCTGGTTATCCTAAGGGCATTGAGTTCCTATGAAACTCCTTATGAGGGCCAAGGGCAGCTGGTCTGAGCAGGCTGGAATTCTAATGATACTTGAACCGCTGGATCAAACTGCACCAGAAACTAGTCCAATTCTGGTTGTATTGCTGATGTTAATTTTATGTTTTGTGTTTCCATTTCTTGTACTTTGAAGAACTGAGCAATCAGTGTGATTATTTATGGGTAACAATGTTCTATAATGTTTTATAACTTCATTTTCCTGGTCACATTTTGGAAAAACCAATGAAGGCATTTTCAATTTAAAATGCTATTGCTGTGTTGTTCCTTACTTTTATACCCATTAATCCCTGGGACACACTTACCTAGCTCTGGTTTGCAGGAAACCTGCCTGTGCCAGAGGCCAACTAACTTGCATATTCACTGCACTTGCTTGGTTTGCATTTCCTTGACATCTTGGCACACTACAAACCTGGAAAGCCTGATTCTCCAAGACAAGGGATAAGCAAATTCTAGACATAGCAAGTAAACAGCATTTCCCAAGCATTCCAACTGATGTAGAACCTTCTCCAGTTTCTGCATTTATCAGGTACTCACAGGATGCTACATGCTTGCCTGCTCATGTCTTCTTTACATATACAGAAAGGTCTACAATGACCACTGGAATCACATATCGAGCCAATGTGCATCTGTATGCCTTATTATTACCATGGAAACTGAAGCAATGGATCTTAATTCTGTTTCCTTTGTCCCCTGTGTGGCTTTGCATAGCAGGTCTCCTCATATAGGGAACAAGTAGCAAAAGATGTTTTCACTGACAAGGCCCTCCTGATCTACTGATCTTGCCTTGTATGACTAATAAAGAAACCTAGGGCTGGAGAGATGGCTTACCAATTACAAGTACTGGCTGCTCTCCCAGATGAAGATCCCTGTGTCCACATGCATGTGACCCAAAACCTCCTTTAATTCCAGTCCCATCCTATGTGATGCCCTATTCTGGCTTCTGTATCTACTGCATGCATAAAGTGCAAAGATATGCATGCAGGCAAAACACACACACACACACACACACACACACACACACACACACACACACA
>OU015752.1:66268133-66304455 GCA_907169655.1 Acomys percivali
TGTGTGTGTGTGTGTGTGTGTGTGTGTGTGTGTGTGTGTGTGTGTGTCTGTCTGTCTGTCTGTCTGTGTGTGGGGGTATGTGTATGCCTGTCTGTCTGTCTCTTCGTGTATGTGCAGGGTGTCAAGGAGGGTGGTAGGTGCAGGTTCTCATGGAGGCCAGAAGCATCAGATCACTGGAGCTGGAAGTACAGGCAGTTGTGAGCCACCTTAGCAAGAACTATACACTCTCTTAACTTTTGAGTCCCCATTTTAACAAGTATGTCCTATGCAGCATTGTGGCCATATTTATGCTCAAAATAACCTAGTTGTCTATTAGATCCGAAGTTAATTGTGCCTTTCTTAGTTACTTTCCTATTGCTCTGCTAGGGCATTATAACCAAGATGACTTATAGAGGAGGAGTTTAATTTGGGGCTCACACTTCCAAAGGATTAGAATTTGAGAACATCATGATGAGGAACATGGCCACAGGAATGCGGGCATGGTACAGGGAGTTGATATCTGTTATACAAGCATGAGGTAGAGGCAGCCAACTGAGAATAGCATGGACTTTTGAAACCTTAAACCCTAGACCTGTGACAGAACTTGTCCATCTCACCTCCTAATACTTACCAAAGAGTTGCAATATCTGGGACCAAATATTTAAATATATGAGATTGTGAGGACAAAGATCATTCAAAGCACCACAGTGTTTTTATGATGGCGATAGGATCATGAGTGTCTCTTATAAATACAGTCTGGGGATCCACAATCCCAGCATGTTTCCAGCATGCAAGCTGTGATTGCTAGGGTTTCTTTTTATTTTTTTTTCCACTATTCTTTTTTTTTTAATTTATTCTTGTTACATCTCTATGGTTATCCCATCCCTTGTATCCTCCCATTCTCCCCTCCCTCCCATTTTCCCCTTATTCCCCTCCCCTATGACTGTTCCTCGGAGGGATTACCTCCCCCTGTATATGCTCATAGGGTATCAAGTCTCTTCTCGGTGACCTGCTGTCCTTCCTCAGAGTGCCACTAGGTCTCCCCCTCCAGGGGACATAGTCAAATGTGAGGCACCAGAGTACATGAGAAAGTCAAATCCCTCTCTCCACTCAAGTGTAGAGACTGTCCTGTCCATGAGCTAGATCAGGGTAGGGGTTTAAATTTTACCGCCTGTATTTTCCTTGGCTAGTGCCTGGTTTGAGCAGGACCCCTTGGACCAACTATGCCTATCATAATGTTCTACTTGTAGATTTCTAGGACCCACTGGATCCTTCTACATAGCTATTCTCCCATTGTTCTCTCATCTAGAGTCCCAATAGGATGTCCTCCCCTCTGTCCCAGTTTCCTGGTAAAGGAAGGCATTCATGGGACATGCTCATTGGGCTAGTATGCAGATATAAGTGAGTATATACCATTTGAGTCTTTCTGCTTCTGGGTTAACTCACTCATTATGATCATCTCTAGCTCAATCCATTTATTCACAAATTTCGGGAATTCCTGTTTTTAATAGCTGAGTAGTATTCCATAGTGTATATGTACCACAGTTTCTTTATCCATTCTTCTACTGAGGGACATTTAGGCTGTTTCCATGATCTGGCTATTATGAATAAGGCTGCTATGAACATGGTTGAGCAAATTTTCTTGTTGTGGGCTGGTGCATCTTCTGGGTATATTCCAAGGAGTGGAACAGCTGGGTCTTGAGGAAGCCCTATTCCCAATTTTCTGAGATAGCACCAGATAGATTTCCAAAGTGGTTGTACTAGTTTGCATTACCACCAGCAATGAAGGAGTGTTCCTCTCCCCCACATCCTCTCCAGCAAGTGGTGTCACTTGAGTTTGTGATCTTAGCCATTCTGATGGGTGTAAGATGGAATCTCAGAGTTGTTTTGATTTGCATTTCCCTGATGACTAAGGAGGTTGAGCATTTCTTTAAGTGTTTCTCAGCCATTTGATATTCTTCTGTTGAGAATTCTCTGTTTAGTTCCAAAACCCATTCCTCAATTGGGTTATTTGGTTTGGTGGTGTTTAATTTCTTGAGTTCTTTATATATTTTGGATATTAGACCTTTGTCAGATGTAGGGTTGGTGAAGATCTTTTCCCAGTCTGTAGGCTGTCGCTTTGTTCTCTTGACAGTGTCTCTAGCCTTACAGAAGCTTCTCAGCCTCATGAGGTCCCATTTATTAATTGTTGACATTAAGGCCTGGCTGTTGGTGTTCTGTTCAGGAAGTTGTCTCCTGTGCCAATATGTTCCAGGCTTTTCCCCACTTTTTCTTCTAACTGACTTAGTGTCTCTGTTTTATGTTGAGGTCTTTAATCCACTTGGATTTGGGTTTTGTGCAAGGTGACAAATATGGGTCCAGTTGCATTTTTTTTACACATAGACATCCAGTTAGACCAGCACCATTTGTTGAAGATGCTATCCTTTTTCCATTGAATGGATTTGGCTTCTTTGTCAAAAACCAAGTGACCATATGTGTGTGGATTCATATCTGGGTCTTCAATTCGATTCCACTGATCAACCAGCCTGTTGCTGTGCCAGTACCATGCTGTTTTAATTACTATTGCTTTATAGTACAATTTGAAATCAGGTATGGAGATTCCTCCGCAGCACCTTTTATTGTACAAGATCGTTTTTGCTATTCTCTGTTTTTTGTTTTTCCATATGAAGTTCAGAATTGAATTTTCAATGTCTTTAAAAAATTGTATAGGTATTTTGATAGGGATTGCATTGAATCTGTAGATTGCTTTTGATAGGATGGCCATTTTTACTATGTTAATTCTCCCGATCCATGAGCAAGGAAGATCCTTCCATCTTCCCATGTCATCTTCAATCTTCTTCCTCAGAGTTTTGAAATTTTTTTCAAACAAGTCCTTCACTTGCTTAGTTAGAGTAACTCCTGGATATTTTATATTGCTTGTGGCTAATGTGAAGGGTGTGGCTTTCCTAATTTCTTCCTCTGCAAGCTTGTCATTTGTGTATAGGAAGGCTACAGACTTTTTTGAGTTAATTTTGTATCCAGCCAATTTGCGGAAAGTGTTTATCAGCTGTAGGAGTTCTCTGGTGGAATTTTGAGGGTCACTTATGTATACTATCATATCATCTGCAAATAGGGATAGTTTGACTTCCTCCTTTCCCATTTGGATACCCTTGATCTCCTTTTGTTGTCTTATTGCTCTGGCTAGAACTTCGAGTACTATATTGAAGAGATATGGAGAGAGTGGGCAGTCTTGCCTTGTTCCCGATTTTAGAGGAATTTCCTTGAGTATCTCACCATTTAATTTGATTTTGGCTATTGGCTTGCTGTAGATAGCCTTTATTATGTCGAGGAAAGTGCCTTGTATCCCTGATCTCTCTAAAACTTTAAACATGCATGGGTGTTGGATTTTATCAAATGCTTTCTCTGCATCTAAAGAGATGATCATGTGGTTTTTTTTTTCAGTTTGTTTATATGGTGGATTACATTGATGGATTTCCGTATATTAAACCATCCCTGCATGCCTGGAATGAAGCCTACTTGGTCATGATGAATGATATCCTTTATGTGTTCTTGTATTCGTTTTGCAAGAATTTTATTTAGTATTTTTGCATCGATGTTCATAAGAGAAATTGGTCTGAAATCCTCTTTCTTTGTTGAGTCTTTGTGAGGTTTAGGTATCAACGTAACTATGGCCTCATAGAATGAATTTGGTAATGTTCCATCCAATTCTATGTTTTGGAGTAGCTTGAAGAGTATCGGTATTAGCTTGCCTTTGAAGGTCTGGTAGAATTCTGCACTGAAACCATCTGGCCCTGGGCTTTTTTTGTTGGGAGACTATCAATGATTGCTTCTATTTCTGTAGGGGAAATGGGACTATTTAGCTTATTTATCTGTTCTTCACTCAACTTAGGCAAGTGAAATTGATCAAGAAAATCATCCATTTCCCTTAGATTTTCAAATTTTGTGGCATATATGCCTTCAAAGTAGGATCTTATGATTCTTTGTATTTCTTCAGTGTCTGTTGTTATGTCTCCCTTTTCATTTCTGATTTTGTTGATTTCAATACTGTCTCTCTGCCTTTTAGTTACTTTGGCTAACGGTCTGTCTATCTTATTGATTTTCTCAGAGAACCAGCTCTTGGTTTTGTTGATTCTTTGGACTGTTTTCTTAGTTTCTAATTTGTTAATTTCAGCCCTGAGTTTGATTATTTCCAGACGTCTACTCCTTTTGGGTGTTTCTGATTCTTTTTTTTTTCTAGGGCTTCCAGCTGTTTTGTTAAGTTGCTTATGGGCGATGTTTCCAATTTCTTTTTAAAGGCACTTAGTGCTATAAGTTTTCCTCTTAACACTGCTTTCAATGTATCCCACAAATTTGGGTATGTTGTTCCCTCATTTTCCTTGAATTTCAGAAACTTCTTGATTTCTTTCTTTATTTCTTCCCTGACCCATGTGTCATTTAGCAGAGAGTTGTTTAGTTTCCACGTCTCTGTAGGCTTTTTGTTGTTTCTGTTGTTGTTGAATTGCAGCCTAAGAGCATGGTGATCTGATAGGATACAAAGTATTATTTCAATCCTCTTGTATCTGCTGAGGCCTGCTTTGTGACCTACGATGTGATCAATTTTGGAGAAGGTTCCATGGGTTGCAGAGAAGAAGGTATATTCTTTCTTGTTTGGGTGAAAGGTTCTATAGATATCTGTTAGATCCATTTGACCCATGGCATTGGTTAATGATGTTATTTCTCGGCTTAGTTTCTGTTTCAATGACTTATCTTTCAGTGAGAGTGGGGTGTTGAAGGCTCCCACGATTATTGTGTGGTGATCGATGTGTGGTTTAAGTTTTTTTAGCAGATCTTTTACAAATGTGGGTGCAGTTGTATTGGGAGCATAGATGTTCAGAATTGTGATGCCATCTTGGTTGACTTTACCTTTGATGAGTATGAAGTGTCCTTCTGCATCCCTTTTGATTAATTTTGGTTGAAAGTCTATCTTGTTTGATATTAAAATGGCTACGCCTGCTTGCTTCTTGTGACCATTTGCTTGAAATATTTTTTTCCAACCTTTTACCCTGAGGTAATGCCTATCGTTATAGGTGAGATGTGTTTCTTGAATGCAGAAGAATGTTGGATCTTGTTTATGCACCCATTCAGTTAGTCTGTGTCTTTTTATTGGAGAATTGAGACCATTGAGGTTGAGAGATATTAACGACCAGTGACTGTTAAGAGTCTTAATTTTGATGTTGTTTCCAATCGTGTGTTTGTGTAGCTGTGTTTTTGCCATGGTATAGTTACCTATTTCCTGAGTAGTTTTTGTTGTAGCTTGACCCTTTGCGATGGAGTTTTCCTACTAGTACCTTCTGTAAAGCTGGATTTGTGGATGGGTACTGTTTGAATTTGTTTTTGTCATGGAATATTTTGTTTTCTCCATCAATGGTTATTGATAGTTTTGCTGGGTAAAGAAGTCTGGCCTGGCATCTGTGGTCTCTCAGGGTTTGCAGGATCTCTGTCCAGGCTCTTCTGGCTTTTATGGTCTCTGCTGAGATGTCTGGTGTAATTCTGATAGGTTTGCCATTGAATGTTATTTGGCCCTTTTCCCTTGCAGCTTTTAATATTTTTTCTTTGTTCTGTATGTTTTGTGTTTTGATTTTTATGTGACGGGCAGTTTTCCTTTTCTGGTCAATTCTATTTGGTGTTCTGTAGGCCTCTTGTATGTTTATAGGTATCTCTTTCTTTAGGTTGGGGAAATTTTCTTCTATGATTTTGTTGAGAATAGTTTCTGGGCCTTGGAGTCTGATATCTTCTCTTTCTTCAATGCCTATTATCCTCAGATTTCTTCTTTTCATTGTGTCCTGAATTTCTTGGATGTTTTGTGTCAGGAGTTTCCAGATTTGGCATTTTCTTTAATGGTTGCTTCAAGATCTGTGATTGTATCGCCTAGACCTGAGATTCGTTCTTCTGTCTCTTGGATTCTGTTAGAAAAGCTCACCTCTGTGTTGCTCGCCTTCTTCTCTGAGGTCTCACATTCTCGTTTTTCTTCTGTCTGTGTGTTTATCATTGAATCCATTTTCGTCTTCAGATCTTGAACTGATTTTTCTTATTTCTTTCACCTGATTTTTTGTATATTCCTGAGTTTCTTCCATTGCCTCTTTATAGGTCTTCATAGCTTGAACCATTTTATTTATTTCTTCCATCTGGTTATTTGCGTTTTCCTGAAATTTTTCCAGTTCCACTCTATGTGCTTCTTTTATGTCTCTCACCTGTCTGGCTGCGTCTTCCTGTATTTGATTACGAATTTTATTTGTTTCCTCCATTAATATGCTCCTTATTAAGGATTTGAGGTCATTGTCTAGTATTTCCATTGTATTTGTGCTCTCTGGGTTGTTTTCTTTGGGATAGCTGGAAACTGGAGATGCCATGTTGTTTTGGGGTTTTTTGCGTATGCTTTTACGCTGTCCTTTAGACATCTTGCCGGCTTTGTTTTCGTTGGGTAGATTCCCGAGTTGGATGGAGGGAGTCTGATGATAGATTCACTTGTTTTCTCATGGTTTCCATAGGTTGGAAGCTCTTATGTTTCACTGTTGTGGATGGCAGGAGGTTAGCCCTGTCTTTTTGGGCTCTCACAGCCAGTGATGCTTAGGTCCCCTGTGCTGTGGTTCCTGCAATCGTTCTGGGTCTCTGGATGAGCGTTGGGTCAGGCCAACGTATCCACAGCCTTCTGGGTTCCCTGCCAAGTCCATCCTAGGACACTGGGCCCGAACCACCCTCTGAGCTCAGCTAGAATCTCAGGGCCTGAACCGTCTGCCGAGCTCAGCTAGGAATTCTGGGCTCAAAATGCACCCAGGGTCCAGCCAGAATTTTCGGGCTGGGACTGCGCACCAACCTCAGCTAGAGGTGTTTGGCCAAACTGCGTGCTGTGGTCAGTTATTGACTCATGCCTGAAACATCCACGCAGCTCAGCCAGGAATTCTGGATTCAAACTGCACACTGTGTCCAACCAGAGTCTTAGAGCCGGGACTTTGCCAAAAGCTCTACTAGAGTCTCTGGGCCCAAACTGTCTGCCAAGCACGGTTAGGGACTCTGGCCCTAAACTGCACGCCGAGCTCCACCCAAGTCTCTGGTGCAGAATTGTGCACCGAGCTCAGCCAGGGACTATGGACCCACACTGCACCCTGAATTCAGCCCGGGCCTCCAGGCCTATAATGAGTGCATAGTCCAGCCAGAGTCTTGGGGCCGCCGAGCCTGTGTGCACAGCTCAGGAAGACTCTCTGCGCCTAATCTGCCCGGCAAGTCCAGCTAGGGCCTCTGGGCTGAATCTGCGTGCTGACCTCAGCCTGCGTCAGCGCCCTAAACTGCCCTCTGAGGAGAGCTAATGTCTTGAGCAGAATTGCTCATTGATGTGCGCTAGCGCCTCCGGTGGGACTGATTTCTCTGCCCAGCCTGTGTCACAGCAGGTGAACTGCGGCTGAGCTGAGGTGGTGCCTAGGGTGGAACTGAGTGCTCCGCCCAGCCTGAGTCACAGCAGGTGAACTGCGGCTGCGCTGAGCCAGTGCCCCCAGTGGACCTGAGTGCTCCACGCAGCGTGAGTCACAGCAGGTGAACTGCGGCTGCACTGAGCTGGCGCCTAGGGTAGAACTGAGTGCTCTGCCCAGCCTGCATCACAGCAGGGGAGCTATGGCTGCGCTAAGCTGTTGTCCTGGGAAGAATTGCCTGCTGCGCTGAGTCAGTGTCTCCACAGCACTGCACACTGAGCTGTACCCGGGACTCTGGGGCCAAACTGTCTGCCGAGTCCAGTTTGGGTCACAAGGCACCACGCGACCCAAATCCTGTCCAGTGTCCCCTCTCCCGCAGCACCTCCTACCAGCCATCACACCAACCGCCTCCACTGGAAGGCTCTGAGCTGCAAACCTCAGTCACTGCCGCTGGTGCCTTTGATTGCCGCTTGTGCCGCCGCTGCTCTGATCCGAGAAAATCTGCACTCCTCCCGTGTGTAGGGACACACAGGTCCTCCTCACCCTGGTCCTTCTGAACCGTGGAGCACTCCTGCTCTTGTAGTGTCTGGACCTTGGTGTTCCTGGCTCAGAAATCTGTGCAATTCCCTGAATTGTTCACTGGAGCTTCCAAAAACGGTCTACACTGCTCACCGCCATCTTGGATTCCTAGGGTTTCTTTTTAATCACTGCACCCAAGCCAGCACTTTGTAAATGAGTCTATAGTAGTTACTTTTCTGTTTCTTTGGTAAAATACCATGACCAAGGCAACTTGTAAAAGGAGGAGTTTATTTGTGCTCCTAGTTCCAGAGAGATAACAGCCTATCCTGGTGAGGATACATGAGCAAGCATGGTGGCAAGAGAAGGAAACTAGGAGTCACATCCTCAAATGAAAGTATGTAGCAGAGGGAGCAAACTGCATGTAGGGGTAAGACATCCCAATGGCACACTGCCTCCAGCAAGGCCAGGCCTCCTAAACATCCCTAAAGAATGCTACCAACTGGAGATCAAATGGTAAAACAGCCACAGGCCACTGCTGTGGTGAACATCTTATTTAAACCACAAATGGAATCCTGTCTTTCTCAAATCTTCTTCTGAGTGTTCCTTGAGACTTCTACTTGAAGGCATGGCTGCATCTCAGACATCAGTTTCCCTACAATGCCAGCTCAGCCAAGAGTCATGTTTCTTTAGCTTTGGTTCTATATCTGTTGGACACAGTGTCTGTAAATCTCAATGTCCTTTTCTATAAACTGCGATTGTTGATCCTCTCTTTACTCATCCCATAGCTGGCCAGGAACATGTGAAAAACTTAGCATAATGTTTACTGACACTTTCCTGAAGATTCAGCCAGATCTTTGACAAGGTCTCCATGTAGACACACTGCTGGAGGCAGTGTCAACCATAGTCGCCACAATTTTGGGGACATCAATGACCTACAGCTAAAGTTGATTGACAATCTACTCTTATGATTACTAAGCCTTGGATTTCATTTAAATCTAGTAGTTAGAGTTCAGTCTGTGGAACCATTCAGAGATTTGCATCATCCAACTGCCTCTCAGGAGCTGCAGCTGCCACTGTCCTACCCACCCTGACTCTCAGTGGAGATTGCATGCCTGCCTCACTTTTTCAAGCTAGCCAGTTACCGTGTAAGGTTATAGACAGAATGTCCCTCTCTTGCAGAATTGGCCATGTCTACTGGAATGGCCTAAGACATAGTAGGCACAGTTGATGGAGACCAGATAAAGAAATAATAATAAAAACCAGATGACTTGTGAGCTGGGTGTTGGCCAGTAGAGTGCATTTTGCCACATCTACGGCCATTTGTAGCACAGAAAAGCTAGGTTCTAGTCCCCAGTCTACAGACTTTAAAGGGCCTGATGTCTCTCCACTTGCTCAGCCATTCATTGATAGTTCTTCCCAGGTAACACCCTGCTCCCCTGCAGACTTGACATCATGACCATCACAACAAAGCCTTTATGTTTTAGAAGGTCTATGAAATGGTGCCCATTCATGGAAGAGTACTTACTAGACATACACAGGTAGTTGGATCTTGGCCTTTAAGGTGATATATTAGCTCCAGCAAGAGGTGACTGATGCTGATACATAGTCGCCCATGGTGATGGGGATGAAGTATCAAAGTATCCCAGGATCTACCAGGAGAAGTTGAGTAACTGAGCAGCTAGATGCCCTTTCAGGACTGAACTAGGATAGAAGACACTGGAGTTCTAGTTTTGACCCAGCTCTGTATCAGTTAACATTGCTTCTTTTCCTACTCACATTGTACCCATCTGCATAAGCAGGCCGTGGTTATTTTAACAGGCTTCTCCATACATTTGCTTAAGAACATGTAGAACATTTCTAGTGATGGGCACTGATTATACAAATTAAACAAAGCTCTCTGCAACCCTCTACTGCAAAATGAAGGACAACAGGATATGATTTTTAAAAGGGAAGTCACACTAAAAAGCTATCACTTCCTTATTGTCTTCTTCTTCTTCTACCCAGGATGGCAAATAGAGAGGAAATGTCCATTTATAAATCAAACAGACCAGGAAAAATATGACCTTTCCTACAAACTGAAAGCAGTAATGGTTACACCTGTACTAGTTTAATTATTGATATGTTTAATAAGTTAGATTAACTCAACTGAATGTAACCTTAAAAATAAACTAGGGAGAGTGGAGATGAAGTGTGGAAAAAGCAGGAGTGAGAAGTGAGAGGGCTGGGAGAGAGAAGGGAAATGGATGGGGGAGCATCTCTGGAACAAGATGGAGACTTGTGCCAGAGTAGTCTACTGGGAGGATATAGGGGTAACTCCTAGCAGCGGGGCATATGGGGACTGAAATGGCCACCTCCTATAGCTTGGCAGCATTTTCAGAGGAAGGAGGGGGACACCAACCCACCCACAAAACTTTTGACCCAAAACATGCTGTGCTTAGAAGATGTGCAGGGCTAAAGATGGAGAAGAGCTTGACGGAATGGACAAACAATGACTGGCCCAATCTGAGACCCACCCCATGGGAGAGAGCCAACCCTAACACCATAAATGACACTCTGCTATGCTTGAAGACAGAAGCCTAGATTAACTGTCTTCTGAGAGGCTCCACACAGCATCATATGCTGAGATTCACACCCAAACATTAGGTGGAGCTGGGTGAATCTTGCAAAAGACTTGGCAGAAGGATAGAGAGACACAGAGGGGACAAGAAATCCACAAGAAGACCAAAAAGTCAACTAACAAAGCCCCATGGGGACTCACAGAGCTTGAACCAACAACCAAAGAGCAAGCATGGACTGGACTTAGGACCTCTACACATATGTAGATGATAGCAATTGGAATGGGGGCTGTCTCTGACATGTACTCTGTTGCCTGCCATTGGATCACTTTCTCCTAGGTGGGCTGCCTTGGCTGGCCTCAATGGAAAAGGATGCTTTTAGTCTTGATGAGACTTGATGTGCCAAAGTGGGTTGGTGGTAGTGGTAGCTTCCCTTTTCTGAGGAGAGGTAGGGAACTGCGATTGGGATGGAAAGTGAATAAATAAATTAATTAATGAGAAAAAAATCTAGTGAACTGGAGGCTCAGGTAGAAGAGTCCCTTGAATACTGGAGTCCATATGTGTCCTTGTAAGAAGACAGCACAAACAAATTAGACTACAGAGACCATGGTGGTGGTACAACTGAGGCCAATGCTGTGGAGGAAGGGGCTGTGATCCAAGGTGTGCACTTCAAAAGCCTGGAGAAGGTACACCAACTTACTCTTCTTCGTACCTCAGGAAGAGAGAGGGAACAGCATGCTAGTATTACCCACTTTGAATGAGAATTGATGGAAAGAATTTGTGCCTGAAAATGCTGATGGACTGCTTAGAACTGCAGTGATATACAAAGAATATAATGTGGCAAGCCTAGAGGCTAATTACAATTTATCTTGCATTATATGTAGTCCCCTAAAGAGTCATTCTTTGCCCACTTCTGTATCAGACCTAATGTCCTGTGTCCAGCAGATAAAGCTAAACCTGACATCCTGATAAACAGATAAAAAGCTTTGAAATGTGTTAACAGAACTCTATTCTTCATCAAAGAGCTATCAGATTGCATATGAGGCCTATAGCTGAGATGTATTCAGGGTGCTTTATCCACCTACCGAGTGTTTCCACCCTGACTTATGACTTTTATCTGTTACATTAACAACATGAAACTGCTTCCCCACTGGGACATCGAATTTGAGGTTGAGGTGGCCTAAACTTGTGTTTCTGTGCCATAGTCACTCATTGGCTCCATCCGGATTAAATAAGGTGAGAGCCACGTTTTTTGTATGGGAATCAGAGAAATGAATTTCAGACTACTGGTCTCCAAAGTGGTAAGAAACACATGCATGTTTTTAAAGTCATCAAATATATATTAACTCACTACTAGACTCTAGGAAATTAACACAACTACCAAAAATGCAGCTGCTTTGTAGCCTTGATTGAAACTATAACCAATAGCACATCATTTTTATTTGAACATATTAAAGTCTAGCATAAAGAATAGTTTTCAGTTGGTTTTCTTCCCACCCCCATCCACATCTCCTCACCCCTTTATCTCTTTCATAGGCCATATAGATAGGCTACATTTAACAGGTTCATTTCAGAATTATGGGCTGAAGTATTCTTTTCTAGAGACTGGCAGAGCTGTGAGGTAGAAGGATATCAATCCCTTAATGACATGGAGCCACTATATACTCTCTTCATGAGAAAGAAACATCATAGTTTTCTTCTGCCACATTTTTAAACTGACTATAAGAGCTCCTAGGTTATCAATAAAGAAATTATCTACTCCCACTTTCTTATTAGAAGTCTTTTTGTCAGATGAACACCTTTATTTCTTTCTCTATTAGACTTGAATCCAGCTTTCAAATAAAGCTCTTTCCCTTCAATTTCCTTAGGAGGTGGCTCCCAACTGTCACTTGTCTTCAGAAAGACAGTGAGTGGGGAAATCACATTCTAGTCAGGACCTCTGACTGGACAAAGACAGTCACCCAGAAATGCTGGGAGCCTACAGGATATGCAAGGTGCCCTCCAGTTCTTAAAGCCAGGCAGAATCATGAGGTGCTTTTTTCTATCATCATCCCTGTAACTTGCTAATCACTAAGCCTGGACAAAGGACTTGCAACTTTGGGGGTTTCTTTGACATAGGTTCTATGATTATTGGTGCCCTTTCTATAATGATTAATCTCTCATGTCAGTATGGGCATATTGTGGGGGCCCAAGACAACCCAGTGATATGTTATGCTGCATATACTCTGTTTGAAGATGCTTCTGGATTAGAAAGTTGAGTTTCTAGGGAGACCTGACACAAAATCTCTTAACCACAGATAGGAAACTAGTAGCAAACCAAAGCAATGATACCACAAAAGTACAATTTGGTGAGACAATGAGTTCAGCAGGTCCAGTTATAAGAATGAGGATAAGGAGTTAGTTACAGGAGCAGGGACTGCTCACATCACCCAAAGACCACCCCAGCATGACTATCAACAGCTCATGACCCCTGAAAGCCTGAAACTCTCTTTGCAATTTACTGACAGCTCAATAGGTCAGAGACTATCTCTTTGTGGATCTACACCCCCTCTGTAGTCTGTAATGCTTGGAGAGGCAGAGACTTTGAGTGTCTGACTTCCTGAGACTCCTGAGTTGATTAATTTCTGAGTCTTAAGGAGCCTCACTTAGAACCCTGCAAGTCTTCTGGAGCTTGGAACAAAATTGCTACACATCAGGACTGGCCTTTAGAATTGGCCGACTGTGAAACAAGGGTGGGCCCTAGCCAATGTGTTGATGGCAGGAAGAGAAGAAAAGGCCAAGGGCTGTGTAAGTAAGAGCTTTTGCTCTGCCTCACCATCTTCCAGCTACCACTGTGGTCCTCTCTTGCCTTTGAACTTAGATCCAGACTGGAACTTTCTTCCTTGGTTTTCCTGTTTCTTAGGCATTTTTGTCCAAATTGGAACTATACCTTTGATTTGCTTGGGCCTTCATCTTGCTTGGGATAGACTTAGAATTTCTCAGTCTCTAGCACTACAGAACATCTCCCTCTCTACTCAATCTCCTCTCTTTTTCTGTGTCTGTCTTCTCTGTCTCTGTATCTTTTATCATCTCCTCAATCTCTGTTTCTAAATCTCCCCTGTTTCTACCTATGTCTATCTTCTGTCTTTGACTCTCTGTCTTCTATATCTCAGTATCTTTCCTCTGGGTTCTGTTTCTCTAGAGGACTCAGCCTAGCGCTGTTTCCAAGATAAGCTCCCACATCCCAAGACAATGGTAGAAGTGCCCCCAAGGCCCGCGGCAGATTTCAGAGTGCTTCTTTTCACAAAGACTCCAGCAGTTCTGACAATCCTGTCTACAAATTTAACAGTGCGCTGCTGGGATTATCTTCTGCTGGGAGCTTATTAGAACAAACAAAAACACACAAAAAAAGCCACAGTCAGCTAACATTCCTCCCAAATACAGTATCCTCTCGCCCCTCGAAGACCTTAATAGACATAAAAGAGGCAATGATACTACAGGTAGTCAGGAGCAGGCACAGACTGCGGGTTAAAGACAGGGCCTTCTGAGAGCAGTTTTGAGGCTTGTGTTTATTATAAAGGAATGAACTTCAGGAAAGATGCTTCTCTATGCAAAAAAAAAAAAAAAAAAAAAAAAGATGAGTGGCTGTGAGCTTGCAGGGTAACACAGGGGGGAGTACCAAGTGGTTTATTGGTATCACATTAAAATAACAAAGACCCTTGGTGGTCCTTAGCTAAATTTTGCAAATTATGCAGAATGAACAGAATTTTTATTGGATCTTTATTATATTTTCTTCTTCCTTTTCTTTTATTTTTATCTGTCCTCTTCTCTCTCTTTGCTGTCTTTTGGTTTAGAGAATCAGATCCATAGGCTTATAGGAATAAGTTTAATTCTTTGTGCTGAGCAAATAGACCAAGATTCTCCAAACAAAGCAACCCATGCCCCTGGCGTCTCACCTACAAGAACTCGGCTCCAGGTGCTCTAAGTGTGTAGTTGTCTCAAAGACTTGGACTAGTCATCTGGAAGGCCATCATTTTGGCCTCATATGGTCCTATGGGAAAGAGCAGAGCCCCATAGTTCTATAGAAAGCAGACCTTGGCAAACAAAGGTGTGACTTCTCACCTTCCCTAGACCACTACAGCATGTGAGGAGTACTCACATATTGCAGAACCCTGTTATCCTCCCAAGACAGTAAATTGTCCTTCAGCCAGTGGGACATGGGTAGCCAGACCTTCTCACAAAGCCTTACCCAAGCCATCTTCCTGAGGGCATTGGAAGGTGACACATAGGAACCAGTCAGTGAGAAAAACTCAGGAGCAAAGTCTGTAGATCCTTCCTTGCCCAGCAACATTGCAATAGCACCAAACTCGGTTGAGATAAGTACAGAGTGATATTGTGAGGCTAAGTCTTGGCATAAATCTTAGGGAAACTCTATCACAATTTAAAGCTGGAGCAAATTCAGAGCTAAAGGAGGATAGGGAGAATGTTTGCTAGGTTGTGTTCTTTGGGGTGAAGGGAGCAGGGTTATGCAGAGGAAAGTTTGGGTTCGGATGCAGACCACCAGAACTCTCAGCCAATTTTGCATGTATCCAAGATGCTCTACGCTGGGATTAATGGTCTGGAACTTTTACCCTCTGTTTGATTAATTGTGGGATAAGTTCATTGTAAAACAGATAGGTTTATTTGGTAAGACTTTCTCCAACCAAATAATTCTCAGAGAACAGTGAAGGGTTGATATATATTGACACTTTTTTCAATAGTTTGGGAATAAGTCCTGTAATTCTGGGAGGGATTAGAGGCTGCTTATCACAGTGACCTCTTGCCTTCCCTAGGCCACTACAGCATGTAAGGAGTGATCTGTGATAATGACCACAGCTGAGTCTTTAGCTAAACATTAAAGATAAAATACACTTTATGGAAGGGTATACTTTCAGAAAAGAAAGAGATATGATGTCACTATCCAAAAAAGGCAGGGTAGATGTTCTAATGAAAAGCACTACCCCATCCAAGCTGCTATTTTATAATTTTATTTGTTTTTAAATCTGCCAAATAGCTGCACAAATGATCTCTCTAGCCTTCTAGTTAGCCTGTGTGAGAATCAGCCATTCAACTCATGTTTCACCCTCATTCTTATCAGTACATTAGTGGACACACTTAGCACTAGACATGTGCTAAGAATAGCAACTCTGAGAGAAACTCACTCCCAAAAATCTTACTCCACCCACCAGCAGTGCTGTGTATGTGATCTCTTGGAAAAAAGATACTGGGTCAGTGGGGAATACAGGAGCTTCAGGCAAGTGATCTGAGACAGGTTCCTTTCTGCTATCAGCATGGGTCATAAAGGGCTACAGCACTTGACTGTAGAACCTGAAGCTGGAAAGTTATGATGTACATAGGAAGGGCCCATGGCTCCCCCTTCACTTTGGTCTACATTAAAGCAGAGATACCACATGGCAGTGGAAGAAATCAGTTCTTGGTATAAAGGAAGAGGTTCAACAAGAAGAGTCTGGGTGCCTTGTCTTAGTTAGCATTACTACTGAAACACTGTTATCAAAAACGTGCTGAGGAGGAAAAGGTTTTCTTGGCTTACACTTCTACATCATAGCCCATCACTGAAGGATGGAAGGATGGAACTCAAGCAGGGCTGGAACCTGAAGGCAGAAGCTGATGAAGAGGCCATGGAGGGGTGCTGCTTAGTGGCTTGCTCCACATGCCTTGCTGAGTCTGCTTTCTTATGGAACCCAATACCACCAGCCCAGGGATGGCACCACCCACAGTGGGCTGGATCCACCCCCATTATTTAGTAATTTAAAAAAATGTTCTGCAGCTGGATCTTATAGAGGCATTTTCTCACTTGATATTCCCTCCTTTCAGGTAATTCTATCCTGTGTCAAGTTGACATAAAACCAGTCAGCACAATAACCATAGAGGAAGGCTAGAAGATTCAGATTTTTAGAGGACCAGCTCTTTCCTGAGGCAATGATGATGGGGAGCAGTAGTTTCTCCTAAACTGAAAACTACTTGGTGTTGTAGACTCCAGAAAAGCAGATCTAGTGAGGCCTGCAACAAGCAAACCCACACTGTTTACCTGCTGTATGCCCAGTCTCATGCTCAGGCCAGGAAGCCAGTATCTCCTGCTGACCTGGTAAGCCCACTACTGTCTTTAGACCTAAAGTCACAGATACCAGGGTGAAACTTGATCCTCTAGGGTAGAACAAGCTCCATGAAGGCCTCTCCTCTTTGTGCTTTAGTTTCAGCTTAGCTTAACCAAAGTCTTCTTCTACTACTACTAACAGGCAAGGTAAGACCTGTGGAGACCATGGAGATCATGCTTCTGGGGTCCCATAGTCACATGGACCTTCTGCTGGTGTTGCAGGACTTTGCCTAGGAATGTATCACAAATATCTGTCCACCAGCAAAGAACAAAAGAGTCAACCCAACTCAAGTCTAATATGGTGAACCAATATGTTTATTAGATTTGCTTAAGCAGACAGAGCAGTGACTCAATGGCAGTTACATCATGGAAGGGACTCATCTTATAATTGGTGATCACATCCCTATAGCTCTGTGTCCAACTTGTGGACAGCTCCACTAAAGAGTCTCCCCTTCCCCAGCAAATGCTGGCCTCTTATATAAAACCTTAAGCCTTGTAAGTCTTTCAGCTTTCTGAGTTTCAAGAGCCCTCCTCCACTGTCCTCCTCTAAGATGAAGTGTTTCAATTTGGAGGAAGAAGCTAGATCAAACGGGGTCTCCTTTACCAGCAGTTCTTACTGTGAAGACTGATGGAGTGAGAGCCAGAGCTCCTAAGAGAGCAGACACTTAGGCCTGAGTGAGCACTTGTGAGCAAAATCACAGACCCCCTGGGAAGCTGGTGGTATATTAATAGGATCTGGCATGTTTTCTGATCTAGGTCATGGATGAGTGGCAAGCTAGCTCAGGCCAACCTATGATCCAGCCATGTACACACAGAAAGTTCCAGGGAGAGCTTTGCAAGAAAGAATAAAGGATATTCTGGACTTCATTGTGACCCTGGGACACTTAAGACAGGATTACAAGTGTGAGTTAGCTTTCAGTTGATGCTACAATGGTAAGAGATTGCTACAGGTTTAATGGAATGAAGAAATATATATTTATCTTACATGGTTGTAAGTCTGAAAGTACTAAATGTCTCTCAGAGCTGAAAACAAGGGACCTGTATATTGTGCCCATTGTCGGTTCTAGATCAGAACCAGTTCCTTTCCTAATCTAGATTCTAGAGGCTGTCTACATTTTCAGCTTCTGAAAGCATCCTTTTATTTGCTGGACTCAACAATCTCCTGTCCCAAGTTCCAGCCATATCTACAGACTTATTTTTGCCTTGTAAGAGAACACATGGCAAGTTCTAGAGATAATGATATGGGTCTCTTTAGGAATCTTTATTTAGAGAGACACCATCAGTTTGTCTGTCTTTGGATATGAGTAAACAATTCTGCCAAGTCCTTAGGGAGCCCAGCAGAGCCTAACAAAGATTGTTCTTCAAGAAGTATGAGAAAACCTTGACCTTCATGAAAACTCCCAGAGATAGTTTGGCAATTTCCAGGTATGTATGACAGCCAAAAGGCCACAGCCTCTTTCCGCCTCCAAACCACCTCTCTTTTCTTTTCTCTTTAAATAGTCTGCCTCCCACAAAAGAAGTTATCGACCATGAGTTTCTTTCTATGCCTTCCTAGCCACAAAGGTAAGAACATGTGCCTAAGATCTGACCCAGAGGTATTGATGAATTGCTAAGGACTTTATTCTTCTTTGAGTAGAAATGAGGGAAGACAGGAATCCTCCACTTCCTCTTGCTTCAGAATACACACTACTGTGGGGCAAAAAAGATGAGGTTTAGCACAGCCATTTCTGCACCACTATGGGATTATGGGCAATGAATCCAGAGGCTTCTGAGCTGTGAGGAAGCCCTGAGAATACCTTGCCTTTGTACTGACTATCATAATATAAAGGCAAATTATGCTGGATTGTGGGGCTGGGGCTGGTCTGGAGCAGGAGTGGGGTTGAGTTGTATCTAACCCTAGAAATTTCATCTTGAGAGCAATAGGAGTGAGGACCACTCCCTCCCTTGTCAGAGGCATGTCCCAGCATATAGTCCTATGGTCCCCACCTTTGCCCCACCAGAGGAGGTCACATTATAGCAGCCAAGTTAAACTTCCTCTCTCCAGTAGGCATCTGGAATTCCTCTTCATGCAAATAAGGCCTTCTCAGCATCTTGTCCTCCACCAATGATGTACAGAATGACTCTGGCCACTCCCCAGAGGTTTAAATACCTTTTGTTCCTCCCAATTCAACAAGCTGCTCAGTGAGACCTGTATCCTGATAAATCTGTTTCTTGTCTCCCTCACTGGCTGCCTGAAGTCTCTAGCACCCACAGCCATTCCCACTTGGCTTTCCCTCTCAGACCACTAGTCATGATCACAGCAGTCATGCCATTAAGGGAGTGAGAGAAGAGTAAGAATGACACTGGGTGGAATTCTAGCACTAGGGAGACTGAGGCAAGAGGATGGTGAATTTGCAGCCTCCCTGAGCCATGTAACACCACCTCTTGATGTCCCACCTCTCCCAGAAAAAATAAATTACATTGTTTAAGCCACTACATGTTCTAGGGCCTTATCATACTACCAAATAATTTCTCAAAAGAGCAAGGTGGAGTGATCTAGCAACAATGGGCATGAGGGGGCCATGAGGCTCCCCACCTCAAGAAGATACATGCAAAATCAATATGGGGTTGGTATGTATATGCTAACATCCTCAGGCAGCCATGACGAATTACCACAGACCAGTGGCTTAAGATAACACTCTGTTCTCAGTCTGCAGACCATGTTTGCTCCATTCATAGGAAGAATCTGTCCCATCTCTTTGACATTCTAAGATACCCAAGGATTCTTTGTCATGTAGCAATATCTCTGCAGTCTCTGTCTTCACACAGTGTGACATCACAAACTTAGGTCCATCCTAAGCCCTCTGTGACCACATGTTAATGTTACACATTGAAAGACCCTTGTTCAAATCAAATCACATTTGTAGATTCTTGCAGAACAGAAATGAGAGGCACTATTCAACCCCACAAACATGGATAACTATTTTAAGGATGCTGAGGTGGCACTTTGAAGATGTCTAAATTACTCAAAGATGAGTTTGCAGGGATCTGAGGTCTTTGCACTGGCCTGTGAAGTCAGAATCTTCACTGTTCAGCAATCAGGCTCCTCTTATGTTGTGTGTCAAGTGAGTATGTTTTCAAGGCTAATGAAGACACAGAAATGCCAGTGAGCACTTGGAATCATAATTTCTGCTCAGTCACACACAAGAAAAGCAAACCACAAAAAGAACAGGGCCTGGAGGCATCAGCAGATAGGTAATCGCAATGGAGGCACAAAAGGGTCACTGCTAAGTGTCAGTCTCAATGAGCCGACGTGGATTCACATATGCTGGGTACAGTGCAGAACAACATGAGACTTTCTCCCTGCTCCCAGCTATAGAAGAAAATAGGGAACGCAGGGGTGCAGTGGGGGCTCCAGGAAATAGAGCTTCTCTGAATTTACTAGCAATAAAGATAAGGAGTCTATTCCATACCAGAACTAAAGTCATTATGCTGTAAGGCTGTAAGTAAAAAGCCTTGATCCTTCACTCATGCAATCCAGCAGTGGATTATGGAATGCATTAACCAGACCTTCCTGGACCACTATGAACTTGGCACTAGTCTGAGACCTGGGAAAAGAGAAACCAAGCTTCCAGCTACTGCATGCCATCTGCTGTTACAGAGTAAGGACACGCATACTCCACAAAAGAAAAAATACAAGAAAGGGACAAGAATGGGTCAAAGCCATCTAGTCAGCCCAGACAGCCAGGACTGGGCCAGTGCCCTCTGGGCCATGGGAACCATATTGCCCAGCCTCCCTCCATGGTGCTGTGTACCCTCTCAAGGAGAGCATGGCAGGAATAGTTCTTGAAAGTCTCTAGACAATAGTAGTTTCCTAAGTCTTTGCTTTGAGGATATATTCCTTGGGATGGTTGGTAATCAAATGGACTATGTTAAATGGTGCGTATGTTTAGGAAAGCATACTTTGAGTGGTCTGTGCAGGCATTTCTCAAGAAGATTGGAATATGGGTAGTGCCACTCAGTAGACTAAGGGTTGGGGGGAGGAGAAAGAACAAAGCAAATGCCAGTTCCAGTGTGCAAGCTACACCCTTCCTGAGCCTGACAGGATCTAGACTCACCAAGGAGTTCCACACTCACTGTGGGTGCCACATGCTGGCAGCACAATTCCATGGGCAGATGGTGTGTGATTTTTACTGCAGGGATAGAAGGAAATGTTCACTCACCTCAAATAAGGAACTAAGGACCAACTAGAGCTTTAAAATTCTACTGAAGTCCAGTTCTGTTGGTGAGCTAGTGAGAGTAAAGTTTACAGGAGCACCTGTAATGAGGGAGATTCCCGTCTAGTCTTCTTATTTCAGGTGGATACTTCAGACCTTCAGACGAACTTGACATTTAAAACAACGCTCCCAAGAGCAGTGATCCATCTATTCTTTGTTTATTATTGACATAATTCACTTCCCAGGGTGTTACAACTAGAAAAACGGAGGCCAAGGCGTCAACTGTGTATTTTAGGGTAGTTTCTTTACTTAGTTATCTGTGACCAAGTGTGTGTCAGGGCAACATTGTAATCCAAGTGGTCAGAAGGCCAAGGCAGAAGAAGTATAACTTCCAGGCCAATCTGGATTACATAGCAAGACTCTGCCACCATAGTTCCTGGCTCCTACTTCAACAGCCCACAGATCCCAAGGGTAACTAAAGGTAGGTACGTAGGGAAATAGGCCTCTGATGGCTACCTTGGTATGTTTTCTTGATGAGAACTAAGCCTGGGAGAACAAGACAGGAAAGAATGGTTCCTGTCAAGCTTGCTCACTACTAATTTGACACACACCAATATGGAGCCACACACGGAGTCACATGGTCGGTTTACAAGAATAAACAGAGAGTCACCTGGTACTTATCTACCCTAAACCTTTGATTAAGAGTTTTATGGCACATTAACAATAAGTTGAATATTAGATGCATCAGAAACATGGAGCAGAAGATAGGTAACATCCACAGTGACTTCATGTGAGCTGCACAAGGCCATGCGACCAGTTAGGAAGGATAAATAATCCTTGAGACCAGAATGGTATTTGAGATGACTTGGTAAAGAAGAGATGGGAGGATCATCCACACCAAGAATCAGTACTTTCACCTTTAAGTGCAAGTGAAATAGGATAAGCACAGAGATCTGCAAAGGATGTGAAGTTGCATAGCAAGGGCAGGAAAGGCCCACCATGTTGGTCCAAGTGAGCAGTTCTGACAATATGGGATCCAGTGGGAAGCCAGGGACAAACTAGATTTCATTACAATGCTGTGCTGGTTAGATTTTTTTTCTGTCAACTTGACACAAGTGAGAATCAACTGGGAAAAGGGAACCTCAATTGAGAAAATGCCTATTGATTTGACTTGGCCTGTAGACAAGTCTCTGAGGTGTTTTCTTGATTAATGTTTGGAGTGGGAGGGCCCAGAACACTGTGGTTGGTGTCACTCTGGCAGTTCTGGGTTATATAAGAAAGAAGATGGAGGGAGCCACAAAGAACAAGCCAGTAAGAAATGTTGACGTTTCAGTTCCTGCCTTGAGTTCCTGCTCTGATTTACCTTCGTGAGGGACTATAAACTATAAATTTTTCATCCAAGTTGCTTCTGGTCAGTGTTTTATCACCACAATAAAGAAATAAACTAGGATAAATGGGATTCGTGCTCCCACACAATCATCTTGGGTTTTAATAAAAAAGGGGGGGGGCAGCATGGAGTTGGAGGACCTGTGAGGAGGCTGTGTCAATGATCCAGGTGACAGGAAGCTGTAGTATCTCACAGGGAGTTAATGGTGAGCTATGAGCTGAGCCCACATTCACTGTTAGGCATTGTATCTGTCATGTCTATACTACATGGTGACTATCATCTCTACTCACAAAGCAGGCTGAAGAAAGGCTTCCCAGCAGTGTGTCCATGAAGAGAAAGATAGACTTCTGCTTTTGCAGGGTGGGGCTCTAAAAGGAAGGATTCACTCCCACAGTAGACCCTTTCTTTCAACCTTGACCAGGGATGGCCTGGGGATGAGGAAAGGACAGAAACACCCTCTGGAACCTGGAACCTCAGTGTGTTCAGCACATTGAGAAGAAGTAGGCTTTGCTAAGTATACTGTGATCCCCAAATCTACAATGCACACTCACTCAAGACTCCACTCACTACACAGTCCCAACCTATAGCCTCAGGGTCCCAGCAATGGCCTTTCCACTATACTAGCATTGAGTCATTGAAAGCCATTGCTCCCCAGGACTCTGAAGGGAAACGTTTCATTATCCACCATGGTCTAAACACACAATGACATGTCTATAGTCCCAATCTTAAATACGAAGATGTAAGACAGATTTTTACAGTTGTGCCCTTGGAAGTCAATATGATAGCAGCACGTCTGAGCCAGAATGACAGGCTGCAAAACCTGCACAACTTGAAAATGTTAATTGGTTAGCGTGTAATAATTTTCACACACATGTAAATAAGGTTAATGAATTTTATTCCACACAGATGATTTAAATTGTAAAACAATCAAATGACTTTACAGGTAATACTTTGGGGCCCGAATCAAATAGAAATTTCGAGTCATTATAACTTTAGAAAAAGAAACTGATTTGAATATGCGATTTAAATCCATTAAACAGTCTTCGCAACTTTAAATGGTGATAATAGAAACCAGAAAAGCATGAGAGTGGTTAAGATTAATTAAGAGTGAATGCACTGGGGAGATGAAAATTACTGGTGCCATAATTTCAGAATGCAAATGAGGTCAAAAAGTTTAAATTAATGCTCATCTATACAAACAGAGCCTACATAAAGAAGAAATATTTCATTACAAGGATTTTTATAAGTACTGAATGCTGCACTTCTGGTTACATAAGTAGTAACAAATTGATAAACAGCAACCTGTTGTCAGTAAATTACAGCACTTCCATGGCTGCTAACAGTTAAGCAGAGAGCTAGTTAGAAATCTTGATCCACAGGGTTCTCTGTAGTTTGCCTTCTCTTCCCTTGGAGACAGTGTTAGTGACACCTCGATATCTGTATTGTTTCAGTGCTCCGTCTCTTATTTAATGGATTCCTCTGCTCCAATGGTGAGGAATGGTTCTCGGGCTTCCAGAGTTGTACAGATAGCTAATAGTGCCTGCTATGAACTCCTGCCTTTTTCTTCTGCTGGGTGATCTATAACCAATGGCCACTATAAATATACAATGCCCCTTGGCTTCGAGATGGGACACACTATATGATACCACTGCACAGCACAGCATCAGGAGAATTGCAAACCAAAGTGAGGTCCGTGTAAGGCAGAAACCAGAAAGATATTTCTTATGTACACCTTCTACAGAGGAAAGTTGGAATGCTAGGCAAAGACACAGCTTCTGCCAAAGTCTGAAGCCTGGCCTCAGGCTGATCATATAAAGCCCTCTGGGGAGGCCGGGAACATCCTCTAATTGTCTTTCATACCCCCTTTAGTCTTGGTGATGGGCCAACTCCCAGAAGGTGAAAACTGTTAGCCCAGGGCAGTGCTCCAGTGAGCCTAGTCTCTATCAGCCTCCAGGTATAACTGAGGCATCAGAAACCAGTTTACCAATGGAGTCCATGGAACTCCATCAGCCTCCATTGCAGCTGTCACCCAGTACTGCTGTCTTCATCCTGTAGGGATTTCTTAGCTCTGACAAAGGCCCCGACCACCGTCACTGCAGTGGAAAGAGCCGGGAACCCCAGAAGCCTTCTGCCACAGCTACAGAGGGAGAGCTTTCGGGATGACGCTGAGCGGTCATGCCCCACTGAGGTGAAAGGCACTAAGGCCTTCTCTATACAGGATCAAAGTGGCTGAGATAAAGCCATGCCCTGGGGCAATGATAGTAGCCGTAAGCCACGGGGTGGTCCATGCCCAGGCTACAGTAGCTCACCCCCAAGCTGTGATGGTCCACTGCTTCCCCCCAACCTCTAGTGATCCAAAGCCTCCTGCCCCAGTCTACTGACATGCTGCCGGGGACCACAGCCCACTGTCCCCTGCCCCAGCCTTGCAGCCCACTGGCACCTGTTATAACTACCCACTATAACCCACAAGAGCTATGTTTAGCTCTTGAGCAGCAGGCCACTAAAATTTCAAGTGGTTTCTCTTTCCCACTTCAGGGTAATCAGGCCCTCCTTCCCACACCAGAGCTCTGGAGACAGGGACAAAATGGGGGCTCCTGCCAGCACCTCAGCAGAATAGTTCATGGTGACTATTCCTGTTCAGCTGACTGCTATGTAATCTGACACCTTTCCTGTCTCTGAATGCCTACTGCTGTTGCCACAGGAGCTGTCTATGACACAGTTGCCAGGAAGACAACCTTTCCTTCTTCAGACTACTGCCTTCACAGTGGAATCTGTAAATTTTGGATATTTTGTAAACTTTATAACCCCCTCAAGGCAGAAGTGTCCGGACCTCTTCCTGAGAAAACTCCAGCAGCCCAGCTCCTCCCACAAGCCCTCTGCAACTGCCATCTCCTGCCTCTCGGTAGGATTCATGCCAAATTATACTAATTTGTGATGAAAAGTCTGGAAAAAACACACCAGTTTCTGAGCAGAAAAACTGACCAGTCAGTCCCTAGCTTCCACTAAAACCCATTAATCCCTGTGTAGTAGAACCAGCCAATCCATGAGGAAAGCCCATCAGTCTCTGAGCTTCTCCTCAGTTTAGGACTTGAAATTCCGCCAATCCATGTAGTGGATGTAAACATGTTTTTGTTGATCCCAAGTGTAGGAGGTAAAATTACCTTTAGTTTGCCCACAGCTGATAATCAGTCTTGTGAGAGGGTGAGTTGTAGTGGATGTAGACATGTTTTTGTTTTGAACCCAAGTGTTGCATGGGAAACAGACCTGTGAGAGAACACGTGATGTTTGTCCACAGGTTGAGGAACCGCCTCTTGAAGGAGTGGGGACATGGTCTTTGCCAAATGTACAGGCTCTGAGAGGTTTGTGTGTGTGTGTGTGTGTGTGTGTGTGTGTGTGTGTGTGCGCGCGCGTGCCCCAAAACAAGAGTTTGGAGCGTTTTGGTCTTGGCACTGTTTCCTACTATTTGGCTGGTCATTGCTCCATTTAAGATGCTCCTAGAGAGAAACGCTCCAGAGAACACATCAAAATTCCAGGTTCCGGGTGCTGCATTTGCAGCCGCCTTTTCTGAATAGCTAGTTTGCTGTATAACAGGTCTGCTGAAATCCTGACTACAAAGAGTGGAATCAGTCCAAGGAACTGAGTCTAAGAAGGTCTGCTTCTATTGTTTCCATTAACCTCTTTTCTCTTCTCTCTAGGATAGGTGGGTTGGAAGGGAGGTATAAGCATTGAAGAACCCCAAATAAATAGATTTTGAAAAAGTTAAACCTACAAATCCACACTCCTGAAATCCCTGGCCCAGAAAGCTCTGCCCCCCCCCCAGGAAAGCCTACATAAAGGCTGTGTCTGCACAGTGCTCCCCCCCACCCCCACCCCACTGTCTTCTTGCTGGAGCTGGGGCATCACTCCCTCCTATCAAACTCTTTTAAGAGATTTACTGCCTGCTGCGACTCTTTTGTGGGAAGACTAGAAGAACAAACAAAGGAGCAGAGCTCAGCCCTCTAAGATCCCAACATGTTGGGGTAACCCTCTCTCTGGGAGCTACAATGTCTCTGTTGAAGGGCCTTCCTCTCAGAGCTGGGAGGTTCCTGGGTTCTCATGCCTCAGATACACTTGGGACTTTGTCCCACCTCAGGGCTGGGACACCTTTCCACTTGAGTACCAGAAGGCAGGCCACCCACCCACAACCCCTTCCCCTTCCTCTCCCTTTCCAGCTCCCTGGGGACATGTCTCTGAAAATTCCATGGCATAATGAATCTCTATCTTGTGCTTAACAAGGTCACCCTAAAATAAGGAACTACACAGAGCTGGGTGGCCTCAGGCTTCCCTTCTCTTGGAAGCTTCTCATGATGGGCTTCAGACCAGGGATATGCTCCTCCTCTAAATCGTCCTCACTGGGAAACAGACTGCCCTTCTCTCTCTCTCTCTCTCTCTCTCTCTCTCTCTCTCTCTCTCTGTCTCACACACACACACACACACACACAAACACACCAATACTCCACCTTAGCTACTTGACATTGGAGCTTCCAGTAAGAATTAAGAAATTGGATCTGAATGGGAGGATACAAGGGATGGGATAACAATTTAGATATAATATGAGTAAATTAATAAAATATATTAAAAAAGAAAAACAAAATAAAAAAAGAAGTAATTTAGCTAAAAAAGAAAAGAGAGAGAGAGAGAGAGAGATTGGCTGTGAGACTAGCATATGATTCAAGGTGAGCCAGTGATACTCTGCTCTGGGACTTTTGTTAGGACTTTTGAGAATTTTGTTTTTGTTCTGTTATAGTTGATTAACTGGAAATTTCTACCCCCATCATGGTGAGGACCATCTAACAACAAACCAATTCCACAATCTGCTGAGATAACCACAGAAGAAAACAAAAGCCAAGTCTCTTGTTGGCTGGGAATTGTTCAGGATACCTCAGTTTTAGTCACAGGAAATTGGGTGACAACCCCCACCCCCATAACCCATTAATATCCTAAAAGACATTCAGGAAAACCATCTTCTATTCTTGAGTTGTGTGATGTGACATTGAATTTAGAATTTAGAGTCTTGAGTACACCCTTGGTCCTAGAGTCCTAGTGACAGTATGACCTTGGTAGAGTGCCTTTTCTTTCCTTGATCTCTGTTGTCCTGTCTGTAATGTCAGGCCATTTTTGGTGTGTATTCAATACAGTGGCAGCAAAGAGTGTGGTCCAGGACTCTGTGACTGATTTTCAGGAGTCTCTCCTAGAAATGCAAATTGAAATTTCCTTGAGATATCTTGTCCACATCAGAATGCATATGAAGAAATCAAAGAACAACAAATAGTAGTGGTTTAGGGTGAACTTATTAACTTCTGGTAGAAATATAAATTAGTACAGCAGCTGTCAGAATCAATGTGGAGGATCCTTAAATACCTGAATCTAGAATTGATGACATGACCCAGATATGTCATTCCTGAGGATTCTAAGTAAGCATTCTGCACAATCACCAAGACATGTATTAGGACTAGGTATCTATCAACACACAAATGGACAAGAAAAATGTAATACATATATGGTAGAGTATTATTCAGTTCTAAAAACAATAACAAAATCACACCATTTTACAGTAATATGGGTGAAACTGGGTATTATCATCCTTGCAAGTCAGAACCTCATGCTAACATCAGGCCTACTTCCACTGGCCTGAATTGGAACAGCAAAAGAAATTGAGCCCAAACTTTGTCTGTAGACCCTGGAGTTGGGACCACATCCTGGGAATCTTCTGTCTGTTACAGTAACTGCTCTGCCTTGGTTAAGACCATGACCATCGTCTAACATTTCATATCCACCCATATGATCCAAGGCCAATGAATCAGGCCTGTCCCAGCATCACATGTTCATATATGGAATGAGTCAAGAGTTGTCTATTTTGTAGTTGTATAATCTAATTACTTGATCTCTTTAAGCCTCAGTTTCCTCATGTATTCACCGGTAATGATAATTATGTTTTACTTATGTGTGTACATATGTGTGCCTGTGAGAATGTATATATACCACATACATACAGCTGGCTTTGGAAGCCAGAAGGCATCAGATGTCTTGGAGTGGAAGTTAAGGTCATTGTGAGTCATCTGATGTTGATGCTAGGAACGGAGGCCTGGTCCTCTGAAAGAGCCATACCTCCAGCCCTTGGATGGGTTTAAATACAATGATGTAGCAGTTGCCATTAGGTTCCATTCATATTCCCTTAAATCTTCCTAATATTTCTTCATCTGTCTCCTCCCAGACCAAAACCTGTATATTTAAATTGCAAAGCCAACTTCTAGATCCTATATTGTGCTCTTTTGGAGGAAGAAAAACCCAAAATACCTGAAAAGGCAAATTCTTCCCCCATCTACCATTCTGATCATCAGTGCCTGACAGCATAGGCTGGGTGTAGAGATAGGTGTGAGCAACAGGCCTCTCACTTTGATTTGAGCAGCTCTTCACAGTCACCATCTGAGAATCTTAACTTTTCCCATCTCTGCTCCATTTGCCACTCTCTTCCTGGTTTTTCTAGAGATGGCCCTACTCAATCACTCTCACAAACTGTCATCCTGGGACCTATAAAGCCCAATCAAAGGCATGCTTGCATATTGCTTAGCAGAGTACCCTAGGCAGCACTGGAGCTCAAACAAAGTCTATGGCTATTATTGAAGAGAGTGTCTCACAAGTACCAACACCCCATAAAGAGAAACAGTACATAAATCTCTGATGGTTACAGCATCATGCCCCCTCCCTTCCTCGTAATCAAAGTGAATACAACTAAAGACAGTATACCTGACCCTGCTATAAGTCATCTTTTATGGCATCATAGACACATATCCACACAGCCAACATCAAGACCCTAACCCCACCTGCCTTCAACTTATCTCTTAACACAGGATGAATTCCCCATGACTGCTCTATTCAGGCACCTAACATCTCCCTGCATTGTCCATACAAGGATAAATGAGGATCAGTGTCACCTATCAATTTACATCCCTTTATGTTCCAGGAAAGATGTGCAGGGCATGAGTGGGGGTTAAGAAGTGTGCAAAACATTATGGAGGCTATTCATAGGCAAAGAGAAATCCTCTGGGGCTTGGAAGGGTCAGGTGGCTCCAGGAAAAGAGCCTTCGTCATACCTATGCCATGAGATTCTAAACCTTAGCTGGGTGCTGGTGTCAGGTAGGCTGCTGGAAGCTGACTTGCTGGCTGGACCCTTCCTGAGAGCCTAGGGAAGTCATGCTGGCTCTGACATTGTGTGACCAAGAGTGGCACTAACCAGACAAGAAACAGCTGAGAGCCAGGGGTGTGGTGATTTGTGGCAGGAGATTTATAATGTGATTTTATGATCTGGATCAGAGTCTCCTGAGACCCAGACTTTCTTATTCCCTCTGCCATATCCTTCCCTCTGTAGCCTAGGCCAATTTAAGCAAAGCTTTATCCAATTTAAACCAATAGTGGCAAAGGACTTTGTGAGGATGGAATTGGAGAGGTATGTGTTTGCTCACTAAATTCAAGCCTCCTCCTCTTATTCTTTGAGACATAGCTGGCACCTGTAATATGATGGATACCTGAAGATAGTTCCTCCAAAACCATCAGCTGCCCTATACCGCTTCTTTGAGTCTCACCAATTTGGTAGAAGCATCAGCAACTGAGGCAAGCTTCGAATGCTGGTTTCTGAGTACTTCCCATGAATGCAGGTTTGCAAGGAAGGTGGGTCATAACTAGTTAGGATAGACTACCATACTCTAGGAAGGCAGATAAAGGCAGATAACTCCCAAATGCTATGATTTAACACATGTTTATCTCATATACCCTGAAACAATGACATGCATGCAATGACACAATAACTCAGAATGCTCTACTCCTCTAGATCCAGCATCTCTGTGGTCAACAAGCCTTCCCCAGTGACTGTGACAAGGGAACTATGTCCACACAGAGCTAGGGGGCTTTGGTACAAATATGGCCCAGGAAAAGTAGCTAGAAGTCATCACAAAGCCCACTTGCATGGCTTTGTGCCTTTCAGTGTGTTCTTTGCTTGTTTTTAAGTGTGACCATTACACTCAGTCCACTTCACCCATGGCAAGCTCTATGATCCTAAGGCCTATGAAGATATTCATTTGTAGAGACTCAGCACACTTGAATTAAGGCTCTGAGTCACTGTCAGCTTTCTCTACATAGGTGTTGCATCTGTGTTTTGCAGACTCCACTAATTAGTAGCCACTCCTAGCCTCATCTTTGTGTGCCTCTGTGCATATGGCTCCAAGAAAACTAGAAAACCCATGGGCTTGGAACCAGATAGACATGGATTATAAATCTAATTTCAGCATTTTGTAATATCAAGGATTTTAAATTTTGTTCTGCTGAATAGTTGGTGTAACACTAGATGCTACAGACAGGCACACTCCTGTGCATCCAATATTTTTATAACAACTATGCCATTTATTACTGTGATTAACATTTGTTTTTAATCAGACTTACTTAAGATAGGATCTAACATTCAGGGATACTACTGGATCTAGGCATAGTAGCTTAAGTCGGTGATCTCCAGCCCTAAAGAATCTGAGGAAGAGGACAGCAAGTGAGAGGCCAGCCTGGACCATAGTAAGTCTAAGCCAGCCTGAGCTACACAGCAGCATTCTGTCTCAACAAAAAGCAAAACATTTGGCTGCTAGAGATGTGGCTGGAGCCATGGGCTCCCCACATTCATATGGACAGGCAAAATGGGGAACAGGGACAAATGATGCTCATGGGAGCTGCTGACTGGCTTGTTCCCCACAACTTGCTCACCTTATATAACCCAGGACCACTTGCATGGGGATGGCACCATCCACAACAATCATTAAGCAGAAAAATGTTCCCATTGACAAACCAAGAGGAAAATATAGGTGACTCTAGTTTGTGTCAAGCTGACAAAAAGTAAGTGGCATCTATCTATCTATCTATCTATCTATCTATCTATCTATCTATCAAAACCGCACCTAAAATCTCCTCTTCCTGCTCTACAGAGCAAAAATAAAACCTGGAAGCAGATCACCCATGGGTTGAGAAACAGTATATATATCTTATATTGAGAGACAGAGAGAGAGAGAGAATTTCATCTCTATACTCTATAACCCTTTCTTGGGTCAGAAAACAGACCCATATGGCTTGATTTTAAACAAATCTTGGAAGATGCTGTCAGCTCAAAACTCAAGCAAAAACAACAACAACAACAACAAAAGGATAATTCTGCAAGGAAGAGAGTCATCCCTCACTGCCTGTTTTGGGTAGAGTACAGACTGACTGTGGTATCTTGGAATATTACCTCAAGAGTCCACAAGCACCCTGGGTACTTTCACATATCAAAGTCCTCCATCCCCAAGGCAGTCACTTTCTGAGCTCTCTTACCACCCAAGACCTATTGGGCTAACTCCAAGGTTGTAGTGCTTACTCTCTGAACCAAACATGGTTCAGGTCCATAGCCCTTTCTGAACTCTGGTGCCAAATGCTTAGGAAGCTTCTTATGAGGAAGTTCTCAGAGAGTTCTTTCTAATCTCTCAGAGTACGTAGACATCTTAGTTCTACAACCATCATCCCTATAACATCTATCCACCTATTCATCTACCTATCTACCCACTTATCCATCTACCTACACACCTATTTATCCATCCATGCATCCGTCTATCCACTCATCTATCAATCCACCTCCCAACCCCCATACATATTCATCCATCCACCCTCCTACCCTTTCATATATCCACCCATTCAACTATTCACCCACATGCCTGCCCAACCATCCATCATACATCTACCTACCCATCCATCATTCCTGCATACTTTCCTATTTTCAAACATTTAAATTTCCCTCACTAATAACTGTATGATTATTTTTTCCCTCTTACACTTTGTGATTAATTTCTAAAAGTAATTTGTGAATGCCCCACTATACCAAGAACCACTGAAGTCACAGTTGGAAAGCTCAATAATTTCACCAAGGCAGACACTATTAAAAGCAAACATTGGCAAAATGTTCTTTTTTAATATTGCAGAAAATCATGAAAATGCACAGGTTAGCTCGTTGCTACTTCAGATGTAATTTCTCTCCCTCTTAAAAGCTAGAAATTCCCTATCTGCCCAGCAGGAGGTGAACAAATCTAAAGTGGAGCCATGTAAGGCTACATTAGGCTAATTCCTCCCTGTTCCCAAACCCAGCATGGCAGAGAAGTGAGCAGCTCTAGAGTGCAAAAAATGAAAATTTTTCTTAACTTTTCTCATTCCATTTTAAAATCAAGACGAAAATGAAAAGAATAGTTGTTAATCCAGTGGCCAACTGTTTCTGTCCTTGGAAGCTGTGAATGCCAGCCTCCTTTTCAAAATCATTTCCTTGTGGGCATTTCTTAAATCTCTTGAGATAAGGGGGAAACTGCTTTGGAAATAGAGTATTGAAAGCCTATAAAAAAGAAGAGCTAGAATTTCAGATATAATTTGGCATTAGATCTAGGGACTCCCTACCTGTAATCTAAACCAAGTAACAAAGCCTGTACTAATACAGCACCATAGCTGCCAACACCCCCTCTCACCAAGAGCTCACCTCTCTGCTCTCTCTGTGATGTTCTTATCATTCAAACTTACCTCGAGGGTTTTAATGTCTTTATCTTAATTGAATTCAGCTAACTAATCCCAAATACAGTGTTCTTTACATGACTTTGGGATCTGGCTAGAAACATGTCATTACCCAAATGGTTTAATTGAACAGACTCCAATTTCTTGAATGTTTAAGAAGATGGGAGATTGGACAACTAAGTAGTCAACAGTGGTGGTCAGCTCTTGAGGGAAGTAGCCAGCCTAGAAAGATGTTAGCTGCTGTTGAAAACTTGAAGGGACAAACGAAGGAAAGAGTGTCTGAGGTGTGGAAAGCACAGATGGGCCTTGGCTCTGTGGGATCTGAGGACACAGATAAGAAATGTCCTGTCCTTTCTCCCCTATTCAGCCTCTTGTGAGTGGGGAGTAAGAAATACTGGGATTAAAGTGAGGTGTGCTGAGGAGGGAGAGAGGTATGCTGGGGTGGGAGTGAAGAGTTCTGAGGTAGGAGTGAGGAATTCTGGGGTGGGAGTGATGCATGCTGGGGTGGAAATGAGGGATGATGGGGTGGAACTGAAGAATTTTGAGGAGAAAAAAAAGGAATGCTGCTGTGGAAGTGAGGAATGCTGGGGTAGGAGTGAGGCATGCTGGGGGTGGAAGTAAGGAATTATGGGGTTGGGATGAGGAATGCTGGGATGGGATTGAGATATGCTGATGTAGGGGAATGAGGTTTACTGGAATGGGGAGTGAGGTATGCTGGGGTGGATGTGGGGTATGCTGTGATGGCAATGAGGTATGCTGCGGTGAGAGGATTTCACATTTTACTTTCAAAGTTTCAGTCTCCTCGTTTGTAAAGTTAGACATTATGTACCTAAATACATACATACACATACAGGGAGAAAGAGAGAGAGAGAGACAGAGACAGAGAGAGAGGGAGGGAGGAAGGGAGGGAGGGAGGGAGAGACCACTACACACATACCACACACACCACACACACTTACATTCAGAGTTATCGAAGGAAAAAAGAGATAAAATGAAGGAAGAAACTTTATTCAAATAAATAATAGACAAATTTGTGCTATTGAATGGTCCCCCTCAAAGCACAGATCTTAGAATTTCAACAAAGTCCGAGAAAGGTGACACATTAATACAGTCACACTTTAGCTCATTATTTCTAAACTCTTGACACATACCAGGTATTTACAGAAAACACTCACACTGCTCATGGGTGACACGCATCAGAATGATACCTGCATTTTCAATGGTATTGGAAGTCAAGTATTTCTGAATTATAAATAAATAAATATGCTACTTTTCCATCTGAGAATTGTATATCCAACAATATAAAATTTTCCTCAAGGAAAATATTAAGTGAGGCTAGAGAAATGGGTCAGTGGTACTCACTGTTCTTGTAGAGAACCTGGGTTCAGTTTCCAGCACCCACACTAGGGTAGTTCACAACCACCTGCTACTCCGGTTCAAGCAGGTTTGATGCTGTCTTCTGTCTTCCAAGGGCACTGCAGTGCCATGCACATTCTCACATAGAGAAACATCCACATACACATAATTCAAATACAAACAAGAAAAACCCACATTAAGTACATACTTTCTGATATGCAAAAGGTAGAAATCCCCTCACTAGAAAGCCTTCCCTACAGAACTGGGAAGGAACCGCACCAAATGAAGACATTGCTGGTTGTGTTAAGAAAACTAAATTCCATGTTTATGGTTAGTGACCAGGAGCTTTCTGTAGTACTTGGTGGCTCAGCAAGACAGTGGAAGCAGAGGCCTCTATGACATTGGTCTTGGGACTCCAAAGGACTGAGGACAGAGTTAGATTCTGCTGGAAGAACATGGCAAGGTCCCAGTGACATCTTTTGAAATCAGACAGGTGTCTTGATGCTGGTGATTTCTCTAGTTGAAGAACCCATGAACAGAAATGTGGTCACTCTCATTGGAGAAGAGCTTTATACTCAGTGGGTGCTACAACAAAAAACTGAAGTAGTTCTCTTCTCAACATGTCAAACTAACTGAACTTGAGTCATCATGAAAAATGCTAGTCTACAATGATCCACCAGGTATGGTCACTCAAGTGTAGTGGGCAGTAAGCTAACAGGCTTCCAATCTGTGTTTTATGGTGAAACAGAATCCACAGGAAAAGGACTTATATCCATTATATCCAAAGGAATAACCAAATAAAACTGGCTGAGTTGATTGCTGATATCTAAACTCTAAAGCTACTAGAATTGAAATCACAATTAATGTCATAGGCAGTGCTTTCTCCAAGTAGAACAGAGCCCTCTACCTGACCCTTTGCTAAAACAATACCGCGGTGTCATCTTTGTCCAAGATTTTGTTGAGTTAGTTGCTCTACCAGTGGACCATCCCTCAGCCCTGCACTGGGGTATTCTAGGCAGGTGTTTTACAGCTGAAACATACTTCCAGCCCCTCACTGAGAGATTCTAGGCAGAGGCTCTACAGCTGTACCCCTTAGCCCTCTCTTTATATTTTATTTTGAGACAGTGTTTCATTAAGTGGCTCAAGACTACCTTGAATTCCCTTTGTAGCCCAGACTGACCTTGAACTTCCTATCTCAGTCTCCCAAGTAGTTATTATCACAGGCTCTGCCATTAGGTCAGCTTCTAAGACTGTTTTTGTGTATCATTTTCTTTTCAGGTGTGCTGGAGTTTACACTATATCCTGTCATTATGGAAATCATGCTAGGTGGAATTTCATTGTTGAAATGACTGACTAGTGAAGATGGAGAAACAGAAAGAAACTTAAAGCTGTCCCTTTTTATAAATTAGTATTTTTATTGTCTCTTGTTTTAATATAAGCAATTATTGTGACTTAAGTGACTATACTTTTGCCAAGATGGAAGTATTTTAGAATTATAATTTTAACATAAAATATTACAAATAAAATTGTTTAAGTTCTCTTGCTTCTGGCCCAAGATATAAAGAGGCAACAAGAAAAAAAGTTGAATAAATGAAAAATAGACCTTCTGACATCTGCTGGAAAATCTAGGTCACAGGTATACCCTGCCTGGAATCCTGAGCAGGTAGATGGGTAGATGTAGGCAATCGCAACATGCCAGGGCAGAAACCTAAGAATGAATACCTCTGAGGAGTCTATGTTAGGTACAGAACTCTGAATGCCATTGACTTACTGCTGGCAGGTCAATACAGGCAAGTTAACACACTTTGAGGGTCAAAAATTTATTTTAGCTTTGTCCCCATAAACTCCCCTAGCTTAATACCAGAAACCAATGTGTTTGTGCTTCAGTCTGTGAGAGAAGAAAAGGTGTGTTTTGAACTACACCAGAATATTCTATTCCTAACAAGTTCTGCTATCCATTTTTTTTTCCAGAACCAACCTGGGAAAAGCTAGGCATGGTGACACTTACCTGTAGTGTGAACCCTTACAAGGCAGAAGGAAGAACAACTCAAGTTTAGAGCCAGCCTGGAGTACAAAACAAATCTCTGCCCCCCTAAAACAAAACAAAACAAAACAAAACAAAACAAAACAAAACAAAACAAAACAAAACAAAACAA
>OU015752.1:66319685-66345427 GCA_907169655.1 Acomys percivali
AGAGAGAGAGAGAGAGAGAGAGAGAGAGAGAGAGAGAGAGAGAGAGAGAATAAGGTAGGGTCCTTGGTCTAAGTACCCATTCAGAGCTTGTGAGAAGAATTAGATATCAACCTCATTGCATAGTGGCTCCTTTTGCTATATACAGGGTGACCTTTCTCTGTCCTAGGGTTGTTCCTCACAGATAGATCCTGTCCCTTTCTTGGAGAGATATAAATGAAAGTCAGTGATGAACTTTCCAAGTCAGCTGTCTATTGTTGTGATAAATACCATGACTAAAAGCAGCCTGGAAAGGAATGGGTTTATTTCTTCTTACAAGTCACTGTTCATCACTGAGAGAATCCAAGGCAAGAATTCAAAACAGGAACCTGAGGTAGGAATTGAAACAAAAGCCACTGAGAAACACTACTGAATGGCTTACTTCCCATGGCTTGTTCAGCCTGCTTTCTTATATGAGCCAGAATCACTGTCCAAGAGATGACACTGTCTATAGTGGGCTGGGCCACACACATTTATAATTAATAAAGAAACTACCACACAGTCTTGCCTATAGGCCTTTCTGAAGGAGGCAATCAAAGTCTTCTTTTCACAGGTGACTCTTCATGTGTCAAGTTGAAAAATAATGCACAGAAGCTAACAGGTGCAGCCTTCTCTGTGGAGGCTCCCAAGCTGACACCTGATATGAAACAAAATCACTGGCCTCTCACATCACATCACACATCCATCCACTGGCACAACTCAGGATGTCGCTTGCAGTGTGCAAGCTGAGTAAATAGTACCCAGATTATCAAGGGAACAATTGCAAGGTCACAGGCATATGCACCGTATGTTTTCAAAGCAATTATGTATGTGCACATGAAGGAATCTGATTAGGCACAGTACCAGAATGAGTAACCATGCACAGCTTTCAAGAAAGAGGAAAAAGTGCACTTGGGAGCTAGAGAGTTGGCTTAGTGCTCAAGAGCTCCTGCTGCCCTTGAAGAAGACCCAGGTTCATCTCCCAACACCCATACGGCAGCTCACAATTATCTGTACCTCCAGTTTCAGAAGATCAGATGGATACTTCTGACTGCAACAGGTACCAGGTCCACAGGAGCTGCCTATACATGTATATAGGCAAAATATTCATGCACATAAAATAGTAAACTAACCAGTATCAGAAATACCAGAAATGAGTTGGCCACCTTCCCACTCTGTTCCACCATATTTTCTATTTATAGGCCATGCTCACCAAAGGTCTCGCATAGCTTATCATTGGCCTGTGTGAAAGAAGCTTCCATAACACAACTGAATTCTTTGAGTTGGTTGCTTCAGGAGTAAGTAGAGACCTATCACAGAACTGAAACATTTTGCAAACAGAGGCAGTGAATATGAATGAGAATGGAACAGAAGAACATGTGGATCCAAGTGATATATCTCTTGAGATCTGCCTTTGTGATTCATAAGACTCCATAATGTCAGGTGTTGGAAAAAGCAACAACAATGACTAACCTAGGCCTCTTCTTCTTCAAAGCAGCTTGGGTCTTCAGCACTCACTAAGCCACACAATACTCTCTGACTCCAGAAAGTCAGAGCTGTATGCATGGCCCAGGAAGAGTCTCTCCAAGGGTCCAGCTACAAAGAACTTGTGGTAATTTGAATAAGAATGCCCCCGACACATCATAGGCTCATACATTTGCATGCTTGATCACAGGGGGCTCTATTAGAAAGGATTAGTGGTGTTTTTGGATGAAATGTGTCACTGGCAGTGGGCTTTGGGGTTTCAAAAGCCTATGCCAAGCCTGAAGTCAGCCTGTCCACTAGGAAACCAGGATGCCGCTCTCAGCTGCTTCTCTACCACCATTTCTGCCTGTGTGCCACCATGCTTCCCACCATAATCATAACAGACTAATCCTCTGAAATTGTAAGCAAGCCCCAACTAACTGTTATCTCTTATAATACTTGGCATGGTCGTGATGTATCTTCATAGCAATAGAACACCAACTAAGACTGTGCTTGAAATTAAATTGTGTGGAGAATGGAGGTGTCTTGTTGAGGGCTTGATTTTGCACTGTCTAGAGCTGACTCCAAAGGATACTTTAAGTCTCAACAAAGCCTTCAGTTAATAAAGGGACATTTCAATGATGGAAAACATGATAGTAGTTTTGTTTCCCTGGTGAATATTTTCAGCAGTATAAGCATACTGATGACTTAATCCAATTTCTCCATGAACCTATCATTATTCTTTGATTTTTCAAATAATTTTTTGCCTGTATATATGTGTACCACATACATGCAGTACCTCTGGAAATCAGAAAAAGACATCAGATCCCCTGACACTGGAGTTACAGTTGCTTGGTAGCTTCCATGAGGATTCTGGGAGCAAAATCCAGGTCCTCTGCAAGAGCAGCAAGTGCTCTTGGCCACTTAGTCACCTCTATGGCCTTTAAAATCATTCTTTCATCAAGTGCCCTTTCTGGTAGGATATGTGTTAATTTTCTCTGTTCTGTCACTAAGTGTAACCTTGCCAACTCCTAGTTTCCTAGCAGTTTTTACTATTTTGAACAAATATCCCATGTGATTTATCACTTTCATTAACTCCATTAACTCCATTTTCTCTACAACGTGTTTAATTTGGCTTTTTGTTTCCTTCCTTCCCCCTGCCTCTTTTTCTTTCTTTCTTCTTTCTTTCATGGAAGATATGGTCTCACTCTGCACCCCAGAACTTACAACCCTTTTGCCTCTGTCTTTCAAGTTATAGACATTCACTGTCACATCCAACCTTAATTAAATTATATGCACAATGGAGGGGGGATCAAGGCAGCTCCACAGATAAAAGCACTTGCTACACACGTCCAACAACATCAGTCCGATCTCTTGAATAAGCAAAAAGTAGAAGGAAAGAACCAATTCCACAAAGTTTGTCCGTTGACATGTGCCCCATGACATCCAAAGTACACATCATATATACAAACAACTAAAATAAAAAATGTAAAGTGTGCATTATCTTTTTAGCCAAAGCTTTAAAATAGCCAACATGGAGGAAGAACTGGAGTGGAGAAAAGCTTTGCTGTGATAGGAATGAAGATGAAGACAAAAAGTGTTAAAATAAGAAGGGCTGTTTCATGATGGATAACTACTCAATGGCCAGAGCTTTGCTATGTTACAGTTCTTCAAATGATAAATTATTAGCTAGCAATGGCACCTGTACCCCTAAACCAAATGTGACCTGCTTTTAAGAGACCATGTCAATTCTCCACACATTACCATTCCAACTGCTTTTTTTGTTTTTTGCATTTTTGTTTTGTTTTGTTTTTGTTCTAGCAGCTGATGACTCTGGCCACATGAAGAGAGGAAGGGCTTAAAGGCTAAAGCTGACAGAGCAAGAAAACATCATTTCTGCATATTCTTTAAATTTAGTAATGGAAGGTTCATCTAAAGAAGCCTGGTATCAGACTGTGACTGTTCCAATGACCCAACTCAGTCCGCCCCCTAACTAAAACCTGCTCTAGTTCAAAGCCTCCTTTTCATTTCCGGGTTAGAAATGGCAGGACTTGTCCTCTTGCAAGGTCCATGGCTAACTAAAGAATTTGTCTCCTCATTTGTTTCCCTAACCCAAGCCCCTAGGACGCTGTGTTACTTCTGCAGCGCCAGGAATGTGTCAGGCTCCACCTCCTGTCTGCACTCCTTTTGGCAGAATTAAGTGTGTATAGCTACAGATGTGTGCAGGAAGATATCATCCACGCCTTGACAAAGAACCAAAATTATTCATAAAATGTATCATCTCAGCCATCTTGAATGCTAACGAGAAGACTCGTTGATTAGAATTGTCAAGAAGCATTTGCAACCATGTCCTCAGCAGAAGGCTGCTGCTGCAGATGCTGCCTTCCACACAGCAGGAAGACTGCTTTCATGGTCTCCAGGGCCTTAAAGACACAAGTGCAATCACGATGGGATCTCTCCCCTCCTCCTTTGCTTTAAAGATCAGTTTTCCAAGAGATTTTTCAGATTCTCATTTCTAGTGAAAGGATGAAGCACGTTGTGCCAGCCTTATCTTTCCAGATTGCCACTAAAGCCCTAATACTGACCTGTCCTATCTCATGTGTCCCACCCATCCTCCCAGCATCAGAGTCCAGGCCTGAATGCTCTTCTGTCCAGGAAGAGATGCACCGGGAGTGTATGAGCTATTAGCCATGTCACCCCTACGAAAACTTGAATGTGACTTTCCTGGCTTGCTGGACCTTAGCTGAGATGGAATGTCATATTGTAAAATCTCATTAATAGATGGATTGTCAGCTTTAGAGACTGAAGATTCTCCTCACTGCAATGGTGTACAAGGCAAAGGAATAGGCACATACCAAGAGAAATGCACACCCCCTCTGCTCACATCTCCTTTACTTTCCAGCCCTCCTCTGTTCCTAGGAGTCTTAGTCCATTTTCTGTTGTTAGTGCCTCAGTACCACATACTGGGAAAATGATGAAGAAAATGTATTTATTTGGGCCGTTGGTTCTGGTTCGAAGCTGATGGGCCACATCTGGTGATAGCCTTCTTGCTGGTAGTATCCTGGGGTGGAATGGAACATCATGTGATGAGAAACAGGGAGAGCAAGAGAGTCCTTCTGAGCCTGCTGTTAGAGTGTATGACCCCTAAACACATTAATCCTCAACGGAATGGATTAATGAATGCATGAGTGCTTCTTAAAGTTTATACCCAGTTCCGTTGCTTAATATATTATAATGGGCATTAAATTTCAACAGGAGTTTGGGAGGAAGCAAACCATATTCAAATCATAGCATACCCCTGGGGACAATATAAGTGCTTCTTTAGAAAAAGGAAAGAGCTGTCTGCTTCACAGTTCTGTGGGCTTCCCAAGCCAACCATAAATCTACCCCCCCCAACACTAATTTTTAATCCATAAAGATAAGTAGATTTCTTTGATGTAGCATTTTGTCACCATATTCAATGTTTATAAATTAATCTTTAAGTTGTTGTATTGATTGGAAAATGCATTAAGCAAAAAAAAAAAAAAAAAAAAAAAAAATCCATCAAATTATCCTCAGGCTAAAGGCTCAATTAGATCTCCTACCAAGAATGTGGGAGGTCAGAGTGGACTGATGCTGAATTCTGTTCTGGAAATCTCTGTGGGTCCCAGTAATGGGCAGCAGATATGAGCTAGATGTGGGATAACTTGAGGATCTTTTGAAGGCTGAGGTGGACCTGAAAATTCTCATGGGAAGTAATGTCTCCATGGAGGTTAGTATCTTTTTAATTAGCCAGAAAATTTCCACCAGGGAGAAAGCTTATAAGACTGTCTGGTTTTGAAAGCCTTCTTCCATACACTGTTAGTCACATGTCCTGGATGTGGCTACTGTCTGGTGGGGGGTGGGGGTGGGCCTGGGACTGGACTTAGGGGAAGATATAAAAGATTCAATTTAAAAAATATTTTGTATGTCTGGGTGTTTTGTTTGTATGTATATTGGTGCATTAAGTGCCTGCCTGGTGATAACAGATGCCAGAAGAGGGAGCCTGGTACCCTGGAACTGAAGTTGCAGATGGCCATGAACCTTAGTATGGGTGATGGGGATTTAAACACCAGTCCTTTGGAAGAATATGTAGTATTCTTAACTATTGAACCATCTTTGTAGCTCCAAAAGTTTTGTTGTTGTTGTTGTTGTTGTTGTTGTTGTTATTGCTATTTTCCCCATGTGTACACTGAGAAGATGGGATGACAACTTTATAGACACCCTCAGAGGTGACGTCAGACTTGCTGGATACCTCTGAGTTAGACCACTGTTTGTCCATCAGGTGTCAAAGGTCATAGACAGAGGTTGGACCAACATTTTAGGTAGTAGAAAGAACAGGACACTGCCATATTAAGAATGCAGTGGAAATCTGTTTTATGGAGAAAAAATGGCTCAAAGTGTCTATCTGTGCAGGAGATGGATGGGGAATAAAATACAAATGTGTCAATGGGTTGATGAAGGCCACTGATGATCATTGTCTAAGGAAAAGCCAAGACAAGAAAGGTTTTTTTGCTTTCTAATTTATGTATCAATTAGGGTTTTTGTTTGTTTGTTTGTTTTTGATTCATTTTACATCCTGGTCATAGCTCCATCCCTCCTCTCATCCCAGTCCATTCCTCCCTCCCTCTCCCCCCTCCCCCTCCCCTATTCCTCAGAAAAGAGAATCCTCCCCATCTACCCAACTCATGAAGTTGCACATCAGAACTGAGTATGTCCCGTTCCCCTGTGGCCTGGCAAGGCAGTGCCCCCAGGGGGAAGTGATCAAAATGCTGGCAACAGAGTTCATGTAAGAGAAAGTCCCCACACCCCTTACTTGAGGGCCCACATGAAGCCTGAGCGGCCCATTGGCTATATCTTTGTAAGGGGCCTAGGTCCAGTCAATGCATGGTCCTTGATGCTTTAGTCTCAGCAAGCCCCTCTGGGCCCTGATTAGTTGGTTCTGTTCAACTTCCTGTGGAGCTTCTGTAACCTCCAGGTCATTTTTTCCTCCCCCCCCCCCCAACTTTTCCAGAAGACTGCTTACCCGTCACCTAGTGTTTGTCTATGAGTCTCAGCATCTGTTTCAAACTGCTGCTGGGTGGAGACTCTCAGAGGACAGCTCTGCCAGGCTCCTGTCTGCAATCATAGCAGACTATACTTAATAGTGTTAGGGGTTGGCTCTCTTCCATGGCATGGATCTTGGGTTAGGCCATTGATTGGACACTCCCCCAATCTCTGCTTTATCAACTTTATCTTTATCCTTGCTCATCTCATAGGCATGGTAAAGTTTGTGTCAAAGTTTCTACAGGTGGATTGGTGTTCCCCTATATCTGCTACTTAGAGGGTGTCCTCTTCAGTCACTATGACCCCTGTTACTAGGAGTGTTTGTTAGAGTGCCCTTCATATCCTCACAGGAGAATACCCTGACTTGGGTCTCCAGCTTGTCACAGAGATGCCCCTGCCCACCATTTCTCTTTTCTCTACAGGCTTTCTGTCCTCCTACCCCTGCACTCCCAAGGTCTGGTCTCTACCCTCAATATCTCTCTTTAATCCTTTTCCTACGTTGTTGCCTCTCTTTAACCACTCTCTCTGTCTTTTCTATTTCCTCTTCTGAATGAGATTTAAGCATCCTTCCTTGGATTCTCCTTGTTACTTATCCTTGCTGGGTCTGTGTACTCTAGTATATCCTGTACTATATGGCTAAAATCCACTTATAAATGAGTATATACCATGTGTGTCTTTCTGGGTCTGGGTTATCTTACTCAGGATGAACTTTTCTAGTTCTATCCATTTGCCCACTTTTAAAAATTATTTTTTTTATTGAAAATAGATTCTTCTCTCATCCAATACATCCCACCCACAGTTTCCCTTCCCTCCACTCCTTCCAGCCCCTCCTCCCCTCCTTGCCAGAACCACTCTTTCTCCATTTCCCTTCAGAAAAGAGCAGATCTCCAAGAGACAATAACCAAATGGGAAAAAAAAGATACAATGGAGAATATCAAGCCTGAACAAAGCAACCCAATAGGAGGAAAAGAGTCCCAAGAGCAGAGAAAAAAGTCAGAGATACATCTCTCACTGTTAAGAGTCCCACAGAAGACAACAGCTAACAGCCATTACATGTGCTCAGAAGAGCTGGTACAGACCCAGTGTCTTTGCCACTTCAGTCTCTGTGAGCTCATATGATCCCTGGTTAGTGGGCCATGTTCTCCTGTGTCCTCAATTCCCTCTGACACCTGCAGGTTTTCTTCCCTATTGTCCTAGGGGTTCCCAAATCTCCGAGAGGGTGGGGCATGAGGAATAACTCCAACTTAGACTATATTTCCAGGAAAAAAATGTTTAATTAATTTAATTAATTAACTTTTCATCAACAGATGCCATAAAATGAGGGAAAAAACATAAAATGAGTGAAAAAAAAAAGACCAGAAAGAAACAACTGAAAAAGAAATAGGTAATTGGCAGCAGATTTGTATACAATAAAAATAAAGAACTCTTTTAAAACAAGCAAGAAACAAAACTAATATTATAAGCAAGTGACATAAGCAGCCAGGTTCAATAGCACATAACACAATAATAATCTATAAACAGATAAAAAGTACTTGCCAAAATGGAGAATTAAACACATACAAATCAAAATAAGGTTTCTTTCTTTTTTTCTTTTAATATTGTACTCTACTAAACAGGCAACTCTGTAAAATTTGACAGATTCAAGGTCAGATAAGTATGCAACACAATAAAAATCCCTGGAGATGGATGGTAGTGCAGTGTTCATATACAGCTATACTGGAAAAAGCAATCATTATTCCTTAAGAAGGTAAATATACATGTACCTGCTAATGTAGCAGCAGCACTCTCTTTCATGATTTTTATTAGTTCTTTGAAAGTTTCAGACAATATATTTTGATCATATTCATCTCCCCCTCCAATTCTTCCCTAATTTATACTCCCCTTCTCTACTCACCCAAATTTATTTCATTTGTCTTTAATCTTTTAAGACTAATTTGTGCTGTCTCAATATTCTTAGATATGTGATGATATTCTACCTGACTATGGCTTACTGACAAGGTGAACATTCTTAGAGAAAACTGCCTCTCCTTCTTCCAACAGTCAACAATCACAGGTGGCTTAGGTTGTAATGGTGTACCAAGCTCTTTTCTTCTGGCTGGGCTATTGTCTCGCTTGGGCTCACACAGGCTTTGTGTGTGTGATTCCATCCTCTGTGAGTTCCTATGTGCATTTGCTCTCGTCCATGTCCAGAAGATAATGTTTCCATGTATTTATCAACTTCCTCAGACTCTTCCATTCTTTCCACCCTCTCTTTTTCCACAATCCCTTAATACTGGGTGTGGGGTTCCAGTAAGTATATTCCTTTAAGTGATGAACACTCTACATTGCCTCATTCTCTGACTTGGCCTTCTGTGTTAATCACAGTCTACTGAAATTCCATTCTTCAGTACATACTATAGAGAAGATGGTCACAATGGTGTTGTCACCATACTCTAGGGCAAGCGCTAGAAGTCTGTCAATTCCACAACAAGTAAAGCAGATAAGTGGTGTTTAAAGGGCAGAGAAAGGAATCCTAGCAGTCTCACACTTTGGCTACTGTGCACTCCATGTGACCAGTTGTTGGGGGCCCCAGTATTTAGAAAGGTGAACATTCCTACATACTGACTTGATCCTGCAATCTAACACTTTGTCTTACACATGAAGTAATAAAACTCAGAGTAATTGCTTTTATATCTTTAATAGATTCCATTTTTTTTCAGGAACATTGCCTTCTAAATTAAAGAGAGACTCTGCATTCTGTTCTTATAGCTGTTGCTGTTGTCTGGATTTTTATTGAGAATTCACCATTATTTTAAGAAATCAAATCTTCAGAATTTTGTGTTTATTTGTGTTATTAATGCCAAATACTTCTATTGATATGACTACTGTAATTCTACAGATAGGCCTTATACAAGCACTGTTATTCAGGTTCCAGATACAATTACTATCCCAAGTTTAAGTATTGCTACAAACATGTTTTGTTATAAATTACCTTTTTGTGGGATAGTGTCTCATTTGGCCATCCATGTAGACCAAGCTACACTCAGATACCTTTGTTTAATGAATGCTGTAATTAAAGGTATGAACCACCATGCCACATATCCTTTATCTGTCTTTTATCACATTAATTTATTTAAGCTGCATTAATTTCCTTAAGCTCTGAGTAAGCACAGAAACACAATACCTAAGAACTTCTTATCAAGATAGAGACTGTGACTATTATTCAGAGTTCTCTAAAGGAACAGAACTGATAGATTAGGTATATAGTAAAAGGGGATTCATTAGAAAGTCTTACAGGATGTGTTCTGGGTGATCCAATAATGGTTGTCTCCAAAAGGAAAAGTCAAGTATCCTGTAGTTATTCAGGCCTTGAGACTGGATGTCTCATTAGTCCCAATTTGGTCTTGGAGTTCCAAAGTATTCCTAAAGAGCTACTGGTCTTCAATCTATGTTGGCATCCTGAAGATGTAGGCTCTAACATCAGTAAAACAATGCTTCAAGCCCAGTGTAGATGAACTTTCCAGCAAGGGTGAGGGCAAGAACACAAAGCTGGCTGTTTATAGGTCATTTTATGTGGGCTGTCACCAGAAGGTAGGGGCCAGATTTAAGGGTAATCCCACATCAAACGAACCAATAAAGACAATCCTTCATATACATCCCAGGCTCCTTTGGTTTTAGTTGATTCCAGGTACATTTTAAACAAAATAAATCCTTTTGCCCACAAGTTGCTTTTGGTAGTGATGTTTCATCATAGCAATGGTACCTAAGCAATGCAAACACAAGGTTTACAAATCATGAACCATTTCATTTGAGTGATTTGAATGAAATGAGGAGGGGTGCTAGGCTCACAGAATGGAAAGGAGAAACAAGAGCACTCTACATAGGCCAGCCCTATGTTCAGTTATAGTCTACTACAGGGATGACAAGACAATTCTCACACCCTACCTGTGCTCTACTCCCTAGAGATCAACTGACACCCTGTCATCTGGGGCAGTGTCTCCAAGGCAGTGATCCTCACTATCCTGGCTGCCAATTAAAACATATAGGTATCGCAGACAAAGATTCATTGAAGAGTAGTGGCTGGAGGAGAAATGAAAATGGTAGCTACAATGAGTGACAATTCACAAGCAGAACACTGAGATCATTTTGATAACCATGGATAGGGAAGGTATTATGGTAGATATAGGACCTAAGAGGCCTGCAAGCATTCCATGGGTGAAGCAAGGGGACTGAGGAGGGGTACATCAAGGGGCGGAAACGAAATCAGTGATAGGGTCCTATGTGAGAAGACACTGAGAATGAAGGGGGAGGCTGCTGTGGCTTCAAAAGGGACGTAGAAGTGGCTAAGGAGGTCAACTATCTCACTTAGGATTACTATTGCTGTGATCAAACACCATGACCAAAAGCAAGCACCATATTTGGCGTATGCTTGCATATCACTATTCATCATCAAAGGATGTCAGGACAGGAACTCAAAACAGGACAGGAACTGAAGGCAGGAGCTGACGCAGCGGTCATATGGGGGTGCTGCTTATCGGATTGCTCCCCATGGCTTTCTCTGAGTGCTTTATTATAGCACCCATTCACATTGGGTTGGAATTCTCCCCTATCACTAATTAAGAAAATGTCCTACAGACTTGCCTACACCCTAATCTTCTGGAAGTTGTTTCTCAGTTGGAGTTCCTCCCTCTCAGGTAATCCTAGCTTGTGTCAAGTTGATATAAAGTTACCCATCTCATCAACTAAAATCATATCATGGGAGCCTTAACTTTCCTATCTCACCATGGATTGGACCTTGAGTGTCATTTTCAGACAACAAGGGTTTGTAACAGGTGATTCTGTGTCCTGTTCCTGGGACCAGTTAATATTTCAGGTACACATGGTCACCATCTTACCTCCAAAACCTGGTTGCATTTCCCAAGTCCATGACATTCCTTAAGCTGTTTCCAAGGAAATATTCAAACTTAGGAAAGTGTCCAATATGAAAAAGCATCTTTGCTTAGCACTTTTGCCACATCCCGAGGTGATCATGTGCCTAGACACCTCCTAAACATGCTGAGGAGAACACATATCTGGCTGGATCTTAAGTAATGCCCTAGGGCCACAGCAGTTGGTTTTCAGAGGAGCCACCACAGGATTAAGCCCTGCTTGCTCACCATGCTGTTCAGCTCTAAAACACCAGTTTTCTGTTTTTCTTGTTTACTTGGATGATGTCTTTCCAAATCCTGGGTCCTCCATCCCACCATATTTTCAGAATAACCCACAGTGAGACAAGCATCTTGGGCACATCTGAAGAGAAGACTTGAAATGTCCTCTAGTCATCAGACTTGAACCAATAATGACACAACCAAAAGGAAAAGAGTGACAGGCAGAGATCTTTAGTGTAGAGGATGTGAATATAATGGGAAAGTGATTGGGACATAAAAAAAAGATACAGAGAAATGTTAGAAAAACAGCAATAATAAGAGAAGATACTGGCAAAATAAGACAGAGGAGACAGAAGTTAAATAGTCAGAGAATGGAAATGTCGACAGTCAAGCAAATGGAACGGAGAGTGAGATGGACACACACACACACACACACACACACACACATATACACATGGAGAGACAGAATGAGGGAGGGAGGAAGTAAATCTGAAATCCCTGGACTTATTAGAGGACTGGGCATGAACCTGATGCAGAGAAGAGTACATGACCTCCCAGGAATTAGAGGAGTGTGGCCCACAGGGAAGTCACTACAGTGAAACCTAGTTCTCTATGTCTGCTGTTTTAGTCTCGCCATTAAGGCTCTAGAACTAAAGGGGACTGACTCCCTTCTTCTGCCTTCTGCCCATTGCCCTTGAATCTTTCACCTTTGTCTCTCCCTGGCAGCTATAGTGGTGCAAAGGCCTTTCTCAGCTCAAAGGGTATCAGGGCTACTTAGGCATGGGACACAGCATCACAGCCAAGGTGATGAGCAGTTCTTAAGGCACAAACACCTGTGGCAACACCTTTACAGACACATGAATTATTCACATTACACAAGCACATTTACATGGAGCAAATATTAATTTGGTCTTATGAATATTAATGTTTCATCTAGAAAGAGACAGGTGAGGACAGAACAGTAAGCAGGAATGTAGGAGCACAGGGCAAGGCATTAGGCAGGCCTGCCAGGAACCTCAATGGCCCAGGGAGTGAATTGCCAAGGAGGATGTATTAGTAACCATGCTCCAGTCTCATCTTTCTTGCTTCTATGTTCCCATACATTGTCTCCATACCGGGCAAGGCACTTAGACTCTGCTTCCTCTATAAACTGTAGATAGTCCAGAAAAATACTATGGACATTTGATGATACGATGTGTGGTATATACTCAGCCCAGGCCAGACACAAAGAAGTGCCCCCATGGCATTAACTATTGCAGGAGGCTGTGTACATGGTCTACCATTACAGATATTTTCTGTAAGTTTGACTGTCCAGCTTTACATAGTTCAATCTCACTTCTAGGAAGCTCTCCCAGGCACCTAAGAGGCTGGCCTACAAGGATGCTCAGGGCATACTGCATGGAAGATGATAGGAGTAGGAGGGAGAGTTCTCTGCAAAGAGAAAAACAAAGCCATGGCACAGGAATATGAAAGCCTGGGAACCTGGCAGGTCTCTGGTTTGATGCTGTTGCATGTGATCAGGCTAAAATACTGAACTTTAGGGGCAGAGACTTAAAATCCTGAAAGCAATTTGACAAGTCACAGACTATGACTGCAATTTAATAATGAAATAATAGGTTTTGTCTTTTGCATGGCTTTTTACATTTTCCCAAGATTTGTTTCCCATAATTCAGATTTTATTGTATTATATTAAAGTATTGGCTCATGGATAGTGGGAAATACAAAGGCGGCTTGTGTTTGTCATTTTTATCACTGTGACAAAATACTTTGATATTTAACAGAGGAAAGGTCTTATGTTAGCTCCAGGTTTCAGAGATTTCAGCCACTGTCCTTTGGCCTGTGCTGAATCTCACAGCATGGGGTTGGAAGCAAAGCTGCTCTCCTCATGGTGGGCAGGAAGCAGAGAAGCCTGAGACAAGATATAGCCTCAAGGACATGACCTCTGTGATCTTCTTCCTCCAGCTAAGCCCCAGCTCCTACTTCCCACTACAATAATGGCATCATATTCTGAATCCATCCAAAAAAATCCACTGATGAAGATGGAGCTCTGGTGGTCCAGTCACTTCACTCAAAAAACCTACTAGCTGCCAAACCAAATGTTTAGCCAGCCTGTTGTTCATTGTCAAATTATGGCATTTCTTTCTTCTCCCTGACATCAATTGGGCAATATCAATCTAGATAAACCCCCATCAGGACCCACACCTGAGTCCAAACCCTTCCTTAACCTCCAGTTTTGGCTTCTTATACTAGGGTAAAATTCCCTCTATGGCCAAGAAGCCAAGCAAAATGTCCCCACCTGCAGCTCATACGTCCATAACCAATTCACCCCCAAGGGGGTGTTTCAGACTGTACATTGTGAGCAAGCTCTCCCTCACTCAGGCCGGAAGCCTGGTTCTGTTAAATCCCTGTAATGGCAGTGGCCTGGTCACCTACTCCTGGAGCCTAGTGGTGTAGTGCAGAGGGACTGAGCCACAGCATCTGGCAGCTCCCAATCCTCACTACTCGCTGCTGGCAGTCAAGCTCCCAGTAGGTGATTAACATGGATCAGCTGCTAATGGATTTTCTGAGCTGGCTTTGTCCCCTGGAACTATTTTTAACTCATTTTGGATTCTAGATTCTCCAAACACATTTTGATTTGTTTGTAGGGACATAAATAAAACCTTCAGTGCCATTTCGATGCTGTTCCTCAGGCACTTCAGAAAAAAAAAAAAAAAAACCAACTTTGTGTTGTTCTATTCACTGTGATGAAGGTTTAGTAGTGGCTACAACTTGCCAGGAGTGTTGAAGACTACTTACCTCTACTCACAACATGAAGCACCTCCTCCACAGATGCTTGTTTTGGATGTTATCAACTGAGGCAGAGAATGAAAGACCCCCGAAGGGAGACCCTCATTCAAGCCTCGGGATGGCGCACACCCAAAGACACACAAACGACCGTCTTGCTGTAAACACATGAGGCCATTTATTGGAGGAGCTCCGGGTAGACACGTATCTCTCGCAGGAGACAGAGGGGTCGACCCAGAAGCCCAGGAGCTTAGGGTTTATATGGGTAAGAGTCGGGGGGAGCAGGATGTTTTGGTGCGGCCCCATACAATTGATTGTTTCAAACATTTGAACATCAGCAGATTGCGTAGGCAGATCTGGGGTAAGGTCAGACTTAATCACACAGGAACAGTCCTTGGTTCCTGTTTTCCTCGGAACCTGAGGGTAGATGTTTATCTGAGCTAATGACACATCTGGTTAAACTCAAACCTGGAACATTGTGTGCGGGCCTCAAGGGGGCATTAAGCAAACACCATAAGATCGGATGAGGGGTCTTGGCTCATTACTCACTCGACCATGTCCGGTACCTGTTTCTCTCAGGAATTTGTCCTTGTGTATCCTCCCTATCTTTTACTGCCAGCCGGTCCCTGGAACACTCAATAGGCCTTTGTCTCCTAGCTCCGCATTCTTTGTGACTTATCATCTGGGACCTTGGGCTAGCATACCTGCCGGCCTGCACTTATGAGTCAGAGAGCTCTGCTGTTCTGGTTCCTTTAATGCTAATTAAAAATTCTCTTTCAGAAACACTTTTCGGTAGAATTTCAGAGTTGGTAGGCACACCCATCCCATCACTATACAAAGAACACATCAAACCAGCAGCCGTTTGCTAAGTACCTACTGTGCAGTCACTTCAGAGAATATACTGTGACAACCATCATGGATAAAACAACAAAATAATGGTGCATCTGTTCTAATCCAGAGACTGAAAGGATAATGCAAACACACAGGAATTTAAGATTTACACACTGGTGCCCCACAGGATAATCCATCTTATACTCACAGTCTTTTGTTTAAATGACACACACTTCTAGATGGAAAAGTTGCACATAAAAATCTAGATTTCAAGATTCTCAATTAGAATATGGGGTAGAATTAGCCTCCCAAGTGCATGACCAGGTCGATGGGGATTGGTATATGAAGCAGCTTATTGTGGGCTTGAGACATTTAACAGAGTGCCTAGGTGGGTATTTAAGATGGGCATGCCTCACTAACTCACTAGGCTGGGAAGCAAAGGCCATGAACACTATCAGCACAAGTAAAGCATGATTGAGTGGTCTAGGGAGTATGCAGTTAGGTTGATAGAACCAACTTCCCTGGAGGTGATATGCTTTGCAAAGGCTAAAGCCCAGAGGACTACCTGGAAGTTTTACCTTTTGTTTCTGTTCTCACAGAGATAGGCATGGAGGCAGGCAATGGCCATGGCTCTGTTTTGGCTACCAACCTCGACCCATTCACTCACCAATCCCAAGTAGATTTAGTACCTGAATCATCAGACTTGTCCTAGGGAGAGCCTGAGAGGCAGGCCTTAGTACTAGAGCTCAAGAGCCTCCAGGGCAACCTATGTATAGGTTACGATACAAGGGAAAGTATCAGAGTACTGATGCCTGCTGTGGAGCATCCTTCTGTGGGCACAGAGCTGCTTAGCTGGGGCACCTGGGAGTACCAATAACCACCTATGTATGGAAATGGCCTCTAAAACGATCAACAGTGATCATCTTGGTATTACCTCATTGTAGACGCCTCTCCCTTTGGACGCATGTGACCTACTTCTAGCCAGTCCACGTAAAAACAACATGACCTTACTTTTTGCAATAATCACCAAAAGTGGTCTTCCACTTTGCTGTTACATTGCTTTCCTTCTTGACTTGAATGACTTAGTGACATAACTGAGGAGGCCCATGTCTGCCAGCAATGAGAATGGCCTCTGGTCATCAACGATCTGGAAATATCAGCCCAAGAGCTCTCAAGGAAATGAACTTCACCTACAACTTTCCCCAGTGATACTTAACGCTTTGGTGGCAACTTTGCTTAAAGCTTTCAGGCAGAAGATCCAGATAAATGTAGTCTGGATTCCTGGCTGAATAGGTGCTATGAGGTAGCAAATGTGTTTTGTATTAAAAATTGCCAAGTGTGTGGCGGAGTTCTTCACAGCAATAGATAATTAAAACACACCGGAATGTATGTCTTTTGTTAAAGGATAACCAGCCACTTACAAATGCCTTCACCAGGCAAGAGATGGAATGAACTCACATACAGAGGCTCTGTGTATTGACATTGCTCAGAATGTAGGAAAGAGGGAAGAAATCGCATGTGGCTGCAAAAGCAGCAGATGCCAGAAGCCACAGTTGTCTCTTTGCCAGAAGCTGGGGCTTCCTTACGTGAGCAATCCCCTAAATTACTAGAATCTGGAACCCGACTCTCCTCTTGGCCAGGCCCCCAGCACAGCATGGGCTGGGTCTCCACATGTTCTCAATTTCCTTGTGTATCTCCTGAGTTCTCAGTTTATGGAGGACCTGATCCAGACCTAGGATACAAAACGGGGGAATGCAGCTCGTGTTGAGGAGGGTTTCCAGTTGGCAGAGGAGAGACCCGTGGACTAGGAAGAGTCAGGCTTGAATGCAAGGAAGGCAGTGATGCACTCTGAGGATACCAGGCTGCTCTTTATGTCAAATATAATTATGGCCTTAATCTTCTTTAAGGTGTGAATCCTCTGGATGGAGAAGACATTATAATTCATTGCATTTGTTTTCATATGTTTATCTGATTGGCTATGTTTACTAAGCATACTCAGTTTAGGGTCAAGAGATGGCTCACTTAATAATGTGCTTTCCATGAAATCCTGAGGATCTGAGTAAAATACCCAGAACTAATGTCAAAAAAGCCAGGCATGGTGGTGAGAAATTCTAATCTCAGCAGGAGGAAGATGGAAATAGGTAGGGCCCTGAGACTCACCTGAATTCCAGGTCAATGAGAGATCCTGTCTCAAGAAAAGAAAGGTGTATGACACCTGAGGAATGGAATCTGAATTGAGCCTTGGACCTCCACATGCATACTAACATACAAGCACATGTAACCATGCACAGAAAAACACATACTAAGATACTTACTAGGGAACAGTCCTATAGTTTATTGATCTGCTGAGAGTGAAAGCAGGCTTGAGGGGAGATGCTGACATCTAGGCAAATGGAAAGTACCTAAGATGCTGGGTTGGTTGGGAGACTTTTAGCTTTGCTTTCAGTGAGTCATTCAGAAGGGGATGAGAAGCAATGTCCAGTGGATATGGCTGGCTAGAGAGACCTGAGGATATAGGTCTAGCTACAGAGACATTTGGACATGCTTGGCACCAAGAGGTTATGTGACATCATGGGAGTAGGGATAACAGGGATAGTGTGCAAAGCCAGAGCCAGTAAATGGGCAGCCATAAGCCCTTACCTATGCAGTGCCACCTCTGGAAATATATTATGAAGACACAATCAGCAAGCAGCAGGAAGCAGAGGGTAGCTTGCCAGTGGAAAACTAAAGACGAGTTATTTGTGATGTGAAAACTAGTAACCTATTCTTCCCACAAGAGAGAAAAGCCTAATTTTGTCTTATGGCACGGAACACTTTAAGCTCAAAATTATATAAATACAACATAGTGTGGAATTGTTCAATTGCTGAGAGGCATGAACTTGCTCCAGAAATGAATGTAAAGTAGGCTATCATTTGTGCATAGGTGTGTGTGTACAGGCACATGAAAAGCTCTAGAAGACCACAAGCTGAAATGTCAGCTGAGACGATCTTTGAGTGGGGACTTGAAAGATGACATGGGGTTTTCCTCCCTCCCTCTCTCTCTCTCTCTCTCTCTCTCTCTCTCTCTCTCTCTCTCTCTCTCTCTCTCTCCCCTCTCTCTCTCTCTCTCTCTCTCTCTCCCCCCCCCCCCCCCCCGTGTGTGTGTGTGTGTGTGTGTGTGTGTGTGTGTGTGTGTGTGTGTGTGTGTTCTACTTAAAGCTTCCCTTTTGTTTTGTAGAGACTTCCCTGGCTCAGATCTGAGAATGCTGTTTTGATGTCTCCCTTTCTGCGTTTACCTTATGTTTCTGCTGAATTTCCCCCAGAAAGCCTTCTGCCCTTATCTAATGGTTTGTTTTACCTCCAGCCCACCCTGTGTAATACCATCAGCAGCATCAGGTCACAGTCATTAACAGAGCAGGTCTGTGCCCATTTTTCCTCTCCCATTTGTTGTTTGCAGCACTGCTCTAAGAACTCAGCATGATGAGCTAACCACACCTATGCAGAAGTTCAAGAAAACCGTGCCATTTAGAGGACTATAATATGTGTCTGAGCGTGTGACAAACTCATGAGCAGCTCTTTATAGTGCATGCTAACTAGCTGGCTGCCCTCAGAACTGTGCCTCCTTGGGACACTCATCAGGAGCAATTGAAGTCAGGCACAAGGACAACCTAAGTGACCATTCAGGCTGTTTTTCTTGTGATGGAAACCAGGGCCTTTTCTGAACTTTAACAGCATCAAATTAGAGTTCAAAAATAGCTGAGGGTATTCTACAGCTTAGTCGTTCCAGTATCTTCCAGAAGCCTCCTAATCTTTCAAGCTAAAGACTTTCTAAGCTAAGGACTCTACTCATTGCCACTAGCATTACCTATAAAATATCTCAATATCTCTCGTACTGTATAGTTGATATTTCGAATAAGCTCAATGACATTCTTACTGGCTTCCAAAGTGCATTATAAAAGTTCTTTCACCTTGGACCAAGGATCATATTCTTCTAGTAATGCAGGGAGTTCAAAGAACAGCCATGCTGACCCAGGTTTCATGTCATGTGTGGCCTAGATTTCAAATCTAGCCTGCAAGGGCACCACAGTATATTTTAAATTTAAGTTTTTACCATCATTTAAAACGAACAAAAATTTCACTGAAAAATTTCTCCCAGAACGATGCAGAGGGACTGAAACCAGAGTCCTTTGGTGTTTGTCGTTATTACTGGTTTTGCGTATATGCTCTATGTGATTTTTTGTATAGCAGATGTGTGCAGTACTCTCAGAGACCAGAAGAGGGGATCATACCTCCTAGAATTGGAGATACAGGAAGTTGTGAAGCTGCCTAATGTAGGTGCTGGGAACTGAAGCCAGGTCCTCTACAAAAGCAGCAGGCATCTGTAATGCTGAGTCATTTCTCCAGGCTGTCAACTTGCCTTTTTAAACAAACTGCTCTTGTTGACATTTGTGCAAATGTTGGTGTCTCTCCCTATCCCTCACAGACATCGTATGTTGAGATACTAGTCTCCAGGTGGGGGCTAATCTGATATAATTAGCTAGTGAAGATGTGAGACTTCTCAGGTAGGATTAGTACCCTCAGCAGAGCTACCGCACAGTCTTTCTTCAGTGTGAGGACACAGGATTAGTACTCTGCAAACTAAGAGAGACTCTTCCCCAGAACATGACCAACCTGATCTTGGATGTCCAGTCTCCATTACTGTGAGAGAAAAAATGTATTGTTTATAGGCTGCCCCTTGTGGTGCTGTAATGTAACATCTGTAACTAGTGAACTCAGTCCATACGCCCTGGCCTGTTTCCAGCAAATGACGCCATCTGGCTTTGGAAAGCATTACAGTAATCAGTGTCCTCCACCCCCATGCTCAAGTGAGGGAATGGGGAATGGGAAAGGGTACATGTTCTTCATTCATTTTTCTCTACTAGAGTTTTGACAACTCCCTGGCAGTCTCAGTTGGCAGGCTTCCTCGAGCTCTATGCTGCCCTCCTGCAACTGAGCAGACAGGTGAGCAAGCCACATACTGAAATCTGTTTCCACTGTGACAGTGCCATTCGCCACCCTTGCCAAAACACAATGAACTCTGGGAGGCAGTGGAAGAAGATGGCAATAGCAGTGGAGTCACAAGAGTGTAGACTGCCTAATGATTGTTTTCCTTCAGAGAGCTGAGAGCTACTGCTGCTGCTGGAACACTCTCCTACAGTCTGTGTAGTGAACTTAATCTCCAGCAATGTCAAAAGGAGAGACACTTAACGAGTCAATAGGTAGTGGCAACTCTGCTTTTATGAAAGAATTAGTGCTCTCATTGTGGAAGTTGGCTACTGACAGAAGAATTATATATAATCTCACTGGATTACAGTTTAAGAAAGTTTAGCCCATAGTGGCAGGAGCATGTGTCAGGAGACGGTGTCAGGAGACAATGGCTTCAGATTCAATGGATAGGCAAGAAGCATACAGAGAACAGAGCAGAAGTTAGGACAGATTCTAACCCCCCAACGCTTCAAGTAATCCACTTCCTCAAGTCACTGCCTCCACAATCCCACAGAACAACATGACCAACTGGGAGCCAGGTGTTCGAAGCATGAACCTATGAGAAACATTTAGCCTTTAAACTCATTTTGTGTACGTGCACATGCATGTATGCATGTACACCCATGTGCATATACAACACACACATGTACACACACGCACATGCACACACATGTATGAGCACACATGCACACACGCTGTCCTTCTATTACTGCCATGGATGATGCATTCGTAAGGCCTTTGTCCCATTTGAGCCATTCAAGCTCTGTTTGACTTCCCACCTTCCAAAACTATAAGAAATAAAATCATGTTCTTTGTAAGGTACCCAGTCAGTAGTGAACTATTAGAGCTATGTAAGTAGACTAAGCAAGAACAGAAATAAGATGCAAATATTATTTAAATGGAGTAGCTCCTAAAGAAATTTACGTAGACCAACAATTAGATGAGAATCTAATAATCGGATCTTTTAGTGAACATTTTAGTAGTACTTCTGGACTTGAAGTAGGGTGTCATCTTTTGGGGTCACTGGACAACTCTGAGATACAAGTATCTTTGGGCAGGATTTAGTCTGTAGAGAAATATATCTTGTTCAACGGGAAAGACAATCCCTGGGGATCTCATAAGAAGCCAGAATTGTTGGTGAAAGCCCAGGCACCCTAAGGCACAGCCATCTTATAGATAAACTATGTCCTGTGTAGAGAATGGACCCTGTGTAAGAAAAAAGTTGGGCGAGCTCAGTCAGAAAAGAACTTTGCTTAGAAACACAAGGACTTGGGTTTGACTCCCAGGAGCTAGAGTCAAATAGCTGGGCATTGTGGTGCACACCTGAAATCCAAGAGCTGCAGAGGAGGAGACAGTCAGACCCTTGGGGATCACTGGTCAGCTAACTCTAGCTGAAGAGGGGAGCTCCAAGTTCAGTAAGAGAGCCTGTATCAAAAACAAAGTGGACAGCCCCCTAAGAAATTACACCTAAGGTTGTCTCCTTGCCTTTGCATGTACCCATGTGCACTACACACACACACACACAGAGAGAGAGAGAGAGAGAGAGAGAGAGAGAGAGAGAGAGAGAGAGAGAGAGCATGATCTTGTATTTACATTCTTAATTACCCTCGTGATGCCCCTAACTCCCTGTGTCCAGCCTCACAGAGGCTCCCTTCACTGTCTATTAGCTGTTATAGGCTAAGATAATGGAATACAGAAGAAAGGAGTGACTCAGACTTTTAAAGGAAACAATGCTCAGTTAAAAGAGAAGAGAAATGCAAGTAGGACAGTCCCCTCCTTACAAGACTGCATCAGGCTTCTTCCTAAATATTTATAAGCTATCTGGTGAATACACAAGGCCTGGTGGTATATGCTGGTAACTCCAGAACTCAGGAGGCAAGGAGACTGAGAGGAGTGAGCCATCCTGAGTTATAAGAAAATACCTTGTTTTATAACATAAACAAGATTGAGGAGAAAGGAGGAAGGGGACAGAGACAGAGACATAATCTAGAAATGCCCCCTCCAAATTTTATCTGAAAGGGTCTCTTGCCTGCATATCAATTTTATCCACAACTATCTGAGGATTTGCAGCTTCAGCAGGGAGTCCAGCATTCTTTTGAGATGGCCAAGCACTGTCCATTTGGCACAGGTCTCGCGCACCAGCTGTATTCTTAACCCATTCATTCTGCGTCTGGCTTCTGTAGGCATTAGAGTTTGCTCTGTGAAGTGGACACCATGTCTGTGGCTGTTTCACTTGCAAAATAGCTAGTGGAAGCCACGTGGGGAATGTACAGTATAGGGGCTGCAGACTATTGTGGTAGAGAAGGCGTGGTTCTGGGAGAGCCTGCTGCTGTGGCTCCTCACATCCTCTCAGATCAGGAAGCAGTGAGTTCAGGTCAGGCTCACTGTTGTAACCTACTTCTGCTAACTAGACCACAGTCCCAAAGATTGCACAACTTTCTAAAACGGTACTGGTATCTGGGGGGCAGACGTTTAGACCAGACCCGGGTGGTGGTGTGTAGGGGTATTTAACATCCAAACTACAACATCTGAGGAGATTAGCAGGTAAGAGGTGGAGTGAGTAAAGGACATCTATCCTCACCTTTGGTTCAATATCAATATTGCTTCCTGGCCCCTCCATTTGCTACTCCATTGAAGACCTAGATTTTTTTAGTGGAAAAAGGCTGAATTCTATCTCTCTTAAGCTAGGACTTCAATCTTTTCTTGCCTGGGACAGTAGCATCCTTGTTTCCTGGGCCTTAGGCCTTAAGCCATGGTTCACATTGGTCCCCAATCCTTTGATTTTTCATGCTGGACTTTATATCGTTGATTCTCCTGGTTCTCAGACTTCCAGACACTGATGGAATCATACCATCTCTCTCTGCTCTATAGCTTGCAAATAGCTTATTATGGGATTTCTCAGCCTTATATAACCAAAATGAGCCGATGCTCATTAAAAAAAATCTTCTTTTGAATATATATACATAATCCATATGTGTCTATTTATAGCATCTATATCTTCATCCTGTTTTTATACCACAGGTAAACTAGGGTTTAAAAGAATGGTTTGGTCTGGGCTGTTTATGACACTGAACACCCCGTGACAGAACAGGAATATCATATCCACTTCAGATCGTCACTGTGAATACTGGATGAGGTAACATCTGTAAGTCGCTTAGCCCTCCATGGAACACCTGCATCTTTTTGTTGCCGTTGTTATTTTTATACCAGTCGAGATTCTTTAATTTCAAGCAACAGAAATCAACTCTCGCTAACTCAAGCTAAAGTGGAGTTTAATGGGGAGATATTAGAGAACTCATCAAATCAAAGGAACATCAGATGAATAGCCATGTAAGAAACACAACCGAAGGCTACTCCGGAGAGCCATGCTGGCAGAGCTGGTTGGCAACCTATCAACCCTAAGCACTTCATTCATCCCTGCCTCTCTCCACTGGAGAGCCCAAGTTTCTAGGAAGAAATCCCTGGGGTTAGCTTTTGTTACATACTGTCCTTTTTCTAGTGCAGTAAGGATGGTAACATTCCCTGGGTAGCAATCCAAGCCAGCCTGCACACAGCAGAAGAGAGATGGAAGAGGGCACAGGTGTGGTACAAAGTCCAAACCCACCTGCTGCAAGCCTGCCTCCGTCTTTGCAGAAGCTCTTGGTTCTCAGTTCTCGGCTGGCCAGATGATACACGCAGAGAGACCAGAGGTGTTATCATGAGCTTCCACTCCTCAAGAAAGGGCTCGTTCTTGACCACCTTGGCTGATGGGCACCTCAAACACCTGAACCCTGAAGGTTGCTTTGATAGCACCAGCTCTGTGTTGCAGTCTTTAAAAAACAGACATATTTGGGCCCAATACAGGCTGAATCCTGTAGGCATTTAACACCTGCTTTACTTTTATGCTGTTATTAAAAAAATATTTGAGGTGTGATTCCACTCTCTCATACATATGCTAATGCCAATTTCACACCTGTTGGCATCCTGGCTCCTTTGCTGGTGAGATCTGAAATGACACCTTTACGGAAAATGGTAAAATTCTTATAATCGCCTAATGAATGGAGTACACATGTTCCAGCTGTCGCGGTCTGTCATCCCCCTTCCTTCCCATGGGAACTCACTGTGGGGGTAATTGGGGGAATGTGAATGCTGCCTCATGGCTTAATTTTAAGATGATCTGAAAGACAATAAGCACAGCAGTAAAGCTCTCACACACACCTGAAATGTGTTTTCTTTCTTGCCCTAATTATACCAATAAATAAATTGTATTTGTTTTCATTCACTGTAAAATTAAATATCTTTCTGAAAAATCTCTCCTCTGATTCTAAATAAAGATAACATTCCTGTGATGCTGGGTTTGGTCCTGATGAGAACAAGAAGACTCCTAGTGCCTCAGTAACAGCCTCAGGTAGAATTTTTCTCATGCCTGAACCCACCTCTCTCTGTCCAGAAGAATGCACTTAAATTCATGTTGGTTTGGATCTTGTACATTTTGGTCCTCTCGGGAATTACTGTGGCCTCATCCACAGAGGGCATCTTATAGGTTAGCATTAAACAACTCCAAATAACAACACTAACGACCTTAGAGAAATTGTAGCAAGATGGATGTTTCTCACTGTAGCACAAGGACCCAATGCAGTGGCCAGCTCATGGCAGGTACCTGATATGTCCCATGAGTCTTCAGGGAATCCCTCACAGAAGGAAGCTACTTTTCTCCATGAGTTGGCAGTTTAGAGCATATTTTTGCCCACCACTGTCTGGTTGTTTTAAGGAAAGCCCCTTCCCCACACACTAACTGGAAATGAAATCAGAGACAGGCAGTTGGGTGAATTATTTGTACTAACGTGCCTACCTACCTAGACTTACAGTCTTCACTTAGGAGGATGTAGGGGAGTGGGATAGTACAATGGTGAAGCAAGAAAAGAACAAAACAAGAACACCCCCAAGTCTAACTTGATGAACCAATTTGGTTTCATTGGGGTTACTCATAGGAATATGGGTGAGTGGTTACTTGCAGGAGCAGAATCAGCTCAAGGACAGCTGTATCACCAAAAGCCCACCCCAGTATGGGTGATGGTTCATGAAAGCTAAAAACACACTATACAATCTTCAGGCAGCTTAGCATGTTAGAGAGTGTCCTTTCCAGGTAGCTCAGTTCTTCTGAGCCTCTTGCAAGCAGCTTGTCTGATCTGCCATTTTTAGGCAGCTTAGAGGGTCTGAAAGTGTCTCTGTTGTCCTTCCTGCTTACATGCTTGGGGAGGGAGGAGTCTAGTGACATGGTCAGTTTCAGGAACTTCCTTAAACTATTGAGTTGTTTTCTTAATGAACTCTCCTGCAGGGTGGATAGTTCACATCCCCTCCAACATCCTGTATCATAAGGAGCTTCTGTTTAAAATGAAGAGTTTTAATCTTGGAGGAAACTGCTATAACACACACACACACACACACACACACACACACACACACACACACACA
>OU015752.1:66376233-66397337 GCA_907169655.1 Acomys percivali
TCTCTCTCTCTCTCTCTCTCTCTCTCTCTCTCTCTCTCTCTCTCTCTCTCTCTTTCTCTCTCCCTCCCTCCCCCCTCTCTCTCTCCCTCCCTCCCTCCCTCTTTCTCTCTCTCTCTTCTTTATCCACAATCCACAGTGGTGGATGAGCCAAAACAAATCAACTTAAGTGTTACATCTGCAGGATGTAACAGCAATGAGGAAATTAAAGCAGCATGCCCACTTTGGTTTAAGCCATGGATTAGCCCCAGCTTGCACAAGATGGTGAAAACCCCCAGGAAGCAATGCCTCAGTGCCACTGGATTCAGATAAAATGGAGAGCAGCTCCAGAACTGGCTAGCAGTCTATGCATACTGCTGTTGTACAGGAAGGAACTCCAGACACTCAAGCCTCCTCTTTGGCTCCTGTACTTTCCTTGTTCCTTCTCCTGGGGAGAAGATGGATCAGCACCTTTGTACTCCTTCATCATTATAGTATGTACCATTTTGTATCCTGTCAACAAGCCTTGACTGTGAAAGTACACTAAAAAGATGGCATAGGATTCATGGGGTGTTGGAGACAGAGGTGGGCATACCACCTGGTGATCAAATAAATGCTAAAACAAAGAACACTTCGCTTGGCAAAGGAAGTAGAGTACAGTTTTCCAAGTGATAATACGTGTCTCAGTTGTACAGGACTCAAACATCAAAAGAAAAAATCCTCCAGAGCAAAGAGGCCCCAAGGATGCTAGCTCACAGACACTCAGCATCTCTATTGCTTCATCTTCACATTTTATTCCTTAGAGATATGGAACAAGTGGCCCCTGATTTGCCAAACAGCTGGGATAGGTTCTGGCCTGACTCCCAGCCACATCCTTGGAACACACCTAGAGAAAGTCTGCCATGCCACCACAGGGCTCACCGTCTCAGAGAAAGTCTACCTTAACTACATCCTGGGATGTTTTATTTTTAATGCTGGCTGAAGCGGAACCCATTAGTATAACTTGACTTTTTCCAGAGAAGTGAGAGAGCTAATGGTTGCCTAAATGAGAGCCACTTTCCTATCTGGGAGTTAGCTTGCATGGAATCCCCACTAACAAGCCACAGTCATGTGCTATTTAAACATAACCTGTGGTATAGTCTTTGTTGAAATCAAGGCTGTCTAGCAAAGATAATGTTCATCCTCACCCACCATTCAACTTACTGTGTGTGCACATATGTGTCAGCCCATGCCACAATGGTGACTAATGTTTATTTAGCACCAGGTATTAGGGGCCGTGCATGTGAAACAGCAAGACAGCTCTAGAACTCATGGAATACGGACCACCAGTTAGCATACCCATGAAGGGTATGTCTAGGCAAGGAATAAACCTGAGACTTCCTGCTGTTGTAGAGAATAGCTCTTCTTGTTACCCTTGTGGTCCTCATAATCCCCTTAACATATGAATTGTGAGAGTACTATAATGGGCGCTTCCAGCCCCTCACTGAGCAATATCATTGGCACTCACACTAACAATGCTTGATCCCTTTCAGGCACTGCTGTTGGGGCAGATTAGTGATTCAACTACCACCCAAGAAAAGAACCTGCAGATGTAGATTGCTAACAATGACCACTACCCTTAGAAAGAATTCATAAAAATAGATTGTTTCACAAGGTTAGGTAAAGATGTATTTGCTAGTGGCTCTGATGCAGAAAATGGTATGGAACAATTTGAAGTTAAGATAGTAAAGTTAGAGACTTTTTGAGGTTGGTGCGCAAAGACAATACCCCAATGAGCACTAGCTGATGCGATTCTCTCACTGAAGCTGGACTTCATGGTGACTAATGTATTACACTTATTTTACCCTCAGCTCCCTGATATGATTTAATAGAAATTCTTAATGAGTAGATGAGTACCTTTAGGACTTAAGGTATAAAGGGCTGATTATTCTTATATAGAAGTTTAGAATTGTGATTCTTTTAAGATCTTTATAAGATTACTTTTTAAGGTAATTGATTCTTTCTTTGTAACCACAAATTTCAGACAGCCAGGAAAGAGAAGCTGGCAGAGAAATAACCTTGCTTGCATATACTCTGTTAATATATAACAACTTGCTTAGTTAGAAATGTATATGAGTTCTTGGAAATAACTTATTTTTCATGTTTGTTTCTCACAAATAATACATAAAACATTTGATCATGTGAAGCTATTGGGGAACATGTTTTTCTTACGTATACTCATTGTAATCATTTACTTGAAAAGAAATAGGATGTAACCACATTGTGATTTTTGTACTGTCTGAGAGCCCTTCTGGGATATGTAAGCTGTGGGAGAAATAATAAAGTGGTTGGAAACTTTTTCTATCCACAAAGATGTGTGTGTGTGTGTGTGTGTGTATGTATATGTGTGTGTGTATGTGTGTGTGTGTTTGTGCACATGTGTGTGTGTATATGTGAATGTATAAAGTAAGAAAAACTTGAGCTTGTTTTAACCTACCTGTTGGAATCTGTCTTACTTGATCATCAAATGTGTGTATGTGGTTCTTTTTCTCTCCTTTCCCTTTCATTTTTAGATGCTTGCCACCATCAGTAGAAGTCCCCTCCCCCCCCCCTTATCCCCCCACCCCCCACTTACATGGTAGTTGGAAGCCCCTGCCAGGAAGCTATCAGCACTGGCCTATTGCCAGCAATTGAATTCTGGCCCCTCAGTCCTGGACTATCAGTGGAAGCCATGGTCAGTAGCAATCAGATCTGGCCTGAAAAGTTGCCCTCAGAGAAAGTCCACAGGGTCACCAGCCAGCTGCGGGATCCACTCCCCACCTCAGTTTCCCCAGCTGATGTCGAAGCTGGTCTCCGATAACCAGCAACCGTTCTAATAATGTTATAATGTTATAGTGTTGTCACCTTTAATTGGGACAGCAGCCTTCCAAAATTCTAACAGAGATACATCTGCTTTCCAAGTGCACGCCAATCCAGAGAGGTCAGTACAGTGAGACATCGGGCATGGTTGCAAGATTGGCAGCATCCGCATGTCTGGAAACATAACAGGATACACATCCCTTCGAGTCTCATGCCCCTTATGGCTGCTTTCCCATCATAGTCACATGACTGGGCAGTGTGGATCATGATACATGGTGCATAAGCTCTGAAATATTTCCTCTCTGGTCCTTTAAATAAATGCCTGGAACCATGGCTTACATGCCAGAGATCTGTATCAAGATCCTATCACAGGCTTGGGAGCTGCAATTCCCTACCAGGGCTTATTCTGGCCCAGGCTGCAGGGGCACTCCTCACTAGGACCTTTGCCAACATTGTGCTGGCAAAGGGACAGGAGACACAATAAGCCATGTGCCTCTGCTGCTGTTTTGAAATACCTCCAGCCATTCACTTATGTCCATGCACTCTTCCAGAGTGACGGATGACAGGCATTTGTGAGTAATAGCGCAGTCTCCAAACCTGTCAATTGCTTCTGAGAACATACTCAGTCTGTTCTTTCTCAGGATTCACCCCAGCGTCTGTCCCCTACATAGGGTGGGTGGCCTAAACATGTCCAGCATTGGGCTCCAAAAGCAGCATTCAGGACTGACTCCAACAGGCAGCAGCGGTCTCTCTTTCTCTGTTAATTACAGAAATGATCTGCCTCATAGAGCCAATGTGCCACAGTGGACCAGTAACAGGACAACCCCGGAACACTCCCAGAGGGTCCCCGGAGACTCGGTGAAGCCAGTCCCACATGTTTTGGCCCTTACACCTCTGTCCTGAGAGGTACCTTCTGTTCTCACTTTCCTCTTGGCCACCAGTAATGAAGTTCACAGAATACCTCCACCCGAGGACAGTTCAGTTTCTTCATATCCTCCAGTCTAGACAAGGCTTACTTCCAAGTGAAGTAGGAAGTGTTTTTCCCCACTTCCAAATTCAAACTGAAATGTAATGGTTTCTGTGGCAGAAAAGGGAGAGTTGGATAGTGACAAATTCTTACTTCATCCTCTTCCTCCAGCTTATGACCCCTGGCCTTCTACCTTGTCTCGACACAACTTCACTGCCTGCCCCCCTCCCATGCAGCACCATGCTTTTGGTTTTCATCACTTCTGAGCCATGAAGAGAAACGAGCCTTTATTTTTATGCATTCCTCACACTCATGTATTCTGTTATAGTAACAGAAAATGGATCAAGACATGGCTGAGCCCTGCTTCTTGTGTCCAGCAGCCTCAGTCTATCTTTCTCAGCTAAAGATTCTTCTGAGAGGAGAGCTCTTGAAACATTCGCTTAGTATCTCTTTGATTCCAGGAATATTCAGGTAACTTTAGACAAGCTCCATCATCTTCGCCATAGTTTTTGTGTATACATTTCTCTCATCAGGCTTTAATGGAACAGTCATCCTTAGCCACGGTCTGTGAGCCGTATTGGGGAAACTGAGGCTCACAGAAAAGAAAGAAGTTGCAGCCAATCTGAGTAAGCTGATATGCATTGCCTCTACTCCTCATTCAAAATCGCCAACCTTCTGGATTAAATAAGCCCAATAGGCAATTGTCATGTGTTCAAATAAAGTGAATGGCATTTCTCTAGGAACTGCACAATTCTGAGCATGAAACACCCTACACCCCTGCCTTGCATAAGCCCCAAGTGTAGCTTCTACATGAACACACTTTGTCCCTACTGTGACTATCCCATCACACATTCTTAAACTAGTACATACTGAGTTTACAAAAGGATTTCATCATGACCTCTTAGTGTAGGCACATACAATAATAATGTGAGTGCATCACCTCTCTGTAACTCTTTCTTCTCCCTCTTACATTTCCCCCTGTAACTCTATACTTAGTATTTTGTGTTTAGTTGAGAAAATTAGTAACAGTTGTTATGCTTAAGAGGAATTCTTGGGATCTATAGATATGGCTCAGCAGAAGAGGGTCTGGGTTCAGGTCCTTGCAGAAACATGAGGTAGTTCACAACTGCCTGTACCCCAGCTCAGGGCATCTGGTTCCCTCTGATGTTTTCTGTGGGAATATTCCCTCCCCCTCTACAGATGCATGAATAAATAATAAAAAATATATATATAATCGGGACTGAAGAAATGGCTTGTTAAGAACATTTATTGATTCATTGTCTTGGCAAATGGCCTGGGTTCAGTTACCAGAACACCACACACACACACACACACACACACACACACACACACACACACTAATAAATACATCTTTTAAAAAAAAAGTCCAGGTCCATCCATTTTCCTGGAAACATGATCTCTTTTTTATGGCCAAATAAAACTGTACTGTATACATATACATATTTTCTTTATCCATTCATCCATGGGCACATAGGCTGATTCTGTGTCTTTGCCTATTCCAAATTGTGCACGTTTCTCTTTAGTTCACTAACTTTGATTCTTTTAGCTAATATTGCTGAGGGGACATTTGAGGAGGCTTCTTAGTAATTTCCATGGTGACTGTACTGTTTCTATTCCAATAAGCAGTGAATGAGGTTCCCTTCACCTCCCATCCTCACCAGCAATTTGGTTGTTTGATTTTATTTTTATAGTTTATTTATTTCATTCTATGAATATAAGCATTCTGCATACAAGTATTTGTGTACACCATGTGTATGTCTGGTAACAATTGAGAGTACTATAAGAAGATATCAGATCCCTGGAACTTACAGATGGTTGTGAATCACCATATTGGGGCTGGCAGACAAGCACAGGTCCTCTTCAAGAGCAACAAGTAGTGTTAAACAGAGAACCATCTCTCCAGACTCTGCAGTTTCTTGGCAGCCTGTATGACTAGGATAAGACTGGATCTCAATGTGGTTTTCATTTGCATTTCCTTGAGATTTTTTCATATATTTATTAGCCATTTGTACTTATTTTAAAACAACTCTGTTTAGTGTTGCCAAGAAAACTAACCTTCAGTTCTGGGAGCTCCTGATACCAACAGGAATGGACCCCACCTTTTCCTCTCCTGTCAGTAACATGTATTTAACCCACTGGTGCCTGTGGCATTTATCTTCAATCCCTCACTTTCACCTAGCATGTTTCTTCATAGCCTTAGCACCACATTCTTATGAAAACACAGGTGTCCTTCTCAAACTCCATGGATCATTAGCATCCTTGGGAGGTGCTGCTGTGTTTCTTAAATACACATGGCCCCAAGCTTTCATGGACCCAGAGTTGATTAGTAATGAGGAGGACCCTGGGAATACATGTTCTAACAAGAACACCAGCCCATTGCAGAAGTGATTGTGATGCAGACCGTCTCCTCGCCACTCTTCCAGAAGCATCACTCTGGTTCAGTCTCTAATTTCCACCTGGTAGGGGATAAATAGCATCCTGTGAGAAAGTAACAAGTTCTTCTGAAGGTGCTTGAGAGCATGTGAGAAGTACTTCATTAATTTTCACCCTGGTCCTTGGAGGTGGTATCGTGATGGCTATAATTATCCCTCGATTACTTGGAGGGAGTGAAGTGTTCTTGGAGAACAAAAGTGACTGCCAAGTAGCCCACAGAAGGCTTGCAGAGGGACTGAGATCACAGAGGAGCAAGACTAAGGACAGCAGGCTCTTCAGAAAGGCCAGTTTCAGCCTGTGGCTCAGCCCAACCTCACAGAAGATGGTAGGAAGCAAAGAAGAAAGATTAGTGAAAAAATAGAGCCAACAAAAGTTGTCATGAAGACACTGTAGTGCACCAGTGAGCTTTAGAAAACACTGATTTATTTGACAATACTTTCTAATCAGGTGGCTGCACATAAAATTCCTAACCAGTGGGTCATCCTTGGCCTTCTAAAGCAATGAATTCGCAGTGCTGAGTGACTCTGCATCCCTGACTACTCAGTCCTGGCTCTGCTGACAGACAGACATCAGACAGCCCAGTCCAGTCTGTCAGTCATACTTCTGTCCCAGGTGAGATTGATGAAGGGACTGACATTTTTCTACATTACAGCATCACATATTAGACTTGTGGGGCTGTGTGGTAGACAGTTGTCAGACATGGGCATGGAAGTGCTTTAGAAGTTTTGAGATCCATGATCTCCTGCGATCCCATTCACATATCCTGCAGAAGAAGTAAAGTTTTGAATGTTTTATCACAAGTTGAAGGAATACATCACTTTGGCCTGCCCCAAAGTCTGCCCTGCTTCCATTACCAAGGCAAGTAAAGGGGAGCCACATTTGTAAGCTAATCAGTTCCTGCCCAGGAGAAAAGCTGCAAAACATTTGAACAAAGACAGACTTCTGAGAGACAATGAGCAGCTTTGGAGGGAGTTTATCACTAATAAAGCTGCCATATGCTTGGAGTTTTTCAGTGTTTTAAGATTAAGTTAACATTAATTTAACATTAAAGCTAGAAATTTAATAAAGTCTGACGAATAAATCAAGTCCTTAAATAATATATCTAAAGTTCCATTTAATATGCAAAGCAAAGGAAAATAATTACACTCCAGCATAGAAAATATTTTATTATTAGTTCACAAAAACCCAAAAGAAAGATCTAGCAACACATAGCTCTTTAAGTAAGCAGAATATGAAGAAGCTGAATTAACTGATAGGTGCAGACATCTACTGTAACGCATTAGTGGGCTTTTCCTCACCATGGCTAACTATCGGAGGGATAGATAATTTAAAGGAGGAGAGATATATTTTGGCTCCCAGCTTCACAATCCATGATCAACTGGTTTCATTACTTTGTGCTTGAAGCAATGCAGAGTATAATAGCAGCAGATGTGAGTCAGTGAGGACAGAGAGGAAGGACAGAAGGGGGCGCCTGCTTATCTGATGGTGTCCAGAAAACATACAGTAGCAGATATAGCCAGGTCAAGACATATCCATCAAAGTTATGACCCACATTGATCCACCTCTCAAAAGTCATTCAGATTTTGAGTGTGGTTTGGTCAGGGTATATATGAGCTAACTGTCTCCACAAACACCATCACAGCCACATCCAGAATTATGCTTTATTATCCCCTTGATCAGACTCTTAGTCTAATCTAGTCAGCGATCAAATTAATACTTACAAACAATTATATCATTTTGCTTGTTTGTTTTATGTTTTGGTTTTTCCAGACAAGATTTCTCTAGGTAGACTTTGGCTGTCCCGGACTCATTTTATAGACTAGGCTGGCTCAAATTCTCAGCGATGTGTCTGCCTCTGCCTTCCAGAGTGCTGGAATTACAGATGTGTGCCATTGAGCCTGGCTAAACAGTTATATTTTTATGGTCTCTGGGAATCAGAGGGAATACATACCTCTTCTATCAGCCAAAGGATCAGCCATCCCCTTGACTGGTTGTAAGCAACTATTCACACACAGTGCGAACCTACAGCTAAGGCTGCAACAAAACTGGCAACACAGGACTTCTCCAAGAGATTACCTGAAGTGGTCTGAATGTGAATGATCCTCATGAGGTCTTAGGTTTGGATGCTTGGCCACTGTCTTGTGGGCAGAACTCTTTGGGAAGGATTGAGAGAGATAGCCTCATTGGACCAGTTACGTCACTGGAGCCAGGCTTTGAAATTTCAAAAGCCCATTCCATTCCCAGTTTGTTCTCCCTGTCTATGCCTGGTGCTTGTGAATAAGATGTATCTATCAGCTACTGGCCACAGCACCATGCTTGCCTACCAGCTGCCATGCTCCTTACCCTTGTGGAATTACTCATTGGAAACATGAGCCCCAAAATTAAGTGCTTTCTTTAAGTAAGACAGTTCCCTCAAACTGTCCTACAATGTGGGTGGTTGAGGTTCCAGAGAATCTGAGTGAAAGAATCATCCAGTTCAGAACACTGATTATGGAACTTAGAGGCTGTCGTAGCTTATCTGTGCCGTGGAGAGATGGAAGCATTCATATTAGTTACATTTGTAGAAGGGGAGTTTGGATATGAAGCTAATATAAGGGCTTAATGTCTGTTGACTCAGGTCGAGTACAAGCTACTTTGAGTGTTTTCTGCAATAGCCTCTGCATTCTTTTTAGAGTGGAGGGATGTCTAAGATTCTAGCTCAAACTTGAGCCTGCAAGAGAAAACATAAAGTATGCTGGATTGCAGATCAATCCAGAAAATATGATTTGGGTCAGGACACAAAGATATTACAAAACCTGACTAGTCCTATACACTCATATTCTCACATGTGCCATGATGTTTCCTAGGAGGACCTACAAGGTCTTTCTCACTAATCTCGTAAAACATACAAATAGAACACACATTGCTGGTAAGTGCAAGTGTGTTTTATAATGAATAAAGCCCTTTCTCTAGAAAGCTATGGAGGTTTGAATAAGAATGGCCACCATAGGCTTATACACTTGAACACTTAGTCTGTAGTTGTTGGAGCTGTTTGGGAAGGATTGAGAGGTGTAGCCTTGTTGGAAAATGTGTGTCACTAGCGGAAGGCTCTGAGGTTTCAAAGCCAAGGACATTCTTAGTTAGCTCTCCCTCTGCCTCCAACTTGAGGATCAGGATATTAGATCTTACCTACTGCTCCCATGCCATGTTTGCTGCCTCCTCACCATACTCATCATCACAGTGGTCATGGATTCTACTACCCTCTGGAATCATGAGCCCAAAATTAAATACATTGTATATCACCATGTGATCAGTTTGCTTTTGTAAATAAAAATGATTGACTAATTTAAGGATCCTCTTTATTTTTGTTGTTTGGTCTGTAATATTTTTATTTATTTATTTATTTATTTATGTTATTCCAATTGCAGCATCCCCTCCCTGTTCTTCTCCCAGTCTCTCCCTCTAGCCTCCCCTAAATTGTACCCTACCCCTCCCTTTCTTGTCAGAAAAGGGGAGGCATCCCATGTATATCAACCACCCTTGGCATATCAAGTTGCAGTAGGACAAGGTCCATCTTCTTGTGAGGTTAGACAAGGCATCCAAATTAGGGGAAAGGGATGCAAAGGAGGGCAACAGATTCAGAGAGCCCCTGCTCCTGCTGTTAGGGGACGTACATGAAGACTGCCTACACAATTGTAACATTTGTGCAGAGGGTCTAGGTCTGCCCCATGCATGCTCTCTGGTTAGTAGTTAAGCCTCTGATGTTAGTTAATTCTGTGGGTTTTCTTGTGGAGTCCTTGACTTCTCTAGATCTCGATCCTTCTCCCCTCTTTCACAGGATTCCCTTATTTCCACCTAATGTTTGGCTGTGCATCTCTGTATCTGTTTGCATCAGTTGCTGGGTAAAGCCTCTCAGATGACAGTTTTGCTAGGCTCCTGTCTGCAAGTAGCAGAATATCATTAACAGTATCAGGGGTGGGCTCTCTTTCATGGCATGGGTCTCAAGCTGGACCCGTCATTGATTGAACATTCCTTCAATTTCTGCGCCATCTTTACCTCTGCACATTTTATAGGCAGGAAGTATTGTGGGTCTAAGGATTTGGAAGTCTTGCCTGGGTACAGGACATGGCCAGTTCGGGCTTCATATCCCTCATTGCTAGGAGTCTTATCTAGGATCACCCTTATAGTTTTCTGGGAGTGTCCATTGTTCTACGTTTCTAGATCAACCCAGACATGCTCCCCCCAACAGATTCCAGTGCTCTCTCATCCTACTTTTCCCTCTGTCCTCCCCCAACTTTATTCTTCCTGTTCACCTACCCATCCCCTCCCCGACCAAGTACCTTCCCCACAACCACCCCCAATGTCTATTCTATTTCCCTTTCTCAGTGACATTCAAGTGCCTGCATCCCACCTTGTATCCTCCTTCTTATTTACCTTCTTTGGGTCTGTGGATTGTAGCCATGGTCATCTTGTAATATTTTGCTAATATCTACTTATAAGTCAGTACATACCATATTTGTCTTTCTGGATCTGGGCTACCTAACTCAGAATGATATTTTCTAAATTCATCTATCTGCCTGCAAATTGCATGATGTCTTTGTTTTTAATGGCTGAGTACTAATCCATTGTGTAAATGTACCACTTTTTTTGTTCATTCTTTGGTTAAGTGACAACTACATTGTTTCCAGTTTCAGGTTATTTTACAAATAAAGCTGCTATAAATATAGTTGAAGAAGTGTCCTTGATGTGTTGTGGAGCATAGTTTGGGTTTATGCTGAGGAGGGTCTTATATAGCTGGGTAAAGCTGGGTTTTGAAGTAGAAGTCTTCCCAATTTTCTGAGAAACTGCCAGATTGACTTACAAAGTGCTTGTACAAGTTTGCACTTGGACCAGCAATGGAGGAATGTTCCCCTTGTTCCACATCCTCGACACCATAACACTTGAGTTTTTTATCTTATTTGTTTTTATTTGCTTTTCCCTGATGACTAAGAATATTGAACATTTTCTTAAGTTCTTTTTAACTATTAGAGATTCTTCTGTCAAAATTCTCTGTTTAGATCTATACTCTTCTCCTTTGATTAATTTTGGTTGAAAAATCTATTTTATTGGATATTAAGATGTCAATTTGTGCTTGCTTCTTGAGTCCATTTGCTTGGAAAGGTTTTTTTCCAGCTACTTACTCTGAAGTAGTGATTACCCTTGTTGATGAGGTGTGTTTCGTGTATGGAGCAGAATGTTGGATCCAGTTTACACTTCCATTTTATTACTTGTGTCTTTTTATTGAGAAGTTGAGTCCATTGATGTTGATAGATGTTAATGACCAATGATGGTTAGTTCCTTTTATTGTGGTATTTGATGATAGTGTATTTGTGTGCTGTCTTCTTTTGATTTTGCTGTTGTGATCTTATCTATATCCTGTGTTTTCTTTTGTGTAGTTGACGTTTGGTTGGAGTTTTCTTCTAGTAACTTCTGAAGGGCTTTATTGGGGCATAGATATTGTTTGAATTTGGTTTTGTCTTGCATTATCTTATCCCTCTAAAGTGATTGAAAGCTTTGCTGGGGATAGTAGCTGGACTGGCATCTGTGGTCTCTTAGTGTCTGCATGATATCTGCCCAGGCCCTTCTGGCTTTCATAGTCTCTGCTGATAACTCACGCCTGATTTTGATAAGTCTGCTTTTATACGTTAATTTGCCTTTTCCTTTGCCACTTTTAACATTTTCTCTTTGTTCTTAGAACTTTGATTATTATGTGGTAGGGATAATTGATTTTTTGATCTAGTCTATTTGGTGTTCTTTAGGCCTCTTGCATGTTTAAATTCATCTCCTTCTTTAGGTGGGAAACTTCTTTTATGATATTCTTTAATATATTTTCTGGTCCTTGGGTCCAGGAGTCTTCTTTTTCTTCTATTCTTATTATTCCTGAGTTTCATCTTTTCACATTGCCCTTGACTTCTTGGATGTTTTATGTCAAGAACTTTTTCATTTCAATATTTTCTTTGACCAAATTGCCCATTTCTTCTATTGTATCCTCTCTGCCTGAGAGTCTTTCCTCCACCTCTTGAATTCTGCTGGTGATGCTTACTTCTGTTGTTCCTGTTCTCTTGTTTAAGTTTTCCATCTCCAGGATTTTCTCATATTATGTTTTCTTTCTTTTTTTTTTTTTTTTCTTTTTTCTTTTTACTCTATTTCCAGTTTTAGGTCCTGATCCATTTTATTAATTTCCTTCACTTGTTTTTATTTTCTTGTATGTCTTTGATGGCCTCTATTTATTATTATTATTATTATCTTTCTCTATTTCTTTGAGAGATTTTGTTTCTAATTTAAAGGCCTCTATTTGTTGAATTGTATTTTCCTGTATATCTTTGAGCAACTTATTTTCCTCTTTAAAGGCTTCGATTAATTATTTATTGCACTTTCCTGTGTTTCTTAGAGGGGTTTATTTGTTTCCTCTTTAAATACCTCAAACACCTTCATATGCCATGATTTAAGGTGATTTCATGTGTTTCAGCTGCATTGGAATATCCAGTATGGTTTTTTGGGAGGAGTGGGGGGTTCTGGTGAGGCCATATTGCCCTGGCTTTTGTTGGTTGTGTTCTTATCCTGGCTTTTAGCCATCTATTTGTCTGTGGTTTTGACTGTTTGTTCCTAGAACCTGCTGGGATTTCTATGGCTTTTGTGATCCAATGAGTCTGCCAGTCTCCTCAAGACACCCAGTAGGTGTGTACTGAAGGCTGGATATGCATGCCTCTAGATCCCTGAGTCCTATTCAGAGTGGGAGGGAAAGATAAAAGAACCACAAGCATGGGTGTTTTGGATCAGCGGGTTTCCAGCAGAGCAGAAGCTATGCTCTGGGCAGTCAGATTCAGCTGGGCTCGGCCATCTCGGACCCTGGGATCCTATATGCTCCTATTGTTCAGTTGATCTCCGCTGGGAGACCAGTGAGGATTGGAGGTTAGTGGGCTGCCCTTGGGGAGGTGGGAGGAATAAGAGGTCTGATTACTGGAGAGGAATCCTCTAGAAATGTGGACCTGCGCTCAAGTGAGCAGATGGTCCTGAGCAGGTGGTTCGTGCTGGGTGGGCTGGAAGCGGACGCCAGATAGGATTCACTGGGTGAGCATGTGTGGGTGCAGAAGCACCAGGCAGGCTGGAGGCTTCTGACAAGCTAGAGGTGCTGTCCAGGTTGGACACTCCAGATTAGTACTGCGAACCCCAGTGTCTCTTGGATCTGGGATAAGGCCACCAGAGGGCCTGGAAGTGTGCGTCCCCAGCTCCTCGGATGCCTTCTCCCCCTTGTGAGACACTGAACTCAGTATATTGGAGGCAGCTGTCATGTTACTCGCCAGACACGTTGTCTGACCTTCTATCACTGAAATATGGTATACCCTTGCAGCCGCCATGTTGGAAGCTTGTACTCAATTTTTTAACCAAGTTATTTTGTTTGTTGATGTCTAGTTTATTTAGTTCTTTGTATATTTTGGATATCAGCTTTCTATTGGGTGTAGGGTTGGTGAAGATCTTTTCCCATTCTGTAGGCTGCTGTTTTGTCCTTTTGACTGAGTCCTTTAATTTACAGGAACTTTTCAATGTTAGGAGGTCCCATTTATTAACTGTTATCTTAGTGCCTGAGCTGTTGGTGCTCTATATAGGAAGTTGACTCCTGTTCATATGCATTCAAGGCTATAAGGCTAGCCCCCATTTTCTCTTCTGTCATATTTAGTTTATCTGGTTTTATGTTGATGTCTTTGATCCACTTGGACTTAAGTTTTCTGCAGGGTGACAAATATGGGTCTATTTGCATTCTTCCTTGAAGTTCTTGTCATATAGGTCTTTCACTTGCTTGGAGTTACACCAAGATATTTCATATTATTTGTAACTATTTTGAAGGGTGTTGTTTCCCTAGTTAATTTTGTAGCACATTTATCATTTGCATGTAGGAGACCTACAGATTTCTGTTGTTAATTTGAAACCAACCACATTGCTAAAGGTGTTTATCACCTGTAGGAGTTTCATGGCAGAATTTTTTGGGTCACTTATGTGTACTATCATATCATCGGTGAATATCAATACTTTGATTTCTTCATTTCCAATTTGTATCCTCTTGATCTCCTGTAGTTTTCTTACTGATCTACCTAAAACTTCAAATACTATATTGAATAGAGATGAGTTTACAGCCTTGATTTGTCCATGATTTTAGTGGAATTGGTTTAAATTTCTATCTAATTTGATTTTAGCAATTAGCTTGCTGTGTATTTTTTTTGTTTAGTTATGTACCCTGTACCCCTAATCTTTCCAAGACTTTTATCATAAAAAGGTATTGGATTTTTTCAAAAGCTTTTAGCATATAATGAAATGATATGTGACAGCATTTCAGGTTATTCAAATATGGATTACATTGATGGATTTTCATAAGTTGAATGGTCCCTGGTTCTCTGGGATGAAGCTCACTTGATCATAGTGGATGATCTTTTTGATGTGCTCTTGGGTTCTGTTTGTGAGTGTTTTATTGAGTATTTTTGCATCAATGTTCATATGGAAGACTGATCTGAAATTCTTTCTTTGTTAGGTCTGTGTAGTTTGGCTTTCAGGGTAACTGTGTCCTCATAAAATGAATTTGTCATTGTTGATTCTGTTTTTATTTCCTTGAATAATTTGAGGAGTATTGCCATTAGCTATTCCTTGAAAATCGGGTAGAATTCTGAGCTAAAAATCATCTGGCCCTGGGCTTTTGGGTTTGGCAGAATTTTAATTACTGTTCTTATTTCCTTAAGGGTCATAGGTCTATTTAGATTGTTTATCTGATCTTGATTTAGCCTTCATAAGTGGTATCCACCAACAAAACCATCCATTTCACTTAGATTTTCCAGTTTTGTGGAGTACAGGCTTTCTAAGTAAGACCTGATGACTCTTTGGAGTTCCTATGCAGCCCCTTTTTCATTTCTGATTTCTCTACATTTTATATTCTCTCTCTGCCTTTTAGTTAGTTTGGCTAACAGTTTGTCTATCTTGTTGATTTTTTGAAAGAACCAGCTTTTGGTTTTGTTAATTCTTTGTATTGTTCTCCTAGTTTCTCCTTAATTGATTTCAGCCCTGAGCTTGATTATTTCTTCTGTCCACTCCTCTTGGGTGGGTTTGCTTCTTTTTGTTAGAGAGCTTTCGGGTGTTGATTAAGTCCCTAATATGGGATATCACTAATTTCTTTATTAAAGAACTTAGTGCTATGACCTTTGTTATAGCATTACTTTCATTGTGTCCCATACGTTTGAATATGTTGTGCATTCATTTTTATGGAATTCTAGAAAGTCTTTAATTTCTTTTTTGTATTTCTTCCTTGACTCAGTTGTCATTGAGTGCACACCTGTTTCCATAGTTTTGTGGGCTTCCTGTTGTTTCTGTTGTTGTTGAAGTCCAGCTTTAATCTATGGTGGTCTGAGAAGAGCCAAGAGGTTACTTCAATTTCTTGTATGTGTAGAGACTTGTTTGTGATTGAGGGAGTATATTTTTGATTTTGTAGAAGGTTGCTTGAGGTGCTAAGAAAAAGATATTTTCCTTTTTTTTTTTTTTTTGTTTGGGTGAAATGTCCTATAGATATCTGTAAGTACCATTGGATTCATAATACTATTAGTTTTGTTATTTCTCTGTTTATTTTCTGTATGGATTACCTTTCCATTGGTGAGAGTCTCCCACTATTAATGTGTGGAGTTCAATGTGTGATTTAAGCTTCAGTAATATTTATTTTATGAATATGGGTTTCTTTGCATTTGTGGCATAGATATTCAGAATTAAAATGTCACTTTGGATTTTTTTTCCTTTGATGAGTATGAAATGTCTTTTCCCATCTCTTTGACCAATCTTGATTGAAAGTTTATTTTAGATATTAGAAAGACTACTTCAGCTTGCTTCTTGGATCCACTCGCTTGGAAAATCTTTTTCCAGCCCTTTACTCTAAGTAATATCTATTTTGATGATGAAGTGTGTTTCTTGTATTCAGCAGGAAGATGAATCCTGTCATTATATCCATTCTGTTAGCCTGTGGCTTTTTCATTGGGTGATTGAGTCCATTGATGTTGAGAGTTATTAATATCCAATGATTGTTAATTCCTGTTATTTTCATGTTGTTGTTAGTAGTTGTTAGCACGTGCATGCTTTCTTTCTTATGGTTTTGCTGGTGTGGAACTATTTATTTCCTGCATTATTGTTAGTGTAGTTAACCTGTTTAGGCTGGATTTTTCCTCCTAGTAACTTCTGTGTGGATGGACTTGTGGATAGATACTGTTTGTATTTGTTTTTTTCATGGACTATTTTGTTCTCTCCCTCTATGGTAATTGAAAGTTTTTCTGGGCATAGTACTATGGAACAGCATCCATGGTCTCTTACATGCTACAAGACGTGAGTTTGGTCCCTTCTGACTTTTAGAGTATCTGTTGAGAAATTGGGAGCAATTCTGATAGGTCTGCCTTTATATACTACTTGGCCTTTTTCCCTTGCAGCTTTTAATATTCTTTCTTTGTTCTGTACATCTACTGTTTTAATTATTATATGGTAGGAAGATTTTCTTTTCTGGTCCAATCTATTTGGTGTTCCATAAGCTTCCTGTGTATTTATAGACATCTCTTTCATTAAGTTGGGAAAATATTTTTCTAAATTTTGCTGAAAATATTTTCTAGGTCTTTGAGTTAGGAATCTTCTCTTTCTATTATTCTCAGGAATTTTTCTTTTCATAGTGTCTCAGATTTCCTGAATGCTTTGTGTCAAGAATTTTTTTGAATAATGTATTAATTGCTTCTATTGTATATTCTACGCCTGAAATTATCTCTTCTATCTCTTCTATTTTGTTGGTGATACTTATGTCTGTAGTTACTTTGTTCTTACCTAGGCTTTCTATTTCCAGGATTCCATCAGTTTGTGTTTTATTTATTGCTTCTATTTCCATTTTCAGATCTTGAAGTTTTATTCATTTCTTTCACATGTTTGATTGTATCCACCTATATTTTTTAAGGATTTTATTCATTTCCTCCTTAAGGGCCTTTATCATCTTCATAAGATTGCATTTAAACTAATTTTCTTTTCTTGTGCTCAGATATGGTAGGTTACCCAGAGCTTGCTGTAGTAGGATAGCTGGGCTCTGATGGTACTATATTGTTCTGGCTGTTGGTTATTGTATTCTTACACTGGCATCTGGCCATATGAGTTTTATGGCTATTATATATTCAGGTTCTGGTTTCTGAGTTCATCTTCTCTGGATGGGTTTTTAAAAACATTTTCTCTTGGTTTCTGTTTCCTCTCAGTCTTCTGACCTGAGTGGCCTGGGTTTTGAGTGACCATCCAGTCTTTGGGTCTAGTAGGGTGCCTCTCCTGAGGGTTTATGACCTGTGTGGCTTCTGAGGTTTGAGGTGATAGAGTAGCTCTGGAGTGCATGGCCCATGGTCCCTAATATCTGTGTGGCCTCTGGAAAAGCAAGTCAAGTTGGGGGTTTTAAAATGGAGCATCGGGTATGGGGTGCAACTTACCTCTGTTGGGTGTGCTTTCAGGGTAGTTGGTGGGCAAGTGCTTGGGGCAGGGTCTTACTCATGTCCTTGGTTCAGGCAGATTTCCAGCAAAACAGACAGAGTTGTGGGGCAGGATGATCTGTAATATTCTTATGATACTTAATGTATAGTCTATATATTCCCCTGAACAACCGTCAGCATGCATAAAGCCTTTGGCTGTATAGTACCACATTCTTCACAATAGTTTTTGCAATGTCCAAATCATGTCTGAACCTATGGAGGTTTTATTTGAAGGCTTCCACCTTGGAAGTCATGTCAAGAAGACACTAGGAGACAAAGAGATAGTCAATGAGTAATCTTGTCAAGGAAAGAAGACCCTCTTTCAGACCCTTCCAGATGGATTTGTTGAGTAAGATGGGGATGGTGGCCACAGATGCTGGAGTGTACACAGAAGAAGCCAGGAGCGAGCCATTCAATCCACCCTGAATTCATCCATAGTACCACAGAAACACTGAAGACCATTTGGGATAATTCGAAGTAATTTTGGTCCACAAGACCAGTCAGTGGTAAATCAGATGTGTTAGTTTTATCATTACTGGAGCAAAATACTTGATAGAAACATCTCAAGAGATGATTTATTTAGGCTCCTAGTTTGAGGCATTTCAACCCATAGTCCTTGATTATATTTACTCTGGACACACAATGAAGCAGAAGATCATATCAATTGGAGGATGTGGAAAAAGGCCTCATGGCAGACAGTAAGCAAAGGAAAAGGAAAGGCCTGGAGACTAGGTGCAACCCAGTGACATACTAATTCCAGCTGTCTACACCTCTTCAAGTTTCTAACAACTCCAGAATAGCATCATCAGCTAGGGTCATCAATTCATGACTCTGGGGAGAAGAATTCACAGTGAAATTTTACCAGGAAAATTGTAGATTTCTTGAATAGCTCCCATATTCCATAGAAACATTTCCCTCATAGGGAAACTCCTTCAAGACTCAGGATGTGGAGCTTGAAAAATAACTCCATAGTAAGTAAGGGTACATACTACTCTTAAGGGTGATCCAAAATCAATTCTCAGCATCCCTGCCTTGTGGATCACAACTGTGTATATATGTTTTGCTCCAGGAACCCTGATATCCTCTTCTAGCCTCCAATGGCACTTGTATTCAAGTACACACACATACATACATACATACACACACACACACACGTACACACCCTTAATTAAAAATAAAATATTTAATAAAGAGAAAATCCTCAGAATGTTTTAAAGAAAGGGTGATTAAGACTCAGGAAGTAAAAAACACAAAATCTTCAGCAAGCTCCTGAAACTGAGCATTCTCATTAGTTCCCCTTCCTCTCCAAACATTTATAACCAATAGGGACTGCTAACATACTCTCAGGCCTCTTCCTTATTTCTCAGATGAACTGAGCTGTATGCTGTGTTGTGTATCCTGAAAGTTTTGAAGACACTAAATAATTTAAACCAGACTTGTTTTATTCAGGAAAAATAAGGTTGAGTTTCTCATGTTCACACATGTGAGTGCATTTCTCATTGTTTACTCTTAGGAATTGCCCTCATACAAATTTGTTCCCATATATTGATTGTTCTTTCTTCCCTGTTTCCAGTGGCTTCTGGCATGGGCGGGGGATGAACTTGTCAACAGAAGAGGTACTATTTTACCTAACTTTCTCCATACCACAGCTGCTTTTTCAGATTTGATCACTAGTACCTGGCATAGCCCAAGGTATTTGACTTTTCATTTCACAGGGAATAATTTTTGTAGGCTTCTCGTATGTGTGTGTGTGTGTGTGTGTGTGTGTGTGTGTGTGTGTGTGTGTGTGAAATTTAAATTTCATTTGTAGTCAATCTGAAATGCTTGCTCATAGTTCCTCCTCTACAATGGCCTTCCATTTATCAATCATTAGCTCTTTTCCAGTGAGATACTCTTTCTGTTTTTTTCAAGAATCAATACTAAGAGTTGGTGGATGAATATCATTCATAACAACCAACAAAAAAGTTCACATATCTTTGTTCTAGTCTATACTCATCTCTCACCTGTATAGGGTGACAGATAGCTGGCTGACAAGTCACAGCAGTCCATCTGGGTAGCTGCCATGCATTGGAACCATGTGTATACAAGCATCATTGGGTAAGTCTCCATCTCCTTCTTTAATTTGATGAGATTTTTGCTAAGGGCAATGTTGGAGGTGACTTGAGTCTGTTCTTTGGAGTACAGGTACCAGACAGAGCTATAACTTTACAGAAATAAGGCTGGGTTTAAGCTGCATTTTCTGCTGAGATATGCATGGCACTTAATCAAAATATTGTTTGTGCTATGGCTGACAGGCTATTGGACTGACTTCCCTGTTTTTATCACTGACATATCTCCCATAGAGGCAGTGCTTATGGAAAGGGACCATATATCTAAAAGAGTACAGCATTATTTGACCCCTCTGAATTCCAGGTCCTCAAAACTGCACAGAAAGCAGTCAACCACTGAGCTATAACCAAAGCTCTCAATTTTAGTATTTCCAGTCCTAGGAATGGTGGACCCTTCTCACAGTTAATAGTTGATAAGTTTGGGGAACAAATTGCTAAATGTAGCACACCAGGACGTACAAATCAGCCAAAATAGGCAGCATCTAGAAGGAATGTTCCAGAAAAGGGGGAAGGTGTTGTCCATATTTATACAGTGTTGCTAGCGAGATACAAGCATAAAATTGTAGTCATGTAGATTAAATATGCAGAGAATTGGAGAGTGTTAAAGCAGTTGGAAATTAAAGCAAGAAAATATTCTTAGAGAAAAATAACATCTGAGGAGGAGGATCCACAAATCTAGGATACACAGCTCCTGCAACACTCCACTCACCCCCAGATCACATACTAGTGATGGGACTTCAATACTCATAGGAGGAAAGAGGTGCTAGAATGGAAAACATGGACCAGCATGACATCTATCATCAAGCTTGGGAAGAGATAAGAAGAGCTTGGAAAGACCTCAGGATTCCCATTGGATTCCTGGAGAACCGCACCTGATGGTATAGGTTCTATCCCATAGGGCAGGGATTTTCCCTAAGTCTAAAGATGAAAAAACAGACTTGCTCAAAATCAGTGCTTTTAAAACATTGTTACATAGGACCCTCTTGCACCTGAGAATTGTTTACATGACCATAGACATAGAAAATAGACAGATAGGGAGGGGTTAGAGAGATGACTTAGGAGTTAAGAGTACTTGCTGATCTTGCAGACAACCTGGGTTTGATTCCCAGCATCCTCAGGACAGCTAACAACCATCTATCTGTACATTAAATTCCAAGCAAATGCAATATCATCTTCTGGCCTCTACAGGCACACACACACACACACACACACACACACACACACACACACACACAC
>OU015752.1:66397347-66421792 GCA_907169655.1 Acomys percivali
ACACACACACACACACACACACACACACACACACACACACACACACATATATATATATTTTAATTTATTCATCTTACATTTAATTTTATCCCATCCCTTGTATCTTTCCATTCCTCCCTCCTTCTGCTTTCCCCCTACTCCCCTCCCCTATGACTGCGACTGGGGGAAACCTCCTTCCCCTGTACATGCGAAAAGGTGTCAAGTCTCTTCTTGGTAGCCTGTTATTCTTCCTCTGAGTGCCACCAGGCCTCCCCACCCATGGGACATGGTCAAATATGAGGCACCAGAGTTCGTGTGAAAGTCAGTCCCCACTTTCGACTCAACTGTGGAGAATGTTCTGTTCATTGGCTAGATCTGGGTAGGGGTTTGAAGTTTATTGCCTGTATTGTCCTTGGCTGGTGCCATAGTTTGAGCAGGACCCCTGAGCCCAGATATACCCATCATAATGTTCTTGTAGGTTTCTAGGATCCTTCTATTTCCCCATTCTCCCATGTTTCTCTCACCTAGAGTCTCAGTTTCCTGGTAAGTGAAGACATTCATGGGACATGGCCCTTGGGCTAGTGTGCAGATATAAGTGAGTATATACCATTTGACTCTTTCTGCTTCTGGGTTAATTCACTCATTATGATCATTTCTAGTTCAATCCACTTGTCCACAAATTTCTGGAATTCCTTGTTTTTAATAGCTGAGTAGTATTCTGTAGTGTAAATGTACCACAGTTTCTTTATCCATTCTTCTACTGAGGAACACTTATGCTCTTTCCATGTTCTGGCTATTATGAATAAGGCTGCTATGAACATGGTTGAGCATATGTCCTTGTTGTATGCTGGAGCATCTTCTGGGTATATTCCAAGGAGTGAGATAGCGGGGTTTTGAGGAAGCCTTATTCACATTTTTCTGAGATAGTACCAGATAGATTTCCAAAGTGGCTTTACTAGTTTGTATTCCCACCAACAATGAAGCAGTGTTCCTCTTTCTTCACATCCTTACCAGCATGTGGTTTCACTTGAATTTTTGATCTTAACCATTCTGATGGGTGTAAGATGGAATCTCAGAGTTGTTTTGATTTGTATTTCCATAATGACTAAGGACAATGGGCATTTAAGTATTTCTCAGCTATTCAATATTCCTATGTTGAGACATCTGTTTAGTTCTGAGCCCCATTTCTCAATTGGGTTATTTTGTTTGGTAGGGTTTAACTCAAAAAGTTAGTACCCTTCCTATATACAAATGACAACCATGCAGAGGAACAAATTAGGAAAACTACCCACCCTTCACATTAGCCATAAGCAATATAAAATATCTAGGAGTTACTCTAACCAAGCAAGTGAAGGACTTGTTTGAAAAAAATTTCAAAACTCTGAAGAAAGAGATTGAAGGCAACATGAGAAGATGGAAGGATCTCCCTTGCTCTTGGATGAGGAGAATTAACATAGTAAAGATGGCCATCTTACGAAAAGCAATTTACAGATTTAGTGCAATCCCTATCAAAATACCTACACAATTTTTAAAGACATTGAAAGTTCAATTCTCAACTTCATATGGAAAAACAAAAACCCAGAATAGCTAAAACAATCTTGTACAATAAAAGATCCTCTGGAGGAATCTCCATACCTGATCTCAAGCTGTATTATAAAGCAACAGTAATTAAAACAACATGGTACTGGTACAGCAATAGGCTGGTTGATCAGTGGAATCGAAGACCCAAAAATGAATCCACACACATATGGTCACTTGATTTTTGACAAAAAAGCCAAATCTATTCAATGGGAAAAAAATAGCATCTTCAACAAACGGTGCTGGCTGGTCTAACTGGATGTCTACATGTAAAAAAAAATGTAATTAGACCCATATTTGTCACCATGCACAAAACTCAAGTCCAAGTGGCTCAAAGACCTCAACATAAAACCAGAGACACTAAACTGGTTAGAAGAAAAAGTGGGGAAGAGCATGGAACACATTGGCACAGGAGACAACTTCCTGAACAGAACACCAACAGCCCAGGCCTTAAGGTTAACAATTAATAAATGGGACCTCATGAGGCTGAGAAGCTTCTGTAAGGCAGGAGACACTGTCAAGAGAACAAAACGACAGCCTACAGACTGGGAAAAGATCTTCACCAACCCTACATCTGACAAAGGTCTAATATCCAAAATATATAAAGAACTCAAGAAATTAAACACCACCAAACCTAATAACCCAATTGGAAAGTTTTCAGTTATTGTTTATTCCACTCTTGATTGTTTTCCATTCTTTCCTTCTGCTCCTCTTACAACTTTGATTGGACGCATACTGGAACCTCCTCTCTCACTTCATGACTTATAATCTCGTATATGATGTTCTATTGCTTTGATTCTGTTTTAGTGTCTGTGTTTGTTTTCCACTTTTGTAATAAAATACCATGGCAAAGACAATTTAAGGAAGATATTATTTTGCCTTGTGTTTTCAAAGAAGTATAGTCTACCATTGTGGGTAAGACATGCAAGAGAGGCATCATGGCCAGTGAAGGAGTCAGGTTTATCACCTAGCAGCTAAATCTAGGAAGCAGAGAATGAGCAGGAAGTAGACTAGAGCTTCAAAGAACTCTAGTGACTCACTTTCTCCAGCAAAGCCTCTTCATTATAAAGGTTCCACAACCTTCTAGAAGGACACCATTATCTGTGACCAAGTAATCAGATACAGGAGCTTATAGGGAACATTCTACATTCAAAGCACAATCATTATATTCTGGATAATTTTCTTAGAAACAGCTATTCTGTTTTTTGTCGATAGCCGCATTTTGAATTCTAAAATATTCTTGTTAGTAAAACTCCATCTCATTCTATATTCTCTCATCTACTATGTGTATATAACATTTTCTATTTTTGGAAGTATATTAAACATATTTCTTTCATGTTAAGAGTTTGAGAATTCTGTTGTCTGGTATGTTTTCAGGTTAAATATTTCTTCTGACTCCTATACCTCACCTTTTATATATGAGGGTATTTTAATTCTGTCATGCTATATCTCTTGAACTTTGAAATTTTATTTCATACTTAATTTGAAGGCAAGGTCCACAAGGAGGTTTTAAATTGTTTTAATCCATGTGCCCAGAGGTGCAACTAACAGAATCAATTCAGATTAAATATTTGAAGAAGCATTTTTAATCAATGCTTTGATTTTGAGCTGCAAACCTATATGAAGGTTTGTTTGTGACTATAAATCTTAAGAGTTTTAATTATTTATTTATTTAATGTGTGTGTGTGTGTGTGTGTGTGTGTGTGTGTGTGTGTGTGTTCAGTGTCCATGGTGACCAGAAGAGGATGTCAGATCCCCTAGAATTGGAATTACAAATGGTTGCAAGCCACTGTGTAGTTACTGGGAATGTAGCTTATATCCCTTATAAGAGCAGTAAGTACTAAGCCATCTCTCCCAGCCCTCACTATCTCAATCCAAAGTTTGAAATGGACATTCTTCCTTACAGTTTCCTGGTGGGATGGTTTATTATGTAAGCTAGTGGTTTGATTTTCATTTATGCTTAGTATAGCCATTTGAGCTATCAGATTTAAGTGGGAACAGAAGGAAAGTAAGGAAAGGCATTGCTATATGCCTTTTTAGATAGGCTATATATACATATAGTATACCACAGACTATATACCATTCAAGGTCACCCAATTTGGCAAACAGGAGTAAGATAGTGGTAAATACTGTTTGCTTCTGGATTCCCAGAAGATGAAAGCATATTCTCTTATTGCCTCCAGGGTTTCTGATTTTGCTTAGAGTTTAACCTCTGACTGTTCCACACTGTCATGACTCTCAGTGATATATTTTCCAATATATTATACAGCCAGTGTTTCAAAAGTCTGATTTGACAAAATCCTGAGTCTTGTTTTGATAAATTTGGAGCTCCTGACACTTTCTTTATACAGCAATAGTATTATATCAAGTCTCTCTACTACTGAATGTTTGTTTTAAACTAAACATTAGCCATGGAAAACTCCACAGTATTAGTCAGGCTTGTAAGTCCTGTACATACAAGTTTCTCTAGCTCCATTTTTGCACATCATCTCCCATGCACCTTCTTTTTGACAGACCTGGTTTAAATAACTCTTAGTCATCAGAACAGACACCCCATGCCCACTTCTCCACTGGGTTTTCAATTACTATTTCCCCTTCTTTCATTTTAACCCTCAGTTACTGTGGCAAAATCCCCAACAAAGCTACTTAAAAAGATTTGTTTTGGCAGCATGGTGGGGAGGGTGTGATAGAGCTGCCAAGTAGCTCACTCACATCATGGCATATAGGAAGCTCCAGGTCACGGCCTATGGGGTAGTGCAACCCATATTCAGAGTGGTTCATCTTTCTTTAGTTTATGATCTGGAAGTACCCAGAGATGGTATCCTACGTGCCTCCTAATCCTACCAAGTGAATAATCAAAATGGATCATCATACTCTGTTTCTTCTTTCATAATCTATCACCTCTTCCCTAACTCTCATCTCTAGGCTTCAATTTAAATATTGACTTTTCTATAAGTCTAGATTTGCAGATTCTTCCTGTGCCCACACTTTACCGATGGTAATATAGTTTATACATTTGTTGGTCTATGTGCTCAAAGACTCAGGATATACCTCACACCCAGTGGATATGGATTGTTCACTTTTTATACAACAAACAATTGCTGAGAGAACACCGCCATTGTGACCCTCAGTTGAAAACAAGGTAGAAATGCCTGTGAGTCCCCTAATTGTAAATTTGTTTATCAGAAGCAAAAGCTGGGTGTCAGGTAAGCACAGTTATCCAGAGGCGTCAGTGGTCAGTGGCCAGGCTCAGCAGCATGGCCAGATCCACCCAAGGAAGCCTGGAACTAAACCAGAAGCAAATAGCAAATGGCTCTGGATAGCTAAACACTCTCATTTGTGAAAAAGTGTGAGGCATCCCAGAAATACCAAGTCAACTTTCACAAAGGACTGAGCTCAGAGTGAGGGGGGTAGAACCACATGTGTATAATGCAGTTGGTTGCTTCATCCCATCTATAGATGGATGATGCCTAAGGAAACCCAGGTTTGTCTCTAGATTGGTGAGACTTCATCTCTGATCCTTCATTATCTACCTATTTGAGAAGAAAGAACAAGATAACAAATAATAACTTCAAAGGAGAAGACTTGCTAAGTAGCTAAACCACCCAAATCCTGGTTACATATTAACAAAAAGAAAGGAACCCAATACAATTGCTATTCTCCCCACCAGTCCGGCCCACAAGGAATACAAATAGTGATGAAAACAGAGCCCTGGCTTCCTGGTACCTATAAGTCTCAAAGTACATGCTTGTTTATCATTCAAAACATTTATGTTTTCCTTAAGCCAGTAACAGTAAGGCCTGCATGGCTTTATTGACTAATCTCATATCTCTCCTCCTTCACTGAAATCAAGAAAAGAAATTCTACCCTCCCTCAAATCTCCATTATCTCCTGGAGGACAGAGAACTAGGACACAGAGGGATCCCACCCCCAGGCTCACCCTCTGGTTACCTCACTTTTCTTCACCTCTTCCTGAGGTAGGAATCTTTATTGTTAAGTGTTAAAGTGGGTTCTATAAGAAGACACAGCAAAAGCCATTTGCAAAGGCAGATGCAAAACTCTGTTTATTGTATTTATTACTTAAAAATAGTTTATTTTAGCAATGCTTTATTAATTCTTTGAGAATTTCATATAATTTGAACACATTCATCCTTCTACCGTTACAATCACTTTCACCCCTTCAATCCAATCCCTCCCAACTATGAGATTTCTTTTTTTCCCCCTATCAAGTTTAGTTTGTGTTGCTCTGATAGTCTTAGGAATGTGGTCCACTCTCATATATGGTATTCCAAGGGTCACATCTTTAAGGAAAACACAGTATGGTTCAATAGTTGTGAAAGACCCCCAAAGGGAAACCCTCACTCAAGCCTCAGGATGGCGCGCACCCAAAGACACACAAATGACCGTCTTGCTGTAAACACATGAGGCAGTTTATTGGCGGAGCTCCGGGTCGACACGTATCTCACGCAGGAGACAGAGGGGTCTACCCAGAAGCCTAGGGGTTTGGGGTTTATAGGGGCAGGGGGGGGGGGGGGAGCAGGATGTTTTGGCGCGGCCACGCACAATTGGTTGTTTCAAACATTTGAACATCAGCACATTGCATAGGCAGATCTGAGGTAAGGTCAGACTTAGTCACACAGGAACAGTCCTTGGTTCCTGTTTTCCTCGAACCCAAGGGTAGATGTTCATCTGAGCTAACTACACATCTGGTTAAACTCAAACCTGGAACATTGTGTGCGGGCCTCAAGGGGAATTAAGCAAACACCATAAGATCGGATGAGGGGTCTTGGCTCATTACTCACTTGACCATGTCTGGTACCTGTTTCTCTCAGGACTTTGCCCTTGTGTATCCTTCCTATCTTTTACAGCCAGCAGGTCCCTGGAACACTCAACAGGTCTTTGTTTCCTAGCTCTGCATTCTTTGTGACTTATCATCTGGGGCCTTGGGCTAGCAAACCTGCTGACCTGCATCTCAACTATTTGGGCTTATGAGTTAGAGAGCTAATTAAAAATTCTCTCTTTCAGTTGAAATTCCTTAATGCTATTGCAGAGGCTGGGTTCAGTTTTCAGCATCCATGTGGCAGTTGATAACTACTTATAACTCTGATTCTGATATCTCCTGATATCTCAACAGGAATTCCTGCCCCCAAAGAAACTTTGGAAAGGTGAGTTACCAGAGGATGGCATTGGTGTGGGATCTCTCTGAATCTTGATTCCCTGCCCACCTTGCCATCATTGGGAGGCTCATAGAGGCACAAAAAGACAGAATCAAAAAACACAATATTCTCCATTGGCTCCCTGCACTGCTGCATGCATGTGGCCCACATATATACACATATATGCACACATACACACATGAAGTAAAATAAATAAATATCTCTATTTTAGTTTTTAAAACCTCAGTAAGGCCATGTTTCTCTGTTTTCCAAGTGAGAAAGCGAAAGACTGAAGCTTAGGTCTGAGAAACCAGAAACTGGAAATCACGAAACTATACCAAAAGACCCTAAGTGTCAAGCCAAGAGCCCTAGCTCGCTCTGAAGGCAAGACAGAATCATTTCATAGTTGAGTTCCCTGGAGTTTTCTAAACCATGTTCTGAGCCTGATGGTCCCTTATGGAAAAACTATATAAAATACAGAATACAGATTAGAAATGGCTGTGAAACAGTAAAATAAACAATAAAGGCCCGAGGCAAGTAGCTCAGAAATAGAGGGTGAAATCCTTACTAACACAACACACACACACACACACAAACACACACACATACACACACACCACAGGTAATGAGGGAACTCACAGCCTTATAGTAGGAATGGTTTATGTCTTACTTAGAGGGGATAACACTCTTCAGATCCAGCTTCCTGCTTTATGGGATTATGATTCTGGTTTTCTCAAATTCTTAGCTTTCCAAGAAAGGGAAAGAGATCTCAATTTTCTAAAAAAAAAAAAATACTTTTCAAATTTTTTGTTGTTTGATAGTTTATTTATCTGATGAACTTTAGTCTTGTTCATTTGCGTTTTTGTTAGCTTCATTAATTTAACACAGCCTAACAGTTTCTCAGAGGAGACTTTCGGCTGATAAATGGCTTGGTCAGATTGGCTTGGTGCATATCTGTAGGGCATTGTGCTGTTTCCAGATCTCAAGACCCCCCAAAAGACCACCAGGACTCGATATCAATAATACACATGAGGACCTTTAATTTTTTGACTTGAGTCTGGCTCTGATGGTCACCAACCCAGTGATCCAGAAAGAGTCCCAAACTCTGAGCTGAGGGTAAATTTATAGGTTCCTATCCCTCCCAGCGCCCCAAAGCAGGGGACTTCCATCCTGTCCAGCACCTGTTGGTTGAGTAATATAAGGAGGCCCAATGTCTAAAGGTGACAGGCTACAGAAAGAGGTGCCAAGACCACTCATGACTTAGCTTTCTTTGTTCTCTTTGTTCACTACCTTGTCCGGGGCAGTGTCTAGTTTCTTATTAACCCTATCTCTGGTGGGCAGGAAGGAATGTGGCCATAAAACTGGGTCTCTTAGCAATTCTATCTCTGGTGGGTGGAAAGGTTGGTTCCTCTCTGTAGCTGGCCAGATTATTTCCTGTATGCCTATTTCTTAACCTTTGCCCCGGTAGCCTTGAAATCCAATTTTAGTTCTTCTGGTATCTCAATTGATTCTCTCCCGAGAAGTAGTCATCACACAACAAATAAAATCTTGATATACCATGGCAGATCATCCAGAATTCAACTCCAGCATTCTCAGAGAAGAGTCCTTTTATTGTGAAGCCCTTTTATTCCTCTCAGCCATACCAAGTTAGTCTGGAAAGCCATCATATGGAGTTCCTCTAAGAGGACTCAATGCATCATAGTATAAACCTTGCCATAAGTGAGAGAAAGCTGGCAGAGGCACAGAGAAGAGAGACAGAATAATAAAAGCATGAAGACAGGAAGCCATGTTTTCCAAAAATAGAACTGGCATACCTTAATGGGCCTGCAAACTCCAGGGAGAGCACAATGTAAAGATAAGACAAAGCTGTCTGTAACCACAGTGCTACCTTCATCAATCCAGTGCATGTCCTTGAACTGGAGACTGTTCATTTGACATCTGTTTACAAATTAAGCAACTGGAGGTGCCCCAAAAGCATTCATCTCTTTTACAACTTCCTTCAGTATGTATAATATTAGCAAAATGTCCCAACGGCTGGTAAATCATCTTTAATTCCTTTGGAACTCATTGTAATAATGTGAACCATGATGGATTCCTGTGGTATTTAAAGAACTGGATTGTCAATTAGCTTTTATGAGATACATCACAGTCATCAGCCTTGCATCAGACCTCCTTTTCCAAAGAAGCAAGTTATTAAAATGTACAATAATTTGCTTTTATTATAATCTATCTAAAAGCCAAAGCGAGTTTCCAAAATAATTTAAAGTTTTAAGTTGCAATCTAAGAGACCTTTTCTTCAAAATGACTGGATAATGTAGCATCGCCATTCTTGGTTAATTATTTTGCAGAGTGTGAATTTCAGTTAATCGTTTCTTGCAGGGACCAAATAACATAGGTGCTTCCTAATAGCCTCTCCGGGAATAACTACTGTCCTTTCAGAAGCTAATTAATCAAGGGATGCTCATAAAAACTTAAGTAACTACCCACCAGGGTAGCAGTCCCCAGAGGCCTGCTTACTCCTGGAAATCACTTGCACACTGTGTTGACCTTGGCAGAGAGAAGGGCAGTGAGTCAACCTGACTTGGTGCAGCACCCACCAGGGACCATCCCTATCATCTAGCATGGTCATTGTCTCAGGACAACCTGGAACTTTTCAACCTTGTCTTTATTGCTGGTGCCCTTCAGAAGTTACCAGTGCTACCTGTGGCTGAAAGAAGCAAAGATAGATGGACTCTCATGGAAACAAGGAGAGACCATGAAATGCCCAGTTTTCTTTTTAATTTTTTAAGCCACTGCAAATTTAACTTAACCATCATTTGTCAAGACCTTAAGGAAATCAAAGCATAAAGTGGTATTTCTCTACCCTTCATCAATGTATGACCCATGGGACCAACATACAAACCCAAGTTTATTTATTCCTAAATAAAGTGGTCTATAATCCTGCCCTCAATAGTTCCACTCTCAAAGTTACCTAATAAAACCAAAATTAATATAATCCTGTCTTTCTTCACAGTAACTTGAAGTCCCTTAGAGGAAAAACAACAACAAACAAAAAAACATTCATTTCTGTGCTTGTAACATCTTGCTTAATGGTAGACATATATTTACTTAATAAACATACCCAGCAACTTATTAAAACAGATGAAAAGACCCACAGCCAAACATTAGGAGGAACTGGAGGAGTCTGATAAAAGAGTTGGGGGAAGAATAGAGGGACCCAGAGAGGACAAGCACTTCACAAAAAGACCAATAGAGTCAATTGAGGACTATGAGGGCTTACAAAGACTGAACCATGAACCATGGACAGCACCTAACCCCACTACACATATATAGCTGATGGGCAGCTTGGTCTTCATGTGGGTCCCCTAGCAACTGGGCTATTTCTGACATGGACTCTACTGCCTGCTTTTGGATCACTTTCTTCTAACTGGGCTGCCTTGTCTGGCCTTAGTGGAAAAGCATACACTTAGTCCTAATATGACTTAATATGCTGAGGTGGGTTGTGAGAGGGACTCCTCTTTTCTGAGCAGTGGAGGGGAGTAAAGGGAAGAGGGTGGGAGGGTAGGATCAGCAGGAGAGGAGGGATGGGGCTATGATAGTGATGTAAAGTGAATAAACAAATTTAAAATTTTTAATTAAAAAGAAAATTGATTAATAATAAGACAATGACATTTCATGCACATATTCTAAAATGAGGACATAATTTGGATACTCTCAAAGTTTCTACTATCCTTTTGACAATCAAGCTTATAAAGGAAGCATAAAGTCATGTATTTTCTGTTTCAGTGATGAGAGAATGGAGAATAGGGGCCAGGGGAGACAGGTTAACCAATAATGTGATTGCTACACAAGAATGAGAACCAGAGTTTAGAACCCCAACACCCATGTAAAACTCCAGGCACAGTGCAGGATGCCTGTAATTCCCATTTGAGAGGCAGGAAGGATAGGTGACTTCTAGAATGTGTTGCCAGCCATTCTAGCCAATCTGTGACCTCCATGTTCAGTGAGACAGTTTCTCAAAAACTAAAGTGGAGAGTGATAGAATAAAACACCCAACACTGATCTCTGACCTATATATCTACACACACACACACACACACACACACACACACACAACTTAAAAAAAAAAACATTTTAAAAGCAAGCCATCAGAGCCAGAAATGAGTGATGGGTAGATTTGCTAAGGTCTGTACTAGAATCTCTGTGGTTGATCTGCCAGGACAACATCTCTACTGCTGTTATCTCAAACTGTGAATGTTAACTTAAATGTATAATCAGTACATACAACAAGTTTCGTCTCCATACATGCACACATGCATACACATACATGCACGCATGCACACACAGTCATCCATGTACCGTGACAGGTAGGTAAAGTAGCTTCTAGTTGATAAGCTCTGGTCAGTGGCAATCTCTCTCTGTTGGGCCTAATTTAAGCAACCATGTGTCTACAATTCTTACTGATTGACACTCCATAGTGATTATATACTGGGCTCATCTTTATCAATTTTCTTCCAGCCATGTTTGCAATTATTGATCAGTGTTAGAGAAGGGAGAAAAATGCAAGGGAGGGGCCACTAGAAAATGTGTAAATGGAACGGGTACAGTGATGATGGCATGTCAGTCTCTTTGGCTTAATAACCTCAATCTATTTTCCTGATGCAATAGAAAGAGCCTGATGGAGGGATGATCCTATCCTGTATTCCACAAAGGAGTGCCTCTGATATGGGGGAAAGCCCCTCTGAACTACGGTGTGCCCTACTCACACCGTTGAGGAGCCAGAAGAGCAGTGGGATTATTTATTGAAAATGCCTTTATCTAGAAATCAGCCAAGGACCAGTTATCTGAAATATATGCAAGGTTTTAAAGTCTACATTCAAGGTTTAAAACCTTTTTGCTTATGAAAAATGTCCTACCTGGCCTCTCTTTGTCTCATTTGGGAGATTAAATGGTAGCCATATAGTTGAGCTACAATTCACTTGGCTTTGAAGAAGCCATTATCATTGAAATTCAAGACCCTTGGTCTAAGGTGTCTTAGAGGACTATAGTATGCTATATACTATCTATTAGAGTGCAGAATACAATGTGAAATTAGGCCTTGTAGAGTTACAAGAGGAAGCCATGTATGCAACAAAATATAGTCGTCATAACAACTGATTTGCATGGGTTATATGTCAACCTATACACCTGAGGTGTGGAATACCTATTAAGGGAATAGCTAATACAGCCAAGAATTCAGCAAGCAGGGTGTTTTCATCTGTTACAAAAATGGGTTTGGTTTCTACATGAGTGAACATTTGAGGACATAGCTGAAATCAAAGCAGCAACCTCAGTCTGAGAGGATCCAGGACAGTAAAAACCAAAGAAATAGCCCAGGAAAAAAGAGGCTCTAGATAAAACCATTCCACCATCTTTCAAGAATAAGGGGAAGATTTTTCAAGAATAAGGAGAAGAATTTGTAAAGCCACACTGAATCAAATGCTGACCAGCAATGTCCTGAACAAAAAGGAAAAACCAGAATAAAACTATCATAGTTAGCTTCAGCTGCCAACTTGACACAACCCAAAGTTACCCGGGAAGAAGAACAGTTTATTGAGGAATTCCCCCCATTATATTAGCCTGTAGGTCCATCTATAAGGTATACTCTTGATTGTCAATCAGGGTAGGAGGGGCCAATGCACCATGTGTGGTACCATCCCTAGACAGGTGGGCCTGAGCTTTATAATAAAACTGAATGCGAGCAAAAGACAAAGCCAAGAAGCAGAATTCTGTGGATTTTGTTCCAGTCCCTGCCTCCAACTTTGTGCCTGAAGTTTCTACCTTGCCTTCAGAAAAGTAGCTGAAATTTTGATGTCAGTCTTGAATGCTGAGAAAGTTCAGAGCTTAACTGAAGTTCTGACTGGAACAGTCTGTGATGCTGTTATGCTAAACTCGTGAGACTACTGTAGACCACCAGCAACCAGCCAGATGTAAGATGTACAGGGTCTTTTTATTGAGCAAGCTCTAGACCAAGGACTATCACTTCCCAAGAAATTGAGGAAGGTGGCAGCCTCCACTCCTTAAGATACAGGGTTGATAAAAGAAAAAACACACACAAGTGGGGCTTTTTAAGCCTTGGCTTTACATGATTGGATAAGGGGGTTATAGGGAAGTTGGCCTTAACGCTGATAGGGTATGATGGGGGGCGGGGGTTGGGCCAAGACACAAGGAGAATCTTATCTAATTTTTTTATCTACTGTAACATTGTAGGTTTTTCACCTTATGAGTTGGCCCATGGGTTCTAACTCCAGATGTTACCAGGCATACTCTTGTGAGGTTTCTGAGAATTTGGGGAACATGGGGGAAAGGGGGGAATTTACTCTGGGGGCAAGACAGAGGCTTGGTACAAGATGGCTTTTGTTTGGTCCCCACATTTCCCCCTCTGACTGGTGACTTTTGGGGCTAATCTTAGCCTCTTCAGTGTCTACTGGTAAAAACTGTTGTCTGAAAACCATAAGCTATATAGTCCCTAGTCTCCTTTTGACATAGTGGATAAACTTATTTTCTTTTTTTAGCTCTTTGTCTCTCATGATAGAGAGTTGTCTTTGACTTAGCATCTCAACTTGCAAAGTGGGAAAGCTTCTTCCTGCTGACATTAGGGGCATTTTTATCATTATGGGGGCCTAGAAAGGCTAAAAAGCTAGCCAATAGCTAATGCACTTATCAAAAGCATCTGTTTAGCTGACCCAATTGAAGAGACAGGGAGTAGTCATATCTGCGGTACTGGTTTACATTAGCTTTTAGCAGGTCCAGATTGCAGCAGCTCTGGATAGTCTGTTAGCCAGGTGAAAATCTACTGAGACAAATACAAACTCAGGACAGAAGTTAAAATTGTTTCTATAAGACAGCTGAAGTAGGCTTATGCATTTGACACCAGTAAACGCATGAATATTCTTTTCCCAGTCCAGAAGACTTGATATAAAGATTGGACAGCCTCGTTTTTAGCACGATAAGTCTATATTCAGAACATAACCAAAGGGAAATTAAAATCTTGAGCTTGGGACTGGTTAATAAGCAGCCAGTACTCTACCAGTTTATTATCACTCTATCGATCTTATTTTAAATCTGTAACTTGTATATGTGTCCCTTAAAACTTTTAAGGATTATTTAACTTTTATAATTTTTATTTATCAGCACTTAAATAGTTTTTAAGACCCTCAAATACTTTAGATTTGTATATTTAAACTTTTATATCCTCAGTCCTTTTATAAACCACATCTTTTTCCCCCAGTTATTCACCAAGATACACAGGCAGTTGAGTTATACTAAAAACTGTTTACCATTTAACATGAAGCCTGTGAGCACGGCAAGCCTGTTGGTCTTTTTAAATAAGAGAAGAGACCTAGTACCTAGTAGTTTTAACTAGCTAATAAGTTGACTAATGTACTAACAGTGGATTTAATTGTTCTCTAGCTATCAAGCTACCATGAGCTTAGCAATCAATGTAATCAGAGACCTGAGAAGGATAAATTGTAACCTAGACAAATGTATGTATCAATCAAAATGACAGAGATGACTAGTTAAGTCATATCCCAGTAAACAGACAGTGTCCAACTTGTCTCACGGTCTCATGTGGCAGCGTGTCACAATAAGCAGAGACAGCCTAGTATCAGGCAAAGAGGAAGAGAGGCTGTTTTTGTGGAACGTGAATATGAAGAGAGTGACCTCACCTTGTATTCAGCAATGTAAGACAATAACTCTCTGGGTGTCCAAATTGTCCACACTTAGGCTGATCCATAGCAGGTGTTGAGAGAAGTTTTGCTGTGTGACCAGAAACCACAATCCAGGGTTACGTCCAAGTCTTCTGAGACCTTGGGAACCAGTGTTTTTTTCTGGGAATCTCTGTTTTTATAATAGATTTATATATGTTAAAGGCCATATTCATCAGATATCTGAAAAGCCTGAAGGTCAGCATATCTGAGCTGAATCTTTTGTCTTTAGCTGTCTGTTGTAAACTACATCTTACAAACATAGAACAGAATGTTATAATCTGTAATCTGCAGATAAGTGTTAGAGGACTACATCTGTCTAATTTTAGTATATCTGAATGGTTTGTTTTTAGCTATATATTGACAGATTATTTTAGAAAATGCCTGTGACTAACTGAACTAGTACCTAACAAAACCATAAGTTTTATTTACCCTAAACAGTTTGGACTGGAACTTTATAACTGAAAACTGACCATCAATTTGTATCTCCCAGTTGTATATAATAATTTAGTTATTTACCTCTGTTTAATTTTGAAACATAGGAGGCCAAATAAATTACATCTTGACAATCATTCATGATCATAAGCACAGTCAAAGATATTTTAGGAAGACAATCATTTATAAAGCAACCAATATTCTGCACTTCTTAACTATTTTTAACAGTCTATAATAAAATGACAACCATAATTTTTAGAAGTCAAAACTAGATTTTTAACAGTGTAAACAATTGACTATCTCTAAAGTTAATATATTTTAACTTAAAGGTATCTTTAGAAACACTCATTTTTCAAACTGCTGTATAGCAGTCTGTTAATCCGAATCAATTTTTATAACCTTAAATACCAAATAAAGAATATTTTGAACTAGGATTGAATCATGTAACACCCGTGATATAAATGCATATGTACTCATATATTTTAAACAGGAGTTTGAACTTAATTTTTAAACATCACATTTAATAAGCAAGTTATAAATCTTTAGATAAAAGTTCACAGTATAATCTTAAACTATATAGCCTGGAGGTGCAGCTATAACACCTTATTAAAGAAACATTGTCTTAAGTCTTATCTTTTATAAGTCTAGTTTTAAATACAGGACAATAATTACAAAAAACCTTAATTTAAAAGTATTTTTAAAGACCTGTTGGCTTAGGCCACTTGCTGCTTAGATTCCTCCAACTCTAATTTATAAGTTTAAATTAACCTTTTTGTTACAGATGTTAAAGAACTTTTTAACCATCTTTAATAACCAGTTATTTATAAGCAAGTTGTAGAAAACACAATAAATTTATATTTTTAAATGAAACAAGTTAAATCAAACATATAGTGGCCACATATATTAATACATCTAAGACAGACAAACAAAACTAATTTTTTTTACTTTGTCTAACTGTAATTGCCAAGAAAAGTACTTTGTCACCTGTTGAACCCAATCGATTAGGCAGGAGTTGGGGCTTTCCAGCAATGTTTTGGATCAGGTGACCAGTGTACTACGCTCAGAGGGCCAAGCTTACAACCAGACTGTAAACTGGAAAAAGCTTTCACCAAGGTCAAACGGCAGAACAAGAAAGCCATCCTCTTTCCCTTTTTAACGTCTACTGACGAGTTATGTGTTCTTTCCCTAACGTCCTTTAAGTGAGTCAAGACACAGTCCCGGGGGCTGGAAGCAGTCTGCCCCATGGCGTTAGTCCAGATCTTTACAAGTGTCACAAGTCTCAAACAAAAATTACACACAAACACACACAAAGATAGACGCACTCAGTGGCTTGCCACGACAGAAAATGAAAGTACTGGCTGGGGAGCGTTTGTCTCCACTCAGACACAGAAAGATGAAGCAACCCAGTTTCAGGTGCTCTGACCTCCCCAGTGAGGCAGTTGGAGAATCTCCTCTGGAAACCAGCATTTCCCCTCTGGAAACTAGCATTTCCTCTTTGCCTCTGAGGGTCTGGAACATCTGCACTATCTAGCTCTTGGCACTGTGCACAGCCCCGGCCCATGAGAGGAGGCCCATGAGGCCTGTGGTGTGGGCAGTGCAGTCCTTGCTTAAGCTCCACTTGAATAGCACCCCCTCCTCGAACACCATCACACATATACGCGCGCGCGCGCGCACACACACACACACACACACACACACACACACACACACACACACCGTGGTCCTGAGTCTTCTAGATATAAGTTTCTAGTTTTGGATTGTTTTGTTGTTTTAGTAAGCTGCCCAACCCCTCCACTCCCTTTTCTCTAACTATCAATGAAACAATCTTGGGACTCTGTGAGGGTTAAATCAGATGCACTTGGCCCACACCCCGCCAGGCCTCAACCCAAAAAGCTGAGGTGGCGGCAGCCCAGGGTCCCTGGGAGCTTACCTGAGCATGGTCCCATGGTCCTGCATCAGGAGGTCATGGACATGGATGATCCACCTGGTAGGATTTTTCCGTCTTTCTGGAAAAGATCAGCACTACGTTATGGAGCTTTCAGTATGCTCCTTTGGTGGCTGTGCCGTCACTGCTGTTCCTCGGATCAGCCAGTGTGCGATTGACACTAACTTAGATGAACTCGGCTTGGGTATTTCTAATATATTGTACTAAATGTTTCCTCTCAATCAGGCCTCTCTTGGCAGACAACATTTCTGTGTAGCTCTGGAACACAATCGTCCTCCTCAGAACGCATTGAGGACCTCATCTTTCGAACCCCACGCAGCCTCACGCCCACCACACAGTCCCCAACTTTTGACCATTTTGGCTGGAAACACTTTTATGTCTCAGTCAGTCTCAGAGACGTTTCCATGTGGAGGCATTAGCAAATCATGTTACCTATCCTGTTTGGTCTTTTTTATTTCTTTCATTCTATCCACAGACAAGATCTTCACTAGGTCTCCCCCTATCAAATCTTAGTTTCAAAAGTTTGGGTGGAACACATAGTGTTTTGTTTCCTGTTGAGACAAAGGCATATTCTCCTCCCTAATACAACATATTTTCTATCTTCCATTTTGGAATTATATCCTTTATATTCTGGTATAATTCAGAAGTCTTTTCTAAAATCCAGTGTATCTTAGCAGGTGTAATACTTGTCTCATTTAAAAGTTTTAAAATCAATAATTCATTATTTGACCTATTTTGGGGAGATTTCCTCTTCTATTTTATGACCATCTTTTAAAAATATTTTAGACCATTTCAAAATTGGTTGATCTATAGGATTATAATTTATATCTGTGACATGTTTTATGTCATAATGTCTAAAAAAAAACTATTGTGTTCCAATGGATATACACAAGTCTCAATTGGCAAAGCCATCCTCAAGACAGTCACCAGGATCTAGGTAGGGAAGAAGAAAAAAGTCTCTCCCTGGAAGCAGGAGACAGAGACAGAATGAAAAGCTCCAAGGATCTGAACTAGTAAGGTCTAAAAGGGAAGCTGGGTCTAAGAAAATAGTCACTGGATCCTGACCCATCCCCCACTCTGGGAAGTTATTGGGTCCACAAGTGTTTGCTTTTCTGGCCAGCAAGAATCAGGCCAGCAAGAACCCCTTCTCAAAGGGATTTGGCTTCCCTCCTTGGATAGGAAAGTCTGACTTTGATAAGCTGATGTGTTTTGTTGTTGTTGTTGTTAGTTTTTTAATTTTTTAATATTTTATTAATTTATTCATATTACATCTCAATGGTTATCCCTTAAAGAGCTACTTTTTTTCCTTTTGCTTTGTTTCTCTTTGTGTATCAGTTTTTGGTTTTCTGCAGTCAGCTGAAAGCCTACTGGCTTTGGAGGAGGGGTTTGTCTATTCAGAAAGCGGTGAGCTCCTATCTTAAAAATTATCATTCCTCTCTTTTTGAGCAGAGCTAAGAAACTGTGGTATAGTTTTATTTTCTACATAAATTCTTGCTAGATTACTGTAAATTCAGCCCCATATCGGGTGCCAATTGTTGAGATTATTTTTATAAAGCTGTGTTTGTTTCTCTTGGCTTATTTCTTAGTAACTTGTGCAACCATTTTGGAAATCAATCTGTTGGTTTCTCATAAAATTGGGAATATTCTACCTCAAGAACCAGCTGCATCACTCCTGCGTATGTACCCAAAAGATGCTTCGCCAAACTATAAGAATATTTGATCACCTATATTCATAGCAGCGTTATTCATAACAGCCGGAAACTAGATACAAACCAGATGTCCCTCAACTGAAGATTGGAATACTATGCAGCAACTAAAAACAAAAACATGAAAATTTCAGGCAAATGGATGGAACTAGAAAATGTCATCCTGTGTGAGGTATCCCAAACCCAGAAAGACACACAAGGTGTGTATTAACTTAAAAGTGGATATTAATCTTAAAGTACAGGATAACCATTTTGTAATCCACAGACACAAAGAAGCTAAGTTAAAAAGAGGGCCCAAGGAAGTATGCTTGCATCTCATGCGTCTCACTCAAAAAGGGAAATAAAATAAACATAGAATGTGGGTGGAGGTAGAGTGTTGGGTGAAAGAGGGCTAGGAAGGGAACACAAGAGGTCATGTGTACAGAGGACTGAGGGAGAGAAAACTGAAAGTAAGGACTGAAAATGGGGGGGGGGGCAGGGAAGCTCTGCGATGAGCCAGAAACCTAGGACAAGGGCAACTCGCAAGAATCTATGAGGGTGACTCTAGCTAAGACTTGTAGCAACAGGGAATATGGAACCTGAAATGGCTACCTCCTGAGCTAGGCAAAACTTTCAATGGAAGGATGGAGACACCAACCCATCCACATAACCTTTAACCCAAAATTTGTCTTTCCTTCGAGATGTACAGGAATAAAGATGGAGCAGAAATTATGGGGATGACAAACCAATGATTAGACCAACTTGAGACCTATCTATGAGAGAGAGACATACACGCACATTATTTTCCATATTCTGCTATACTTGCAGATAGGAGCCTAGCATAAGTGTCTTCTGAGAGGTTTCACCCAGAAACTGATGGAAGCAGATGCAGATGCAAGACTGGGGAATCTTGTGGAAGAGGGGGACGAAAATTTGAAGGAGCCAGAGAAGTCAAGAACGCCACAAGAAAACTACACACTCAATTAACCTGGGCCTATAGGAGTTCACAGAGACTGAATCATCAACCAAAGACCATGTAAGGGAGAAACATAGTCCCCCACAAACATACGTAACAGATGTGTAACTTGGTTTTCATGTAGATCACCTAACAACTGGAGCAGGAGTGGTCTCTGACTCTGTTGACTGCCTCTGAATCCCTTTCCCTTAACTGGGATGCAATGTCTAGGCTCAATAGAAGAAGCACCTACTCCTACTGCATCTCAACATAACAAAGCAAATTGATATACATAGGAGGCCTCACTTCTCTGAAGAGAAAGGGATAAGGATATGGGGGTGTGGGAGGGAAGAGGAGGGAGAAGATGTTGTGATTGGGAAGTAAATTAAATTAATTAACCTATATACTTATTATTATATTTTATCTTATATATGTTTATATGCTAATATGTTATTATTTTTATATCTTATATTAGATTTACAGACTTTATCTTTATTTTTTAATTATATTATTATAATATTACAATTATTAATATAAAGTAATAATTTTTAAAACATAAATTTGATAAAATAATGGTCATATAAAATCAATAGAAAATAACTGAAAGTTCCAGAGTAGATTAATAGATGTATTAAGCAATGCAAATGCAATTACATGGAGAAAAGAAAAATGTCTTCAACAAGTTTTATAATACAAATAACATATAAATAAATTCTATATATACTTTTCACACTATAAGGACAAAGGAATCAAAATAAATGTTAGTCTCAAGACAAATACAATAATGGAAGTGTAGAGGAAAGCTTCTCTGACCTTAGTATGGAAAAGATTCTTAGAAAGCACACTTTCAAAGACATCTTTTATTGTTGAGTTATTGAATGCAGATTTTGTGTCCTTTCTAAGAATTGTTTTCATACCAAGGTCATAGAAGCTTTCCTCTACACTTCCATTAGGGTGTTCCCTAGTAAGGGGAGCAGGAACTGACCCTGCCATAGACTCTGTTGCCTGCTCTTTGATCACTTCCCCTTGGTGGGGGTGCCTTATCAGGCCATGGAGGACGAGGATGCAGGCAGTCCTGATGACACTTGATGGGCTGGGGTCAGCGATAGGGGAGAATGGCTCCCCATCTCTGAGGACTAGGAAGGGGAATGGGGGGGTAAGGAGGGTGGGAACAAGGGAGGGGACTATGGTTGAGACGTAAAGTGAATAAATTAAAAAAAAATAAATTCAAATAAAAATAAATTACCTTTCTTCTTAAGAAAAAAAAGTCATTTTTTAAAAGATGAAGACTACAAAAAGTTATATCTTATATGAAGATTTACAAATGGCCACTAGACACACACAATAATTTTACACTATTAGTAATCATGGATATAAAAATTAAAACTGCAGTGAGCCACTACTACACAACCATGTGTGACTAGTAGAAGTATAAATGATAGAATTGTTTTAGATACCATTTGCAGAGTTTCTTGACCTTTTAAGAAAGCTAAGCATATGCCCATGTTTCAGAAATACCATAGGGAAGCATTCATTCAGGGAAAATGAAGAAAGGTGTCCATAAAGTTCCTTGCAACCAAGTGTTCATAGGAAGGTCATTCATAACAATGTGAACTGGAAATACTACGAGTTCTTCAAAAGAGATTTTGGAGTAGGGGTAAAATGCTATCAATGTTGCTAAGCCTCAGAAGAACTTTATTAAGTGAGAAAAGGCAGATATACCTACAAAAATGTTTACAGTATGGTTCTATTTATTTGAGATTCTAGAACTGATTGAAGTACAAATAATAAAGGAAACTGAGTGAGTGATTTTTCTGGAAAGAAGGCATGATGTTAAAAAAAAAAAAAAGTCACCAAAACTTCTTCCCAGGGTGAGAGTAATGGCCCATGTCTTAAAATGCATGGGTCTAAATGAGTGGAGGCATTGTCCAAGGCAGTTCAAACTATGTGTTTGAGATTTGAGTACTTTACTACTTGAAATTGTCAAGTTGAAAGATCCCCATTACTTGTGAGGGAAGAGGTTCTGATGTGGTATCAAACAGCTCCAGATTCTTCATGTAATGAGACCTTACTTCTCATTCAATATTTACTACAAAACCAGGCCTTCTAACAGCACACACCTATAATTCCAGCACTCTGGAAGATGAGGCAGAAGGATCATCATGACAGCAAAACCAGTCGGGGATATATCGTGGAATTTTTGGTAGAACACAAAACAGGCTACAAAATAGCAAACAGCATTCCCAAGGAGAAGCAGGCAGATCCCCCTGAATTAGAGGCAAGTTCCAGGCCAGCAATTAAATTATCATTTAATTAAATGATTAAAAGTGTATTTTACATTACTGACCATTTTCTTCCTTCTAGGATGTGAGTGGTGAGCAGTCTTCTCATACCTCTATCTTATCACAGAACTTCCTCCTGTCTTCTTGCTGGAAGAGAAAACACTGAATCATGCAGAGATTTCCAACCACCTCTGTAATGCTATCTTTTTAAAACTTCTATTTGGGATGTTTAGGCCTCAACAACCCTTCTAACTTCCTAACCCTGTGTAGGAGAAAGAAGGTTAGTGAGGAGAGGGGGCCCTTTACTCCTCCTGGCTCTTTAGGGCCAATTGGGTTCTTTCAGGCTACATCCATCTCTGTCAACAGCAGAGGCAGCTGGCAGTCTGCTCTGAGTTGCTGAACTGAAGTGTTTCTCTCCAGTTGTCAGCTCCAAACCATGACACTGCCCATCACCAGTCTTTACAAACTGCTACATGCCACACACCAACATTGCACATACCACCGCTCTCTCTGGGCTCCTATTTATATCCTCAGAGCCCTAGACCGTGTCCCTCTTTGTGCTGCATGAGAAGCCATTAGCAGCTGGTAAGAGCCATGCCCTTCACAAGACAAGTAACAGATGTAGACAAGCTAAAGCTCAGATTAAAGTCCCACACTTAGGATTAGAACAAAAACATGTTTACATAACACGACTGCATTTACAAAGAAAGCAAAACTTCCATTACATACCTCTGCCCATATATCGTATCCTGTTCTCCAGAATCAGTCATGGCCTTGGCTAAATACACAGGTGCAGGGAGCCTAGACAAAGCCAGGGACAGAAGATGACTTGACACTGTGCCTGCCATGACCCTGTTCTTAAGGTCCTTCTATTTTGTAAAAAAGACTCAAATTTTCCCATGATCCCTATGGTCAGACCTGGCTGTAGTAAGCAGAATGCCCCTTTTCTACTAGGGGAGGAAAATGGATTAATTAATTTCCGTGCTTCAAATATAAATGAGCTAATATTTCCTGATAGATACAGGGAAAGAATTCTATAAATATATCTGAAGAAAAAAAGCCAACGGAAAAACAAAGTAAAATTGGCGTACAAAGTTAGAGCAGAACACACCCAAGCTCATCAAAAGGAGACAGTAGTTGGAGAAGGCAACTCTGAGGGACAAATAGTGGCAAATGACTGACAGATCAATCTAGCCAAAAATAAATTATGATTGGGTTCAATGGCTATACTGGGCTCATGCTGCCATGGAAACCTAGGCATCAGTAAAGGCAACAGGGCTGTGAATCTGGTCTATAAAGACAGTTTTTTGTTTTCTGAAAATGCATATTGTTATAAGTCTAACTGTAAAACAAAGCCCTACTGTAGCTACAGAGAAGAAAAGGCAAAAAGGAGACAGGAGATAAAACCATTTTGAAATTACCATATATATTTGAAATTTACACAAAAGGATTCCACTACCACAAAAATTAGAAGAGGAAAACTATGGTTGGCAGATCAAACAGAAGAGCTCTCAGGGGCTCTACTTTTGTTTTTTTTTTTTTTTATTTTAAAATTTATTTTTATTATTTTAATTACATGTATCTGGGGGTTGCTATATGCACATGAATGCAAGTGTCCACAGAGGTCAGAGGTGTCAGATTCCCCTGGAGCTGTGCATACAGGCCTGATGGGGGAATTAAATTCATGTCCTCAGGAAGAGCAATGTGTGTTCTTACTGAGCCATCTCTCCAACCCTACTTTTAAAATTCCTAGAAGACACTGCTGATTAGCCGCTGAAATTTGGAAAGAAAATCAGAAAGTCTCTCTAAACCAGCACGTGGAGCTTTTTGACCATGTAAGCACCTTTAAAAATCCACTCCTACCAGGAACAGTCAGAAATCATATTATACAACTATCCCCACAAATTGCTTATCTCTTTGTCCAGAACACAGGGACTAGGGTTGCATAAGACCACCTCAGAGAGGGAACACAGAAAATATTAATAAACCTGAAGAATTTCCATCACTTGGCAAGGGAGGTAGAGTTTGATCGTAGACTGGGTCTTGCTGTCATCAGTGCTGTTGATCTAGTGCCTGCCTCCACTCATTCCAGAAAAGTAAAAAGAATGAGTGCAGTGTACCAAGGAAAGATGTCAGCTGTGGTCCTGAAGATTGATGTGGTTTGTTTAAGTGTGTTCAACCAAAAACAATTTGTGGAGGCCAAGTCTATCCTTTCATGTTCAAGGGATGTAATGGGAACATCCCATTTAGACCCTTGAATAATGTGATAATCCTGCTCTGGGTGAAACAGAACCAACTCCAGTTGATTTAGGAGTTAAACGTTGTGGATCATGACTGCAATCCTAGCACTTGGGAAACAGAATCTGGAAGATGGTAGCAAGCTCCAAACCAGCCAGGGATACATAGTGAGACACTTTCTCAAAATAAAATAATAAAAGAAAAAAATTAAAGCCGGTTTAGGGAGCTGGAGAAATGGCTTCATGCTTAAGAGCATTTACACTTCTTTCAGAGGACCTGAGTTTGACTCCCAGAACCCACATCAGACAGCTCACCAATTGCTTATAACTCTGATTTCAGGGAATATGATGCCCTCTTCTGGTCCCTTTACTTACCTGCAGTTGTCACACACAAACACCACACACACACACACACACACACACACACACACACACACACACACAC
>OU015752.1:66421802-66432148 GCA_907169655.1 Acomys percivali
CACACACACACACACACACACACACACACACACACACACACACACACACACACAACTCAGGAGGCAAAGACAGATGGTACCCTATGAATCTGAAACCAGCCTGATCTACATGAGAGCTCTAGGCCAAAGCTACATAGTAAATCCCTATCTAAAAAAAAAAAAAAAAAAAGGAAGATATTGTATTTGTACATTTGTGCCCTACATATGTGTAACACCTATGAAAGCTAGAAGATGGTATAGGAATCTTCTGGAACTGGAGTTATGAAGCATATGAACTGCCATGTGGGTGCTAGCAACCAAACCTGGGTCCTGCGCAAGAGCAGCAAGTGTTCTCTCTTAACCACTGAATCATCTCTCTAGCCCTATTTTTTAAAGTTGTTTATTTATTCACTTTACATCCTGATTGTAGCCCCCCTTCTCCTCAGGCCCCCTCATACACACCTCCCCTCATTCTTTCCTCTCCTCCTCAGCGGGTACCAACCTGCCCTGGCACATTAAGTCCCTGCATAAATAGGTGTATCCTCTCCCACTGATGCCAGACAAGGCAGCTCAGTTAGGGGAAGAAGATACAAAAGTTGGCATCAGAGTTAGAGAAGGCTCCACTCCAGTTGTTGGGGGATCCACATGAATGCCAAGCTACACATCTGCTACATAATATTTGCAGGAGACCTAGGCCCAGGTCTTTCCCTTCAGAGTGAGATTCAAGCATCCTCCCTTGGGCTCTCCTTGAAACTTAGCTACTTATGGTCTGTACATTGTAGCATAGTTATCCTCTACTTTATGTCTAGTCCCATTCTTAATAAATCTCATCATCTAAATTAAGTGGGGATTGAGAGTTGTGCCTGGTATGCAAGCAGGAGGACCTGAGCTTGATCCCCAGCAGAAGGAAAGACAGAAAGAAGAAAGTGGAAGGGAAAGCTCCAGAGAACAACCAAAAGCCATGATCGACTCAAGGACATATGGCCTCAAAAGGAAGGAACAAGCCCAGGCAAGATTGACATAATTGTTTTTCTAAGGGCATACATATGATGTTCACAGCACCCAGCCAAAGATGAAGCTGTCAGAACACAGCTGAACATTAACTGGAGAAAGTAGTCTCAGAATGTAGAAGCATCTACATCCAGGGTCCTCATATCTGTGTGCAGTTTACTTAGAAACGTTGGGTGTTCCCTAAACTTCATGTGTCTGTGACAGTGTGCCCACTGAGCAGATAACTGCAGCTGGAGGCTGAAACAGTTAAGTGGAGCATCTTTCAGAGACAGAGTCTGACCTGCAAATATCATTAAGTCAGAAGAGTTTGCACAATACCTTGAGCTATTTGATTCAAATTTTATCAGGACCAAGACTTAGGAACAAGATTTATATACTAGTATAAAGGAATATGCATTAGGGAAAACCCCAAATGAGAATAATAAACTAATAAAAGCTAAGCTCAGAACCATGCCTGGAATCCCAGCGTTGGAGCTATTGGAGAAAGATGATTAAGAACTTGAGGCAAGCCTTGGTATATAGCTAGTTTGAGATAACCTGTGATACATAGCAAAACTACTGTCTATAAACAAATGAGTGTCCAGAAATGTAAAAATTTAGTCATGGACCACCTCCCTACAAATAGTCTTGGATATTGTGGGTAGAGGTGTAACCACAGGTAATAAAAGAGAAAGAGAAAGAGGAGGAAAGGAAGAGAGGATGGAAGGAAAGAAAGAAAGAAGAAATGGGAAGCAAAGGGAAGGAGAGAAAATAACTTAAAAAAGGGAAGAAGCCATAATTGAGATGTAGTTCACTTGTAGACTACTCGAATCTAGCATGCGCGGTGGTCCTGGATTTGATCCCCAGCACTAAGAGGTTAACACCAAGCCTCCATAAAACAAAGGTCACTGTCCATTGTGCTAGTTACTTCTCTGGTTGCTACAACAAAATACCCTACATAAACAACTTTTTAAAAGGAAGAATTTGTTTCAGTTTGTGGTTTAAGAGCATGGACTACCAAACAGGGTGGGGGTGCACTCAGTTAATCCCAGCACTCAGAAGCAGGTGAATGTCTGAATTGAAGGCCATCCTGATCTACAGAGCTAGAGCCAAGACTACACATGGAAACTCGGTCTCAAAAAAAAAAACAAACCAAAAACAAAAACAAAAAAAACAACAAAAAAGAAAAAAACGAAACAAAACAAAAGAGTACAGACTACTATAGTGGTGAGTGTGAGGTGGTCACATTGCATTTATAGTAAGGAATTACAGAAATTAATATTGCCATCAACCTGGTGCTTATAAGCAAGAGAAATTTATTCATCACAGTTGTGGAGACTGGGAAGTTTACTATCAGAGTGTTGGCAGTTTCTATATCTGGTAAGACTCCACTCCCATTTTATACATAAGACATCTTTTTGTGAGAAATGGACCAGCAAGTCCTCTGAGACCTGTTTCTTTCATAAGAATGCTAGTCCTGTTCATGAGGTTCTATCTTCATGGTTTAACAATTTCACATCTTCACGTTTAAGTTTAAGAATGTAACAAATTTCCATCATCCAATTCCCAAATACTGAGGACTAGGATTTATTTTTTTTAATATTTTAGTAATTTATTCTTATTACATCTCAATAGTTATCCCATCCCTTGTATCCTCCCATTCCTTCCTCAATCTCGGTTTCCCCCTACTTCCCTCCCCTATGTCTGTGACTGAGGGAGACCTCCTCCCTCTGTATATGCTCATAGGGTATCAAGCCTCTTCTTGATAGCCTGCTATCCTTCCTCTGAGTGCCACTAGGCCTCCCCATCAAGGGGACGTGGTCAAATATGGGGCACCAGAGTTCATGTGAAAGTCAGTCCCCATTCTCCACTCAACTGTGGAGAGTGTCCTGTCCATTGGCTAGATCTGGGTAGGGGTTCGAAGTTTACTGCATGTATTGTCCTTGGCTGGTGCATAATTTGAGCAGGACCCCTGGGCCCAAATCCACCTGTCATAGTGTTCTTCTTTTAGGTTTCTAGGACCCCCTGGATCCTTCTATTTCCCCATTCTCCCATGCTTCTCTCACCTAAAGTCCCAATAGGATGGAGGACTAGGTTTTAACATGCAAGTATTTGGAAAGCATAAATTCTCCATGTACAGTACCATCCAGTTAAAGGTTCTATTGTGATACCCTTCATACTCACTCACCCCTCCTCCTTCTAATAGAGTCTCATGTATCCCAGGCTGGCCTTGAACTCACTATATAGCTAAGTATGGCCTTGAACTTCTAATCTTCTTCTACCTAAAAGGACTAAGATGAATACTCTTAAAGGCCAACTGAAGAAAAAGAAAGTCAGCAAACTTGAAGACAACAGAAATTATTTAAAACTACTGAAGCTAAGAAAGAAGGAAAAGATTCTTTTTACGAAGTCTCACCAAGCTAAGATACAATTGTTAGATGACTCAGGACGTGTTGCCTTAATCAAAATTACTATGCAGTCATAAAACATCATGACCACAAGCAAGTTAAGGAGCAAAGGGCTTGTTTGGCTTACACTTGCATACCACAGTCCATCCTTCAAGTAAGTCAGTGCCAAAACTCAACAAGGGCAGGAGCCTTGAAACAGGAGTTGATGCAGAGGCCATAAAAGGTGATCTCCATAGCTTGCTCAGTCTGTTTTCTCATCAACCCCAGGAACACTACCTCAAGGTGACCACCACAATTGATTAGGCTCTCCCCCATAAATCACTAGTTAAGAAAATGTCTTATAGGCTTGTGTACAGCCTGATCTTAAAGAGCTATTTTCAAAACCAAGACTCCTTTCTCTCAGACCCTAGTTTATGTATCAAGTTGGCATAAAACTATCCGACATTCTTGTGCTTTAGAGTCTATGAAAGGCTAGATTATAAGAATAATAGCTATTTTTTAATTTGATGAAAAAGCAACAATAGCAAATTCTAAAACCCATAAACTCATGAACTCTTAAAAACAGTAAGGACAAAGAGAGCCATATTTGGGCACACCATGCACAAAACCTTGAAAATTAAAGAGAAAATCTTTAAACCAAATTTCTTTTCTGAAATAATAGAGAGCACAGAATGACCAAATCAATACTCTGATAACAATGAAAGGGAATATCTCAGGTCTATATCTGGTAAAAATATCTATCAAAAACAATAGTGAAATAAAGATGTTTGTAGACTGATGAAGGAACAAAATGCCACTACTAGACAATAAATGCTGAAGACTAATGAAACTAGATGGAAATTTAGATCTACTAAGAGTGAATATAAGCATGTAGGTAAATATTTTTAAAAGTATTTTATTTTATTGTTTAAAAAAGCAAACACATGATCAAATAAGAGCTGATAGTATCATAGAAGATATTCATTCACCCATGAATAGAGCTTTCTGCTGCTGCTACATCTTATAAATTTCTCTGTCTACTTAGTGTTGCTTGGACAAATGCCTTGATAGAAACACACACTCTCTGGAAATGTGTTTGGAAACCTCATTTCCTGAAAGCACGAAAGAAGCTGTTTATAGGTAAAGAAATGGCTCTGTGCTTAACAGAATGTACTACTCTTCCAGAAGACCTGGGTTCAGTTCCCACCACCCACATCAGACAGTTCATAACTGTCTGTGACTCCAGTTCCAGAACATCTGTTTTCTACTGGCAGTGGACATACAACATACAAATGTGCATGTGCATGCACATACACACATATACACATATAAATAAAAATGATTAAATCTTTCTGTTCAAAGAAGTAGTTTAAGGATGCTTTGGATACTAGGGGTGGGAGCCACAGTCCCTCTAGGAAAGCATGAGAAGAGAACAAAGAGCATGTATTGTGTGAGGCTCACACAATAGAAGCCATCTGTATTACACTATGCACTCAGAGATTCCATAGAGAAGGGTCTGAGAATGGAATAAATTGCAAGGATTGAGCCACTATACTTTTCTTGGGAGTTTCCAGTATAGATTATAAGAGGTTAGTTACTCAAACTCAGCACTTCCTGTTACCAACTATGTGGTTATAAGTGCACTTTGGAGGTGGAGACATAAAATCACCATAATCCCATTCTCACAGAATTTTAGGGGAGATAGAAGCACAAATGACTCTATTAGTCTGACATAACTTTAAGTTTAGCAAAAATAAAAATTGTAATAGAGAATGAGAGGTGAAGGATTACTATGAGGCAGGGGTGTGCTAGATGTTTTTAGGTAGCAAGTCATTTAACAATTATGACAGGCCCCTAAGAAGAACTGCTGCAAGCCATATCTTTATCAGTGAAGAAACAGAGGTCTCAGTCTCAGAGTGGATCAAGTGGTGTGGCGAGAATTAGAACCAGGGATTGACTCTGACGTCCAGCTGTCAGTCACTGCAACCGGGATCTTGAGAGAAGTGTACTGAGTAACGGGCTCTGAGGATGTTGTCTGCTGCTTCCCAGGCCATCACGCACACCTCCATGGACGAGGTGCATAGCTATGTAAATCAAACATCCAGTACGCACTCATACAACCTGGCATTCTATAAAGGAAGAGTGCCAGGGCATCCAAACCAAGTGTGTCCTGTTGAATAAGGACTGGTGCTTGGGGATAGCTGGGCTTGTTGCTGGACAGCACTGAATCTCAGGATCCCTGTTAGATCCCTTTAGGGATTGATGCTAGACAAGATCCCTAAAGAGAGCCTTGTTCATCTCTACCTGGGGCCAGCTAGGGCCTGAGGAAACCCACAACAGATAAGAAGGAAAACAACATTTGTCTTTTCCCTTGAGTGGAGCCACTGTGACTAAAGAGGCAAAGGCTCTTTCCTATCCTGCTGTGAAAACATGACATTTGTGGAATTCGAATAAACTTATCCAATGCATGCCTGGGTTGACACTGCTGTTTTTTTTTTTCTTCTTCTTCTTCTTCTTTACCAGTGGAGACAACTTTAAATATGTCAGAAGAAAGCACTTCAGCAAAGCAAGAGAATTGGCAAAGTCTAGACCACCTCTCTGCCTGTCCGGAGCACAGTTTGTGCCCCTATACAGCTATCTTGCTAATTTCTGATTACAAGGCTTTCATGTGGAAAATTCCAGTCACAGGGCAGCTACTTGAGAGTTTCCATATTCCATATCAGGTAAGCACCAAGTCTTATCTGTATTGGTACATTTAAAGCAAAGAAAAAGATTCTACATTCTTCCCAGGAATGTGCATACCTCTCCCTCTGCTGTCCTTTGGCCCTCTTGTCTGTGCCATAGTCTCCAAAGTGATTTGCTGGCTTTTAATTCCTTCACCACTTGCTCAGTCCTGTTTGCTTCCAAATCAGACTTACAAAGTGATGGTGTTTGTTTGTTTGTTTGTTTGTTTGTTTGTTTGTGACATGCTTTCTCTGTGTAGCTCTGGCTGTCCTGGACTCGCTTTGTAGACCAGGCTGGCCTCAAACTCACAGAAATCGGCCTGCCTCTACCTCCCAAGTGCTGGGATTAAAGGCGTGTGCCACCATGCCTGGCTACAAAGTGATTTTTATCTTCTGTCTCAAATGCTTCCGTGCCTTCTCATTGTACACAGAGTCACTGATATGACCTGCAAGGCCATTGGTCATCCCCTCCTCCTGCCCACCCAGACCACCCTATGTTTCTCTATGCCCACAGCCTTATTGGATACCAGGAGTGGGATTCTCAGTCACAATCCTTTCTGAACTTTTCGTGGTTTGAATAAGAATATCTCACATGTGCTCATAGATTTGATCACCAGGGAGTGGCACTATTTCAAAACATTAGGAGGCGTGGCCTTTCTGGAGGAAGTGTGTCACTGGGGGTAGGTTATGAGGATTCAAAAGTCCAATCCAAACCAAGATTTTTTTTCTCTCTCTCTCTCTCCCTAGTGCCTGCCAATCTGGATGTAGCACTTTCAGCTCCTTTTCCTGCACCATGTCTGCCTCCATGCCACCATGCTTCCAGCCATAATGATCATGAACTAAACCTCTGAAACTGTAAGCCAGCTCCAATTAAATGCTTTGTTTTATGAGTTGCTGTGGCCATGGTGTTTATTCACACCAATAGAACACAGGTGAAGACACACTCTGAGAAGGTAGTGGCATATCAATGAAGTGATGTCACCAAAGGGACATAAAGAAAAACAAAAGCATAGGATACTAAATGAACCTCCATGAAAAAGAAGTCCTTGTTTAAGTGAGCAAGTGGGTATTTTTCTTTGTTTTTTGATGTCTTCGAGCATTTAAAATGCCACTGGTCAGTGAGACTGTCTGTGAGAGCTCACACTCACAGCATTCTCCTGATTTATTGACAGAAACCTTTCCAGTTTCAGAAAGACGTCTTTTTGCATGGCATTTCACCAAATACGCCCTAAGAAATGTGCTTATTGATCAATTGTGGATGTACTAGACCCCAGCAGACCAATTATGGAAGAAGCCCAAGGGGGTTTAAGAAGGTTGTTATGGAAAGTGCTAACTGAGCAGTATCCTGCAGCACATAACAAAAGCTCAGACTGTAGGAATCTGCATGCTCTGTGTTATCAGCTTGAAGTGCTGGGGGAGGGTCACATACAGGGAGGGCAAGCAGACACATCTACACGGGATACAGCAGGAAGGATCTTTTCATATAGGCAAGGGGCTTAAGTTTCATCACTCTTTCGTTTCACCGATTTCTTTAACGGCTTATGACAATAATGCATCCATCCATACATCCAGTTACTTAACTCACATGGAGTGTCTATAAAGTGTCCTACCCCATCTGAATGGAAGAGGGGGAGTTTAGAGTAAATTAAGAATAGACCAGACTTTAATCACAGAAAATATGAAAGCTCCACAGACTTGTAAACCCCCTTCAAGGCTAACTCCACCACGGCCACCACAACATTGCTCTTCAGGTGCTAGGTGGGAAGGAAAGGGCTTTATATCTTCAAACATCCTGGGATGGGCAGACAGGGCTACCATAGACTGTCACATCAGCTACAGCAAAATTAATGGCATGGATCATTGTCACTGAGGGGCTGACCTGTTGAAATAATTGAAAGGAGACTTGCCTGGGAGAGACAAATCCTGGGAAGGCAAAAGTGAAAACAAAGCTTGAAGATAAATAGTACTGGCAGCAACAGGCTTTAATGACCTCAGCCCAGGGATGTGAAGATGACAGGCGCTCACATCACAACAGAAAAGGCTGCTGATTTACAGAACACATGCCAGGAGGGCCAAGGCTGATGGCAGGGACGTGATCATAAACCAGGGTGGATTATCTATCAGGTCAGGATACTGTCTTTTCGAAATGAATGTTAGAACAGAATGAGTGGTCATGGGTGATAGGCCTTCTCCAGATGACTACTAACAGAGCTACCTGATGGACAGCCATGGCAGCTCTACTACTGATTCAACCTTGGGTCAGACAAGCAACAGAAGTGAGCGGAGTGCCTTTGTGATGGTTTGCATGTGAAATGACCCCAACACAGTCAAGTGTTTGATTGTTTAGTCCCCACATTTTGGAGACACTGGAAAGTTTGGGGGCAGGAAGCCAGGCTGGTGGAGGTAGGCCACACTGGGGGCACCTCTGGTTCCAGTCTGGGTTCCCTCTGTTTTTGATCCATCAAGATATGAGAAGCCTCTGTTCCACACACTTGTGCTGCTACAGATTGACCAGCCCTCCTGCCACGTAGGACTGTTGTTCCCCCGAAAACAAAAGCCAGAATAAACCTTTCTTCTTTTCATGTGTTTCTGTCTGGTGTTTTGTTACAGCAACAAGAAAAGTAAATAGCACAAGTATGCACTTAATCACCTGAAGCCAAAATGGCTGCTAGCCAATAGCAAGCAGCACTATTTGCATCTGTCAACTCTTGACCACTCAGTGGGGACACGGGCAGAGAACACTTCTTCTCTCTATGACTATGCCTGTGAAGCCAGAACCTATGCCCTTTCCTGGTGCTCAGCCTTACTGAGGGCATGTGGAGTCTTGCTGCATGGCCTGAGGACTGAGTGTGTAAACACATAAGCCTGTGGGAGAATTTCACATGCAAACTATAGCAATTCTCTCCATAAGAAGACTCCAGTGGAGGGAAGGATGGGACCCTGTAGAACATTCAGACTCTTTCTGAGAAGAGTAGCTGTCAAAAGGACTTGTGGTAAGTAATTTGAATGAGATATGTTCCCTATAGTTTCATGTACTTGAACTTGGTCCCCTGTTGTTCACACCGTTTGAGGAGGTTATAGAACTTTTAAGAGGTTGACTCTCACTGACAGAGTATGTCATTGGGGAAGGCATTTGAGGTTTTATAGCCTCACCCAATTTGCTACTCTCTCTGTTTCCTGTGTGAATTAAAACGTGATCAGTCAGCTTCCTGGTCCTGCCACTAGGACATGTTTTCCTTCTTCTGACGGGCTCATCCTTCACCAGCAACAACAACAACAAAAAAGTTTCTTTCTTAAGTTTCTATTGATCATGGTGTTTTGTCATTATAACAGAAGAGTAACTAACACAAGAGCCCCTGCTCATTGAACTTGTCTCTACTCCTCTCTCAGCAGCAGAGGACATCTCTTGTTAGAGAAAAGTCAGATAAGACTGCCCAAGCCATGAGTCTTATGGGGAGTCCATGACAGGCATTTCTGCTCCCAGACTGAGGAGCATATTAACCTGTATAGTCCAGAGAGTGATGAACTTCCTCAGTGACAGGTACTACTCAAATGATATATCAGACCACAGTTATTTAGTGAACTAAAAAGTCCCTTTAAGCTATCTAACATTGGCCAAAGATTTTACACAGATATAAAAGTCCAGAGCAGAAACCACTCCTCAGACCCTCACTAAAGATGCTCTTGGAGTTGTATAGGAAGTGTCTCTTTGAACTTGGGTCCATGGCTTTAGATGACAATTAAAAATTTTAATTGAGGGGTTGTTGTTATTGTCATTGTTGTCGTTGTTGTTGTTTACATCTATGTGCACATGAACATTTGAGAAATGTCAGAGAGTAACTTACAGGAGTTTGGTTTTTCTATCCACCACATGAATCCTAGAGACTGAATTCATGTGGTCTAGTTTAATCCCAATGATCCATCTCACAAATTCTTGAAAGCATTGTAGAATCTTACTCAACAGTAAAGGGAAGAGGTTCTATGGAGGTTTTTTTCTACTTCAAAATGTGATTGCTTTGGATTTTCAAAAACTCATATTTTTATTAATTTGATGAGAATTTCATATATTTTTGATCAAAGTGATTCCCTCCCCATCTCACTCCAGTCCCATCCACCTTTCTACCCATCCAACCTTGTGTTCTTTCTCTGTCTCTTCCTGTCTTTCAATCTATCTCTGTCTCTCTGTCTCTCTGTCTTTGTCTCTGTCTCTTTCTCTGTTCCTCTCTCTCTCTCTCTCTCTCTCTCTCTCTCTCTCTCTCTCTCTCTC
>OU015752.1:66439704-66451329 GCA_907169655.1 Acomys percivali
GTGTGTGTGTGTGTGTGTGTGTGTGTGTGTGTGTGTGTGTGTGTGTGCACGCAAGCGCACGGACACACAGATGAAGGCCAGAGGACAACCTCCAGTAGCGTCTTCAACAATGCCACTCACCTTCCTTTTTGGTATGTCCTCTCACTGAGCTAGAATTCACCTATTAGGCAAGAATAGCTAGCTAGTAAACCCTAAGGATCCACCTGCCATCACCTCCCTGTCCAGTGCTAAGATTAAAATCTTTACCACCACTCCAAAGCCTTATTCTATGCATTCCCTGCCTTTTACTTGGATTTTCATGTTCATAAAGTAAGAGCTTTACAAACATAGCCATCCCCTGCTCCAAGGGGATATTGCTATTATCAAGGCAAGCACACAAGAACGAAATTGGTGAGCACTTGCTGTTGTTACAGACCACCTGGCTTCCATTCCCAGCACCCACACAATGTCTCACAACCCCCTCTGAATCCAGTTCCAGGGGGGGATCCAATACCCTCTTATGACCTCCTCAGGAACTAGTCACAAATATGGTATAGAGAAAAACATGCAGGCAAAACACCAATACATAGATAATAAAAACATAATTTTTAAAATTTTATTTATTTATTCATTTTACATCCCGGTGGTAGCCCCATCTGTAAGCTCTGTTTTTTTAACAATTAAACTTTATTATACAACCCAACTAGTTTACACAAGAGGGAAAAAAGGTTAAAGGGAAAAAAGAGTGAATGTTCGGTATCCATTCCATGGGACGGGTCCCTAGGTGTCTCTGGCCTGTGTGCTGGTCTGACCTATTCACTGATCCAGGTGCGCTCAAGCCCGCTCTGAACCTGCTGCTGCTCTCTCCTCTCTGCCTCTCTGTGTCCCGTGCTAAGGGCAGTCTCCTTCTCCTACTGAGGGTCGATTAGAAAAACAATAGTCCAGGCGGAGTCCCCAGGTCCACTTCTTGAATTCCAGACCAAGGATGGCTCCACCCAGTCTATCTCAGGGATGTGTGTCCCATGATGTGTCCAAGGGTAAAGCCCACCAAGACTGCTTTCACCTGTGACAAAGCTTACAGTCCTTCCCACACCCAATCCTCCTAATATCCCATTCCCACCCTCCCTCCCTCTCCGACATCCCATCTTTCCTATTCCTCAGAAAATGGGAACCCCTCTTCCCATCCAGCTCAGCTTATCTAGTCATATCAGGTCTGAGCATGTCCTTTTCCCCTGTAGCCTGGCAAGGCAATCCTGCCAAGGAGAAGTAATAAAAAAGCTAGCAAGAGAGTCCATGTGAGAACCCCCACTACCTTACTAAAGGAGCCACATGAAGCCTGAGCTGCCCATCAGCTATATGCTCATAGGGGGCCTAGGTCCAGTCCATGCGATGTCCTTGGTTGAATCTTCAGTCTCAACATGTCCCTGTGAGCATTGCTTAGTTGGCTCTGATGGTCTTTTTATGAAGCTCCTGTCAGCTTCTCCTTTGTGCCTTCCTCTTACTTTTCCACAAGGCTCCCTAGACATTGCCCAATCTTTAGCTGTGAGTCCCAGCATCTGTTTCAAACCACTGCAGGGTGGAGACTCTCAGAGGACAACTCTGATAGCTCCTGCCTGCCATAGCAGAGTATCATTAACAGTGTCAGGGGCTGGTTCTCTCTCATGATGTGGGTCTTGTGTGGGGCCAGGCATTGGTTGGATATTCTCTCAATCTCTGCTCTATCTACTCTATCTTTATCCCTGCACATCTTGTAGGCAGGGTAAATGTTGGGTCAATGAGGTTTGGTGTTCCCCTCCCTTTACTAGGAGACTTGTCTGGTTGGAGAGAGTCCTCTTCAGTTTTTATGGCCCCTGCTAGAAGGAGTCTCTGCTAGAGTCTCTCTCATATCCCCTCAGAAACCTACTCTCACATAGGTCTACAGCTTTTAAGAGAGATGCCCACATCCACAGTTTCTCTTTTATCTACAGGCTTTTCGTCCTCCCTCCCAGCACACCCTGCACCTTCCCTCCCCAGGTCAGATCTCCTCACTAATTTCTGTTTTTTTTCTCCTACCTTGTTCCTTCTTCCACCACTACCTATGTATATTCTATTTCTCCTTGAGTGAGGTTTAAGCATCTTACTTTGGATCCTCCTTGTTGTTTATCTTCTTTGAACTGTAGTATGTTTGTCCTATACTGTATGGCTAAAATAAATACCATGAATGTCCTTTTGGGTCTGGGTCACCTCACTCAAGATGATGTTTTTTAATTGCACCCATATGCCTGCAAATTTAATGGTTTCTTTGATTTTAATAGATGAGTAGTTTTCCATTGTGTAAATATACCATAGTTTCTTTATCCATTCTTCAGTTTAGTGACATTTAGGTTGTTTCCATATTCTGGCTATTGCGAGTAAGGCTGCCATGAGCATAGCTGAGCAAGTGTCCTTGTTGTATAGTGAAGTGTCTTTGGAGTATATACCCAGAAGCGGTGCATCTGGGTCTTGAGGTAGAGCTAGTCCCAATTTTCTGAGAAAGTGCCAAATTAATTTCCAAAGTGGTTGTACAAGTGTGCACACCTACCAGCAATGGAAAAGTGTTGCCCTATGTCTATATTCTCCCCATATTGTGCTGTCACCTACACTTCTGATCTTAGCCATTCTGAAAGGTGCAACATGGAATGGCAAAAACATTTTGATTTGAATTTTCCTGATGACTAAAGACATTGAGCATTTCTGTAAGTGTTTCTTGGCCAATCAAGATCCATTGTTGAGAATTCTGTTTAACTCTGTGCCCCAATTTTTAATTGAGTTATTTTGTTGGTATTTAATGATTTGAGTTCTTTATATATTTTGGATATTAGCCCTTTGTCGAATGTAGGATTGATGAAGATTTTTCCCCAATCTCTAGACTTTCACTTCATTCTATTGACAGTATCCTTGGCCTTACAGAAGCTTTTCAGCTTCATTTATTAAGCTGTTCAGGAAGTTGTCTCCTTTGCCAGTGAGTTCAATTCTCTTCCTCACTTTCTCTTCGAATAGATTTAGTGTATCTAATGTTATGTTGAGGTCTTTGATCCACTTGAACTTGAATGTTGTGCAGGGTGAAAAATGTGGATTTATTTAAATTTTTCTACATGTAGACATCTAGCTAGATCAGCACCATTTGTTGAAGATGCTGTCTTTTTTTTTCCATTTCAGTGTTTTAGTGCCTTTGCAAAAATCAAGTGTTTTGGATCTTCTATTCAATTCCATTGATCCACCAGTGTATTTCTATTCCAGTGCCATGAAGTTTTTATTATTATTGCTCTGTAGTGAAATCAGGGACGGAGATACTTCCTGAAGGTTTTTTGTTTTTTTTTTGTTTTTTGTTTTTTGTTTTTTGTTTTTTTTTTTTTATTGCTTAGGATTGTTTTAGTTATTCTGGTTTTGATTGTTTCTTTCTTCCTTTATTTTGTTTTTCCATATGAAATTTAGAATTGTTCTTTCAATTTTGGTATTTTGGTGTGGATTGCCTTGAATCTGTAGATTGTAAGTAAAGTAGATGGCTACTTTTACTAATGTTAATCCTACCAATTGATGAACATGGGACATCTTTCCATCGTCTGATATGTTCTTCAATATCTTTCTTCAGAAACTTGAAGTTCCTGTTATACAGGTCATTGACTTGCTTGGTTAGATTTACACAAAGATACTTTGTATTATTTGTGGTTATTGTGGAGGGTGTAGTTTCCCTAATTTCTTTCTCAGCCCATTTGTTATTTGTATACAGGATGGATACTGGTATTTTTTAAATTAATGTATCCATTATCTTGTATCTTCCACATTGTTGAAGGTGTTCATCAGCAGTAGGAGTTCTCTGTTGGAATTTTGAGTGTCATTTATCTATACTATCAAATCATCTCTTCCTTCCTTTCAAATTTGGATTCCATTGATCACCTTTCATTGTCTTATTTCTCTAGCTAGAACTTCAACTACTATATTGAAGAGATATGGAGAGAGTGAGCATTCTCGTCTAGTCTCTGATTTTAGTGGAATTTCTTTGAGTTTCTTTGCATTTAATTTGGTGTTGGCTATAGGCTTGCTGTATATGGTCTTTATTGTGTTTAGGTATGGTCCTTATAGCCGTGATCTCTCCAGTACTTTTATCATGAAGGGGTGTTAAATTTGGTGAAAGGCTTTTCTACATCTAATGAGAAGACCATACAATCTTTTTTCTTTCAGTTTGTTTATATGGTGGATTACACTGATGGATTTTCATATGTTGAACCATTTCTGCATTCCAGGGATGATGCCAAGTTGATCATGGTGGATGATGTTTTTGATGTCTTATTATATTTGGTTTGTTTTTTTTTTTTTTTGAGTATTTTAGTGATTATTCTTCATCAATGTTCATGAGCAAAATTGGTCTGAAATTTTCTTTCTTTCTTGAGTTTTTGTTTCATTTAGGTATCAGGGTCACTGTGGCTTCATAGAATGAGTTTGGTAATGTTCCTACTGTTTCTATTTTGTGGAATTTTTTGCGTAGTAATGGTATCAGATCTTCTTTGAAAGTACGGTAGAGCTCTTCCTGTGTGTGCCCTGCTGGCATGTGTTCCACGTCGAGCGACCGAGAAGGCTGGTCTGTGCCCTCAGAATGGCTCAGTGGGAGACAGTCACACCAGCGGGGGCAGAGACCCCAAACATCAAGCTCTTCTGCAAATGGAGCACTGATGATGTACAGATCAACGATATTTCTCTACAGGATTCCTTTGCTATGAAAGAGAAGTATGCCAAGTACTTGCGCCACAGTGCAGGGCGGTAAGCCGCCAAGCGTTTCCGCGAAGCAGTGTCCCTTCGTGGAGCCCCTCACTAACCCCATGATGATACATGGTCGGAACAGCGGCAAGAAGCTCATGACTGTGCGAATTGTTAAGCATTCCTTGAGATCATCCACCTGCTCACTGATGAGAACCCTCTGTAGGTCCTGGTAAATGCCATCATCAACAATGGCCCCCGGAAAGACTCAACATGCATTGAGCGAGCCAGGACGGTGAGAAAGCAGTCTGTGGATGTGTCCCCACCGCGCCACTTGATCAGGCCATCTGGCTGCTGTGCACAGGTGCTCGTGAGGCTGCTTTCTGGAACATCAAGATCGTTTCTGAGTGCCTTGCAGATGAGCTCATCAATGCTGCCAATGGCTCCTCCAACTCCTACGCCATCAAGAAGAAAAACGAATTGGAGCATGTGGCCAAGTCAAACCGCTTATTTCCTAGATGCTGCCTAATAAATAAAATGTGCCCTTTTGGACAGTTCCAAAAAACAAAACAAAACAAACAAAAAAGAAAGTCTGGTAGAATTCTGTGATTAAAAACATCTGGCCCTGGCCTTTTTTTTTAATGCTGGTAAGTGAAATCTATCAATGATAGCATCCTTTCTTTTAGATTTTCCAGTTGTGTGGTATACAGGCTTTTGAAATAAGACATAATGATTTCTTTTTCTCAGTGTCTATTGTTATGTCCACCTTTTCAGTTTTGAATTTAATAATTTGGATACTCTCCCTCTGCCTTTTAGTTAGTTTGACTAAGGTTTGTCTATCTTCTTGATTTTCTTCCAAGATCCAACTTTTGGTTTCATTGATTCTTTGCAATGTTCTCTTTATTTCTAATTTATTGATTTCATCCCTGAGTTTTATTATTTCATGCCATCTACTCCATTTTGGTGTGTTTTCTTCTTTTTGTTCTAGAGCTTTCAGGTGTGCTGTTAAGTTGCTAGCATGGGATCTCTCCAATTTCCTTATGAAGGCACTAGTGCTATGAACTTTTCTCTTGGCACTGCTTTCACTGTGCCCCATTACATTGTGAATGTTGTGGCTTCATTTTCATTAAATTCTAGAAAGTCTTTAGTTTCTTTCTTTATTTTGTTCCTGATCCAGCAGTCACTGAGTAGGGAGTTGTTCAGTTTCCATGAATTTGTAGGCTTTCTGTTTTTTCTGTTGTTGTTGAGTTCCAGCTTTAATCCATAGTGGCCTGATAAGATTCAAGGCGATGCAAGGGTTTCAATCTCTTTTATCTGTTGAGGTTTACTTTGTGACCGAGTATATGATCAGTTTTGGAGAAGGTTCCATGAGGTGATGACAGAAGGCATATTATTCTGTGTTTGGGTAAAATCTACTGTAGATATGTTAGGTCCATTTGACTCATGATGTCTATTAGTTTCATTGTTTCCCAATTTAGTTTCTAGCTCAATAATCTGTCTGTTTGTGAGAGTGTGATGTTAAAGTCTCTTACTATTAATGTTTGTGATTTGATGTGCGATTTAAGCTTTAGAAATGTTTCTTTTACAAATGTGGGTGTCCATGCATTTGGGGCATAGATGTTCAAAATTGAGATGTTGTGTTGGTGTATTTTTCCTTTGATTAGTATGAAGTATCCTTCCCATCACTTTTGATTAGTTTTGGTTGAAAGTCTATCTTATTAGATAGTAGAATGGCTACTCTAACATGCTTCTTGGATCCATGTGCTTAAAATACATTTTTCTAGCCCTTTACTCTGAGATAATGTTTATCTTTGTTGCTGGCATGCGTTTCTTATATTCAGCAGAATAATGGGCCATGTTTTCATATCCAATCTGTTAGCCTGTGTTTTTATATTAGGGAGTTGAATCCACTGATATTGACAGATATATATGGTCAGTATTTGTTATTTCTGTTATTTTAATGTTGGTGGTAGTAGAGAGAGTGTGTGTTTGTCCTTCCTCGTATTTGGTTTTGTGTATGTGTGGTTATTTGTTTCCTGTGTTTTTGTGGGTGTAGTTACCCACCTTGGGTTGGAGTTTTTCTTCTAAAATCTTCTGTAGGACTGGATTTGTGGCTAGGTATTGTTTTAACTTGGTTTAGTCGTGGGATTTCTTGTCTTCTCCATTGACTGATTGAAAGTTTTGCTGGGTATAGTAGTTGAACTGACATCTGTGGTCTCTTAGTATCTGCATGACATCTGCTCATGCCCTTCTGCCTTTCATAGTCTCTGTTGAGAAGTCAGGTGTGATCCTGATAGGTTTGCTTTATATGTGACTTGGCCTTTTTCCCTTATAGCTTTTAATATTCTTTCTTTGTTTTGTACATTTAGAATTTTGAGTATTATGCAGTGGGAGAATTTTCTTTTCTTGCCCAATCTATTTGGTGTTCTGTACAATTCTTGTATGTTTATTGGCATCTCTTTCTTTAGGTTGGGGAAGTTTTCTTCTAAGATTTTGTTAAAAATATTTTCTGAGCCTGGGAGCTGGGAGTGTTTTCCTTCTTTTATTCCTATTACTCTTTTTTCTAATTATTTTATTTTTGTACATATATATTTATATTATTACACACATATATAATAGATTACCTATAGCAAGAAGAACCGTGACATAATCAGGAATTATATAAATGTTACATTCTTATTGTTTTGGCTATTTGTATTTGACAGCCTTGAAGAAGACATCTTTCTTATCTTGGTGCATCTAAATTTCTGAATGTAAATCAATCTCCATCACATATTGTCATTATCAACTTAGATCACCTATCTAGATATTCCTATTATTCTTAGGTTTGGTCTTTTCATAATGTCCCAGACTTATTGGATGTTTTGTGTCAGGAACTTTTTAGATTTGCCATTTTCTTTTACTTGTGTATCAGCTTCTCCAATCATATCTTCTATACCTGAGATTCTTTCTTCCATCTCTTGTATCTGTTGGTGATAGCTGTGTCTGTAGTTCCTCTTCTCTTCTTTCAGCTTTCCATCTCCAGGATATCCTCAGATTCTGTTTTCTTTATTGCTTCTATTTCCACTTTTAGGTGTTAAATGTTTATTCATTTCCATCTCCTTTTTATTGTATTTTCCTGTATTTCTTTAACGGATTTCTTTTCTTCTTTCAGTGTCTATCATTTTCATAACATCAGATCTAAGATCATATTTTCCCTTGGGGCGTGTTAGGGTACCCAGGGCTTGCTAAAGTAGGATAGTGGGGTTCTAGAGGTACCATATGGCCCTGGGTTTTGTTGCTTGTATTATTATACCGACCTCTATTCACTTCTTGATCCTGGTGTTAATAAGTCTATTGGTGTCTGATGGTAGCAGTCTCCTAAGATTATAAGTAGAGCTGATCGTGCCAAATGGTAGTAGACTTCTGATTTTCCTGGATAGTAGCAGGCCTCTGGAGATACAGGGAGAACTGGTAGTCTCTGATGGCTGCTGGTCTCAGGGGTGGAGATGGGGTCCAGAAAATGGGGCAGGTAGGGAGCTGTTGGACCTTGACAATTTTCTGCCTCTGCTGTTCACTGATGGTTGTTGCTGTTCCCTTGTGGGTGCTGATCTCCAAGACTGTTGTTCCCTGATGGCCGGCCAGTCTTTGGAACTGCAAATGGAGATGTGGTTCAGGAAATGTATCATGGCCAGGGAGATGGAGAGAGGGGTACACTGGGCAGGGGTCGGGGGTAGAGGTAATCTGGTGCAAATGGCCTGGGGCAGACCACTGGCAGGGCTGGCTGCTCCCTAATGGCTACTGGTATCCAGGTTTGTAGGTGGGGATGGGGGTCTCAGGATATGAAACACACCTAGGAGCTGGATTATAGAGCTCTCTGCTGAGATGGAGCTTAGAGGGCATAGCAGATCATGCCCCAGCAACTGGGCTCTGGTAGGGCAAGAGTTGAGGGAGAAAAGGCTCTCACCTGTTGATCCTTGATGGCTGCTGTCTCTGGGACTGCAGATGGAGATGTAGCCTGGGAAATGGAGCATGCATAGGAAATGGAAAAATCTAAATTTAGTTTTATAAAGAAAGAAAGACATACTTATATATGAAACTATTATAATAACATACATCTAAATATTAGTAATGCTTATCTTTTGGTAAGATTCTGATGATTTTTTAATTTCTAACCACAACTATAACTTTATGCTAATCACAGTATAGAGATGAACAGGGCCATAAATTATAAGAGAATTTTTACCAATGGGTATATTTATAGTTTCTTTTCTGAGCTATAATTTCCTTTGTCAGTGTGAAATGAAATCATTATACATTTTCAATTATAAAAGAAAATGAAAATGTTAATAATTGCAGTATTTTAGAACAATACTGTTTATTGAGTTAAGTTCCAGGAAGAAATTACAAATTTTTATTTGGCAGATTTTGCTTTCTTTTATGTCTTTTATTTTTTCTTGATTGTATATTTTTCTGGCTTTCAATGTTTTGTTTGTTTGTTTCTAGTTTTGTACTGAGGAAATACATCAGAGCTACATGTGGTACATGTCTGTAATCCTTGTTCCTTGAAGGACAAAGAAGACAGGTTTCATGTTTGAGACCAGCATGCCTCTACAGTAAAATACTCTCTCAAAACAAAACATGACAGAGAAAAATACATTAAAATAAAGTAATATTTTCTCAAACTTATCTACACTTCTATCTCTCCAATAACTACCATACCCTGTAACTGTGAAAAGTTTCATTACCAAGCAAAGAAAAATATTAGATCATACGTGATCTTCCTTCCACTCACAAGTCAATCAAAGATGAATTCCCTAGTCCCAGTTCCTCAAGTTCAAGAAATGAAAAATTATTCCCAGAGGTACAGAAGCCACAATCTGCATCTTCTGATTTCCTATTGGAATTTTTCATTTTCTTATTATTCTAACTTTTCTTTGTTTCCCTTTCCCCCCTGAGAAAGCAGGAATCAGTCAGTATCATCCGGCATTTTTTTTCCCATATCACCTCCCCTGGATCCTCATCTTACTCTGCTTGGAAAGCCACCACCTGCTTATCACAGACACTGTTCACTAAGCTCAGCAGGGAATGACTTTTCTTCCCTAGAAACCATCTCATCCAGATAAAAAAAAGTGCTGAGAGCAAATGACAAATGCATCTTTCTTTCCTTAAATAATAAGATTGCCACAGGCTTGCACTGAGTATCGCCTATTCCTAAGGCAGAAAGGGACCATGATGATTGCAGGAATGTGTCCCCATTTCTTACTGTAATGTCAGCATCTGTAATCTTCCATTTCCCTTTGGCCTTAAACCCCCTTCCTTCTCACATTCTAAACCATCTGCAATCATTTTCTTTCTTGCAGTCTTAATAGGACTTCTGACCTTCAGGAGACTAGCTCCCTCAAAGGAATTGTGAATTTCCCAATATTCCAAATTCATTATGCTTGCATTTGGCTATAGTCTAAAACAAAAACAGAAGCCTAGGACTTGTTCTGTTTTACTTCTATGATGCCAAGTCCTCAGATATACATCCTTATACATGTAGGATGTATATAGGCTCTCTATACATCCCACCATGCAGAAACAGAACACAGCCATACATACATACATACATACATACATACATACAAACATACATACATACACTCAGACACACACAGAAATATGTACAACTACAATTATTTATAAATATTATTCAGCTGTAAAAATAAAATCACAATTTTTTTAGGAAATTGGATTGACTTAGAATGTATTATATTCAGTGAGGCCACACAATCTCAGGAAGAAATAAACCACATCTTCTCCCTCATCTTCAAGTCCTAACATATAATGTATACATATATATATGTCTGTGTGTGCACATATATATATAAATTTATGTGTGGGTTCAGTGTAAGATGTAGGAAGGAGAATAAGAAAGGGTACATATTAGGTGTTGAGGAAAGAATAGATGCATATTAAAAGATACTTCAATCATGAACGAGAATATAAAGCTAATTGTCTTTCCAGTTTTAACTGTCATGGTTTTTTTTTTCACTTGTTTGTTCTGTTGTTGTTCTTTGTTCTGTTGTTGTTCTTTGTTCTGTTGTTGTTCTTTGTTCTGTTTTTCAATACAAATTGTGAAGTTGACTCTCAGTGACCAGAAGACCTCCAGCAGCAAGCTTTGTCTTTCTGGCTGGCTTAGTCAAGCCAGGAAGTTCAGATGTGAATCCTTCAGGGGAGAAGGGAGCTCTTCTTTCCCCAAAATAAATGAAGTCTTACACAATCTTTGCTGAAATAGATGGTATGCGCCATTTATTTCATGTGAAACAAGGACTTATAGCCTTGGACAGTGGGGAAAGGCTTTGTGGATAAATGTGTTTGATTGGCTGGAACTAGTATGCTGGTAATGCTCAGTTTGCATGGGGAAGGATAACAGGTGACAGATTACATGACTGACAGCCTGTAACCACTTCAGAACTGTTTCACATGCTACTGATGCAGGCACAACGAACAAAAAGAGAGTTTTGTTCCATACCTTATGTTCTCAGGATGAGATTTTAAGTCTCAAATTTGAGATTTCCAGGGTTTGAATATGTTCCATCTCCATCCCATGACAATTCCTCTGCAGGCACATAAATATATACACACATCAGACACACAATTAAACCTATAGAATTGTTGAGAGTCCAAACCAAGGCTATTTACTACATCAAAAGTAAACTGAGAATTGATGTAAGTGAGTAAAGTGGTTACTCAGGCCAAGGCCCTTGCCTTGACATGAAACTTGATGACCAGAATTAGATCACAAGAACCGTAAAGTAAAAAGCAAGAAGCAATTCACACAAGTTGTCTGGTGTGTGTGTGTGTGTGTGTGTGTGTATGTGTATGTGTGTCTATGTGTATGTCGTGTGTGTCTCTAAATATCTGTGTGTGTGTGTGTGTGTGTGTGTGTGTGTGTGTGTGTGTGTGTGT
>OU015752.1:66465357-66480253 GCA_907169655.1 Acomys percivali
TCTCTCTCTCTCTCTCTCTCTCTCTCTCTCTCTCTCTCTCTCTCTCTCTCTCTCAACAAAGCAAAGCAAAGCTTTGAGTTCAAATTTATCAGCAGACAAGTGAATCCAGAATATCATAATTCTCAATGATACACATTTAATATTCATACTGGTTTTTAACTATCCACTACAGTGAGATAAGCGGTTTTGTTTTCATAAGTGAGCTTAAAAGTGAGTTAACTTAGCAGAGCTGAGCAGCCTAGTAAATGGGTGGGACTAGAAAATACGCTGCTGAATAAGGTAACCCAGACACAAAAAGATAAACATTGCACGTTCACTCTCATTTGTGACTCTTAGCTCTAAAACTTCAAATCTGGGTGTATAACCTGGAGTAACAGAAACACAGAAAGTAAAAAATGAAAAGTAGAGGTGAGAAATGAGCTCAAAAGAGGGAGATAGCAGAATTTGGGGCTCAGGTTAAGGGGGAAATAGCTAAGTCCGCCACCCCTTTAATTAGAAAGGGGAGAAGAAGGACAATACAAAAGAAGAAAGAAGTATAAATAACACTAAGGGTGTTTGAAAATCCATATTGAATCATTATTTTATATTTACCTAAAATTATATTTAAAAACACTTAAGTATATGTATACACACATACACACGTATTTCAAATGAAGTTATGCCATCTGGGGTGATAATGCTCCCCACAAGAACCATAGAATATCTAACAAAGACCTCAGTGCCAGATAAGAAGACTCCTTTCAAGTTAGTCAGAGGAGTCCAAGAAACTCCCAAAACAATATAGGCCATGACTGTTACCCCTGAGTGCTTTCCAAAAGTTGAATGTAAAACCACTGTGAGTAGCATGGCTGTCTAAACAATATCTGAACAATGACTACACCAGTTTGCATGCCAACATAATGGGAGAAATCACATCCCACGCATCCCCCAAGAAGAGCTGTGGGCAATAAAAGACTACAGAGAGGTAGAATTAATCTTCCCCAGGGATGAGTCCCTTAATTGGTTACTCAATACTTAGTGGTCAGCCCCCAAAACATAAACAATACAAGCAGCACTCAATGGATTCAGCAGGTGTTATTTATATAGTTATTGATTTATATATAAATATTAAACAATAAAAATTAAAGAAAATAGGCCATGAATTTGGGAAGGAGCAAGTGGAGTAGGAGGGAATGGAAGAAGGTGATGGAAGGGAGAAATTGTGTTATTATATTTTAATTAAGAAAATAAAAAAGAACAGTAAAACTATTCTTTTGATAAATTGTTTTGTAGTTGGTATAATTACCATCTTATCTTTGCATTATAATGTAATTTAATACAATTTGATAAAGAAGAAAGGCTTTATTTAACTGCCTGATACAATTAATGGAAATGCTAACAGTATGTCTACAAACAAATAAAAGAGCAAAAGTTTATCCATGAAACAAAAAAAAAAAGAAAGAAAGAAAAAAGAAAAAAGAAACAGACAATTTGAATGAATTCTATCAGTTTAATGACATAATTATGAATTTTTGCTGTAACAATGAGATATTCACTCTAATTTTTAAGCTGGCTTCATTATTGAAACATGGTTTGCGATTGATTTGTTTCAGATGGTACAGGGTGGGTAAAAGGGGTGGGGATACAGAGAAAACTGCTTGGCAATGCTCTGTGCTATGTCCATTATGGTTTATTACATTACCATGCCTTCTCTTTGTTTTCTTAGTATTAGCCGCCATTGAATTCATAACCTACAAAATGCTAAAAGACAGTTATAGCAAATATTATGCTACTGACTGCTCTGGAACCCTCATCACTTCCCATCACTTCTTCCCCTTTATGTCTCTGCTAATTCTCTCTCTCTCTCTCTCTCTCTCTCTCTCTCTCTCTCTCTCTCTGTTTCTCTCCTTTATGTGTGTGTATGTATGTGTGTGTTGTGTGTGCATGTATATATATACATACATTCATACATATATATATATATGCAACATTACCTTTGGAAAGACATAAAATAGTGTATATATTAATAAAAGGCAGGTTTATGTTGATTTCAAAATGATGAGTCAATTTAAATTAAGAAAATTATTAATGCATTAATGCAAACATGCATTCTGGTGGTAGGACTGGAATTTGACCATTCTGGAAGCCACTGCTTAGTACTTTATATGAATCTGTTTCCTTACAATTTTATAAGCTTCTGTGCCTGTTTCCTCATCTATAAAACAAAGACAGTACTAATGGTGCTCACCTTACAAAGTTACTGGGAGAAGAAAATATCCTGATGTGAGCCTCTTTGAAGAAGTCTAACAAAGAGTAGCAGCAAGTGAGGAATGGCTGGCAATGCCCCCTTCTCTGAAGCCTCTGGTCACTCATTCAGTTACTCTCTAGGTAGAAATTTCACACAGTCCATTTTTCCTTGTAACTCCTTTCAGAGCTCAGGCCAACATAATAAGATGTGGCCCTGGGTACTCTGTTGTGCAGCCATATTGGGTGCTGCTCCATCAGGACCCACCTGACCTGCCTTGCCACATAGGTAGAACTGATCTTACCCCAACAGCAACAGAATAAATAGACTAGCAGAGCATGGATTACAGCAATGCACAGTTTGAGTGCTTTACATGATGTACTTAATTTGCAAGCTCCTGCTAAGAATGACAGAGGAAGTAAAGAAGGAATGAATAAATAAATGCTCCTTTCCAAGGTCCTCATGACCTCCCAGTGGACTGAGCAGAGGAGGAATGATCGTCTTCAGACACCCTCAGTTTTATTCCAGTTTCATCTCTCCCTAGCCATGCTTTAAGGCCAGTTCTATAGTCTTTGTGTGTACCTCAACCTTTCTTATATAATATGGGATCCCAAGTACCCCAAAATTATTTTAAGGATTGAATAAACTAATAAAAAGCAGATCTGTTGGGGCATACCTGTAATCTCAGCACTTCAATGGTAGAGGCAAGAGGGTTGGCAGCACAAGACCAGATTTAACACAGAGAAGACACATCTCAAAAAAATAAATAAGCTGAGTGCTCATCTTCCAGTAGCAACCACCACGCCTACCTGCAGCCATGCCTCTGAGCTATGATGGATTTTCAGTCTTCTGAAATAATAAGGCAAACTAAACCCTTCCATGGCAGATATGCTAGGTACAAAAGCAAAATGGGATTAATACTCAGAAGATGAGGGTAGGGGGACCACAAGTTCAAGTTCAGTCTGACTAAGCAATTTAATGAGGTTCTGTTTCAAAACAAAAGGAAAAAGGAGGCTTGGAATAGTGTTCAATGATTGACTACTTGCCTAGCATGTGTTATGCTACAGGTTAAAGTCACAGTAAATAAATAAATAAATATTAATCAATATATACTGTCTGTCACACAGTAAGTACTATGAGCATGTCTCCATTTTCTACATGAATAAAGGAGACATAAAGATAAATTGCCTACACCAAGAAACATTTATGGTAAGTGAAAGGACATATTTGATTAGCTTCTAGTCTAGTGTCATTGCAGAAAGAGGAGTGGAACTGAATACCTGTCCTCTAGTTGGGAAGGAACCAGCAGCTAGGAGCGGCAGGCATCCCGCACTCATAACCTTACCTCCCTCAGCACTTATTAGCTTTCTCCCTCTTTTTTAAAATAGATTCTTCCATCATACAATCTATTCAAAGCAAAGTTTTTCCTCCTTCCACTCCTCCTTTCTCTACCACACTTCCCCTCTCTCTCAGATCCTTTTCCTCTTCAATTTTCTCTACAGAAAAGAGAAGGACAAAACTGGATACATTAAGACAAGGCAAAAGCTTTCATACTGAGGCTAGACAAGGTAATCCAACAGAAGGAAACGAGTCTCAAGGGCAGGCAAAAGAGTAATAAATACACCTGCTTCCACTGTTAGGACCCTCACAAGAACACCAGGCTAACATTCGAAACATACATGCAGAAGACCTGGTGAGCCCTACTTACCATATTTTTCAGACTATAAGTACATTTACACTATGGAATATTACTCAGCTATTAAAAACAAGGAATTCTCGAAATTTGTGGACAAATGGATTGAACTAGAAATGATCATAATGAGTGAGTTCACCCAGAAGCAGAAAGAGTCAAAAGGTATATACTCACTTATATCTGGACACTAGTTCAAGGGGCATGTCCCATGAAAGTCTTCACTTACCAGGAAAGTGAGTCAGAGGGGAGGACATCTTATTGGGACTCTAGGTGAGAGAAGAGTGGGAGAATGGGAAATAGAAGATCTAGAGGGTCCTAGAAACCTACAAGAAGAACATTATGATAGGCAGATCTTGGCCCAGGGGTCCTGCGCAAACTATGGCACCAGCCAAGGACAATACATGCAGTAAACTTCGAACCCCTACCCAGATCTAGCCAATGGATAGGACATTCTCCACAGTTGAGTGGAGAGTGGGGACTGACTTTCACATGAACTCTAGTGCCCCATATTTGACTACATCCCCTGGATGGGGAGGCCTAGTGGCACTCAGAGGAAGGATAGCAGGTTACCAAGAAGAGATTTAACTCCCTATGAGCATATACAGGGGGAGGAAATCCCCCTCAGTCACAGTCATAGGGGAGGGGAATAAGGGGAAAGTGGGAGAGAGGGAGGAATGGGAGGATACAAGGGATGGGATAACAATTGAGATGTAATATTAATAAATTAATAAAATATATTTAAAAAAAGACACATCTGGCCATAAGACACACCCAGTTTTTAGAGAAGTGAAGCAAGAAAAATAGTAAAGACAGCAATTGGATCATAAGGCACACTCTAATTCCTCCACACACACTTTTGGGGAAGGGCGAGGGGGAGGGATGTACATCTTATAGTCCAAATACAGTAGTTGATTCAGTGGGCCATGTTCTCTGAGTATTCTCCAATTCCCTCTGACTCCTACATTCTTTCTTCCTCCTTCTTCCTCAGTGTTGCTAATCTCTGAGGAGAGGGACCTGACTGAAGGGACCCGATGGAGACTCCTAATTTAGACTCTCCCTGCATAATGTCTTGCTATGGGTCTGTGTATTCAGCCAATCTGCTGAGAGAAGAACTATTCTGTTAATGAAGCTTCCCTCTCTAGATCTTGTTCTAATTTATAATTTTTTTAATATCCAGGATTCCCTCAGTTTGTATTTTCTTTATTGCTTCTGTTTCCATTTTTAGATCTTAAGCAGTTTTTTGTTTTCTCCTCCAATAGTTTGTTTGTGTTTTCCTGGATTTTTAAAGGATTTTTTTCAGTGTTTTTAAGGATAACTACCATCATCATATAGTTAATTTTAAGGTCTTTTCCTTATACTTTAGCTATGGTGGGATATCCAGGCCCTGCTGTAGTAGAATATCTTGGTTTGGGTTGTTACATATTACACTGCCTGTTACTGTATTCTTAAGCTGGCATCTAGGCATTTGAGTTTGGGGTGCTTATGTGTCTAGGCGCTGATTACTGGGTTTGCCTTTGTTGGTTGGGAGTTGACACCTCAGCCACCACCCCCACACCTTGGTTTCTGTCCTCTCTGTATTTTCAGAGGGTATTGGCTGAGTATTGCCTGTTTTACTGGTCTGCTTGGCTGGTGTGTCCATGCGGAATGCCTGCTAGTGTTGAAGGCTAGGGGAAGGTGAGATCTGGTGGGGATGATCTAAAGGATCCACAGAAGCATGGACAGTGGGGAGGGGAAACTGCCTCTGGTGTTCTGTTGCAGTGCTAGGGGTGACATTGAGAATTGGGTCTGGGGTAATAGAGAGAGCAGGAAATGTATGCAGGCAACTTACATAGTCCTTTGCCAGGTGTAGCCTATGGTTGAGAAAGATGTCTGCCAGGCTGGTGGCTGGGACACAGCAATGGGGTGGGAAAGGAAGGGTAGCCTGGGGACGGTGTCAGCAGTTACCTGATTTTAACAGAAGAGGCTGTGAGCATTCATGTCTTTGCTTTCTTTTTCCTTGGAGGCTAAGGATTCAGACAAGCAGGTTACTTGGTTTGTACACTGGCTCTGACTCATGGTAGCTGTGTAGCTGAGCAACCATAGGCCTTCAGAGGCCTCATATCCCTGGGAGAAGTGAATGAAACAATGGTTTAAAAATAATTCTGTGTTAGTTGTGCTACAAAATCTTAAAAATATTTATTGCTATTTTTGTAGAGTAAGAGGGAAACTAGGCATAGGCCTTGGTAACATAAGCACTTGGCAAGCCATTTAGAAGTCTAGAAGTCTTTCAAGCAAAGTGTATGTATGAATAAAGGCAAACAGGAGGCAGGTGCAGGAGACTTTCTGTAAATCAATGCATGGTTTATTTAAATCAGAATTCACAGATTGAAGGCCCAATCTTTAGCCTTTCAGGTACTCATAGACAGGTATAGGATTGGCTTACATGACGCATGAAATCTCAGAATTATTTGCCAGTGTTATAATAATGATTAAGCTGCCACACATCAGATCTGGTATAAAAAAAGGGAAAAGAGGATGGAGAGAGAGAAGAAGAGGATGGCCATGACAGAGAAAAACAGAGACAAAGAGAGGGAGTGAAATTGAAAGAGAATGGAACAGGCTGGCAAGATCCTAGTTATCCAGCACATACCTGGCCTGCACCTGGCAGTGGCAGGTGATGATATCAGAAGTTGCTAAGGCCCTGAAAGGCAGTCTAGTGGGACTACTTATATATTAACAGCCAACATTTACAAAGTGTGATATCAGCATATAGATATGGCATATGAATGAGGCAGATAAGTAGGCCCTGTACTCATTAGTGTTTTATCAAGTCTGACACAGTTATGTAGAAAAAGAGAAGCCCAGCTGAGGGAAGTGTTTCATCAGACTGGCCTATAGACAGTCTGTGGGGAGAGCATTTTCTAGATTAAAGATTATTGTGGGACGATGCAGCCCATTCTAGTTGGTGCTATCCCTGGACAGGTAGTGTTGGGTTATATAAAAGAGTAGGCTGTGCAACCCATGGAGAGGCAGCCAGTGGAAAGTGTTCCTTCAAGGGCTCTGATTTACTTCCCGCCTCCAGGTCCCTGCTTTGATTTGACTTCACTTTGATAGAGGGCAGGGGTCTTGCTCGACTTCATTTTCTCTGGCAATTAAATCTATCTCTTACTCTTTTGCCTGCTCTTGAGATTGTTTTCCTCCTGTTGGGTTCCTGTGTCCAGCTTTGATATGAGGGCCTTTCATCTTGTCTTAGTATATCTTGCTTTGTCCTGTTTGGAGGCCTCCTCTTTTCTGAAGATAAAATGGAGGTGGGGTAGATCTGGAAGAGAGCGCAGGTGGACTGAACAAAGGGGAAACTGTGGCTCAATGTATTATATGAGAAACAGTCTATTTTCAATTTTAAAAACATTGAAAGACAGAAAAAAAATCTGAAGTGCAACAAATAGCAGAGAAACGTGAAGCACCACAGGATCAGCAGGTATAGAAAGGTCTTTGTTGGGAGTGAGGACAAAAAGCAGAGAAAGGACAGGCCTTGAACTTGTTGAGCTAGTCCATCCTCAGGAAGCCTGCTGGTGAGAGACAAAAGCCTACGATGAATTTGTTTTAAGCTTCAGGCTCTTTTGTCTCAAGGCAGGAGGGTGAAGAAGAAGCTGGCCCTATTAGACATTCACACCTTTATCACCTAGCAATGGCCCTTCTCTGTCTGCCTGCTCAGCAGAGAGTCTATCTCACTCCTCATCTCCAGCCTTCACTACTGTACACTGTAAGTTGAAATAATTCCTTCCCTCCCTGAGTTACTTTTTTTTAGATATATTTATTATGCATATAGTACTCTGCCTGCATATACACCTACAGGCTTAAAGAGGGCATCAGATCACATTATAGATAGTTGAGAGCCACCATGTCATTGCTGGGAATTGAACTCAGGACCTCTGGTTACTTTTAATCATAGTGTTTATACAGAAATAGAAAGGAAACTAAGACAGGCCTCTCCTCAAGTGTCCCACCCTAGCCACTGGAACCTGGGACTATGTCTGTTCTTACTTCTATGCCAAATAGATAAAGAGCTTGAGACAAGATTGACTGTGGATTGTCCTGTGAGCCCACTTATCATAAGGTTATCACACACACACACAAAAAGAAGCCGGGATTCAGAGAAGAGAGGGATGCTAAATGGCTTGTTTTAAACATTATTGGAGGGGACCACAAGATGACTCAGTGGAAAAGACTCTTGCCACCAAACCAGAGGACTTGAGATCAATCCCTAGGACCCACATGGCAGAAAGATAGAACAAATTCCTGAAAGTTGTTCTCTGACCTGGAAGAGAATGCATGGTTGCACATCTGCAGACACATCCAAATAAATGGCCATAACCATAAATTTGGAGGAAGAGGTTCTAGACTGGGGAATGTAAATGCTAGGTCTAGAAAGGCTTGGAAACAATTGCTCCACTCCAGCTGCCAGCAAAAACCCAGCCCAGCGGACACATCTCAGGTTTTGATGACCACAATGTAAAACAATAGGCTTGTGCTGCTCTAACCACCGTCTCTGCTATAGTAGTGGTATGAAACTAACACACATTTGGCTTTCCTATAAAATCCAGGGAACTAGTCACACTAAGCCTGAGTCCTTACCCACAGAAAGACCAGGGATGCCATCCGTCAGGGAAGATGCTCACTTGCTGAGGCCTCTCCCACTGTGGCATTTTATTCTGTCATTTTCTGCCTGTCCACTGAGACTTCTGAATGTGGACCCTCAGGCTGGCACTGTTCTTTGAAAGAGCTTGACTCACTGGCAAAAATTGAAAAATGCCAACAGTCAAAATGACTGCCCTGGTCCCAAGACTATGAGGTGTGTTCTGAGAAGCTTCCATCTAGCCCATGAGAACGAGCTGGGCACTGAGTCCTATGGACAGTGATAGGGTTCTCCACTGCCTGTCTCCTTATTGGTAACTTCATATTTCAGCACTTTGGGCCTGGATAATGTGCAAAGCCTATTCTGGGGGACATTCCTCCTTAGCCATTTTCATGTCACCTTGAGCCTACGCAGAATGGCAATTGCCTCCCTGTGATGGGGCCCCACGCCTGTCTCCTGTTTACACACCATTACCCCGGGAAATACCTGGCTTCCCATCTCCAGTCCCCAGCTATGTGACAGTTTCAGCATCCCCCCCAGCTCAGCCCACATGTGCTGCTTGAGCAGTGAGATGTGAAGACTGACAGCCCTTGAGAACGGCACAGGCTGTTCCCAACTTAAGCCATTTAAAATGCATTTCTGTGCCACCCGCTTCATTTCTGTAATTCCATGCCCCTACCTCTTTGAAATATGGTAACCCTAGGGAGGAGAAGAAATTATCCAGGGAGAAGGAGTTCAGATGTGCTAATATTTTAATCGCTCTTTCCTTTAATGCATTAGTCACATTCATTAAGTATGATTAATTTGTGAACTTTGTTGAAAATCATCTCAGTTTCCCCTATCAGCCACACATCCATCTCTTGTCAAGCAAGCTACAGCAGGAGCACCACAAACTCCTCATTTTTAACACCTAAATTGCATTGTGTGTCCCCTGAAAAACTTGTCCAGTTAATTGAGCTCATTTGTACAGAACACTTGCTAGGAGCCTCGGCTCCTGAGTCTTTCTGCCTTAGTTTGAGGCAAACTCCATTATCTGCTGCACAAGTCACTTGGGTATGTCACTGATGTCCACTGCCTCAGTTTCCTTATCTGGAAATATGGCATTCTGGTTTCATTCAGTAGGCTTATGTACACTCGCTTCTTTAGGCAATGTGTGTGCCTATCTCTCGAGATGAAACAATATAGACAATGGAAATAGGTGTAGCATTGACCTTGAATTCCAGCTGGGAAAGGAGAGTGGGAAAAATAGATAGAATATCAAAGGGTGCTATATCCTACAGAGAAAAGAGAAAAAAAAACGGTAAAGTCAAGAAGTTCCTGGGCTGATGTCAAATTATGTCACTTAAAGGGAACCCCAAAATCACTCCCTTCAGCTATTTTTTTTATTAACATATAAGAAGTCTGCGTCCCTGGAGACATTTATAATGTGGGTTTGTTCATCAAATGAATGTTAAGTAGCCTTGAGGTGTCAGATCATGGCTAGAGGCTGGGGACTTGGGCATGACCTGTAAGAGCTCAGGACTGACATGCTGACTCAACTGACTGAGTATGTCTGAGCACTAAGGAAGAGTCTGCTCACCAAACATCTCCTCACAGTATCTCCCAAGATGACTGAGAGGATGCAGAATGAAAGGCAAGGCAGAGGAAGCATGCCGATTTGTCTCATAGGCATAGTCAGCCCTCAGACAGACTCCTGCAATTCAATTCTGTAACACTGAGAATTAACTCTCAATGTGTGTTCCAAACCATAATCCCTTTAGATCTGGAGCATAAGGGAGAAAAGCCGAAAAGAACCCACACTCACCTTGGATCACAAGTCATCATTTCCCTGTCATAACAATGCCCATGCAACACAAAGGGAAATTAAAGTCAACCACAACTCCCCAAGCCTAGCTTCTGGGATCATCAATTTGTAGGTTATTTGTACTTATTTCAATGTTGATAGACTTAGGGGAAGCAGATTGCCAAATGTTTAGCATTTAATTCGTTGCTCAAGATAATAATAAAGGCAGTGCCCATGTGTGTGGCCAAAGGTGCTTTCATCCTGGGATCCTATGAACATTGCTAAGCATCCTGGGAATAAGTTAAGTGGAAAAACATGTGTGTTGAATAAGCCAAGTTACCTATTTTCCTTAGAATCTTCTTTCACAAAAGAAAAAAACTCCATATGGCATGTGGAACAATGTGGAAGAGTGCAATGTCCAACGTCCAACATCGTGAACCAGGCAGGGCTGGATGCAACTTGCCTTCCTACCTGAGACCATATTCATTAAACCAGGTATGCTGGAGTGAGGTGGGCCAAATAATACATTATCTTGTTACCAGGTGGGGTATAGCTACAACTGATGCAGTTGCCTAAAGCCTCTGAAGCTGAAATTTGCACACTAAACTATAACTGGATGGCATTAAGGATTGGTTGTTTTAATCACCAGGAATGATTAATTGATCATTCAGAAAGTATTGATCTGCTGCTTATTTAATTCTTTGCAATTAAATCTGTCCAATTCCAGTCTGAATAACTGATGTTTTGCCTTCTGATATAAGAGCTAGAGGGATGGGGATTGTGAAAGACATGAGGTTGGAGGGGGGTGTGGGGACTCTGTACACAGGCTGGAGCTTCCAGTCCCACCCTAGGCCTGATGGTCCTCCACCATTGCTCTATGGGCCTAGGACCCTCAGAAGCTCAGTGTCCCCCATCCACACTCCCTTATTTCCTGTCTCCTGGATCAGTTTTCTCATACTCAAAAAGGGATTACAATGTATGTAAGTGCAAACTAGGAAGACACTCCACACAGTCTGTAAAGCTGGTGTGTGCCAATTAGTATTTCACTCAATCGTTTGTTATTCCCCATCTCCCACCTCTGCACTCTTGGAAGACAAATGGCTGACTCTCTCATTTAGGTTCTGGCACTCTTGCATGCACCTCTGTTTTCTCCACTAAATCAGCTCCTTAGGGTGGGGAGGGGATAGACTCTTCTATCCATTTGTTTCAGAATGCCTGAGATGCTTCTAGTTATTCCACAGTGGGTACTTTACACATACTGACAAGACCAGGAAATGTATACTGGTTGAGAGAACATTAGCAAATGCTTGTGCTGCCTCTTGGGTTCCTGAGGTAATGTACCATACATGAGCTTGTGGATTTGGAGAACGAGAACTCAGATTCAAGAGGACATGGCTGACTTACTGGTGACACAGACTACAAAGAGTCCTAGACTTTGGCGAAGCTGAATGGAGCCTGAAGACAGCAGAGTTGTTCGTAGAGTCCTGTCTTACTTGGACGTGAGAGCCACACTCCAGCTGTCCCATGAGGCCCCATCTCTAGATGATCAAAGAAGAAATTGTACGACTTGCCTTATCAAGTCCAAATCTTTGACCTAGCCACTCCTGTCCTAAGAATGTGTTTGACACAAATCACCAGACAAATGAGTGGAGATAAGTGTTCAAAGGTGTTTATCACAGTAATGTTTAGAGTGTGGGAAAATGTCTATGATGTATAGATTGTTAGATTGGAATATGTTCATAAAGTACCTTTGCAATCATTTAAAAGTATAATATACGACTGCATGATAAATGCTATTTTTCTTACATTTCATTTATTTATATGCAACATCTTATGATCAAATGTGTGCATGCTGTAATACATGTGTAGAAGTCAGAGGACAACTTATGGGACTTTGCTCCCTCCCTCCACCATGCAGGTCCCAGCAATGGAGCCTAGGTCATCAGGGTTGGTGTCAAATGCCTTTACCTGCTAAGCTATCTCACCAGTTCTGTTTTGTTTGAGGTAGAGCCTTGTTATGTACTTCAGGATAGACCTAAATGTGATCTCTCTCACTTCCACCTACCACATACTATCATTAATGATATTATCTCCACACCCGTTTGTCAAGTACATCTGTGTGTGTGTGTGTGTGTGTGTGTGTGTGTGTGTGTGTGTGTATCTGTAATGTCTGACTTCACAAAGAAAATGGTCTGTCGAGGTGCACGTAAAATGTTCACACAGCTTATCTCTGAGCAGTAGAAATATCAATAAATACTCTACTTCCTCCTATATGCTTTCTATACTATCTGACATTTTTAGGTTAATTACAGTTTTTGAAATTTAATCAAAACAACTGGATAGATTTTCTTTCCAGACATGACTTAAAAAAAAAAAAAACTAGTCATATTTGCTTCTAATTTGTGAATGTAAGAAATAATAGGGAGCACTATAAATGGCACAGTAATTAAGAACACTGTCTGCTCTTCCAGGGGACGCAGGTTCAATTCTCAGCACCCATGTTGTAACACACAACCATCTGTAACTCCAGTTCCAGGAGATCTAGTGCTCTTTTCCTTCCAGTGTGGGCACTGCATGCACATGGTATACAAATATACATTCGGGGGAAAAAAACACACACACACATATCCATATTCACATACATATAGCCAGATTAGTGCTGTACTGATCCCAAATGTGACTCCTGCCTACCCCACAAACTCCAAAACAAAAGCAGTGCTCAACTGTTTGTGAGAAATCCCATCAGATATCTGTTCATCATATCACTTTTGTTCACCATTGCGTCCTCACATCAGCATGCAGCTGAATAAATAGCAAGTGAATAAATTATATAGATATATATATGCTCTGCTCACCACTCTGAATCTTCAGTACTTGCCCACTGTGCCCTGGTGATTCTGGACACACTCTGTCTTCCTGCCATGCCAAACTCAGCCCAACCTCAGCTCTCTTGCATCAGTTGTTCCTCCTCTAATCTGGACATCACAAAATTGGACTCCTTTTGTTAAAAAAAAATTCTCAGGCTAAATCCCAGCTCTGCTCAGAGATTTCCCCTTGACAATTTCAATGGGTTTCTCATGCTCCATAGTCCTCGTCACTCTCAAGTGCCCCATCCTTTTTCTTCATTTACTGAGTTCATCACCAAGTGAGTCAATGATACTTTTTTTTCTTTTCGTTTTTTTTCTTTCCTCTTTCTTTCTTTCTTTCTTTCTTCTTTTTCTTTTTCAGTCTTTTCAGTAGTAGCCAAGAGGCTCTGGGAGTCTGTTGTTTCCAGATTAGCACTGTACTGATCCCAAGTGTGACTCCTGCCCACCCCACAAACTCCGAAACAAAGGCAGCGCTCAAGTGTTTGATTGTGAGAAACTCCATCAGAGCTCTGTTCACCATTGTGTCCCCACATCAGCATGCAGCTGAATAAACAGCAAGTGAATGAATGATTAAATGACTTTTGAGCCTGTGAGTGGAAAGGAAGGAGAGAGCTGTTTCAGAAAGCGATGGTGCTGAGAGAGGAAACACTCACCCTTCATTGGAGTAATCCAAACATGGGTGCCAGGGAAAGTGGGGATAGCCAACACCCACTCAGTTACTGCACAGTGGACTTTTCATTTTTATGGCCAAGTTATCAACTGTAGGAGTTTCCATTGAAAGTATTCACACCGCAACATTTTCTTCAGAAGCATCCATAACCATTGTTACTTTGTCTTCTATGAACAGCTGCTTCCCTGAAGGTACAGCCTATTAACTGTTTGTCTTTTAACATGAGTTATGAGGCAATTTGGATGAACATGAATGACGCAGTATCAATTCAACAGTGTTATGAATTAATTAGCTACAATCCTCTGTAACGAACTGGGAAAAAGCAACCAGGCTTTCCATCTCTTTTATTTACAGCCACGTTTGCTATGTTCCACCCTCTTTGATATTAAATGTGGAACATGCTTGATTCTTAAGAAGGTTAATTATCCAAGACAGGTTTAAGGCACATTCTTTGGCATCTTGGATGTACGCATCTACAAACGGTAGAAGTTTAATCAGTCAGATTCCCTCCCAGCTCCCATTGATCTAAAAGTGTGTGATCACTGAGCATCCAGGTGAACAAGACAGGTTGAACATTACCAGAATGCTACAACATCCCATCAGAGATAACTAGCAGAGAGCTATGGATCAAATGTGACCCACAACCATGATTTCTTTGATTCCATAAAGTGTTTTTTTAACATGGTGGCACATGCCTTTAACTCTAGGACTTGGGAGGCAGAAGCAGGTAGATGTCTGAGTTTCAGGACTGCCTGGTCTACAAAACAATTCCAGGACAGTCAAGGCTACACAAAGAAACTCTGTCTCAAGAAACAAGCAAATAAACAAACAAAAAAGGAAAACAAACAAACAAAAAGGTATTTGTCACTCAAATATCATTTTGTTTTGTTTTGTTTCTGAGCCTCGAACTCACAAAGACTCACCTGCCTCTCCATCCCTGAGTGCTGGGATTACAAGTGTGTGCCATTGCTCCCAGATTTGTCACTCAGTATCTTAAAATGTGTGTGTGTGTGTGTGTGTGTGTGTGTGTGTGTGTGTGTGTGT
>OU015752.1:66488295-66510729 GCA_907169655.1 Acomys percivali
AGGCAAGCAAGTGAGAGACAAATTATCTTCCTTTTACTTTTCCATTTTTTATCTGGGTTGTTACCAGAAGGCCAACTGCATTTGGAATGGGCTTTTCCACATCAATTAAAACAATCATGGCAATTCATCAACTGAGGTTCCCTATTCAACTGATTCTGAGCTATGATATTAAAACTGACATTAAAACCAATCATCTCTGCAGTTGGAGAGAGGTCTCAATAATTAGGATCTCTGGCTGCTCTTCTATATAACGTGGGATGGGTTCCTAGCATCCACCTGTTGGTTTACAGAAGACTGTTAACTCTGAAGGATTAACAGAGGATTTGACTACCTCTTACAGCCTCTTCAGGCACTGCACATGTGTAGTGTATAGAATAGGAGAAGGCAATAAACCCATGAACATAAAATAAATACACCTTAAAATAATTATACACAGAAAAACCCTGTCTCAAAAATAATATATAATGAAGAAGAAGAAGAAGAAGAAGAAGAAGAAGAAGAAGAAGAAGAAGAAGAAGAAGAAGAAGAAGAAAAAGAAGAAGAAGAAGGAGAAGAAGAAGAAGAAGAACAAGAACAAGAACAAGAACAAGAACAAGAACAAGAAGAACAAGAAGAAGAACAAGAAGAACAAGAAGTAACTGCCAGATGTGGTAATCCCTTTAATGCCAGCACTTGGGAAGCAGAGGCAGGTGGACTTCTTTGAGTTCAAGGATGGGTTTGTCCACAAAATAAGTTCCAGGACAATCAGACTGCCTCCAAAATCATCATCCTCATCATCATCATAATATATAATATCACCAATAATTGTTAAACCATCACAGTGTATGTAACAGAATACTTCAAGTACACACATGAAAATGGATGAAATTAAAGTAAAAATACATAAAGCCAGAATTATGAGAGATTATGACACACCAGTATTTTAATAAATACAAATGATAGATGAGAAATCATTGAAAATTAGGGTTCTTTGAAAAATATTACCAATGCCCTAACCTACTTGGTACTTTTAGAATATTGCACCAAACTGCAGAATATACAATATTTCTCACTAAAAGTAGACCTTAAAACCAGCTAGATCATACACTGTACCAGAAAGAGTATAGTGATAAATTTCAGAAGACTAAACCTTCCAGAGAATGTTCTTAAACTACAGAGAACACAGACCAGAAACTCTTAGCAGGGGAAGTCCCCTCTTGCAGTTTTTCCAGTAGCTGCTCAGCCTGGTAGTTAAAAGGAATTTTTTTCTAAACCTGCCTTGTGTCTATTCTGTTAAGCAAATGGCCTTTAGTTCCCATCTCAGATTTCCTACAGAATATTGTTCTGCAATGTCAACGGGAATTGGTTAAAAAGGGATGCTTTGGGTCATGAAACAGAAAAGCTCAGGCTGGAGTTAGCTATTCTAGCTCCCAGCTCTCCTTCGTTGTGTGGGAGAATTCTCACACTCACCACGTGGCCTAGTGACAGGAGGGTCACATTCAGCTGCACAGCCCACAGAAGCAGACATCACTTTTCTCAGGAGACTTTTCAAGATTGTGGCTCTGATTAGAGAGCCTAGGTCACATGACTGAGATGAGCTCAGCTGTTCCACCCTCTGTAGAGCTGCTCCCAGAGTTTGGTGAGTGTTTCCCAAAAGAACCCTAAAATGGAGGAGACACTGTGCTTGATTAAGATGACTGGGCAGGTAGTGGGCGGGGTTCCAGGTTCTCTTACACTGTAGGACCTACAGCCAAGCTGCCCTTCTAGGTGGTCACCTGGGGTACAAGAGTGTTAGTAAATGGCAAATACAGGCCTGTGAGAACACGAGCACACATGAACACATACACACACACACACACACACAAACACGCATGCGCAGACATACCTGCAGGCATGGCACATTGTTTCTTTGTTCTACAACAAATGTGGATTACTATATAATATTTTTCTTTGACAGTCTGGGTCCTTTGTTCATTTATTTTTTATTTTGTTTATTGATTTATTGGTGGGGTTTTGTTTGTCTTGTTGTTTAGTTGGCTTGTGTTCCTTGGCTTGGCTTGGCTTGGTGTACTCAGATTTGAGCTTTTGTTTGGTTTGGAATTTTGCTGCAAGCTTCTACAGTGTAAGCCAGGCTAGCTTACATCTTGCTACGTGGCTAAGACTGGCCTGGAACTTGATATGTAACCTAAGCTGGTCTGGAAGTTGAAAAGCTTTTGTCCCAACCACCCAAGTGCTGAGATTACACACATACTCACTTCTCTTCTAAAAGCACAAATATTTAAGGCTTGAAGGTTGGGGGCACACCATCGGTATGGAGGACCAATGTTTAAGAAGGGAACACATGTCTATGGGCATGGCTGCCAGCTGGAAAATGTTTACCAAATCTCTTCTTTGACTCTTAAAATAGGTATGAGATCTTTTAATGACTTCATAAATCAAAGGCAAACACCTCACCAAAATGAGGAGCATTTAGGGTAATTTGTGCTTGTACACCACTTTGGAAATCAATCTTGCTCTTTCTCAGAAAACTGAGAATAGTGCTACCTCAAGTGTCACTCCTGGCCTATACCCAAAGGATGGTCTACCATAGCCAGGCATGGTGGCGCACCTCTGCAATCCCAGCACTCATGGAGGCAGAGGCAGGCAGATCTCTGTGAGTTCAAGGCCAGCCAGGGGAAAAAAACAAGGACATTTATTCAACTATGTTCATAGCAGCTTTATTCATAGTAGCCAGAATCTGGAAACGACCTAGATGTCCCTCAGCCAAAGAATGAATAAAGAAACTGGTACATTTGGATCCTTCCTTCATTTATTTCTTATTTTGTTTATTGATTTACTGGTGGAGTTTTGTCATCACTTGGGGTTTTTTTCTTGGTTTGGTTTGTTATTCTTTGCTTGGTTTGATATGACTAGATTTGAGGAATACTACTCAGCTATTAAAACAAGGAAATCTTGAAATTGCAGGCAAATGAATGGAACTAGAAAAGATAATGCTGAGTGAGATAGCCTAGACCCAGAAAGACACTATATACTCACTTATAAGTGGATATTAGCCATATAATACAGGATAACCACACTAATATACACAGACCTAAAGAAACTAATTAACAAGGAGGTCCCTAGGGAGGATACTTAATTCTCATTCAGAAGGGCAAATAGAATATACACTGGAATCAGTTGAAGAGAGGGAACAGGACAGAGCCTACCATAGATGTCCTCTGAAAAACTCCACCCAACAGGGGATCAAAGCAGATGCTGAGACTCACAGCCAAACTTTGGGGTAGAGTGTAGGGAGTCTTATGGAAGAGTTGGTGGATAGAAGGACCTGGAGGAAACAAAAGTTCCACCAATAGAGCCAACAAATCTGGGCTGGAGGGACGGAGAGGGGGAGAAGGGCTGCAAAGACTGATGTACCAACCAAGGACCATGTATAGTGAGGACTTAGACTCCCTTCTCAGATGTAATCAATGGGCAGCAGTCTCCTTGTAGGTCCCATAATATGGGGAGTAGGGGCTACCTCTGACGTGAGCTCTGGAGCCCACTTATTAATCACTTCCCCTGGCAGGGCGGACGTGCTAGCCCACAGAGGAAGAGTATACAGGCAGTCCAGATAAGACTTGACAGGCTAGGGTCAGATGATAGTTGAGGAAGTCTCCTTCTTTCTGAAAATGAAGGGATGTAGGGAGGGGGCATGAGGGAGAGAAGATGGGACTGGGAGGAGAGGAGGGAGGGTGCTACAATTGTAATGTAAAGTGATTAAATTAAAAAATAAAAAAATGAAAAAGAGACAGTGTGTGCTGTCGAGGCTAGAACACAGCTCAAACAGGGAAAAAGTCAACTTATTCTGGATCAAAATATGGGCAAGGGACAGAGATTTAGGCCACCTAAAATCCCATGATTTAATAATGACCCCATACTTATAGTAATATAAAAATGAACACATAAATCAGGGCACTTTTTAGATACATTGGTAAGCATTTTAAAGCCAAGTAGAGAAATCTCTGCTATGGGCCTCAGGCAATGTCATATGGCATTCTCGGCCCATCAGTTGGTGGGAGCTGTGTCTGTAAAATGGTTAGCCTAATGGTCTCAAATCTATCAGGCTGGGTTTAGAGAAGGGTAATAAATGGCCATAAAGAGGGCTAAGGAAAGGCTGGTGATAATTTGGCCATAGACTTGCAACATTCCACACTGTCCACAACCATTGAAATATTAATCAGCCTTGGAAAAAAATTCCATGGAAGGCTCAGCTTCTTTCTGAGAATGTTGTAAACAGCCACACTTGGTGCCTACTATTCAAGATGATACTTACCATCCTTCCAAGTCACAGCCTTGCCTCCCCAGATGATGAAATCTTTACCTTATAAGTCTCTGGACTTCAAGTACTAAGCCAATATAAATAACAAGTGTAGCAGGGAACCAAACTAAGGGACAGAGGCAATTAAAAGCAAATCAGGCATCTTGGAAAAAGTCATTTGTGGAAACAGTTGTAACCACAGCGTGAAATATGGAAGAAATACATTAAAACAAAAATTAATTTAATAAACATCTACCCTCATTCTTTTAAAAGGCTAGAATACGATGGAATACTTCATTAGGCAAATTCTCAGCAGGGAAAATCTTGAACTTTTTCAAAGAAGACTTTGTAAATTAGAGAAATAAAAGAAAGAGGGAGAACAGAAGAGACAGAGACAGACAGAGAGACAAGCATCCAGTCTGAGTATGCACCTTTCAAATGATTACAGACTCAAAAATGCCATTTTCTATTCTGGGCATTGTAGTTGCTTTTGTCAACTTTGTGCTTTGAACATGGAGTATTCCCTGAAGTCTTGGTACACAAAAGACTTGTCTCAGAAAAAGGCTGCTGGGAGATGATTGGATCATGAGGGTTCTGATCTAATTGCTGAGCTCATAACCCAATGGGATGATAGGAGGTGCAATTGGAGACTGAGGCTTAGTTGAAGGTCACTAAGGCATGCACTGTCCTAAGTCCTTTCCTGTGCCTTTCCAACATTTCTGTTTCATCACAGAAGTAAGAGTAGTGAAGCCAAACAAACCATGGACTGAAACCTCTAAAAACATAAACCAGAGTAAATCTTTACTCCTAGAAGTTGATTTGTTAGGCATTTTTATCATAACAACAGGAAGTTGACTAACTCATCAGGTCAGCAGATATGCTTTTGAAGAAGGTGAGCATCTAGTTTCTCTACCCATCCAGACACTTGCCTGGGGTAATGGAGATCAGAGAACATCCCAAACATCAGAAAATTAAGGCAGTCGGTGTCTAATTGCTGCAGACCCCAAATTCCTTTTCATCTACTTTTTAAACCCAACCTTTGCTTCAGGTAGCTCCATTTTTTTCAGGACTCTGAAAGCTTGAGTGTCTTCAGTAGATCCAGAGGGCATTGGATATCGCTGGGACAGGATTTACAGGTGGTTGTGAGCCACCATGTGAGTGCTGGGAGTCAAACCTGGGTCTTCTGGAAGAGCAATAAGTGCTCTTAACCACTGAACTGTCTCTCCAACCACTTTACATTTAATCATATTCCCTCCTTTTCCTCTTACTTCATATACATTACCCTTATTGCTGTATATACTTTAGATACATCATTCTTAGTGGCTCTATGATATTCAGTCAAGTAGATAATCAATTAATAGCTCAATCAATAATTTATTAATGATTTTGCCAACATTGGGCATATTGTTTGCACACAACTTTTAATGTGTATTTTCAGAATCTCCAAGGAAATTTTCTGCACATCTCTTTTTCTGTGTTTACAATTATCTTAGAATAAATTTCCAGTCATGGAAGCTTAGAGTCAGGGCAGGAATTAGGTGGATGAATTTAGCAGCTAAAAATTCAGGAGTCTCATTAAAATTTAAATTTCAAATTATTTGTTGTTATCTAAAATTCTGCTTAAACTTGGAGTCTTATATTTTATCTGGTAGCACTCCTAGGAATATCTTGAGCCTTTTTATACTTTATGTGCAGTCCCTTTGGCTAGAAATGAGAAAAAATGTTAGGATAATATCTAACTTTTTATTTGCCATGTCCTGTTTAAGTGCTTTGTGCATTTGTGTGTTAACCCACCCACTGACCTCTGAGGGAATAAATTGTTTTTAGCTCTATCTTAGAGATGAGAAAGAAAAGATATATGAGGTTAAACTAAAATGGGGAAGACTTACATAAACCTTCATGAGAAAAGCTAGAGTTTAACTCTCTGTCCTAGTTGCCTTTCTGTTACTGTGATAAAATACCCTGACAAAAAGCAACTAAGAGGAGGTGGGCTTATTCAGGTTCTAATTCCATGTTTCAGATCACCATAGGAGTAAGAGGGGATCATGGCAAAGCAGTGCTCACTAGCAGAGAGAAATAAATACGTGTTTACTTGCTTGTACTCAGCTAACTTTCTCCTATAAGAGAACCCCTGCCTGGGAATGGTGCCACCCACTGCAGGATTGGCGTGTCAATAAACTAACCCAGTGTGGACCATTAGTACTCTCTTCCCAGGTCATTCTAGGCTGAATCAAGTTAACAAACAAAACTAGTCACCATAATTAGTGGGACTCACAGACATAGTGACCACAAAAACCTGAAGATCAGGGTGGCAGATTTATCTACATGTGGCATTTGGCTTGGTTTACTCCTGTGGGACTCTGTTGGATAAGGTTGAAGTCTGACTTCTCAGGATAACTGTTTTGCACTCAGTCTGTGGATGTGGACTCCCTCTTCTCAGAGGATTCTCACTCCACCTGATCTGGTAAGCCCATTTTCTAAGGAATTTCACATAACCTTCAAGAAAAATTTCAGGCCCCATCCTTTCCTGATAAGGAACTTGTTCAGCCAGCACAGGGAATTCCTGGAAGTATACCACCCTATGCCTAGGAGATCCTTGCCTCCAGTAAATGACCTCTTGTTGTACCTAGAAGTTATCCTCTCATTCATAGGATAATTAAGTACTGTTTTCTCCTTCTTGTGATAGGATCCAGTGTTACTTCATGTAACTGAGATACTGTACCACCCGATGTAGATTAAGTATCCTGGCCCCCTGAGCCCTAGAGAATCAGACATATGCACACTCAAAACTCCTCCCCACTTCCCAAAGTTTATAAATAAAGACTGCCTAGCTCGGGGGCGTATTCTCTTGTTTGCCATTCCTCTACCATAACCATGTGAGACTCCATTTATTTGCGGTAGCAGGGGGCGGGGGGAGGGGCTGTCAGGGGGAGCGAGGAGGGGGGGTGGAGGGGTGGGAGGGGATGACTGCTGCTAAAAACCCAGGGCTCAATTGCCTGCCAATTTAGATGGTCAAGGCAGCTATGGCAGAGCTTCCTTGGCAGCTGCTCCATCGGCTTGGTACTGACCCTGTGAAGCACCACCAGGCCTGCATCTCACCAGACCTGCCTGCCAGTGAGTTTCGGACTTCCGCTGCCTGCTTCCTCTGCTGTGCTTTGCACGGCAGCTCAAACAAGGCGCTGTAGCACTTTGGTATCAACAGGGCTTTGGGGGCTTATGAGTCTCCACTACCATCTGAGACCTGCAGTATCACTCTAAAAGAGCTTAAACTCTAACACCCCCCATGGAAAACTCATTTTCCACACCTTGCCTGGAGAGCCAGGAATCTGGCTTAGAGCCCAGGCCACAGTCCTCATCCTGAGTGCTCTATGCTGCCCGAGAAACAGGACCTTGAGACCTTTGATTTTGAGGTTCATCTGTTTTCCTCCAGAAGCAAGCAGCACTTGGGCCAGGCCATTAGAGGTGGGACCCGGGCTGCCAGCCACAAGATACTGAATGACGTACTCCGAAATTCAACTGTGCAGCATTCCCCATCTCCACAGACCACAAAAGCCTCTCCATATGTTGAAAAGCACTAATGGATCACAGGACATTTTGGGTGAAACTGGGGAAAGAATTTGTCTTGCACCTCATAGAGACAGGTTTGACTGCTGGCTTGGGCTCCTCTTTATCTCATTTGTGTCTTCATTCTCCTTCCTCCACTTAGAGTCTTTTCCATCTCCCTAGTTCCCTGCTCCACATTTCTGCCCCGCTTATACTCAAATAGGAGAACATGTTTCTGAGTTTTTCATTTCTGTGGCAAATACATGAAAGAATTAACTGGAATGAAGATACAATTTATTTGGGATTATGCATTGCTTTTAGCCTGGAGCAAGGCAGAATGTCGTGGCAAAAAGAATACATGGTAAAAGCCACTCACCTCTAGTGGCCAAGAAACCGAGAAAAAGGATGGTGGGGAGATCCAGAGGGCATACCCCTTCATCCACTAGGCCACAGCTCCAGGAATTTGTATAACCTGACAAGGATGCCACCAAATTAAGAATCTGCCCATGGGATAGGGCAGGAATCTCATGATCCAGATAGTTCCCCAAGGTCCCATCTCTGAACATCAGAGCCTTTTGGGGAGACATTGCATATCCAAACCTGGACAAGGAGCACTGGAGCCCTTTGCCTCTGTTTGGATCTTCATGGCTGTTATTCCCTTGGCAAGCACTCCTCTCCCTCCTGGACCCACTTGTCTTGGAGAGGGGAGATCCCATGGAGGTTTTGCCCCACACATCTCTATTTTAAAATATCTGAAAGTAACGAGCTTTACTTTTTTATTCTCTGTCTCCAATGCTTTCCCCACTTCCTTTCTTCCCAGCATGCTCAATACCCACCATAAGTTAGGAGTGGATGCCAAGTCAAGGTCCCTAAATGGTACCAGGTCATCCCCTGCCAAGCCAGTGGGCAGAGAATGACATCCATTTAATATTCTAGGGTTTACAGGAGTGGCCAGGTTGATGAGGTCAAGAGACATTTTTAAGTGACCCAGAGAGGGCAGGTGGTACTGAATAGATGCTTCCAGACAGACCTTGACCAGTGCATACTGGCTGGTGTTGGGGTGAGGGGGAGATGCTTTAGTCAGAACTCATGGAGGATAGAGTTCAGGCTTGGCTCCAAAACTTGAAATTCTCACAGCTTCTTCCCTGTGTTTATCAAGAATTCTTTGTGGTTAAAGCCAAAATGGTCCTGTCAAGTGTAAGTCTGGAAGTGACCTTTAGGACACATCCCAGACACTACTGTCGCTGTTCCCAACAGCTAAGCAGGCTTCACCCTGGACTGCTTTGAAGTGATTCACAAAATACAACTTTAAGTTTTAAAATTGCTCATAAAAATGGATCAATCAACACAAGGCTGAAATAATTAGTTCCCTTTGCTAGGAGAAAAAAACAAAAACAAAAACAAAACAAAACCGTACTTCTTAATTATTGTACTGATTGTGTGAGAGGTTTTTTAAATACAACAAAGAGGCCTTGGAAGGCTCTGTCCCTCTACCTGCCTATGGGGGAAAGAATCTAATTAAAACAAAGAAGATAAATTAATATTTAATGGTGTGATCTCCCCTACATTCTTTTTACTTCTCAACCCAGTGACAGCTCCAAAACCTCCCCCAGCAGAACACGCAATCTCCTGAGAACCACGCAGGTGAAGAGCAGACTCCCTCAGGGCACTTGCCCGGGGCAGCCCTGGCCTCCTACCTCAAATGCCAGCAACCCTCACAGCTACATGTCCCTGTTTGGGGCTGGTCTTGAATTGGTTTCTTTGGTTAGAGAGGATCCTGGGATTGTAGGCAAAATACAACAGGGTCTCACACAGTTGCAAGAGGAGTCTGAATTGCTGTGGGTGCTTGCAATCATTCAGAACGAACCCCATGCCCTTGCCTGAGCCTTCTTGAAAACTATTCATCACATCTGTTGTGGGAGAGGCAAGAAAATTGGAGACAAAATAGAGACCCAGTCACACAGATCTGGCATCTTCCTCCTCCATGTACCCCAACCTGCTCCATCCTGCTCTCCTTGCTCTCATGTCACACCCAGATATAGCCTTCATTCTTTATTGCCATTTGTTGTTGAGCCAGGGTCTTTCTACAGAGTCCAGGCTTCACTTGAAGCCATGTTCCTCCTGCCTCAGCCTTCCAAGTTCTGGGATTGCAGTGTGTGCCACCCGCTGTGTGCAACTCCCATCCTTTTCCCCTGGACTGGTGCCACCCATTGTGTGCAACTCCCATTCTTCTCCCCTGGATTGGTGCCACCCACTGTGTGCAACTCCCATTCTTTTCCCCTGGATTGTCGCTCCTGTCTCCCTACTGAGGTTCCACCAGCCACTTGTCTCACTGCATGCTGCCAATTGCTTCCTAGTTCACAGGGGAAAACCCCAAACATTCAAGGGCCTGAGGGGCCTTTAGTGATGTTTATCTCTCTCCTTCTATGGAGCGTTTTCTCAGTTATTCTCCCATCCTTCCACTCACAAGTCGCCATCTTTTCCTTAATATTGGTACATGGACACCACACTCTCTCTTCTCCAGAGAGGGCAGAGCCTGCCATAGGGTCAGGAACCAAATGATAGATGAATAACAGGACCCTGGAAGCAGCCTGAGCCACCTGAAATTCTGCTTATAAGTAGTTAGAAGCAGCTATTTGTGAAGCGCTGTAGCCTCCATTTGAGAACTGAACTGGGATACAGCACAGCCGAGGGAGGGGGTAGTTTTATTTTACAGTTTATTTAATTCACTCTTCCTGCCAGCACCGGTTTAATTCATCTGCACGGCTGAGGCGGAAGGACGGAATTGAAATATTAACCTCGGAGGCAGCGCTGGAGCAGATAGTGGAGTTCTGCCTGAGAGTGCAGAGCAGGAGATGAAAGGCAAAGAGGAGGCGTCCATGGGAGAATTAGAAGGGGATAATAGAAGCCTTCACTCTAATGGTTCATTTTCTTTCTCTTTAGTCCAGAGTGATAAAAGCAAATAAATTTGTGTTTAGAATCACAGACACAGTACAAGGCTGTTACATAATGATATTATCTTCCCAGCCAAACTTTGTTAGAAGTTCTAATGTCGAAAGCGTGCAAAGTGGATTAAAATATCACAGACGAGCAGTGGAGCCTGTCAGGATGACAGAATATTATTAAACCTGTGTATTTATCCCTTAATTTTCATCTCCACACGAGATCCCAGCATGGTGCTGTTTCCACACAAAACCGTCGGCTGAGGGTGGTCTAGTGTGGGAGGGGACCACTGTGCAGAGCCAGGGAAGTGTGCTTGAGCAGAGTCCAAACTAAGCATTGAACTAAGCAGAAAGGTGGGCCACTGCCTGGGTGACATTTAGCTGGCATTCCCTTCTTCCAGAGGAAGAGGAAGGTGCTGGGTTGAGATGAGGCTGACAGATGGGCAGGCTGTTCTAGCTGCGGGATGGGTAGATCGCTTGTCCTCTGGGTCTTCTGTCTCATGGGTAGACACCAGAGCCACCACAGGGGCGTGTGCTCTTTGTATCTTGCTGGGCAACATGATTTTACACACACTCTTTACTAATTCTACAGCTGTATCCAAGAAGAAAATGATGACATTTTGCAATTAAGGAAACTGAGTCACTAAATCCACACAGCTTGCCCAAGGCTTGTGCTCACAATGTCCCCAAGTGGGACAGGCCTGTGCACTGTATAGGTGAGCAAAGTGTGCCATGGTCAGGGTAAGAAGAGCCAAAGTGATGTGGACACCAATTCAGATTATCTCTGAGACTGAGTGTTCAGAATACTGACCCTTATCAGGCTGGTGTGAAAGGAGCTCTGACTGCTGTGTTCTCATACATAATGGCTACAGAAAGTTGCCCAGGTGTGTGTGTGTGTGTGTGTGTGTGTGTGTGTGTGTGTGTGTGTGTGTGTCTGTCTGTCTGTCTGTCTGTCTGTGTGTCTCTGTGTGTCTCTGTGTCTGTGTGTGTGTGTGCATGTGTGTGTATACAAGGGGAACTTTTGTGTAGATTGGATTTATCATTCTGTGCTCTGTGCATGAACTTAAAATAGTCTGAAAAACAGCTTGGCTAGAAGGGGCAAAGAGGCCAGGATATCCATCTCTGATCTGTCACACAGTAGTCCTGGGGACAGAGATCTGCTTGGAGCTCTTCACTGTCTGGGTGGGTGACTGTTTCCTCTCTCTTTCCGTGTTCCCATCCAGCCTAAACTCCAGCCCTAGCCCTTCCAGGCAGCCTTCCTTGACCACTCTCAGCTCTATCTTTCCTCTCCAGGTCTCCAGCAAACAGTGTTTTCACTGCCTCAGCATAGACCTGTCCCCTCCCCAGACCATTATCAAGCCAGCTCTTTGGGGTGAGTCACACAGCATGGGGGACATTCAGAGAGCCCATTGAGGTTAAAGGGATATGTATCCATGAGACCCAGGACTCTGACACCATGAGGCCCTGGGAGCAGCTCAGAGACAGACTGAGGGCTGGGAAAGGCCTAGGAGCATGGTAAAGGCTAGAAGGGCTTGGTAAGAACATACTGAGGGCTGGGAAAGGCTTATGGGTATAGTAAGAATATACGGAGGGCTGGGAAGTATATGCTAAAGGCTGGACAGGGCTTAGTGATAGTGTGCTGAGGGCTATGTAGAGCCTGAGGTATGTTGAGTGTTGAAGGGTCTGGTGGGAGCATTTTGAGGTCTTGCATGGCTTTATGGGACATGCTGAAGACTAGGGGGAGATTAGATGGGGTGCTGAAGGATAAGAGAGCCTGGAGGGCATGGTGTGGGCTGGAGGTCCTGAGGAAGGTGTGTTGAGAGCTAGAAGGCCTGAGAGGCATATTCGGGACTGGGGAGAAGCTGGGCGTATGTCAAAACTAGAGAGGTCCTAGGATGGCATACTGAGGTCTGAATGGGCCTGGGGAGGAGACCATGTTGAGGACTGAGGAAGACTCTGAGGGCTGAGCTGTAGAGTCAATTTGGAAAGGCCCAGGGTCAGAGGCAATACTTGAAGAAGGAAAATGACAAACTTATGCAAACAACATTTTCCATTAAAAATTAGTAATTAGAACAAGAACATAAATCATAACAAATACTAGAGGTGTCCAAATCTAGGTCCCTATTGAGATTTCTTCAGACATGGTTCCAGCAATGGTCACACGGACACACTTTCTGAAGCACCCTGCCCTCTCACCAGCCAGAGTACTGCTGATGCTCACCTCTCCCTGTGCTCCCTCAGGCCTGCAACTTCCTTAGCATTGGAATCACTCATGCCTGTGGAGGACACCTGCAACGCCCAGTGACCTCTATGAAGAACAAAATTGTTACCACCAAAAGATGCCCAGCTGTAAGTGCGGCTGCTGTCCTCCAGCTCAGTGCCCCTGCTCACTTGTGAAGCACAGCGAAGCTCAAAGCCAGCTAAGTGCCAGGAGTGGAGCAACAGGAATGTCTGCACTGAAGAACTGTCTGCATGACCTCATCACTCAGATGAGAGAGCCACTGAGGCAGAATGGTCACAAGCTCCAGGCTAGCCCAACTTCCAGAGTAAGACCTTGTAACAAAGTCCAAGGTCTAAGTGTGGCAACAAGATGGTCTGAAAATACCTCCTACACTCTAAAAGACTAGAACTTTGGCTGCACCTCACAGCCCAAGTAAATAAAAGACCTTGTGGTTACTTAAAACTTCTGTCCTACTCTGCCCTGTGCTTGTTTGTCTTTCCTGCATTTAAGTAACAATGTAACAATAAACCTTACTTGCCTCGAATTTCCCGTGTAATCACTTTTTGCCACCTATTCTAATGCAAAGCTTTGATCTTAAGTTATGTATTCTTCCATGCCCCTGACCCAGAATAATTCATGTATATCATTTGCTAAGAGCAGCAAATGTAGAAGTTGAAAGCAGCTTCCTAAAATCTACCATAAAGGTTGAAAGCATCGATTGATGGTACTTGGTTGATAAAAAAAATGATGTTTGTTGTGTTGTCTGGGCCAATTAAAATCTGTTGGAGCCAATGACTTAATCCCTTGTAGAGCACTGTTAAAGATTTCTGTAAACCTTCTCTTTCCCTAACCCATGTGATTTCTGTAAGGCCTTGGTTAGGTACAAACACACAAAGTCTCTCTCTCTCTCATACACACACACACACATGCACGCATGCACACACACAGGTAAGGAAAAGTTCACAAGAGCCTTCAAGTGTGCATAGATTCACAATCATAAAACAGACAGAGGACAGAAGACACTGAAAGCATGAAGTGGAGAATTTAAATCTGGACTCATTTATGGTTAAGTGACTCCAAGAGGAAGAATTTTTATTTCCTTCCTTAATGCATCACTAATGCATTATTGGTAATTTGAACTTGATCATTAATGCATTATAAGCCTCTCAGCTAAGTGTGGTACAGTGCTTGCCTAGCATGTACAGGACTCTAGGTTTGAGCTCCCGCAAAAAAAAGGGTGCGGGGAGGAGGGAGCAAACTGAATGGAGGAGTGAAGGAAATGGTTTCACAGTAAAAATGGAGTCAGATTCAGGTGCCTTCCATGTGCACACTGAAAATATTTAAATAAGAAAAGGTCACAGGCATAGAGAGATGGCTCAACAGTTAAGAGCACTTACTGATCTTGCAAAGGATCTGAGTACAGTGCCTGGCTCCCACACTGGGTGACATGCAACAGCCTGTAACTCCAGTTCTAAGGTAATCTGATGCCCTTTTCTTGTCACTTTAGGACTGTATGCATGTAGTAAACATACATTCAGGTACACACATAAACAAACAAACAAATAAATAAATATTTTTTGGAGAAATGGTCAACTCCACATTTTACACAAAAAGAAAGGGCATTCCAGCTCAGCTTCGTGAAACCAAAAGTAGTACTTGAAATGAAAGCCAGGTGAAAATGTTCTGGGAAAAGATCAGTATCATCATGAAATAATTCCTTTATAGACAGCAGAATATGTCAAAGTACCATATTAACCATTGTAGAGCATATGCAGCCATATATAATGGTCATGAGTGTGTACATATTGTACAGTGACTGTGGGAAAACAGTTTCATGATTCCTCAAAATATTGACTATGCATGCAGGTTGTAACTAAATTACCTGATGGAATGTGCAGGCAATAGAAATGAGAAGAAATATAAATGCTTCTGTATAAATGAGGTTGAGAAGGGTAAGATTGGCTGCAGAAAGAGATGCTGAAGTTTAGAGGTGATGGAAATATATTCTGTCCCATTTGAGGGAGACACAGATTTGTCAATACTTACCTAAATGTACCATAAATTTATTTTTCTATTTGAAAAACATATAATAAATTAAATGTCTTAGTTTGAATCAAAATTTAATGGTGGGCTTAGTTCTGGCTTTAATACAGCATCTCAGGTGTTTCCAGAGTAAGAGCACGCTTGGCAAAGGAATTAGCTTTTGGGAAAGACTGCTCAGGTGTGTCACTCCCCTACTGACTCTGACCAGTATCTCTTTCTACATCTACAGATCTGTCTCCTTAAGTGTTCCCTCCTTGTGCTTCTATTCCTGACAGTCCACAGGGGAAGATGACTGTTGACATTTAGCCCGTCCTCAGCACAGCCTCCTCTGCCTGCTTCATCTGCAGCCACCCACTACCTCAGACCCTCTCCATCATCCTGTTTCTCTGCTACAAAGTACTGATCACCCTGTGAATATTCTTAAATGCCACATTACTCTCAGACTCTCCCTTTCTATAGTTTATAGTCTCTCCATGTTGTCCATTGCAGTCTACTGTCACTTCATATGATACTGTATTATTCAGGGGTCTCCAAAGGAATAGAACTGATAGGATGAATGTGCATGCATATGTGCCTGCATGTGTGACTACATGTATGTGTGAGGCATGTTTATTAAGTGAAATCTATTAGAGCGGCTTACAGTCTGTCATCCAAGTAAACAAACAACTGCTATCTCCCAACAGAAAGACCAAGAATCCAGTAGTTGTACAGTCTACAGGAACTCGAATCTGGCACCAAAGTCCCAAGTGATTTTTAAAGAGCTGATGGTCTCCAGTCTATGCTACAATCCTGAATAAGTAGGTTCTCTTTTAATTTATTAATTTATTTATTTACTTTATATCTCTTTTGCAGCTTCCCCTCCCCTCCTCTCTTCCCATTCTCTCCCTCTCACCCCTATCAACGCCTCCTCCCTTTTTCTTAGAAAATTAGAGGCCTCCCATGGATATCAATCAGCCTTGACATATCAAGTTGCAGAAAAACTAGGCACATCTTCTAGTGAGGCTAGAAAAGGCAACCCAGTCAGGGAAAATAGACCCAAAGACAGGCAAGGTGGTCAGAGACAGCTCTTGTTCTTTCTTTAGGAGTTCCACATGAAGACACGACTGGGTAACTGAACATATATGCAGAGAGTGTGGGTCTGTCCCATGCATCCTCTCTGGTTGGCAATTCCATTTCTATGAGCTCTTTTGGGCCCAGGTTATTTGATTCTGTAGGCTTTCTTGTGGTGTCCTTGACCTCTCTGGCTCCTTCAATTTTCCCTTCCCCTCTTCCACATTCTTCAAGCTCCCTCTGAATCTTTGGCTGTGGATCTCTGCATCCGTTTCCATCAGTTGCTGGAGGAAGTCTCCCAGATGACAGTTATGCTAGGTTCCTGTCTGCAAGTATAGCAGAATGTCATTAATAGTGTCAGGAGTGAGCTCTCTCTAGTGACATGGGTCTCAAGCTGGGCCAGTTATTGGTTGGTCATTCCCTCAAATTCTGCTCTATCTTTTACCCCTGCACATCTTGTAGGCAAGACAAATTGTGGGTCACAATCTTTCCACTGGAAGTCTTGCCTGGTTACAAGAAACGGCTCGTTCAGGCTCTTATCGCCTATTACTAGGAGTCTTAGCTATGATCACTCGCACAGATTCCTGAGAGTTTGTATTGTTCTAGATTTCTCCCTCATCCCAGAGATGCCCCCATCCAGTTGTCTGTCCTAGTACCTTCTCCATCTCTCCTCCCCCATCACGTCATCCTCCTGTTTCAATCCCCATCCATCTCCCAACGAGTCCTTTCTAGCCATCCACCCCTCCGATGTCTAATTTGCTTTTCTCAGTGAGAGTTAAGCATCCCCACTTGGGCTTTCCTTGTTTCTTAGCTTTTCTGGGTAAATGAATTGTACTATGGTTATCCTGTACACTTTGAGTAATATCCACTTATAAGTGGGCACATACCATGTTTGTCTTTCTGGGTCTAGGTTGCCTTACTCAGAATGATCTTTTCTAATTCGATCCATTTGCCTGCAAGTATTTTGTCATTGTTCTTAACGGCTGAGTAGTATTCTATTGGGTAAATGTACCACATTTTCTTTATCCATTCTTCAGTTGAAGGACATCTAGAATGTTTCCAGGCTATTATGAATAAAGCTGCCATGAATATAGTAGACCAACAGTCCTTGTGGTCTGGCAAAGCATCTTTTTGGTATATGAACAGGAGTAGTATAGTGGGGTCTTCAGGTAGATCTATTCCCAATTTTCTGAGAAATGGCCAAAGTGGATGTACTGGTCCTTCTGACCAGCAATTGAAGAGTGTTCTCCTTGTTCCACATCCTCACCAGCACGAGCTGTCACTTGAGATTTTGGTCTTAGCCATTCTAACAGGTGTAGGAAGGAATCTCAGAGTCTTTTTGATTTGCATTTCCCTGATGACTAAGCATGTTGAACATTTCTTTAAGTGCTTCTCAGCCATTAGAGATTTCTCTGTAAAGAATTGTCTGCTTAAATCTGTACCCCATATTTTAATTGGGTTATTTGGTTTGCTAAGGTAATGTTTCTTGAGTTCTTTATATATTTTGAATATTAACTCTCTGTTAGATGTGGGGTACTACAGAACAATAGTAGTAAAAACCTCATGGTACTGGCATAAAAACAGACAGTTTGATTAATGAAACCAAATCAAAGAACCAGAAGTAAACCCACACACCTATGGACACTTGATTTTTGACAAAGAAGCCAAAACTATACCATAAAAAGAAAACATTTTCAATAAATGGTGTTGGTCTAACTGGATGTGTACATGTAGAAAAATGCAAATAAATCTATATCTATTACCCTGCACAAAACGCAAGTCCAAGTGGATCAAAGGCCTCAACATAAAACATGACACACTAAATCTTTTAGAAGAAAAAGTGGGGAAGAGCCTGGAACTCATTGGCACAAGAGACAACTTCCTCAACAGAACTCCAACAGCTCAGGCCTTAAGGTCAACAATTAAAAAATGGGAGCTCATGAGGCCAAAAAGCTTCTGTAAGGCTGAAGACACTGTGAACAGAACAAAGCGACAGCCTACAAACTGGGAAAAGATCTTTACCAACCCTACATCTGACAAAGGTCTAATATCCAAAATATTTAAAGAGCTCAAGAAATTAAACACCACCAAACCAAATAACCCAATTAAGAAATGGGGCTCAGAATTAAACTAAGAATTCTCAACAGAGAAATATCAAATGGCTGAGAGACACTTAAAGAAATGTTCAATGTCCTTAGTCACCAGAGAAATGCAAATCAAAACGATTCTGAGATTCCACCTTACACCCATCAGAATGGCTAAGACCAAAACCTCAAGTGACAACACATGCTGGTGAGGATGTGGAGAAAGGGGAACACTCCTTCATTGCTGGTGGGAGTACAAACTTGTAAAACCACTTTGGATATCAATCTGGCACTTTCTCAGAAAGCTAGGAATAGGGCTTCCTCAAGACCCAGCTATTCCATTCCTTGGAATATACCCAAAAGATGCTCCATCACACAACAAGGACATATGCTCAACCATGTTCATAGCAGCCTTATTCATAATAGCTGGAACCTGGAAACAACCTAGATGTCCCTTAGTCAAAGAATGGATAAAGAAACTGTGGTACATTTATACTATGGAATACAACTCAGCTATTAAAAACAAGAAATCCAAAATTTGTGGGCAAATGGATGGAAATAGAAATGATTATCCTGAGTGAGTTAATCCACACCCAGAAAGATACACATGGGATATACTCACTTATAATTGGACACTAGCCCAAAAGAGATGTCATGAAGGTCTTCACTTAGCAAGAGATTGGGATAGATGCAGGGACTTCTTATTGAAACTCTGGGTAGGAGAAGTAAGGGAGAATGGGGAAATAGAAGGATCCAGAGGGTTCTAGAAACCTATAAGAATACCATCAAGGCTGATGCATCTGGACCCAGAGGGGTCTGCTCAAACTACTGTACCAACTAAGGACGATGCATGTAGTAAACCTAGAACCTCTATTCAGATCTAGGCAATGGACAGGACATTCTCCACAGTTGTGTGGAGAGTGGGTACTGACTCTGACATGACCTCTGGTGCCCCATAATTTACTACTTCCCCTCAGTGGGAAGGCCTGGTGGTACTCAGAGAAAGGATAAGCAGGCTATCAGGATGAGACTTGATAGGCTGTGACCATATGGTGGGGAAGGAGGTCCTCTTCTGTCACATACCTAGGGGATGGGAATAGGATGAAAGATGGAGGGAGGGAGGAACAGAAAGATACAAGTGGGGAGATAACAATTGAGATGTAATCTGAACAAATTAATTAAATAAATAAATTATAAATAAATAAATAAGAGAAGTAGCCAAAGAATCTGGACATGGCATTGTTAATGTAGTTAATGTAGTTTTCCCCAAATAGGACTTTTTATTTGTCATGAATAAAAATGTGAATTTTATACAGATTCCTAGACTGAGAGTTGATATGTGTCAGCTCATTTGACCTTAGTCTTTGCTTGCCCCCAGAGGCTTTTCCAGAGCCAGTCTCCCTCACAGAACTCTGACTACTCCTTTGGGTCATGCCTCAGCTCCTGTGGAAATTTTATCTTGCTGGTAAGCCTCTGCACCAACATGATCTGGAATCAGCTCACTGACTTCTCTGTCCAAAGCTTTGGTCTGCACATATCTGTCATGGCTTCCATTGTAGTCCAGCTTTGATGGACTTTACCTTGAGCTTACGAGAGCACCCAGATCTGATTGTGGCAGAACTTAGCAAAGTCGGTATGCAACAGAAAGCGACGACTTATGGAAAAATCATCTGTAGCCATGATGGACACAGTCTACTATGGAGAGCAGTTTTGACCATGGAGTATGTCTTACACAGAACAGATCCAGCCAATCAAAGGTAGGTAGTTTTCCCCTGAATATCCTTAGGAATCAGCTTGAATCTCCTACATATTTATTTTTTATGTGTATGTGTATATGTGTGCCATGTAATTGCAAGCACCCACACAAGCCAGAAGAGGGTGTCAGATCTACTGGAACTGGAGTTATAGATGGTTATTAGCTGCCTGATGTGGGTGCTGAGGATATAACTCTGGTCTTCTGTAAGAACAGTAAGTGCTCTTAACTGCTGAGCCACTCCCCATCCCTATCTCTAATCTAAATGATTCTCACAGCCAATCAGCAATACTCACTTCAAAAATATGCACCTTATGTCCTTGAGTCCTCAACTAGTGTTTTCTCAGGGCTTCCCATATTGAGCACAGTGGTGCTCCCTCATGGACCCCTAGGCTCTCCAGTCCTCCATTTCCTTCCTGGCTGCCTTCTGGCCATTTCTCATAAGATTTTTGTTCTTTCGTGTCCTCTGTGATGTTGCTGAGTTAAAGGCTAGACGTGAAATGCTTACAGGAGCTCAGGCATGCTGGGCAGGCCATGTTAACCCTTCTCCTGGCTGTTTCCATCTGGCCTCTCTTGACTTGTAGTTTGTCTCTCTTACTTTCTTCACATCACACTCCATACACCCCAGTATTAGATCGTTCTCAAATGTCTGTTCATGGGGCCTTAGAGACTTTAGATTTTTCTAATCGAAGCCAAACCTGTCCACAGGGCTGCTGATGGAAGTGTGGGTGACTATATCCCAGGTCACCTCAGCCATGCATCAGAGCAGTAAGCCCTGAAGACTCTACTGCTCCATGCCTGCTCAGCACTAATTTGAGCTGTGGCACCATTTTCGAAGCTGTCACCACCTCAGGCCACAGTAGAACCTCCCTTGGAGGAATAGGAACAGTTGCTATTAAATTTGCCTCCTCCACTTCTCAAGAGCTGAGTTCCTAAGTTCAAAGGCATCTATCATGGTGAGTGATGGATTGTATTTCAAAGCAGGTTGGCAGCAGGCGGGAATTGGATTCAGAAACAACCATCTGGCTTTTGCAACTCTGTGTTCTTTGCCCTGCTCAGCATCACACTGGCTGTCACACAAACCTAGTGGCCAAAGGAGCAGCACTGGCTTTAGCGACAGGCCTCCTCTGTGATGGAGAAGCAGTAGGTATCTGAAATCAGGCTTCCACACTGAAATGCTCATGGAAAAATCAGGCCGAGTATTGAAGAGTTGTTGATAATCTTACTACATATTAGGTGTGAGGGAGATGCGCTGACATGGATAAAACTTCCATGCCCATAGCACTTCTTCATTGGTGCCTGTTAAGTTGAGCCATGGCAGTCTGGTTCTTGTGGTAAAATGAGCAACTCTCTATCTCTAAAATCAGTTTCAGGTGTCTGTTTTATGCAATCCCCCACTAACTGCTTAATGCTAACAAATCTTAGAGATTTGAGCATGCATCTAAGGATCTACTCCTTTACCCACAGACTGGGGATAAGACTGTGGAGACGAGTTGAACACATGGTGTAGCATCATTACAGCATCCACTTCAGTAGCCATGATTATAATGCAACCAATTAATTCTAAGAAGGATCACTCTTATTTGCATGAGTTCTATGCTGGGCACTCAAGAGTTGGGTTCTGTATGGTTCCAGAGCTCTCACTAACTAAGCATTATAGTATATCTGTGTCATCAGGTGCTTGGCCCTCAGGTGGCAATCTGCTCACATCAGGTGAGTAGATTGGAAAATGGAAGCAACTAGTCTAGCACCTGCTTCCAGCAGCCCTTGGGGACAGTGTTACTGTCTTTTCAGGAGAGAGCAGAAGAGAAGGCAATGACCAAACTCACAATCAACAAGCAAAGCTATTGACTAAGCTGTTTCCAGAAACACTTTCAAGTGCCAAGCTCCAGAAGCTGCAGTTATGAATGCTAAACAAAAGAATCTTAAAGAAACAAAGACCCATTGATCCAGATAAGTAACATTAAAAATAAGCAAAACACCCATAGAGATTTTTTACCCTCTGGGAATTCTCATCTATGTAGCCAAAGAATGAATCTATTTGAGAAAGATTTACACACACACACACACACACACACACACACACACACACACACACACAAAGTAGTATGTATGTATCTCTCGTGTGTGCTTGTGTGTGTGTGTGCATGTGTGTATTTATGTGTGTGTGTCTATATTTAAAGAGACAGCAAGTGACCTCATCCACACTGAATATATGCACAGCTTCATTAGTTAACATTTATAAGGTGTCTGTTGTATGACAGACACTGTTCGAAGTATTTCTAAGTATGTTCCTTCCTTTAATTATCACAACATATTAATTATACAAAACACTTTATAATGCCCAGGCATGAAAAAGTGTTCCACAGGAGCAGTGCCCAATATCGCTGTTTCTATCTTTGTTCCCTGCTTTCAACTAAGTAAATGAGACTTAGAAATGGCATAAAAGAGAGGGAAGGGAGGAGAGAAGATGAAAGGAGAGGAGAGGAGAGGAGAGGAGAGGAGAGGAGAGGAGAGGAGAG
>OU015752.1:66510739-66522605 GCA_907169655.1 Acomys percivali
AGGAGAGGAGAGGAGAGGAGAGGAGAGGAGAGGAGAGGAGAGGAGAGGAGAGAAGAAAGGAAAGGAAAGGAAAGGAAGAAGGAAGGGAGGCAGGGGGAATGGAGGAAAGGAGGGAAGGAGGGAGGAGGGAGGGAGGGAGGGAGGGAGGAAAGGAGCTAGAGTTTCCTTTTCCTTGTCATTTCAAAGCTATCTCAGATCAGGTGTGTGTGTGTGTGTGTGTGTGTGTGTGTGTCTGTGTGTGTGTGTGTGTGTGTGTGTGTGTGTGTGTGTGGCCATAGGCCATATGTGTTTCTGTGTGTCTGTTTGTGTCCATGTGTGTGTTTTCCCAGGTGCGCACTCTGATCAAAGAAGATCATGATAAGACATTCATTTTCCCAATTTTCTAGTGCTGGATACTGCAGTGGTCACTCATTGAATTATTTACCTAATCCTGTCCATTTGCCTGAGCATGCAAATCAGCATTCAAGCGGACGCAGAGCTCTATATTTTTTTCCAGAGTGTCACAGAGACAGACTAGAAGTTGAATCTCAAGACACGTGGACACAATTTAAAACTCACCCCCTTAAACAATCCACAGCTGGACTCAAGCTGTGCACCTGTGGTATAGTTAGCCAAAATGCACTCTCTGAGCCATAGAAAAGCTAAATGACAGTGTGGGTATGGACACACCAACAAGGAGAAGATGTTGTGGGGATGCAGGGCCTGCTGAGCAATGGCTTCTCCTCCATAGATGCTCTGTTTCTAGGTTTTGAGGGATGGGTATGTCCCTAAGAATGGGCTTTATGAAGTTCCTGAACCAGCCAGAAGAGGACATGTCTCCTTGCTAAAAACAGAAAATATTAGTATTCATTTTGCTAAGGTCTGGCCTGACTCTTGTTATTTTTTTCTTAAATTGTATTTATTCTTCTCTCAAATATTACATCCTGACTGCAGCCTACCCCCTCCCTCCTCTCCTCCCCTCTCACTTGGTCCACTCCTCCCCATTACCCTTCACAAAAGAGCAGGCCTCCTAGGGATATCCACCAAACATGGCATAACAAGTTGCAATAAGACTAGGCCTAAACAGTCATATCAAGGTTGGACATGGCAAACCAGGAGGAGGAAAAATTACCCCAAAGCAGGCAAAAGCCTCAGAGACAACCTCCCCACCCCATTTCTACTCTTAGGAGTCCCACAAGAACACCAAGTTACTTAAGTGTAATATATATGCAGAGTACCTAGGTCAGACCTATAAAGGCTCCCTGGTTGTCACTTTAGTCTCCGTGAGCCCCTATGAGCCCTGGTTTGTTGATCCTGTGGGCCCTGTTCTTGTGATATCTTTGACCCTTCTGGCTTCTACAGTCCTTTCTCCCACTTTCCTGCCGGATTCTCTAGCTCTGCCTAATGTTTGGTTGTGGATCTCTGCATCTGCTAATGTCTGAGAAAGATTATGGTAGGTGTATAGGCTAGGAATATAGCAGAGTATCATTAGGAATCATTTCATTGATATTATTTCCTAGTCCTGTTTGGTTCTATCCTGGGTCTCTGGGTTATCCAGTCTCTGAATCTGGAACTCTAGGCAGTGTAAGGCATAGTCTCCCTCTCCTGGTGTGGCTCTCAAGTTGTACCCATCATTGGTTGCTTGTTCCCACAAGTTCTGAGCTGCCTTTACCCCAGCACATCTTTTAGGCAGGACAAATTGTAGGTTGAAGGTTTTGTGGCCCAATCCCTTCACTGGAAGCCTTGCCTGGTTACATAAGATGGCCAGTTCAAGCTCTTATCCGCCATTACTAGGAGCCTTAGCTAGGGTCACTCTAGTTAATTCCAGGGACTGTCATTGTCCTAGGTTTCTACCTTGCTGCCAAAATGTCCCTCGATTCCTGTCATCTCTCCAAGCACACTATCTCCACCCCATCACCTGATCCCTTCTGTTCCCATCCCCACCGGCTGCCAGTCCATTTGCTTGAATTCTATCTGGTGATTTTCCTGAGAAGTGATGGGATCCTGAGGGCTCTGACATGGAGGATTGATCCATCAATGGATGGGGATTGGTTAGAGAAGTGAGTTATTGGAAGTGTGGCTTGGAAGGAAAATCTTGGTCACTTCTTCCTCTCATCTCTGTTTCCTGTCTGCCACGAGGTAGGCTGCTTTCCTGAGCCACCCCTGAAATGGTGTTTCTGCATTGCCACTGGCCTAAAATAATGGAGTCAGCTTCTCATGGACTGCCATCTCTGAAACCATGACCCAAAACAAATCATTCCTCCTTTCAGTCCATTATCTCAGGTATTTTATCACAGTGACGATAAATTGGCTGTCACTGTCACAGGGTACCTCCCTGGCTAAGGTAGATGTGTTTAAGTGTGATGAGACCATGGTTAGATACTGATATCTCTCCTGTCAAGTTTTCAGCTGTCGTTTTACCTTCTGTTTGACACTGCTCCATTCTTCACCAAGCCTTCCTGCTTTCTGGAATAAGAGCAGACACCACACTCAGAGCCCCTAGCAAAGTGAGGGAAAGAATGACCATCACCTGGACTGTCAGCTCCATGCTTGTGAGCTGGGAAATCTACTGGATCAAGCAATCTTTGATGACCTCTGACTATGAAAATCGGGTAGAAAAATCGCTCAACAGCGTAGTGACCAGCTCAGGACTCTGTAGAATTCATGAACTCTACGCAAATGAGACCATGGAAATTAGTATATTCTGCCACGGCAGTGATGCTATACTCCACCTGTATCCAGGCCACCTGTCCTCAGTCTCCTACCCATGATACTGCCTGACTGGATGGTTCTCCGCCTGCCCTTCCAGAGGTTATCCTCTTCCATGCGTCTATCAACATTCATGTTGCTAAAGCAATGCCACTCTGCGGGGAGGGCCTGTGCAAGGCACAGTGCACACTCAACACTCCTTTCCTCCATTTCTTCCACCAGCTAGTAACTTGATACTTATCAGCTAAGAGTAACATGGCCCCAGATCAGCCCATGAATGAATTCCTCAGGGAGACCATAGCTGCACAGCTAGACTTCTAAACTAGGAAGTTGCTGCCTCTATGCCTGTATCAATTAACCATTTCTTTAATGTTGGTTATGTCTACACACATTATTATAATATCCAAGCCTGTCTTCCAAAGCAAGCTAATTTAAGCCTGTAAGGTGGTTGGTGATTTTGAGGGAGGGGCCTAGTTTTTTTTTTTTTTTTTTTTTTTTACTTAAAGCAGAATCAATTTAGGAATAATAAGGGCAAAATTATAAAAGTATTATTCACTCATTCATTCACTCCTTCCTTCCTTCCTTCATTTATTCTCATAACGCATTAAGGCTAGCCCTGTGGAGAGTGAGTGAATCATACCTGACACAAAATGGTCTTTCATCAAATGTGAGAAAAAAGGAAGAGACCAACCAAACAGAGCCACCTCTGCAGGGGAAAGAAAACTCCTTATTCCTACTTTATTCCTAGATGACAGAAAACATGAACATGCTCCAAGGGAGGAGGGACTAGGAGGCCTACCCACTTAGCAAAGCCATACACCTTGGGCGGTGGGGGAGAGGGCATGCCAACAGTGTACTGTGACTCTGAGTGCTGAGACAACTGGGGCACTCAAGAGAGCAGAAAGGGGACCTAGATGAACATAGTCACAAAGATGCAGCAGTAGGCTTCTCTCTTGCCGATGAGTGAGCAGTTTTTAATTGCCACCTCCTTAAGTCTAGCATATGTGATGACATGGATAAGGTTAGAATTCAGCTTAAACTAGCTGCAAAGAAAGAGCTCTTTAACAGTCCTGGCATGTCGGCAGAGTGTGACAGATTTAAACTAGGTAAGCGAATGGATTGTTTTCAAGAACTAATTAAACGATGGTGCTGTTGATATTACCAATCACTGTCAGCTGTCATGGAGCAGCCTTTTGATGCCGCCTGTGAGCCCAGCTCCATCCACCTGCAGGCTGCAGTGTGGAACTGTGCACAGACCTTGCAACACCCTCCCCGCCGCCCCCGCAGCCCCCACTGCCCCCGCAGCTGACCCCCCTCCCTGCCCCACCCCACGACCACCACCCAGGCTTGCATCTGGGTTTTGCTGCTCATGGGCTTTGATAGCCTGTTTACACTGTCTGGTATCTATGCCTCAGTTGGTCTTCTGTGCAATGGAACTTGCCAAGAGTGGGGTTAAGTTTGCAAAGTTACAGAAAGTTTTTAGCAAATGCTGTCATCATTATTTCATTTTTCCACCCTGGCCACACTGGATGTTATTTGTCTGCACAGCTAGTTAAGTACATGCTGGTAATAACTCATGCTGTCATCAACCTCACTGCTTTTTGAAAGAGATATTATAAAAGGCCCAGAGTGGGCAAAGAAGGCCTCAGCATACTGGGGAGATCGCATCACATCTTGTAGGATGTGCTCCTGAATATGCCCAGACTTGTAGAGTGTGGGCGTCAGAAGGATGAAGGCTTAGCATTCCCTCTTCCTTCTGCCCTACTTACTCCTCTGTGGGTGGGTAGGAACAGAGCTGAATTAGTCACTTCACATCACTGTGATCCGACACCCGCAGAAACAACTAGGGGGGAAAGGATCTCTTTTGGCTCACAGTTTCAGTCTGTGGGTGCTTGGACCTGTGTGCTTGGTGGTGGGAGCCTGTAGTGGTTAAAAGTTGTAGCAGGCGGGAAGCAGAAGAAGATGAAGTAATATATAACCCTAAGGAAGTCCTCTAGCCAAGCCCCAGCTTCTACCCTTCATCAGCACTAATAATGTCATTGTATTAGGAAGCCATACGCAATGAATATCAGAACATTAATCCATTGGCTGTATCCTCTGGTTCCAGTTATCCCAGGAAAATTCCTCAAAGATACACCCCGAGATTTTAATCACAGTGTTATTCTTTCTGGAGGTTCATCCCTCAGAAAGAACCCTAAGCACACATATCAGGGAAGAGTTCTTCCATTTGTGAGTGAGTCAGCATTTTATTCCCCACTGGCCTTCGTGCAAAGGGCATGTCTCTTTCTTCTTGGTGTTTGCCTACTTGATATTTTCTGTGTTTTACAGGCCAAATCTGGACATTTCCATACAGGCTCAACACACCACAAGCACAGAAGGATGGCTGCCCACAAAGAACCTTACCTAGCACCTCCATCTAGACTCTGCCCTGCCTGGAAAAGGGTCTCTCACAGGTCCAGTTCAAGGCAATGTTCAAAGCAGTGGCTAAAGTGTTGATAAATACATGTATGACATAGTTTGCGTCTTTATTGAAAGTACCCTGATCTCACCCTCAAAAAACGGTTCATCCTTTACATAAGAGTTTCCTCAGGTCTAAACTGGTGCCTCAGATGGATCCCCTTCCATTTCCCTGTGCTTAGTATATGCAATTAATAACTATCTCAGTGGCTGTGCCTCTCCAGGCCAGGGGCTCAGCATCGTCCCTCCAATCACCCTGGTGGAGGATTTGCTATGGTTAGATCGGCTGCTCTTTGTCTGGCTCTGCATCTTCCAATCACTCATGGCCCACACCTGTCAACAGAACTGTGGCAAAGTGTTATTCAAAAGACCCCTTTGGAAAATGGGTTCACTGACTAACCGCCAAGCTGCAGCCCCACTTCTTGTTTCAGAGTGATAATGCAACTACTAATGTACACAGAGACCAGTGTCCTGCTCCCTACCTCACAAGGCAGAAGCCTTGGTCCTAGACTCCCAAGGACTGCAGGCCCAAGCACAAAGAAACACTTAGAACAGTTGGGATGCTCAAAGCTGCATTCTGAAAATGTGACACCCACATTGACAAGACTGATGAATGCTGAAGGAAGTTCTGAACTACCATGATGCAGACAGAAGAGACAGCATGTGCAAAGGTCCTGAGGCAGGAATGAGGCTGTCAGAATCTAAATGAGCACTGAGTAACCGGAGCCCAAGGGACAAGTGTCAAAGGCTGGACTATGAAAAGCCTGGCAAGTGCAGGAAGAGTTCAATTTAGATGCAAGTGTAGGAAGTGGCAGGGCAGGATATAAAGTATACAAAACTCTCTGGGCTACAGGGATAGGTTGTGAGAGACAGGAGCAGTGCAATGTGGGTTGTGACGTTTGCAGGAATGAAAATGGGAAGTCACTCAAGAAACTATGACTGTGGGGTATTATGGCACAGAAGTAGCTTGGACTCAAGATTGTACTGGGTTACCTAACAAGATCCTATCTCAAATACCCAAGCTCTAAGCCAGTACCTCAATAGCAAAGTACTTGCCTCAAATGTACTAAGTCATGGATTAGAACCCCAATGCCACATACACAATAAAAGTGCTGGAAAAGATGACTGAAGCTAGATTCAAGACACTACATCTGTGAGCATTATGACACAAGAGTATCTGTGACTCAAAATTCGCCTGATAATGAAGGAAAACTGGTGGGAGCTATGGAGAGTAAAAGAAAGAAAGAAAGAAAGAAAGGAAGGAAGGAAGGAAGGAAGGAAGGAAGGAAGGAAGGAAGAAAACAGTTGAAGGGACTACTAAGGACCAGTCAGCAGGACAGCTGAGTGAGCCATGTAGTTCATCCAGGACCCACCTACATGGATGTGATGTCCATGATACAATTTCACTGGTCCCCAATGGTAGTGGCCAAAAGACAGGCCTCTCCAGTGAGATGCTTCCCATGTGGGTTGAGTAGCAATGACATCCATTTGAGGACAGCAATGGACAGTTTGTTGTTGTTGTTGTTTTGTCTTTTGTTTGTTTATTTTTGTTTTGGGGGATTTTATCAGTTCTTTTGAGACAAGGTTTCTCTGTGTAGCCTCTGCTATCCTGAACCCACTTTATAGATCACACTGGCCTCAAACTCAGAGAGATCTGCCTGCCTCTGTCTCCCAGAGTGCTGGGATAATGAGTGTGCCACCTTGCCTGGATAGCAGTAGACAGTTTTTCTTTGATTTCAGGAAACAATGATCACCTCCCTCCCTTCTTTCTATTTCCAGTGAGGAAAAGCCCATTCACACCTGGAAATAGTGCGCCAATTTCTATTTGTTACTAGACTTCAGAACAGCCTTTGTGACTAGGAGCTGATGGACTTGTTGGCAATGACAATGTTTACAGAATATGCTCTGATATTATAAAGGGAAACCGAGAGTGCACAGGTGGCCACTCTGCACAGCTGTGAAGACCATGTAGAAATCAAGCCCCTCCTGCAGTTCCCCCTGGCTTCTAGACTCTGAGCATGGAGTACCACTCCTAGCACATACACCCTACTGGATCCAGAGCCCTGAGCAAATGGGAAGAAAGACATCCTACTCCCTCCCTCCTCTCCCTCCCACAATAAAGAAACAGCTTTGCTCTCCCACACCCTTTCCACATGAAATCCTTGCCTTCCCACAGGCCTGTGGAGCCAACTGAGCCTGGGCTGAAGTTTCTGAAATGTGGGCAGTGATAAATCATTCTTTCCTTAAGTTATTCTAGACAAGTATTTGTAAAGCAGCAGAAATCTTACTAACAAAAGCATAAGAGAGGAAACTGCAGGTCTCTGGAGTGAGGGGGGGCTGGACTAGTGGATGCTGCAGCCTCCCTCAAGTTAAAGCAGTTCTGGACTTGCTCTGAAGACCTCAGATTGGATTCAGCAGATGAGGGAGCTACCAAGGCCTCTTTGCAAAGTAGTGAGCTCTCCACCACTGGAAGCCACTTGCTAAATGGCAGCATCCATACTACATGTGGAGTTGCCGCCTTTCACCAGAACAGCTCCATATCGGACAGATCCCATGCTGAGTTTGGGTCTGGTAAGCTCAGAGAGGTGAGAGAAACTTGAGTCTTTACCCCTTGTCCTTGGAAAGAATGCAAGTAGGGCAAAGCTAGTGTGGGACAGGCTGCAGAGAGAGACAGGGTGTGTGCTACTGAGGAGTGGTTAGGGATTTAATGCCCATGTTCTGAAATGGGCGTGGGGGCCTGGGAAGATCTTAAGGAAAGGCATCCAATGGAGAGAGCCTGGGTATTACACAGATCCTGAGATGTAACTGGTCTCCAGAATCCTGCCTTCTGTGACATCTGCATAGTACATGGGGCTCAGAAACAATAGCTGGTCAAGATTGTTAGAACTGGCTAGGGGCTGAATGTGGTATTTCCATTCCTGGGTGAGAAGGTAGTGCCTTCCTCCACAAGTCCAGGGATAGAGTAGAATTTCTACTCTAGAATGAATTTCTCTGAACTTGTGCATATGGCCAACTAGGATGGTGAGGGTGCAGCCATGAGGCAAGAGCAAAGGGTAGGATGAGGCTGCATAGGTGTGATTCAATCTCTACTCCCAGTGCTTCCAGGTCCAGATGGGGGTTGTGGACTTTGTCTTCCATTTTCCTCACGACTCTGACCATCACCACCAGCTCCCACAAGGAAATGCTTTTACATACCGTGTCAATTCCTAAAACAGACACCAACACAGGAAAGCTGACCAATCTAGGTTCTCCATGACTGTCAACCTGCCAGGATTGCAAGACACCTGGGAGGTTAGTAAACTACACCTCTGGGTGTGTCTTTGAGAGGGCTTGTAGAGATGATTGACATGTGAGGCAGCAAATGGGTGAGAAGACCTGTTCCAAATATGGGAAGCACAGCCATATAGCCCAGGGTCTTCCTGGAACACAGTTGGATGAAGAAAGATTCGAGGTCCCCGATGCAAGATCTTTTCTTCCCAGGATAGTTCTCTCTGCTTTCTGGCTGTCAGAAAGGGATTAGCTCTTCTTGAGCCTTTCCCTCCATGATGCTCCACACACACCCCACACACAGAAAGACCAGAAACAAAGCAGCCAGCCAACTGTGCCTCTAAAACTGTGTCCCAAGATAAACTTTCCCTCTCTGAAATTGATCTTCTCAGGTGTCCTACAGCTAGGAGGCAGCCAGGGCAAAGCCCTGAACATAGTGTTGGAGAGCAAGGACAGCCTGGCCATGATAGAGGGAATCAGATCCCGGTCATCACAAGATCCCATTCATGAGGGACAAGTGCAAGAACTAAGCCACGGGCAGGCACTTTGTGTGAGTAAAATCCAGCTCAGTGTGAGTCTGCTGCAGCCCCAGCTCTAGCTGGGGGCTGGCTTCTCTCCCACTAAGAATTAGGTATAAGATTTAAATTCCTGGAGCTCACAAAAATCATCACGACCATGGCAAGGCATCTGCTGCTTCTGGTAATCTATGCTCTTTGTTTCTGTAGGCTGTGATAACACTGGCCTGGACTGGGCAGAATAAAGCAGACAAAACCCAACTCAGGCTATACCCCTGCTCTTAAGACACAAGGATGGAGGAGGTGATGGCTTTGCTTCCCAGAGCCTGCTGTCATTCAGGGCTTAGGACTAATTTTACATTACTGTGTAACAAATTGCCACAAACAGCACAGATTCAATAGCTTTCATTTACCAAGACTGAAGTCGAGAAGTTGCTGAACTGTACTGAGACTGGACCCTTCTCAGCTCATTCAGCATGTGGTCATATATCAGCTCCCTGGATATACAACCCTGATATTCTTGTTTTCTTGTTAGCTGTTAGCTGGGGCCACTCCTGGCTTCCAGTCACCTCTGCTGTCTTACATATGGCTGCCATTGTCAGATCACAGAATCAATGTCTGACCTATTCCAGTCCAGAGAGACTGTGACCCATGCTTTGAATCTCTCTGATAGCTCTGCCTTGTGGTCTAGACTCATATTTAAAGGACTCATGCTCTACCTTAAAAATTACCTCCATTTTGTTAACTTGACTCATCAATATACATTGATTGTAGATATATCTATCTGTCTGTCTGTCTATCTATTGTCTGTCTATCTATCCACCTATCTACTGTTTGATCGGTTGATAGCTGGGTACTGGAGATTGCACCTAGGACCTTGTTTATGCTGGGCAAATATTCTATTTCTTCATCATGTCCAGCTCTGATTAGTAATCTTAACTTCATGGTTAAATCATGCAACATAAAATCAAGATAGAAACCCCACCATATTCATGTACTCACAGCTTCTAACACACATAAAAAGGCTGAATCACACAAACCATTCAGCAGGGGCTGGAATCCTAAGGACCACCTTTGAATTCAGCAGCCACAGGCACTGGAGTGGGACTACATCCATAACTAATCCAGATGTGCCTTGGCTCAATGCCCTTTAGCAGCCAGGCCACTACTGATTCAGATGAACCATTCTTCAGTGGCCCTGCTGGTGACAGAAACCAGGACAAAAGGTGTGCTGCCATCATGATGTGAAGTTGGTGACCTTGGTTAACTGGCTTCTCTTTGAAGATCTAGGAAGGTCTGAGATGTGTGTCTGTGCCCATATTGTAAATGTGTATAAATGTGCATGCACATGAATATATGCAAAATGTGCAGAATGTTTGATTATGTGTGTATGCATTTATCATATATGCATGCAAATATATGTGTATGTTCATGAGAGAGCATGCAGATGGAAGAGCATCGCCCAAACTCAGCAAGTCTGGCTGGGCTGTCCTGGTTGGACAAGCCTCTGCCAGGAGCACAGTCAATTACCTCTCATTCTCCTCTCTGCTTTTAACTTGCAATATAAAGATTGGATCAGATCACTCTAAGAGTGCATGCGTTGGTAAGGCTGTACTATCTGACGTGGAGAGCTTCCAGGGTTTTCCTTGGCTCTCGACTGACTTTACAATTTGTTTATACACTTTGTACATAACATTAGTCAGTGTTTTCCAGAGAAACAGAAGTAAATAAATGTGTGTGTGTGTGTGTGTGTGTGTGTGTGTGTGTACATGTATCATAAAAAATTGGCTCACACCATCATGGAGACTGAGTCCAGGCCTGAAAAGCTGATGGTATATACTGCAATCTAATACAAGACCAAAGGCAGGAAAGACAGGCCTCTCAGCTTAGAGACAGGCACATAGAAGCAATCTTTTTACTCAATCTGTTATTCTACAGATGTGTTCAACAAATATGGTAAGGCCTATGCACCCTGGGGAGGCCCATGCTCTTAACTGTCTGCTGATTCAAGAATCCATCTTACCCATGTGGGTGCTTCTACCATGAGAACGCCCAAGGTAACGTGTGGGTATCTGTGGCCCAGTCAAGTCCATACGTAAAATGAAAGTGAAAGTGAGGAAAGAATTCAGTCACATTCAGGAAACTTTTGATTGACAAGAAGGCAATCCCTGATATAAAGCTTGCCACCATACCCTTCCCAACACCCTGTTTCTCTTGAATCACCACTCTAGAGTCTTCTGAGCTAAAACAATGATCTCTAGTTGAGGCAATTGGACATGATCTCACACCATAATATATTGTAGCTTTTAACTGTTGGGCCAGACTTTCTGATTCAGCACATTTTAATCTATTTTATTTGCTAAGATCAGGGAGATTTCATCTGTTATAATCCCACCTGACCTCCCAAAGTCAGGCTGATAAAAATATTAATGTCAGCCTTTTGCAGCCTGGCAGAGAGCAACGCCCAGCTTGACAAGCAAACAAATGGCCCAGAACTGTCTGTGGGATGCTGATGAACCCGTATTAATGAATACTCTCATCAGTGAAAGCTGCCCTCCAGGCAGAGCTGCCACAGACTGGAGACTTCAGATCCAGCTGCTTTCCTTGCCAGGTCCTTGTCCATGGACAGGGCCATGGCACCTCAATAGGCATCTGCAGATGCTTCACCCTCCCCAGTGTTGTGCTAGCAAGAGTGCTGAGTGACTTAGCTTTCTTTATTTGCTCTGTCCCTTGCTCTCTACTGTCAGATATTTCCACCTTTGACATTCAAGGCACAAGGCTTTCTGTGAATGCTGAGTAATTCTAAACAGGAATAAAGAATAATTTCTTGGGCTCACAGTCTTATGACCCAGACCTTATTCACTTGGGCTTCTTCTTCTTCTTCTTCTTCTTCTTCTTCTTCTTCTTCTTCTTCTTCTTCTTCTTCTTCTTCTTCTTCT
>OU015752.1:66540031-66562497 GCA_907169655.1 Acomys percivali
AGATAGATAGATAGATAGATAGATAGATAGATAGATAGATAGATAGACAGATAGAGGTATATATCCATTCATCCATTCATTCAATGTTAAAGATGAACCAAAGGCTTTTTGTATGCTAGGCAAGTACTCTCTGAGTTACAACCCTAACACCACCTCCATGTTTTCTTCATGGTTTATTTTTGGTTTTTGGTTCTGGTTTATTTGTTTGAAATAAGTCTTTCTAACTTACTCAGGAGAGGTGGGAACTCAAGCAGTGATTCTCCTAGCTCAGCTTCACCAGTAAATGAGATTGAAAGACCTGACCCAAATCTGCTTATCTGAAGCTGGGGGAAACTATGACCCTTTAACCTCGAAGAGCACAAATTCCCTGGGTTCTGATATGAAACTGTGGGAAAGATTAAGCTTTGTCACAGGTGGAAGCAGTCTTGGTGGGCTTTACCCTTGGGGCACCCCATGAATACCTTGTGATAGACTGAGTGGAGCCATCCTGAGCCTGGAATTCAGGAAGCAGACCTGGGAACCCCACCTGGGCTATTGTTTTCCTAATGGACCCTCAACGGGAGAAGGAGACCGCCCTTCCCATGTGACTCAGGTAGGTGGGGAAGAGAAAAACAACAGATTCAGCCAGGGTTTTGAGAGAGCGCGTGTGGAGAAATCGAACCGGATGGACTATCACGCGGCCCAGAGAGACACCTAAGGACTCATCCCGTGGAACGGATACCGGAAGGTTCACTCTTTTGTCCCTTTAACCTTTTTTCCTTCTTGTGTAAGCTAGTTGTGTTGTATAATAAAGTTTAATTGTTAAGAAACAGAGCCAACATGAAACAATTTAGCTCACAGCTGAAGCTACCCAATACCCATCCACGGTAGACACTGGAAGCTCAGAGGACTGAATGTTGTCCCTCTCCCAGACTATGCCAATGTCCTGGGGTTGCCAAGTTGTCAGCAGCTAACAGGGACAAGCAATGTGCAGAGGGGCCAAGATGGAGGCTCAGTAATCTGACCTCTGCTTATAGAAGATCCTCAGATTTGAATGATGAGAAAAAATATTTATAGATGGAGAGATAGAAGATACTATGTGTGCAAGGGAAAAAGGATGATGTGTAGGATGGGAATTCTTATAGAAGGATGCCCTTATCTGTGAGTGGAGCATACTTAGAGGCTTTAGGGGAAACTAAGGCACACTCAATGAGTTCTGAAGAGAGTTTAATGACAAACTGGTGGCTCCAATTTGCCACCAGGTTTATGCACTGATAACCATCATGCCTTAGGGTGTGGCCCACAGAATCAGATTCAAAGAAAACTGGACTAGCTGTCTCATGTGGTGACACCCTCTGCCTGTACCTGCAGTAGTTCCTGTGATTCAGAATTCAGAACTCTAGGTTTATTTTTTTTTAATTTTTTTAATTAATTTATTCATATTACATCTCAATTTTTAGCCCATCCCTTGTATCCTCCCTTTCTTTCCTCCCTCCCGCTTCCCCCTCTACTCCCTTCCCCTATGTCTGTGACTGAGGGGGACCTCCTCCCCCTGTATACGCTCCTAGGGTATCGAGTCTCTTCTTGGTGACTTATTATCTTTCCTCTGAGTGCCACCAGGCCTCCCCAGCTATTAAGAACTCTAGGTTTATAGTCAGTCTTCAAAGAAAACTAGAACCACGATTTAAATAAAAAAAAAAAACATTTGAGACTTGGTTGATCCAAGCAACCTAGCATTTTAGAATCACTAGCACAATTTTAAATCAGTTGGAAAATACACCAGAGCCGTTTGAGGATATGCTTATGAAGCTAATCTCATCAGCCACCTGGCAGGTTTCAAGACAGCTGGAGCAAGCACAGGCTCACCCTAGGGCAGGGCCTTCAGAGACTAAGTGGCCATTTGTGCTTGGGTAACTAATCCACAAAGGAAAAGTCAGAAGGGATGTGAGGTCAGGTGAGCAGTCTGTGCAAGAAGCACCCATTGGAGTTCCATCCTGGGCCTGATGCTGTGGAAATTGTGAAGCATACATTATGCCTCAGGGCTTGTTCTGTCTGGAGGCAAAGGCAGTTGTGTTGTCAAGAAAATGCTGAGATGCCTCTGAGAGGGCAACAGACTGGAACATGGCAGCTAGGCCCCAGGAACTCCCTTAGCAGGTTGTAGGTGCCGTGAAAGGCAGGCATGTGGGTAGAATTTAAAAAAGGGATCCAATGGTGTCTTTGGAGTTCTAATAACACCCTCCAAGAGGCCCACTGCCCAGGCTGGTTTACACTGCTTCGTTTACCTGAGAAGCTGTCAAGAAGGTGCCCAAAAGCCCTGGTTCTGGGTTTCTGTCACCCACATAGTAAGCCAGAATTTAACTCTGTGCCTCATCTAGCTTAGTAGGATAATTGTAGATTTCAGGTGTAGAAATATCTTGACAGCATGGATAGCATTCATTAGGATATTCTTGCTGATGCCTGGATTCCTTTGTCCCAGAGTATTCCCAGCCGCAAGTCATCACCATCCCTCAGAAAATGTCAGAAGTAACATGCTACATAATATAGTCATATCATAGAAATCATGAAAACACATATAGGAGGCTGGGGTACACCTTGATGGTGGAATACACCTCTACTATGTACAAGACCCTGGAGTCAATCCCCAGCACTAGGCAGGGCTGGAGAGGGGAGACCAAGTCTTGTTCGAAGGCAGAAAGTATGGGGACATTCTCATTCAAACTATTATACAAACAATCCTGGAACTCTGGGAAGCTAAGGCAGGAGGGTTTGGATTTAAGGGATGCTATAAGCTATAGTAAGTCCAAGTCAAAACAGTGGACACAGAAATCACTAGCTAAAAGAAGAAATGGCTTGAAAGAACATTTTAGAGCCACAAAATTACTTCTTGATTCCTAAAGATTGATGATGTCGATGAAGGCCATAATGAATGAAGATCAGGATGGTTTGATTCTGTGCTTTGCAATATAATAGGATTTGCTAAGAAAAGGTACAATTTAACAAAGACAGCAGAGTGACAGTTAACCCATTGGATCCAGGTCTGTCCTGTCATCTCTGTGGCGCTCGAGTCGAGGGTGAGGGACTGAGGATTTAACTCATACACACATACACACACACACACACACACACACACACACACACACACACACACAATAACACAGTGGGTCCTTCATGCTAAGAGAGTAGCAGCCGCGGCAGCGGTTTATTATTCTCCTCCCAGAGTTCAAAAGAGCCTTCTTATAGGCAGCAAAACAGGAATCCTCCTCCCAGGTGAAATCCCTCAAGAGGTGATTGCACACAGGAGGAAAAGTCTTGAGGAAGGGAGGGGTGCGTTCTTAGAGCAGTAAACATGGCTAGCTAACCAAGCTAAACACAGACATGGGAGCTGCTAGAAATGGGACATGAAACAGCAAGACAGGCAGGCAGCCCAGTCGGGCCTGGTTCCTACAATCTCCTTGTGTGTGAAAACTCTGTGCACTGGTCTACCTGGAGCCAGACTACAGTAGAAGGCCAATGGCCTTGAGAGGTATCACTGAGTGATCGTGGGGTTGGAAGCTGCCTCCAAGAATTCTAGGTGTTATCAGGACCATTTTGACAAAACTCAAACACTCAGAAGCACTTATAGCATAGGTCTGCTCGCTCAGCATTAAGAATCAGATGCATTTAGACACTTCTGCCAATATCTCATAAATGACTGGGTGCAGAATGCAGACAGGCAGCACTTTACTAACAAAAACAAGTACAATCCAGGCTGGTGGGACTAGAGTGCATGACACAGCAGCATGTCTTCCCAGATGCAGCCCTCCTGCATGTTGGCCATGAAACAAAGCAGTAATGTGCATATTCTATTTAGCTCTTCTGATCAGAGACCTGACTGTACTAAACTGCAGATTTACTGTAGGCAGGCTGTGGATAGTGAAATACTTAAAATGAATTGTTACCAAAACGCTCAGAGAAAACCATAGATTAAACCCATTGACTATGTTTCTTCTTTAAGTAATAGTTAAGGGCAATAACAATGAAGAAGTAGCGGACCAGACATTTTCCCACGCATTATTAATAATAACCTCTCAGCCAACTGATGGATGACTATCCTATGCTCGAGGACAGGCAGCAGGAATCTGTTCCTGGGAGGGCTTGCAGATACTTGATTTGAGAGATGCCTGGTTGCTGATAGATGAGAAAGTCCTTCAAGAAACACAGCATCAGCAATGTAGGACTGTAAAAGAAAACAAAGCGCAACTGCCTCTTTCATCTCCTTTCTCTTCTCACTCCTTTTAGAGGCAGAGAACAGGGAAAAAAATCTGTGGAAACAATTCAATCATTCACCCCATCTACCAACCATGGCTCCACTCAGTCCCTTACACCAGAGAAGTGAGTGCAGAAGAAGATGGAGGAACAGGGGGTGGCACCTGTGCATCTACAAGGTTCAGGGCTGGAGATGCTGCCTACAACCACCAGGGACCATGCTGATGGAGGTGCCTCAGACCTGTAGCTCCTTGATCTAAAAAGAACAGCCTCCTCAGCAGAAATGGAAAGTGGGTTGTCTCTGGGATCTCGTCTGTATATTAATGTATATTAGTTGTACAAAGCAAGGACTCTCAGTGGTGTTTCCGTATATGCATGCAATGCTTTGATGGTATTAAGCTTTGTTTCTACTTTTCCCACTGCCCAAAGTCTTCCACTCTCCACACTGATAGTATCCCCCTTTCAGTTTAATGTCCTTTCCACATCTGGTAGAAAGCAGACAAGACTTGTTAATTTGCTCTTTGTTTTTCTGAGTCTGGTTTATTTCACTTCACAAGATGATCTCCAGTTCCATCTATGTTCCTGCAATCAATAAAATTTTACTGTCTTTAATGATTGAATAAAACTCCATTGTGTATACACAAATTTTCTTTATCCATTCAACCATTGACAGATACTTGAACTGATTGCTTAAGTTGGCTGTGGTTAACAGGGCTCCAGCAAACATAAGGTATAGGTATTTCTGGGATAATAAGACCTTTGCTGTATTGGGGTCTGTGCCCAGAAATGGTATGATGGGATCAAAGAGGAGCTCTAGTTTGGGTTTTGGTAGGAACCTCCGTCTTGACTTTGATAGTGGCTCAACTAATTTCCCATCCCTCCAGCAGGAAACATGAGTTCCTTTATCCCCAGATTCTTGCCAAAACTCATTTGTTTTCTTAATGATAGTCAAATCATAGTCATTCTGATTTGGTGAAATGGAATCTCAATGTGGTTTTGAATTGTACTTCCCTAGTGGCTAAGGATACTGAACACTTCTTATGTGTTTATTGGCCATCTACATTTCTTCACTTGAAACACATCTGTTCGTTTCTATGGCCCATTTAATGATTGCATTGTTTCTCTTTCGTTGTTTAATATTGGGAGTTCTTTATATATTCTAGCTATAAATTTCTTGCTGGATAAGTGTTTGGCAAAGCTTTTCTCTCATTCTACATCTTCTTTCCACTCTGATGATTTGTTCTTTTTACTGTGTAAATGCATGTTAGTTTTAACATAATCTGTTAGTCAATTCTTGCTGTTACTTCCCAAGAGTTCCATTCAGAAAGTCATTGTCTATCCCTTGCACCCACTTTTGAGGTGCTTCCTGCAGGGGTATCTCATCAGGTAGGTCACAACTGACATATTTGTTCCAGTGTCAAATGTTGGTGGGCAGACAATTCAACTAGCCTGCCCTCAGGAGCCTCCAGGGTCTTGACAAGGTCCTACATCATCTCCTGCACCATGTGGACCAAGTGTTCAGGGTATAAGGGCCTGCCTTCCACCCCATCTTGCTCTTTGTCTCTTGGTCTCTTTCAGACTCTGTCTATGTATCTCTGGGTCCGTATCTCAGCCTTCTCTCTGTGTGTCCTCAGGGCTCATGTATGCTCTAACTTCTCTCCCCTTCTCCTCTGCCTAAATAAACCTTCTCTATATCAAATATGTTGTGTGATGGCATTAATCATTATTATAACATCAATGACCAAAACTGCCTATGTAGTTACCCTTAACAAATCACAAGGAAATGTCTCCAGGGAAGGATTATACCTATGTTCCCTTCCTAGACTGTTCCACCTTCAAACACTCCAACTGGGCTGATCTCCACCACTCACAGTCATCATCAGTGGAGATCCTCACTTTATAAAATCTGTAAACAGCACCCATTGCAGGTGGTCCCTACTCCTTACCTTTTTAATATGCCTGCTCTCAGGGTCTGTGGTCCTCCATGCTTTGTGCTTTGTGAGTTTCTCATCCCTCAAATTACCTAGGTGGTGTTTGCTCAGGGCAAGTCTTGGCTCTATTTTTCTCTCTCCCTAACTGGTTAAATGCTCATATACATTTAATAATGCAGATAACTTTTCTTAAGAGACCTCTCCACACACTTCCTTATGCATTGCTAATTTGAGCCCACATAAAGTATCCAGTAGGGAACCTGGCCTCCTGAATTTAATTCAATCATAGCGCATCATCTAAACCAGACCCCCAAGAGGGGTATATCATTATGGCTTCTGTTTGCTCACTTTCAAGTATAAAATTTCCATAGATCTTGAGAATCCAGACTACAAAATATAGCAAACAGATATTGAATTAGCAAATCTGATGCTGTCTCCAGTGCAGCTCACTGAATACCAACATCTGGTCAAGGAAGACTTCCTGTGGCCTGGAAGATCTATGCTTCACACTCCCAACTTTCAACTCACCAGAAAGAAGCATTGAGATTTCTCTTCAAGTCCAAACCAAGAGATGAGTAGACAGCTCAAGGTTTAAATCACTAACCTAGTAAGAGTGAAGACTGGGAGAGTCTGAGATTGGATCCCAGAATGCTATGCTTGGTGAAGATGGTGATCTGTGTGTAGTAACTTCCAGAATGCTATGCTTGGTGAAGATGGTGGTCTGTATGTAACTTTAAGTGTCAGAAGATGGAGACAGGATTCTCAGAACAAGCTAGCTAACCAAGCTGGTCATATCAGTGAGTTTTGTGTCTGACAGACTGTGCTTCAATAAGCAAGGTAGAAGAGCCACTGATGAAGGATAATTCTTGACATCAACCTTGGGCCTTCACATTTATGCACCCAAGAGTGCCCATACACACTCAAAAATGTACACCACACAAACACATGTACCACATGTATCACACACATACACAGAGAGAGAGAGAGAGAGAGAGAGAAAGAGAGAGAGAGAGAGAGAGAGAGAGAGAGAGAGAGAGAGAGAGAGAGAGAGAGAGACTGATTTTCTTCCTCAAGTTCTTGACCATGCTTCCTTGGCTCCACAAGGCTCTAGACTATCTTTGTGCACATAAGCCCTTCTTCTTTTGCAGAGTTTGGAGGAACTGGTCAAAATTAACTCTCTTCTTTGAACGTAATTGGTTCCTAATTATTATCAGGATCTCAGCCAAAATGTCACCCCTGTGCTAACTGTTAACAGGACGCACAGTGACACGGAGGCACATTGCAGCATGCCTTGCACAGTCCATAGAACACATAGAGGCATTGCTTGACAAAGTTCCAGAGACCTCTGACTGTTCAGCATGATCATTAGACATCCAGAACAGCTGTTGGGGCTTTGCTTGACAAAATTCCAAAGATCTCTGGCTGATCACCACTGCCCTTAAATATTATCTATGGTCCAGGTGTAATTCTGTTTAGAAATTTGCTATTTTTCCTAAAACTGTTTTTTCCCCTTTATTTCTCAGTCCTAAGGAAAATCATACTGGGAAACCTTTTTCCCACAGAGAATGTTGAAAGAGGGCAACTAGCCAAAGGCTTGAGACAATGATAGAGTTTTTTGTTCTGACTGTGAGCACCCAAACAGAAATTTCATGTAAGAAAGTTAAGACCTAGACATAACAGTGCCTGGTTAGCTACTGTCACCTGTAGAAACATTTCTGTAGAATCTGCTTTGAGAGCAACAGAAGGTAGACTTGGAACGTCATGCTTTACAAATATTTTACAATAGAAGACCCCTTGGCAGTTAGCCTAGGCTTGGATAGCACACTTGTTGGTCTGGGACTGGAAGTAAGGCAAGTTTTTCTTAAGAGAATGTCTAGCTCAAGCTATGCTGCTATAATGTCTTGTAAACACATTGGCTTTATACTGGGGAAATTAAACTTTCCCATGTATTGTTTAAAAGATAACGATCAGTTTATGCTGACTGTTGCTTGAAAATTCATTGATTTTTGTTGTATGCTTTGTTGTGGGCTACAGAACTTTTTGTATTTCCTTGTTACTCTGTTGATTTTTGATTGCCCTTGTGATTGTAAAGATGGAAAAAATCATGATGTAATCTGTAATGAAAAAAATTGCACTTCATTTCGATAAAATACTGAAGTTGGCCCAAGGAAGGAGAAAAGCAAGGGAAAGAGATGAGAGAGCAAGCTAGAGTGAGGTGGGGAAGAGCAAGAAAGGTAGATAGATGGGAACAACAAGCAAGAAGAGAGATAGGAAGATGGGTAACAGCAAGCAAGAAAATTAGAAAGATGAGCAGCAACAAGCAAGGAGATAGAAGGATGAGTAACAGCAAGTAAGGGGATACTTAGTTAGATAGAAAGACAGCAAGCAAGGAGCAAGGAGTCAGACAGACAGCAACTGAGACAGAGATGGAGACAGACAGAGAGCCAGAAGAAAAGTTCTCCTGGGCTTTGAGACCTTCGGCTTGTACCACATAAGCTTGAGTCTCCAAGTATTCCTTTTTCCACCATTCCTTAACCTCTCCTCAACAAATGGTTCCTCGAGCTAGTTTTTCAACCAATGGTTGGTTTCCCTTAACCAGCTATTCACCACCTGTTCAATTCTCCATACCACAGACCCACCTCTCTTCTCTCCTCCTGGCTGTTCCTGGAACTGGTCTTGGGGAGCAGCAGCACACCACCCAGCTGCATTCACAATCCACCCAGGAAGGCTCTTGTTATACATGGGCCTACCAGAACCACATGTCAGGAGAGCCCTTAGCTGGCTCTTTAAGGAGCAAAGATGGTCTTGAATGCCCTCCTGAGACCCACCTGCCAAGTCACAGTAGGTCCCTAACTCTTCCCAGGACTTACATGCTTGGTGTTTGGTCCTGCATATATTACCCTTATTCAGAAGACTGCTACTGTCTCAGGACTGAAGTATTAGAATACCCAGATTTAGTAGTTTTTTGGTTTGGTTGGTTTGCATGTTTGTTTTGTTTTTTAAGATGCATTCATCTCTTCAGTTAGACACTCTCTGACTCCTGGTTTCTCAGCATAGCAACCACTAGCATTTAGATGGTGTTTGAGTATGTAAATCATGCAGTCACTCAGAAAGGTTGTATAGTGATTCCCAGGTTGCCAAGGGTAGGGGGTGGAGCATCTGAAGATGCAAAACAGGAACAGAACAGGAGCCCCATGCTGTGATGTGCAGGACCCATCCTGGTATCACCTGTGATCCCAGCTCTCAGGAGAAAGTCAAGCCCCAGGCCAGCTTAGGCTGCATAGTGAGACCTTGTCTGAAAAGGATAAATAAACAAATAAATAAATGTCCAGTTTCTTATCTACCAAGACAAAATAAAGAACTTTGGGTGAGGGCCACACATAAATTCAAACTATTAATGAAGACAGAACTGTTTTCCACCAAAAGAACAGCATCTAATTCATCAGGATCTAGATTTTTTAATATCTGAGACTTGCATACTTTCATTTCTGTCCAGAGCTTTTGGATATAACAACACTATATTTTCTTGAATCTAAAACACAGTCAGTTGTAAGATGCATTGATAATTTTTCTATCATTGTGAAAGAGAAAGATTCAGAGAAGAAATATCTAATAAGTGTATCTAACCACAGATGTGTGTGTGCATGTGTGTGTGCATATATGTTCATTTGTGTGTATGACACAGAGAAAGCAATGTTTACTGCGGAGGTGGGAAGGCAAGGGGTCGTGCTTGCCTAAAGCTTGGGACCAGATAAAAGGAGGAAAGCAAGTCTCTCCAAAGCATTTGAAGCCAAAACTAGTACTTGGGCCAGTGCAAGCCCTATTCAAACTTGCTATTGTACTCCAGAAGACCTGAAGCTTAGAAGCATATTCACAAACACTTCATGTGGAAGACGATGTCTCCTGGCAGAGGAAACACATGCAAATTTGTTCCATTGGAGTTAGATTTCAATCTCGGCCAGCAGCAACAGGTATAAGATACTGAGGACTATAAAAGCCATGCCTGGCATTTTCAGAACTATTCAAACACGGAAACAGGAAGTGTGCTATTCATCACCAAGATCTGAACCCATGTGTTCAACCTCTGGGAAAAACTATCCCATAGTCTCAGCAGCAGTTCACACAATGAACCTTCTTTCTTTTCTTAATTCTTATTTTGTTTACAAATATATTTATATTATTACACATATATACAATAAACTACTTACAGCAAGAAGAACCACAAAACAATCAGTTATTATATAAATGTTACATGCATACTGTTTTGGCTACTTGTATTTTGCAACTTTGAAGAAAATATCCTTCCTATCTTGGTGCATCTAAAATTCTGAATGTAAATCAATATCTATCATATCTTGTCATTATCAACTTAAAACATCTATCTAGATCTAAAAATATTTTAACCCCTAAACAACTAAGTTTAATTGTAAAATTAAACTATCTGGTCTTCAACCCCAGCAGAGACTTGATAAGGAATAAAATTAATTATCTGAGTAAACAGGAAGCGCAGTTAAGCAGCTTCCAAAAGGAGAAAATGACAAAGACAGTTTGACGCCTGAATAGTCACTCAAAACTCTCTCTAACGTTGGAGCATCTTCTTCAGCCTTCTGGCTCAATACATCTGATAGACATATTTGTGAGGCATGAACTATTGAGGACTTGCTTACCCTGTCTTAGCAGAGTTTGGCCATTGACTCTATGTGCATCGAAGCTGGCTCACTTTTAGGCAGAATTTTATCTGTGGCAGAAACAAGGACATTTTGCCCAGGGGCTTGTTTGACACATTTGAAGCCACCTCCATAAAGAGTTTCATCAGCTTCTTTGAGGTACACTGGGTGTTGCCAGGAGTTAAACTGTCTTGTTGTCAAAGAATCTTTAAATAAATAAATAAATAAATAAATAAATAAATAAATAAATCTTTTAAATAAATAAAAACATCTTTAGGAGCCATATTCTATATGGCTCCAAGGTTCTTGAAGGCTTATCTAACACAATGACCTTTCATATCATGCTTGAGACAAGCTCTAAAGTTTCTGAATGGTAGATAAGTCATGGAAGTTCGTTGTGTTTGCCCAGGGGCTTTTTTTTCTTTTTCTTTTTTAGTGAATTTATTCATATTACATCTCAATGGTTATCCCATTCCTTGTATCCTCCCATTCCTCCCTCCCTCCCATTTTCTCCTTACTCCTCTCCCCTATGACTGTGACTGAGGGGGACCTCCTCCCCCTGTATATACTCATAGGGTATTAAGTCTCTTCTTGGTAACCTGCTATCCTTCCTCTGAGTGCCACCAGGTCTCCCTATCCAGGGGATGTAGTCAAATATGAGGCACCAGAGTACTTGTGAAAGTCATACCCCACTCTCTACTCAACTGTGGTGCCTAGAGGCTTTTGCACACTATTTTTCATAGTTCCAAAGTGGGGAAAAAACATTGGGTTGTAATAGGAAGATATTTATGGGCCAGTGACATTTGTCACTTTCTCCTACAACCCATGAGGCAAATCACAGGCTGATTTCTGCCTGTAAAGAAGTCTGGGAGCTGTGATCTGGGAGGAGGCAGGTAGGCATCAAGTGGACAAGGAGCAAGCCCATGCCACATCACATTGTGAACTCATTAAGCACGCTTTGCATTCTGATGGAGACCAGCACCTGACACCACCACAAAGGAACTCAGTCAGTAGTTGTTAGAGTATAATTAATAAAAATATCTTTCAATAAATTAATAAAAAATAAAATTAAAAAAACAAAAATAATCCATCTTTTGACTATTTTTAAATAATTTAATAGAACATCTTTTATTATTTGGTTGACAGCTTCACACATGTAAACAATATATCTTGGTCATATTTAACCCCAACTCTTCCCCATTTTACCCCAACATATCCCTTCCTTCTTCATGTTTTCTCCTTTTGTGTTGTCAATAACACACTGAGTCCAATTCGTGCTGCCTGTTGGAATGTTGGCTTACTCCGGCGCAGGTCCTATGTGAGTAACTTTAACTCCTGAGAGTTCATGGATAAGATGGCTTTGCTATGTTCAGAACATCACATTTCACAACACTCCCCCTGATCCTCAGGCTCTTACATTGTTTCTGACTCTCTCTGGCTATGTTCCCTATGCCATAAGAGAGAGGAGTTGACATAGATGCCCCAATTTAGGCTAAGCACTCAATAGTTGCTTATTCTCAGCACTTTGACCACTTTGCATTAACTACTGACCACTGCAGACAGAAGCTTCTCTGGCCAAAGCTGAGAGCAGCACTAATCTATGGGTATAAACATAAATATTTAGAAGGCAGTTTGACAACAAGCTCATTTAGCAAAACAGCAGTAGTAGTTTCCCCACTAACGCCAATGGCCTCTTCATGTATGAGCTTTTGACAAAGCTTGCAGCACCAGGCCAGAATTTCCTCCTGCAGAACAGGCTTCCAATCAAATAATGTTATTCCAGTAACCTTCATGCCACTATTGTGTGAGTGGCCACATCTTGCCTTGCAGGTCAATATTGTAATATGCAGGATTTGCTGCTTGGTCAGACCATTGATGGCTTTTCACTCCAGCACCTTCTGGTGCGGTGAAAGCTAGCCATCAAGGAGGCGGTTTTCAGATCAGTTCCCCCTTGATTTCTCTAAGTGTGGCAACCAGAGTTTGCTGTCTTGGGTTCTCACCATCTATTGCTGGTGGGCAACCAAGAGCAATGCAAAAGCCTGGGTCATTTGGGAGTTCTCTGGGACTCTACCACCAAAAACTGGTAGAAAGGTATCCTACACCCGGCGTTGAGATTTTCATTTAATAACCCATGTCTTCTAGGGGAAGTGATGTCCACCTATGCAGGGAACCTCTAAGAACATCTTTAATTTGTCAAAGCAATTTATGTTTGAAGGTGGGACTCCTGTAACAGAAGAAGTCCCCTGCTGCCATTCGTTAGTGAATTCCCATTGTCTATTTTGAATACCGATTGGAATTTCTAAACAAAAACAAAAACAAAAAAAAACAAACAAAAAAAAGAAACAATAACAACAAAACAAAATAACAACAAAAGCCAGCAACTGTTTGCAAAAGGATAATATGGTAGAAGTCTAACATTTGTATTCAGAAAGGGTGCATTCTTAGAAACCAGTCATCCTCCTGTTCAATTTTCACAGACAAGCACAACGCGTTAGTGTGTGTGCTAGACACAAGTGAGCCAGGCTTTGGCCTTTACTAGTTCTATATCCTTGAGCTGACCTGTTTGAGTTCTGCAGCCATGCACTAGTATTGATCGAACTGGGAGGCTGTGAGAGGTGAGAATGACTATGAAGGTAAAGCGCACGGCACAGTGAAGTGTACGCTCAGGGCATACACAGGTCTGGATCCAAAGTAAACGCAGAGCACACATGGGGCAATCACAGGGCAAAGTGCAAGGTAAACACTGGATGCAGGAGGCACATGCAGAGGATGCACAGAACACATAAGCACATGTAAGGCCCTATGTAGAGCACAGAGGGCCTCAGCAAGTGCTATGCAACTTCTGATTTTCCAGTTGCACTTGTACCAGGGCACAATCTCTTAAAGCCTTTGCCCCTTATCTTAGGGCAAGCAGAGTCCTGTGCACTCCTTCAGGCACTCAGAAACTCTGGCTTATACACTGGATGACCATGTAACCAGATATGAGAAACTGGGTGTGTGTGAAGCTTTCTCTTAACAAATTCATACCCACTGCTGGCATGATCATATGAAATTCCACTTTCACCAATTCTGTTCATAGCTTTATATTGAGAACAACCTGAAACTGATGCATGAACCGTCACCTCCCCCGACACACACACACACACACACACACACACACACACACACACACACACACACACGATCAGCCATGCAGCTTTATTTCAACCGCCTAGTGTGATTTCCTTTATGACCAGCACCATGCCCTAGATAGGAGCACATATCTCATACTTACACTTTAACATAGCTACGTCCTTTATGGTGCACACAAACCACAGCTGAATCTTGGGTAACGACACCCCTCCAACAGTGTCAGGAACAACTCCTCAACTCTGAAGATCCGGTATCTACTTTACATTTCCTTAAAACCTTTTGCCCGTAGCTGCTGCAATGCTAGTCAGGGTGCCACCCTGGGGGACAGCTTGGAAGAATTGCTGACTATGATCAGCCTATGGTGTTTATAGTTGGGAAGGAGCTTCCAGTGTTCCAATCTTCCTTCAACCAAACTCACCTTAGCATCTCAGGAGGGACAAATCACTCTTCCTCCATTTCAGACCCACATCAGCTCCCTCACCCCAAAACAGCCATCAGCTCTAGCACCCCCACATCCACTCACCTAAAATTTGATTTGGAGAATAGCCTCCCTATTCAGTGCCATGCTGGATGGGAAGTAACAGCACTTCCCACCATCCTCAGTGGGTCACAGCATCATGATCAGCACAAGATCCCATCCAAGCAACTCAAGACCCTAATCCACAGCCTAACAAGGGAGCTACAAGAGTGGGGACTTTGCTTTATCCAGCGGAACTCGAGTAGACAAAGTGGTGGCATCTATGACAACCATTTCACTCCTCCATCCAGGGTATAGACAGAGATTAGCTCTCATTCAAAAATCAAAAGAAGTCCCAAGGGAGGAGAAGATGAGAAATATAGAAATAGAGGGAAAAGTGGGAAGGTAAAACAGTGTTCATTAAGGCTGTCTCCAGATGTACCTGAAGCGAAGTGAACTTTGCCATTTCATAACCTAATAGGTTCCTTCAAAAGTGTCTTCTCATATTTATGAGGAATCTTTCCTGATCCCAGCATTTATGATCCTTGGCTCCAGACTCCCCAGTGTTGAGATGACAGGGTACACTACCATGCTTGGTCTATCATTCTTACATATTTATAAATGTCTTCATTCGATTTGGCGAGGAAACATACTGGTTATAATTTTAGATAAACATGCAGACAGGTGATAGACAGAACAAAATCATTGTCCTTAACCATCTGAACCAATGTAAATGTTTCATAGCTTATTTCCCAGATCCTTCTGCCAATCACCAACTATTAGCCTTCCAAGAAAGATTCATGCTGGTATAATTGCCAAGTAGTAGCTCAGTCTATGATTTGGAGTCTACCATTGGGTGGTTTCTATTTTTACTGTTACAGATGTATGTTGCCAGGAATGTCGCTGTGTACACGCTCAGACAACCAGGCACAAGACCAAAGCCATTATCCAAGTTGTAGAGGACTCCCACCTTCAACACTATGAGAGACTGCAGAAGACCTGTTTTTGAGCCAGCCTTTTGCCAACTAGCGGAAGTGCTTCTCTACGCCTCCATCTCTAAGAGCTCTTCTGATTTGAGGTTTCCCCACTGCATGCATAGGAGAAGCTCGAGGCTACCATCTTGCTTGGAACCCTTCCTCTGACAGGAAATGAGGTTCTCTGTGTTTTGTAGATATGGTTTCCTGTTCTCAAGCATCTGGTCTTAGCTTTTTCCTACTTGGTTGTTGGGGCTGTTCCTTAACAGGAAAATATACAGGTAAGTTTTTCTTTTTTTTTTTTTAGCATCTCTGAGTTTGCTTTTTTGTTGTTGTTGCATGATAACAACCATAACCAAAAAGTAACTGGAAGAGGAAATTCTTTATTCATCTTTCAGGTTGCAGTCCATCATGGAGTGAAGCTGAGGCAGGAACTTGAAGCAGAAACCATAGGGAAATGCTACTTTTTAGCTTATTTTCAGGCTCACAATCAGCTACCTTTCTTATATGATTTAGGCCTACCTGCCTAGAGATTGTTCTGCCTATAGTAGGATACATACACACACACACACACACACACACACACACACACACACACACACACAAACACACTTGGTAGTCAACAAAATGCCCACAGGCCAATCTGTTGAAAGCAATTTTTCCATAGAGGTTCCCTCTTCTCCACTGTGTCAAGATGACAAACAATTAGCCATGGCACCATATGCTATCCATACAAATTAATAAGTTCTGTCATGACATTTTCATACAGTTAAACTTTTCTTTTAGTTTCCACATCACTTTTAACACTGGTTTTAAGTTCGACTAAATCTTGATATCTGATAGAAACAATACCATCTCTTTATTTCATGATTGTTCCCTCTTAATTCTTCAAGTAAATTGTAGAAGTGGTTGGACAAATTCCATAAAATATGCTGGATTTTTTTTTTTTTTTTTTAGAATTGGAATTCCATCCAATTGAATTAGTTACAGGAGGAAGCACCCACACATACATAAGAATCACTGCTGTTCATTTATCTAACTTGCTGATTGCTGAAGGCAATATTGTTCCTCCTCTGGAAAGTTCTTGTTTATGTAGTGACACCTTCTTCTCCATCACACAGTTATTCTCATTTTTCTCCTACCCAGGCCAGGATAGGATCAGATTTTCTCTTCACAGAACCTTCCCTGCCTCTTAGAGAAGGACATTACTTCCAGCCTTAGTGGGTTTCCCTTCCCTCTTTCCCTCCTTTCTTTCCTTCCTCCCTCTCTTTCTCTCTCCCTCCCTTTTCCATCCATTTCATCTGCACAGTGCATCAAAGAACTCTCTTTTGTTACCTATACAGCCTTTGCATTGGATAAAGCTTGCCATTCATAGCCCAACTTATAAGACTTTCTTCACCTCCTCCATATTTTCCTTCTGTCCTCATCACCACCTCTACCTGCCCCCAAAGCCACCTGCTCTGCCAACACCCACAGCTTCAGGAACATCCTACTTTATCTCAGCCTCAGTGAGGTTGCCCACCTGGGAAATACCCCTCACTCACTTTCAACTAGATGATTTCTTTTTTTTTTTTTAATTTATTTATTCTCGTTCCATCTCAATGGTTATCCCATCCCTTGTATCCTCCCATTCTTCCCTCCCTCCCATTTTCCCCTTACTCCCCTCTTCTATGATTGTGACTGAGGGGGACTTCCTCCCCCTTTATATGGTCATAGCATATCAAGTCTCTTCTTGGTAGCCTGCTATCCTTCCTCTGAGTGCCACCAGGTCTCCCCCTCCAGGGGACATGGTCAAATATGAGGCACCAGAGTACATGTGAAAGTCATACCTCACTCTCCACTCAACTGTGGAGAATGTCCTGTCCATTGGCTAGATCTGGGTAGCCAAGTTTACGGCTTGTCCTTGGCTGGTGCCATAATTTGAGCGGGACCCCTGGGCCCAAATCTGCCTATCATAATATTCTTCTTGTAGGTTTCTAGGACCCTCTGCATCCTTCTACTTTGCTATTCTCCCATGCTTCTCTCATCTAGAGTCCCAGTAGGCTGTCCTCCCCTTTGTCCCAGTTTCCTGGTAAGTGAAGACTTTCATGGGACATGCCCCTTGGGCTTTTGACTATCCGACTATAGCAACATTCTTGCAAGTCTTGGCTCTGAGAGGCATAAGAGGCTGCATCATCCATCCTAATATGACATTTAAAGAAATGAGTAATGGTGGAAATCAGAGGAAGGAGAGTTTATACAAGCACACACTGGTAAGGGGAGCAGATACAGCTATTCTATAACCTACCATCTCTGGAGTACTGACTCACTCTTTGAGTTTAGAACTAAAGTTGGACAGAATGGCAGGAGGTATGCCTAACTAAGCAGTCTGGGTCAGAGTGTGGTCTCAGTTCTGATTCTCCAAGGCAACCGAGAGCTTTATTACTCAATGAGAACAAGCTAATTCCGAAGATGATGGTTCCTGACCCAGGATGCAACATCACATGTCTGGCTTAGTGTCCTCATTGGAAAATTGGTCTATGCTGCCAGATTCTGTTACTCCTGAAATCTAACGTGCCTGCGGGATTAGGACTACAATGGGACTGTTGGGGTCTGGAGTAGGACAGTATGAAAGTTGACAACCAGATGCCTAAGACGCTTTTGTCCCTGCATCTTCAGCCTCGAAGGGGGATGAGATAAATTGGGATTCACTGGATTCTAGACACACATCCCTTGAGTAACCAATCATACCTATGATGGTTGTGCTCCCAGACCTAGCATGCAGGAGGCACCATCAGGAACTGTGTCATGAATAGATGAAAGCAGAGGCAATGAGCAATTGTAAGAATAGCTTGGGCACAAAGATGCAGGTGTCCTCTCTGAGGAACACTGAACTCCCTCCCAGTCTCCCAAGCTGGGGGAGGGGCAGCTGCATTTGTGTGTCTGGCTACTCCTGCCCCCTTCATCTCGTTCATCCCCATCCCCTACACTCCCTGCCCAGGAGTGAGCAAAGGAGCTGACAGAGGACTGAGGGTGATGTTGGCCTGTGGCAGAAGGCATGCATAAAAATGCAAATTCAGGCTTCTTCCCTCCCTCTGCTCATCCATCGCTCTCAGACAGATAAAAAGGAAAATGTGCCACTGAGGACAGAACCCCTCTGGGTAAGAAAGCAATAGCAAAGTGACAAATGCCATGTGGGTTTAAGCAAAGTCCCCCATGGTTACAGACCCACTGGGAAATGAGGCTGACAAATGCCCACCCCACCTCCTCCCTGCACCCAATTCCTTTGAAATAACTTCAGCCTTGAAAAGGGAGAAAGAAGGAAATAACTCAAAGATTTTAAAAGCAAAGTTTCTGTCTGCAAACCAAATGGGCTGAATTTTTATGGGCTCATTTGGAAGAGCATGAAAAATCCAGCTGTAGCAGGCAGGAGCCGCACTTGGTAGGCTGCAAGGAGGCAGGAAGGGACCACCTGAAGGCTGGGCTCCCCACCCACCCACCCGCCGCCAACTCTAAGCCTGCTCTCGGGTCCTACCCCTTCCTGGGGGCTACTGAGCTCAGGAAAGACTTCCTCCTCTGCTCTACACCAGAGTCTGTGCCAGGCACAATGGAGACTCTGGAGGAGGACATTTTCTAGACTTCCAAGGAAGTTCTAGCCCATTAAATATATCAGTCATCTTGGCTCCCAGCAGAGTAATCACCTCATGGCCAGTCACTGCTCTAAACCCTTGAATATGCTTCTTCCTTCCATCCTTACAGCCACTCTCCCAAAGAGACAGTCTTACCACCTCTCATTTTACAGATGTGGAAACTCAGGCAGATAGGAGTTAACCTCGAATCACATGGGAGTGGAGGACTTAAGCACAGTCTGGCTCAAAGTCCTCCACAGTAGACACTCTAGGGCCATTTTCTGTCTCTGCTTGTGTTGTGCTTCATTTAAGCATTCCCCTCACCCAGAGACACCCTAGAGCTCAGTCCCCAGTGTACTGATGAAGATGTGAAAGCCCAGTTCCTTGCTGGATGAAGAGATGGAGATGGTGCCATATCTGTTCCTGAGTACCCAGCGTGTAAAGTAGTACCTTCCATGAAGCCAGAATCTTTGCATGGCTTCACCCTGATTCTTTTCCCTCCCAAAGGTTTCTCTGGAAAGCAGGAGAGTGCTTCCTCTGTAAATCACTTGCACAAGAATTGTCATCTTCAGCCCTGTTCTGGAGAATCCTGCCACATAAGACATGGTTCCAGTCTTCAGCCTCCTGGGCAGGCATAAACCATAGGTCATGCAATACATTGTCAATATCTCTGGATTTTCCCAGGACTCTAAGTGGCCACAATGTATAGTCCAAGTGACTCATGCCTCAGATCACCTATCTACAAAGAAAAAACATGGAACATCTGCATAGGCATCCAGAGTAATTTACTAACTTCTATGGAGGCTATGAATGAGGCACAAAAAAACTAGAATGATCCTTTTTTCACACACACACACACACACACACACACACACACACGCACACGCACACACACACCACACACACACACACACACACACACAGAGGAATGAGATGGGGTCTTCTATAGCTCAAACTGGCCTCAAGCTTGCTTTATAGCTAAGGATACCTTTCAATTCATGATCTTCTGCCTCTGCTTCCTGAGTGCTGGCATTATAGGCATGCTCCATTATGCCTTGCTATTTTCTCCTATAAACTTCACAGTAAAGACACACTCGTGCTTTTGAGAGCTGCACACTATCCTGGGTACCTTCCTTTCCCTTCCCAATGGAATCCATTGCCCTCTTTCCAGTGCAGGCTACAGGCTGAGGTAAGAATACAAGGGGCCTGTGCTGACAGGACAGGATGTGAGTGGCCTACTGTTCTTTTGTCTTTGGTCAAGTCTTCAACAGAAATGAGATAGCATCCAAGCCAGCCTTAGCCTCCACTGCCCCACACCCTAATGAATCTCTTTCACTGGGAAACACAACGGAGTCCCCAAATGGCACCTGCAGCTCTAACAAGAGCCAGGGCTAGATCATTTACATGAGAGCAATCTCCATTGGGGTAGACTGAAGGACACCAATCCTGGAGTTGTTGTAAGAGGTTGGGGAGAAGCTGTTTAGAAGGCAAATCAATGACTGGGGAGCAGGATAGGGCTTATCCCCTAGAAAGAGGTCATGATTCTATACACCTGGAGCAACACAGCTGCTGTGACTTGGGAAAGACTGTCCCCATGACCTCTTGAAGACTCATGGTTCTGTGACACAAGGCAACAGAAGAGGGAACTCCTACCACCATTCACAAAGGGCTGAGATTTCTTGTGACAAGTGACTTCCCGGTTTATAACAGAATCTTGGAAAGGCAATACCTTAGTTTAGTACTGGTGGCAGTGGCCTTGAAGTCAGCAGATTTGATAGGAAGCCTAATAAATGAATGGTTTGGAGCATCTAGTCTCTCTGCCTCTCTTTCTGAACTTCTTATGATGTAGCACACAGAGAAAAACAAGTACTAGGGGTTTGTAGGCATAAAGTTACTGTGTAATTCAAATGTTGATTCCTATGCTCCCCATGTCTGGTTGCAATCCTTGTTCTGAGAATCTCTTGTCAAATGTTGTATGAACATTGCTCCCGAGTTGTCTTCTGATATGCCAATAAAGCAGCTTACAGCCAATCTCTGACAGGGTGGAGAATAGGACTGGACTTTCTCCAGCTGGGAAGAGGAGTTAGAGGGGGAAGTAGAAATTCAGCCATGGGCAGAGGTCCAGGAGAGAGGAGCTGGAGCAGAGAATGCGTAGAGTGCAAGTATCTCAGGGATTTTCAGGGAAGGAAGCCAGAGTAGCCTAGAGGGTTAAGAATAGAGTAATTACTGCTGACTTGTTGTGCTGTGAAGCTTGTTAAATAAATAATATAATAGAGTCTCAATTATTTGGGTGATTGCTGGGTTAAGAGAGAAACTGAGAGGCACAATTTTATAAAAATAACTTTAACAGGGGTTGTACAGATAGTGTACTTATCCTAGGCAAATGATTTACCATAGACACATACTCAGCTCTTCACTGGTAGATTCCAAGTAAGTAATCTGTCTTTGAGCTACATGAAACAGAGAAAGAAGGTGAGCTGCCCAATGAAAATGCATAAAAAGAAAAGGCATTGGTGCTGCCCAGAGTAGGGGTAAGGCACTCACTACGACATGCACAGTGCTGGCTTTAGAGGGTGTTTGGGAGGCAGTGGTAAAGCATACGGGCATCCTAAACCAGTTCCACCACAGGAAGGGTGAAGGCTAGGGCCTAATGAAAGGTTTTGAGTTAGTCTCACTTATGTTCCTTCCTTCTCTGTGGGCTCCTGTTGCCTCTTTGGTCTTAAATTTGTCTCAATGGAATTTCTGCTATTTTTTCTGCTCATGAATTTCTGACTTACTGGAGATAATAACAGACAGAGTGAGTGGTATCATTGATGTGTATTTGTGTATATGTGTGAGGCAGAGAGAGAAGAAGGTGTGTGTGTGTGTATGTGTGTGTGACAGAGAGAAGAGGTATATGTTTAAGTGTGTTTAGTGTGTGTGTATGGTATGTACATATGTGGTGATTATATGTATATATCTATATATATGTGAACATGTATATATGGTGGATATGTATGTATGAATATATGTGTATATGTGTATGATATATATGTTTGTATATCTGTGGTGAATGGTGTATATATGTGTGAAGTGTTTGTGTGTGCATGAGAAACAGAGACAGGTGGTCTATATGTGTATGTTATGTGTTTTGTATGTGTGTGTTCGTGTATGTATATGCATGTGCTCTATATATAACATGCATACACACATATGTGTAAGTGTGGGGTATGTATATGTGTGTCAATGTGGTATGTATATTACTGTGTATGTGTGTCCATATGTTTATGTATGTGTATGATGTACATGTATGTATGTGTGGTATGCATGGTATATGTAGTATGTGTGGTGTATATGTATGTGTGGTATGTGTGCATATGTGTGTGTGAATGTGTGTATGTGACTGTGTATGTGCATGTGTGTTCACATGTATGTGTATATTTATGGTTAGTTGTATATTTTGGTATGTGTGTATCTAGTTGTGTATGTATGGT
>OU015752.1:66562507-66579087 GCA_907169655.1 Acomys percivali
GGATTAGGAAGAGATGACAGAATAGCAGACTAGTGCAAGCACTAGGCTGGTTATTACATAAGTTTTGGCTTTTTTTTTAATTAAGGGAAACATTTTGTATGATAATGCTGAATCCATTAAAGAGAAAAGTGGGGGAGGGTGTAAACTTGTAGACTTGGCTTGAAAGGAAAGGACTGGGACTAGTACAGCTGAGTGCTTGCTGGGTGCCTCTTGGTACAGGCCACATTATCCCAGCACCTGTAGTCTGAACACCAGCAGTGGAGTCTAATATGAAACCTAAGCCTTAGTGACACACTATACCTCAGGGTATAGTGTCAGACTACCTGCAGGCTGAAAACTGAAACAGTGGCTCCCAACACAGAAATGTGCCAAGTCCCAGGCTAGACTTAAAGTATTTGTGCCATACTGGAGCAAGAATGAAGCTCAGTTGTGGCAGGTGGTACAGGATGGGGTTGGGGGTGGAGGAGCACTCAAGAGGTTAGCCTGAGTGCTCCAGCAAGACCCAGCTGCCCTACTTAATCAAGGGATCTGTGGCCCTGACTTCCTAGAATGAGCCAAGTCTTCTGCTATTCAGAGTCACTGGTGTCCCTCAGGCCACTCCTGGCCCCCTGTAGCGTGCCATATCCAGAGGGTGAAGTCTCTAGAGTGTTAGGATTCTGCTTCAGTCTACCTACTTGTGATGTCATTGCTTACCTGCCCCAGGGGCGTGGCCCTATCCAGGGCCATATAAAAGGACAAATCATCCGTGAGGCTCACTCTCTCTTACCTCTCTACTCCCTCTACTTCCTCTCTCTCTTCCTCTTCCTCTTCCTCCCCCACTCTCTACCCTCTCTTTCTCTCTTCTTATTCTTCCTCTCTGTCTCTCTCTGGGGTACCCCTTCCCCCTTTCCTTCTCTCCCCATGCTCATTTAATAAATCTCATATAACGTAACATCTAGTACCTTGTTTCTATCCTTATCTTATTCTCATATATAAAATTGTTGTCCCCTCAGAGGGGTCTTAAATATATAATAAAAAGAGCATCCCACAAGGAACTATCTAGCACATGTCACTCCAGGGATTCTTCACAGAGCCCAGCCTCAACCGCGTGCCCACCTGACAAGGTGGACTTGGGGGTGGGGGGCTGAAACCTTCCTGGTTGTCTCTTGGGCATCAGGCCTCCTGGTCCTGTGTGTTCTGCTCAGCAGAGCTCCAGAAGCCGGCAGCAACGCCTATTGCTGGGTCTTAGCCCATGTTAAAGACACATGGCCCTGCTAAGTAACTGATTCTCTCCTCTCCAGAGCCCACAAAATGTCTGTGCCACCCCGAGGCCCTGTCATTCTAGTCAGCTGGCCACCAGAGACAAACAGATGAAGCATGGAACCTAGGATGCTTCAAAACGAAGGACACCCAGTTGCTATATTGAAACCTCCCGTCTCCCAAAGCTGACATCTCTTGTATTAGTACACTTGGAACAACATTCCAATGTGTTGAGAAGGGGCGCTGCTGCTCACCACTGTCTGAACTGCATGAAGGCGAACGGCTTAGCAAAAGACTCTTCTCTGGGTTTCTTGTTTTTGTTTTTGTTTTTCCCCTTAGTATTTCAAACTCAATTCATCTTCTGTTGAGGCTAAACTGGCTAAACTCGATTCTCAAATGGAACTGAGTTCACCTTATTAATCCCACCGTCCGGAGGGGGTGGGGGGGAGGGTGGAGGATCTGCATGCCCATGCACCCACGTGTGTCTGTGCTCCCTTCCCCTTCCCCCTCCAATTGGCTGTAGTACTACTGATCAAGAAGAAATCCCACAGCAGTGGTTCCATTAGCAAACAGTTAAAGGTGACATATTGTGTTTAAATAGTCTCCTGGGGAGTGGCAGATGCCTGCCTAGTGCAGTAAACAGAGAACCTGCACCTGGAAGGCAGAAGTGGCTGAGGCCCTACTGCTAGAGCAACACTAATGAGCCTCAAACCCTCTGCGCAGGAGCCACCTCCCACTGTCCTCCTGGTGGCAGGAGGACCTCACCTCCCCAGGGTGCCTTAGGGACTAAGAAGCTTTAGTTTGCTGCCATTCCAGCAAGGGCTTGGGGGCTTGGGGTGTGACCAGAGAAGCCAGCCCACTGGTATGTTTCTCGGGGCTGCTCACCATGCTGTGACAGCAGTAGAGACAGCTGGGAGGTTCAACACTTTTCTGGTTAATTAACTAAATACATACTGTCTGTAGCCTCTGCGTGAGTAGGTTTTCAGATGAAAAGTGCCAATTTTCTTACATTTATATGTCCAAACTACTTTCCTTCATGGCTCTTACTTGCCTTTTCTCATCTGTTAAGTGGAGTAAATTTGTGGTTTAGTTGAAGGGATCAGAGTGACAGGGACATGGAACCACTGATTTAGACAAATGATAGCTCCTGGTTCCTGGAGACGTATCCTCTCTGCTCCATTCCAGAGCTTGAGAAGCAGGCAGGGCTGATTTTGATGCATGGAGCACATGTCTTTATCTGCTGCACACTCTCTGGAGCCTGCTTGATGCTTACAAAATCATGTACTACAGGGCCAGGGAGATGACGCAGAGGGCGACTACCAAGCCTGACTCTTGAGTTCAATCCCTTACACTTATATCTTAGAAGGTCTCCTGAGTAAGCCCCCTGCAACACACACTAAATAAAATAAACATAATTTTCACCTTTCTGTCATGGCTCCTAGTTAAGTCTACCACACTCCAGTGTGGATAGCCCCTCCTTCAGGAGTATATGGGCAGCACAAATTAGACTCAATGGGTACTGCTTGTAAGTGAACATGAGGTTTGGGGGCAGGGAAAAGAGGTGTAGGTGGTCTGGGAGGAGTTGGAACAGTAATGAGGAGAATGAAGATACTAAAAATACAGTGTATGAAATTCTCAAAGAACTAATAAAAATACTTTTTTAAAAATGTTTGAGACATGGTTCTCTGTGCATCCTTGGCTGTCCCGAACTGTCTTTGAGGAGGACCAGGCTGGCCTGGAACTCACAGAGATCAACCTGGCTCTGCCTCCCAAGTGCAATTTTTTTTTTAAGTAGTCAAGCAGCCTGGATGTTTGTGTTTCTTCAGAAGTCCCTTGTTGAAATTCCCACTGTGACGTTATTAAGAGGTGTCCCTTTGGGAGCATGGGATTCCTGTCTGTATTAATTAAACACCACACAGAACGAAGGGAGGAGGTGCTCTGCCTCATGATTCCAGAGATCCCTGTACAGTTTCTCTATCACAGGAGCTTGTTGTGGTAAAAAGTTTCTTCCGAGATGAAAACATTCCATGCTGCAAGAAGCTCCTTAAATCAGCAGGGAACCAACTCAAAACAGCTTTCAGGAAACTCCTGAAACTAACCAGATTCACTAAGCCCCATCCCCACACCCTCCCAGTGTAAGCAATAAAGATGGCTTGGAGTTGCTTCCAGACAAGCTACACTTCGCAGAAGACTCTGTGGGACCAGACCTAAAAGAAAGAGGTTTAGGCCAAGCAAGTCACTTGAAAATGACATTCTCCAACCTATTGGAGATTTTGTGAGCTGTCACGCATGCTGCGGTGAGCTTGTCTGATGCAGCTGCCTTCGAGTCATTTCTGGTCCTGAAAGTAACCCCTCACCCGTATTCTTATAGATAACCTCAATAAGATTCATTGACTCACCAAGTTGGACTTGGGTAGTGTTCATACTTCAGACTGCTGCGAGCCTGCCTATCTGAGGTGAGTAGATGCAAATATTGTTTCTCTCCAGGTAAAGTCTTGTCACACAGCACTTGGACAAAACATGACAGTAGGGAGCCCATGGCAGAACAGAACTACCCACACCATGGCACACAGGAATCAGAGAAACAGAAGTGCCAATGCTTGCTTTTGTTCTTCTTTTTTCCCTTTTATTCCATCCAGGCCATCACCCCATGAGCTGTCTTCCCCCATTCAGGGAGGGTCCTCTCTTGTCAGCCAACCCTCCTTGGAAATTCCCTTAACAATGACTTCAAGAGGTATGCCTCACCAATCTTCCAGGTGATTCTAAAATAGCTCAAGTTGATTGATAAGGTGCAAATCTGAAAATGACTTCCAGGTTTATGTTTTAATACTTGGTTCCACTACTTTGGATGCTATGGATCCTTTAGGTTTAGGAGGAGGGGCTTGGATTGTGCAATGGGTCAAAGGCCTGGCATTTGAAGGTAATACTGGCCTCTTCTTCCAATATGTATTCTCTGCTCCCTGATTCATTCTATGTGAAAAGCTAACAGGTTCCCACTCCCACAACCATTCCTTCCTTGACACTCTGGGAGCGGCCTTGATGAAACTGTAAGTTGTTTCTGTCAGGTATTTTGGTCTTGGTGGCACAAAGTGCCATGGATCTGTGGTCACTCAGAGATTCACCGGGACCATGAATCTGATTTAATAAGAGGCCTTTATTTAGATACTGGCACCAGCCACCTGGCAGTAGGACTGTACCTAAGAGCACTCCCAAGTTGCAGCTCCAAGCCATATCAGCCCAGGGCTTTTTGGCAAAACTCACAGTTACAATTCAGGGATGTGTTAGGGGGTTAGCTTATATGCTGTCTTTTTGTAAGCAGGATTTGGTTTTGTAACAGATGTTTGCAGACCCCTTTGGTTATCTTAAGTAAGCAAGTAATGTTTACAAAAACAGCAGTTAGTCTTATGACCCGTTATCTTGCAAGAGCAGCAAATTTTAGAAAATCAGTCAATTTAAGAATAGTCTTCATCACCTGGGGGAAAAATGGAAGTGGGTTGCTATGGTATAGCTTTTATAAATAAAGGGCTTACATGTTAGAGGGTTTTATTTCCTTTTTGTCTCTAAAGCAGAATGGGTTGAAACATTGAATGCAATATTAACCATTACAAAACATAACCAGCAAACTCACCACCACAAAGGTCCCTTCTGCTGAGTAAGGACACCAATCAGCACCGTGGGAGACATGGGCATACACTAACAAGCTGCTGGCACCTTAATATGTCACCCCATCTGTACCCTAGCAATCCCAAACCCTACAATTCTATCTTATGTCTTTAAACCTTGGATTCCTAGTCAAAACATCCACCTCCAGACATAAAGGATAATGCACCTACCATGCCCAGCATGACTTTCCAATGCATTGACAACTTAATGCAGTAATTTAAATCAAATAAGCCAGGAGTCTGAGTAGACACATTTAATCCTAGAATTTAGGAAGCAGAGGCTGTTGGATCTCTCTGTAAGTCTAAGGCCAGCCTGGTCTACATAGAGTTCCAGGACAGCCAGGGCTACACAGAGAAACCTGGTTTCAAATATAAACTCAGATAGCTATAGTAGCAATAATAGAAGCTGCTCTATTGAGACTCTAAGCCAAACACTGTTGCCAGAACTTTGCATAATTGATTTCATAATTCTCTGAGAATCCCTTAGAAAACTTCTCCAAACAGCCATCACACAGGCAGAGCTCAAGTGAGGCTGAAGTTACCATGTCCATTTCACAGATAAGCAGCTGAGGCCTGAGAAGGCCATGTGTTTATCTGAGGTGACATGTTCCCTGTAGCCAGTGTCATCAAGCCCATTCCCTCGAGGTATCTGTCAGATGTGCCTTTGCTATAGCCTCACAGCACTGACTCACTGTAGGTCAGCAGTCCCTCTGTCCTCCATACCTGCTGTGCAATTGGCATCCTCAGCCTGGAGGATCCTAGTTGGTTGTTTCTGTTCCAGTTTCCCAGGTAGTTATGCCCTTCCCTGAGGAGTGTGGTATGTGGACGTTGTTTGCCCTGTGATGAACTCCATTGATCTCAGGGGAGATTCCATTCTCAACAATAACTCTCGGATCTTTCCATGCATCTTTCCCAGCAGATTCTCCAGGAGAAGACTACAAACAGAATCCATGACAGCCAATCAGTATCCAGCACTCCTGGCTGGCCCCATGCTTAGCCTTACTGTCTCCTGCCTCCTACCATCTTCACAAGATCAGAAAAGGATGGCATGGTATCAAGCTTATAAAGATCTAAAAAATGTGGTTCAGCCTCCACAGTTGAAAATTTTAAAAAGAAAGAAACAGAAAAAAATTGAGTTTAATAGTTTTCTTCAAGTGTTACAATGAGAGAGGGAGATTAGAAGCCAACCCTGCACCAGGTCTGCAGGCTCTAAACTATTCATGCTTTGCCATGAGCCACCTGCATAGTTGAATACCAAGCCAATGTCAGTCACATGCAGACGAGGCAGTGTCTTAGCTACTGTTCTGTTGTGAAGAGACACCATGACTGAGGCAATTTATAAAAGGAAGCATTTAACAAGGGACTTGCTTACAGTGTCAACAGATAACTCCATGACCATCATGGCGGCAAGGAGGGTGGCAGGAAGGCAGGCAGGCAGCCATGGTGCTGGAACAGTAGATGAGGACTTCCATCTGATCCACAAGATAGAGGCAGAGAGACAGTGACATTGAGCCTGGCAAGGGCTCTTGAAACCTCAAAGCCCACCCCAGTGACATACCTCCTCCGGTAAGGAGACACTCACCCTAACAAGGTCACACATCCTATTCCTTCCTACATAGTCAATTAATTGGGACTAGACATGAGCATATGGCGCATTCTCATTCAAGCCACCATAGTAGGCAGAGAAATGCCAGACAGAACTCAGCGCATAAAAGGCACTTACGTGAAACTATAATGCAAGGCAGGGTGTTACTCAGCCCCCCCCCCCCACCGGAGATCCGGAGATGCGTGTCCTTAGTTTTCCACACGGTCCTTTCTGGAGGTCACTTTTTGTCGATGACCACAGCATCAGTAAACCAGTCCTTATTCTTCACACAATCACCTGTTATATGAGCTCTATTTCCAACACTGTTCCAGGAGAGAAAGCCAAGGTCCAGCGTGTGTTCCCACAGCAAAGCTATGGTAAGTTCAGGGGCCTATTTATTTATAAGCAACTCAAAAGCCAAGCCGCTTTCTATGTGTCCTGGATTTATTTCATTGCATGAAGTAAATAGCACCTGTGGCAGTCTATGCAGGTCCAACCCTGATATGTTTCAAAGATTTGCCTCTATGGGAAAGTGCTTGGAGAAGGTGTGGAGTTAAAGAGTTTGCTTGCCAATTTGTTCCCAAGCAGTTTGGTTCTAGCTTTTCAAAATCATGTCTCTGTTATTCATGTCTTCATTCACGCAAGAGAGACAAAGCAGAGACTCCAGTGAAATGTGTTGTCTCCAGCCACCTGTACCCAACCCACATGGATAGCTCTATTATACAGATCTTCAAATAACGATCACCAAAGGTAAGCACCAAGGAGTTTTTAAGCTTGGGTTTAAAAAAAATCAATTCCTTTGGCTTCCTGCTCCTGTCCAAGTTCACGTGCTGACACCCTACCATTTTGTCTTCAGATTTCAAGAATTAGATTTGTTTTTAATGAATGTAGCCCAAGCTGACCTGCAACCAGAAATCCATCTATCTCAACCTCCTGAGTACTAGGATAACAGATTGCGCACACCATGACCCACCCAAGTCACAAGCATTTTGCGTCCACTCCACTTGAGTGACAGAGATATTGTTCAGGCCTGTTGTATAAAAAAGTAAGTATTAATTTGAGAGGGCCTTCTAGAAAGCAGGTCTAACTATTTCAATGTTGCAAGAACCCAGAATAATAGGGGTCTTTATATGGTAGGTTCAATATCCCAGTATACAATATGTTTTTACACACACACACACACACACACACACACACACACACACACACACACACACACACTTCCTTCTCCAGGCTTACTCTTCTCCTTACATTTTATGATGATTTCCCCAAACTATTTTTAAGCCAGAGAGATTTCCTAGAAGCTGGTAGAAAAAAAACAAAACAAAACTGCTCACTGTAGGAGATCCAAGTTATTGGCAGAAAGCCAGCAGCCCAGGTATTGGTAACTAGCTTGATAATGAGTCTCTTCCATGCAAATTGGCTCATTATCATCCATTTTTGTCAGCTCTCATTGAGTCCTGATCCCTGCTTTGGCTCAGGTGAGAGCACGAGGCACACAGAGGCCACCAGATTCACCAGATGCCCAGGCTATCACCAAGAAAAGAGGAAGAGAGGGGGATGGCTGCATCCACGCCATTAGACCTTTGAGTTGACTGCTGAGAGCAGAGAGATGTTAAAGAGATGTGTAATGAAGTGTTATAAAAACAGAGTTTGATTGAAAGAGCTTTCATGCCATGCAAATGAATACTCTGTCCCATGATTCATTGCTATCAGGAGAACTAAATTTGTACAGCCCAGAGGAGAAATGACTAATGGGATGCATAATAGTTGTCGATTTGTACCTGCAAAGAATTAATCAGGAGGCTCCAAGGAGAGGGCACTTGGCGGCCACTACACATGTGTGAGCTGGGATGGGCAGTGAGCGAGGATCCGGAGAAATTAGGCTAAATAGCAGGAAGGGTTTTTCTGTTAATGCAGCACCTGCACACAACAGGATACAGGTGAGGATTAGCTTCACCTGGGTGAAGGCAACTTAGGGAGTATTTGCAGAAATCAGTGAGTTTGTGGATGTAGGGAAGCAGTTTCCCACACTGGGGCTGGTCAGGAAACTCCATGAGAAGTCTTTTTCATTTTGTTTAAACAAAATTTCCTCTACTGATGAAATTCTTGGAGCTGTGCCTACAAAAAAGTCCCCATTTCCTGCTTAATGTGGGACTCCGAATCTTTCTTCTTTGTGGTCGGTGGGAGGGTTAATCGCCATTACCAACTTGACTGGGTTTGGAATCACTTAGGAAGTGCCCCTCTGGGTGTGTGCATGTGTTGAGATCATTTCCATATTGTTATAATAAGGATTAATGCCATGCAACATATCTGGCATTAAGGAGGTGTATTTGAGGGGAAGGGAAGAGGAGAGGAGTCAGGGCCTGAATGGGGGGGTGGGGGGGAGTAGAGGATGATTGAATATGTAGTTAGGCAGACAGACACACAGGGACAGAGACATGAGGGCAGAGAAGTAGAGCAAGAGACAGAGACTGGCTGGGTGGCTGGGTGCACACCTGTAATCCCAGCACTCAGAGAGCAAAGGCAGGTGGATCTATGAGTTAGAGGCCAACCTGGTCTACAAGCAAGTCCAAGACAGCCAAGGCTACACAGAGAAACCCTGTATCAAAACACACATACCACACACACATACACACACACACACACAGAGAGAGAGAGAGAGAGAAGTTGATATAAACATGCTTTTGTTTGGATCCCAAGTGTGGGATGTGAAACAGACTTGTGTGAGGGCATGTGATGTTTATCCGCTGGAAACAGACTTGTGAGAGGTTGCATGATGTTTGTCCTATAGAAAGAGAACTGCCCCTTGCAGAGTATGGTCTTTGCTAGTTGATAAATATCCCGATACAGACTATGAGAGGAGACAAACGTGAGCCCCAGAACAGAGGCTTGGTTTTTGGCTTTTGCATCACTTCGCATCGCTTCACTTCAAGATGCTCCTAGGGAGAACTGCTCCAGAGAGCACTTCAAGGGTCCAGCTTCCGGCTGTGGCACTTGTGCTCAATTTTGATGAATTGTGGGGTTTGCTGTGTTAACGGGTCTTCTGAAATCCTGAGATGAAGAGTAGAATGGCCCTAAGGAACTGAGTCTATAAAAGGTCTCCTGGCCCTATTAACCTTCATCTCATATCTGTGGTAGATAGGTTGGAAGGGAAATAGAGGCATTAAAGAACCCCAAAACAGTAGGTTTTGAAAAGATTAAAGCTGAGAGAGTCAGAGACAGAGAGACATGCACAGAGACACAGAGACACACAGAGAGACACAGAGACTGAGCGAGACAGAGAGACAAACACAGAGTAAGAGATTAGGGAGGTTGGCCAGCGTCCTTTTATCAGGCACACATCTGGCAGTGGCAGCAGGTGATGATGACAGAAGTTGCTAGGACCCTGAAAGGCAGGCTAGTGGGGCCTGCTATATGCTAACATCCCTCCTTTTTCCTTCTTTTTTTTTTTTTTTAAAGACAAATGTTTTATTGAAATTAACCTAGATAAGACTGGGTAACTGCTATGTCATGAATGGTGAACAGGCTTTTTAGGAAATGTATGTAGACAGTTTAGAATTCACATTGTAAGTGTCTATGAGAAATGTAGACTTGATTATTTTTATTTTTTATTTTTTTATTAATTTATTCATATTACATCTCGATTGTTAGCCCTTCCCCTGTTTCCTCCCATTCCTCCCTCCCTCCCACTTCCCCCCTTCTCCCCTCCCCTATGTCTGTGATTGAGGGAGACCTCCTCCCCCTATATATGCTCTTAGAATATCGATTCTCTTCTTGGTAACTTGCTATCCTTACTCTGAGTGCCACCAGGCCTCCCCATCCAGGGGACGTGGTCAGAAAAGGGGCACCAGAGTTCGTGTGGGAGTCAGATCTCCTTTTTCCTTTAATTGAAGAATGACAAATTTAGGAAGTGGCGATGAGGCAAGAATGAGGACATTGTGTTTAGAAAAGCTGCTTCCTGCTGACTTGGGGGTGATGACATCTTTGGGGGCCCTAAGGAAACGGGGGGGGGGCTGGTGAAGTCCTGGGAGATCCAGCTGTTTCACTGCTGCCCATGATCTGTGAGAACATCTGTGGCTGGGAAAAAATGCAGGCCCAGCTGACACAGTCCGTGAGGTTACACTAGAGCACCTGTGGGTACCTGCTTTGTTTTGCACTGTCTTAGCTATAGGAAACACTTGGACTTGACAGGCTACCGGAACATATATATGGGCAGAAGACAAAGGAGGTTAGGGAGAAAAAACAATTTTCGGTGTATACTTGAAACTTTTGGACCCATGGTTTTGGTAGTTGGGGGAGGGGAATCCCAAAACTAGGGAAGGGAGTAGGAATCTCACCCTTTGAAACAGGCAATTGGTGGAAAACTTAGGTTGTTGATTACCTGGAGACCTGAGAGGTGGATCCAGGTGAATTTCCTGTAGCTTACAAGAATCCTTTTTTAAGTTTACAAAGAAGATATGTTTTGAACATGTTAGTATCGTTATTGTTTGCAATTTGTAGTGAAATGCACACTGTTGGAAAAGGCAGTAGGCACATACCTTTGTGTCACACCATAGCAGAGGCTTGGGAAATGGCTTTGGGTTAACAGGCATGAACACTGTTAAGGTGACCTCAGTTCAACAACTACAGACTCCCAAATGTTTTAATCTGCTCAGTAATGTTTCATATTGATGTGGAGATTGAGAGCCATGAAACAAATCCACATCTCCAATGTTTCCTGAGCCGTGAACTAACTGTGTCTTCCTATGACAGCCAACTGCTATTACTGAGTCTGGCTGCCAAAAAACCAAAAAACAAAAAATAAACTGTTTCGTTTGCCACAGTCCCCACTGTTCCCTTTCGGGTTATCATTAAACTGTTTCATCCTCTTGTTTTCTCCGCTCAGATTCTGAGCTAAGAAATGCAAGCGGCTAGCCTGTATTCACTTAGAAATGCTTTCTAACCATTTATAATTCAGTGTTCTAATGTGGTTGATATTCTCAATAAGCAGTCACTTAGAAGCCATTTCTGTCTTTTGAAAACGCACACTTAGAGGATGCAATTTCCCTACATGCCCCCCTCCCCCAGCCCTAAGTGAGCACATTTACTCCCTCCTAAAGTCTGTCACTCAACTCAGGGTGAAAACCTCATCTGGTGGTGCTGACTGTGCTGAAGTCGGGTTCACTACGTCTATCCTACACCTTCCCCAAATTGGTTTCAAACCTGTACTTCTAACAAGTGACTCTTACATTTATATACCAATCCTATTTGAGCAGAGAGGAAAGAATCAGTCCGGCAATGAAGTCGGAACCTGCCAGCGGCAGAGATGGGAGTAGTCTCTGTCTGTGAGCTGAAAGCAGTTTGATATGCAAGCAGCTGGCAAATATGCATCAGGGCAATTGTGGAGGCAGGGGCGGAGGCAGGGGCGGGGGCGGGGGCGGGGGCGGGGGCGGGGGCAGGGGCGGGGGCAGGGGCGGGAGCAGGGGGGGGGGCTGGGCAGGGGCGGAGGCAGGAGTGGAGGGCAAAATGTGTGACTTGGAAAGACAAACCATTCATGCAATTGATGACATCTGCTGAGGAACCACATTAAAGGAAGGAGGGATCCAGGATATATTCTGTCCACCTTTACACTCTGTAGTAGTCCAGAAGAGGAAATCTATCTCTTATAAAATAAGCTGTGTTTGAAAGAGCTAGCTAAAGATGAGAGTGGGGGTATGAGAGACCCCCCACTGTTATTGTGTGAAGATCTAATGTGATCTTTTATGCCTTTTAGTGTTTGTTTTATAAAATTAGAGGCTCTAGTGTTTGGTGTATCAATATTTACAATTGTTTTTTTCTTCTTCTTGATGAAGCCTCTTTATTAATATGTAGAGTCCATTTTTTATCTTTTCTAATTAGTGTTGAAGTTTACTTTATCTGATAGAAGGATAGGTTCAGCTGCTTGCCTAGAGTTGCCATTTGATTAGCAGTTTGTTTTCCATCCTTTGACATTGAGTTTTGGGGTATCTTGGCTGCCTAAATGTGTTTCTTTGAGACAACATAAAATTGGCTCTAGTTTTTCAGTCTAGTCCGTTGGTCTGTGTCTTTTTAGAAGTGAGCTGAATTTCACCTTAAGTTATTATAGAAATAGGTTGGAAATTTTCTATAAATTTGTTTGGGGGTGTTCTGTTTTGCTGAATTATTGATATTTCTTTTATTTTCTTATACTTGAGTTTTGTTTTTGTTTTTTCCAAGACAGGGTTTTGCTTTGTAGCCTTGACTGTTCAGAAACTCACTTTGTAGACCAGGCTGGCCTCGAACTGACAGAGATCTGCCTGCCTCTGCCTCCTGAGTGCTTGGATTAAAGGCATGTGCCACCACAGTTCCCAGCTCCCTGTATTAATTTAAGGGTTATTGCTATGCTGGGCATGTTTATTTCTTTCCTGTGTCTAGCCTATCAGTTGTTTTCAGGGAGTGTATATGTTCATGTATGTACACAAAGGAGGGGCCTTCTCTTTTTCTTTCTTGTAAAATATTCTATTAAGAACTTCTCAAGCTCTGACTTTCCTGTCATGGCTTCCCTTAAATTGCGTTTATTTTAAAATTTCCTTATTTCTCCATGAGATAGCTTTGCTGTGTATATAGCATTTTTGGTTCACAGTTGTTTACCTTCATAATTTGAAGTATTTCATTCCACGCTCTTCTGGATTCTATGATTCCTGATGAACAGTCTGAGGTGATTCTGATAGTATTACCTTTGTATGTGAGCTGGGTTTTGTGCTGTTTTTAGAACTATTTCCTTATTTTCTGTTTGGACATCCTGACTGTGATATGCCATGAGGGTTTCTTCTCTGACCATATCTAGAGTTCTTTAATGCCGCTTGTGTTTGGAAATCATCTTTCTGTAAATTTGGGGAGTTTTGCTTTATAATGTAATTACTTTGCCTATTCCATTTGATTTTACCTCTGCTCCTCAAGTTTTGTCTCCCAGACTTCTTGGAAATATCTTTTTTTACATTTTTATTTAAACAATTTATTCAGATTACATTTCAATTGTTGTCTCCTCACTTATATCTTCCCCCCCCCCCCCCCCTTCACCTATTCTCCTCCCCTAGGCCTGTGAGAGAAGGGGACCTCCTCTCCCACCATATGATCACAGTCTACCAGGTCTCATCTGGGTAGCCTGCTTCCTCTTCCCCTGAATGCCACCAGGCCTCCCCACCAAGGGAAAGTGGTCAAATATGGGGCACCAGAGTTCATGTCAGAGTCAGTCCCCACTCTCCACACAACTGTGGAGAATGTACTGTCCATTGGCTAGATCTGTATAGGGGATCTAGGTTTACTGAATGCATTGTCCTTGATTGATACAGTAGTTTGTGACTGTCCCTGGGTCCAGTTCTGCCTAGGTATCCCTCAGTCAAAGAATAGATAAAGAACCTGTGGTACATTTACACTATGGAATACTACTCAGCTATTAAAAACAAGGACATCTTGAAATTTGCAGGCAATGGATGGAACTAGAAATGATCATCCTGCGTGTTAATCCAGACCCAGAAAGATACACATGGTATATAGTCACTTATAATTGGACACTAGCCTTCCACGGATGTCCTCTGAGAGTCATCACTCAGCAGGGGATTGGGCCAGTGTGGAAAAGACTATAAACTTTGTCACAGGTAAAAGCAGTCTTGGTGGGCTTTACCCTTGGGTGCCCCATAGATACCTTGTGATAGACTGAGTGGAGCCATCATGTGCCTGGAATTCAGGAAGCAGACCTGGGGACTCCACCTGGACTATTGTTTTTGTAATCGACCCTCAATGGGAAAAGGAGACCATCCTTCCCACATGACTCAGGCAGGCAGAGAGGAGAGAGCAGCAACAGGTACAGACCCAGACCGGGCTTAAGCACACGTGGATCAGCGAACAGGCCAGACCAGCATGCAGGCCAGAGACATCCCTTGGAACGGATACCGGAAAGTTCCCTCTTTTTTCCCTTTAACCTTTTTTCCCTCTTGTGTAAGATAGTTGGGTTGTATAATAAAGTTTAACTGTTAAGAAACAGAGTCTACAGGCCAGATGATGGGACTTGCCATTGGGACTCCAGGTGAGATACGTATGGGAGCATGGGGAGATAGAAGGACCCAGAAGGTCCTGGAACCCTACAATAAGACCATCAAGGCTGGTGGAAATATCATTTATACTCTTTAATTTTTGTGTCAGTTTTTCACCTTTGCTGTCTATCCCTGAAATCCATTCTTCTACGTGGGCTTGTCTTTTAATGATGGTCTGTGTCTGTTGTGTTATTTATTTGATTGACCATCTTCTTCATTTCCAGCATTTCTATTTCATTCTTTTTCAATGTTTCAACCTCCTCGCTGATATTGTATTTGGTATTTTGTACTTTTGCTTCCGATTAACTGTTACATTCAGTTTGAAGACTGACTTGTCAAGGCTTTGAATAGATTTCCTTTATTTGTGTATCTGTCTGCTTGAAACTTCTATAGGATCAATAATTCTTTAATATGTGAGACTGATTTTTTTTCGGACATTTCAGCTATTTCTGTAATTTCAGCTTACATTATAGAGGAGTAGGTTCGTTGGTTGGGAGCAGGTCACAGGTGCTGGTTGTGTCATGTTTTGTTCATCTGCTGAAGTGGGCTTGTATTTCAGTGTCTACTTCTCCTTCTTCTGAGCCCATGGGGTTGGTTTGTTGTTGTTGTTGTTGTTGTTTTGTTTTTAAAATTTATTTATTTATTACATATACAGTGTTCTGCTTGTATATATGCCCTCATACCAGAAGAGGACACCAGACCTTATTATAGATGGTTATGTGCCACCATGTGGTTGGTTGGAATTGAACTCAGGACCTCTGGAAGAACAAAGAGTGCTCTTAACCACTGAGCCATTTCTCCAGGCCCCCGTGGGATTGTTTTGTTTCTGTGACCTCTCCTAAAGGGATATTTTCATGAAGTACACTTATGGAAGCTGATGAAACTTGATGTCATTTGTCAAATGGAGTCACTGAAGTGATCCTGTCTTGGTTATGTGCCAACAGAACATGGGGGCTGCACACTAAGCCCCAAGTAAACCATATGGAGTCAAAAACCTTGGATACCCCTTGTATTCTGCGAGCCTGCAAGTCACCAAACATAAGACACATGAAATCTGTGTACCGTTTGGGGTTCTGGTAAAACCAAGAGACTTGAATGCATGATGCCTTCTGGTCTCAGAAAACAAGCATTTATGATAACACTCAGCTTGTTATGTGTGTTCTAGAATCTGGCCTCCTCTGTTATACAGGATTATGAAACAAGGGCTCTTAACTGCTGAGCTATATTTCCAGCCCCTAGTTGCTTGTTTTGAAGCAGGGTCTCTACAGCCTTTCCAGTGGGCATTTTCACCATGTGTGTTAGAATTCTGTTGCTGGGGAAAATGCCTGAAAGAAATGGTTGGGAGGAGGAAGAACAACTTTGGCTTAAAGTTTCAGAGGGTTCAGTCCATGCTACCCTGACTCAGCTGCTTCTGACTTGTGATGTGACAGAAGGACACAGTGGTGGAGGGACATGGAAGACAAAAATGGCCACTTCATGGTAGCCAGGAAGCAGGAATAGAAAGCTAGGACCCTGGGAAAATATACAGCCTTCAAGGACACATTCAGAGTGACCTACTTCCTCCAATTTAGGCCTTAACTCCTAAAGGTTCCACCACCTCCTAATAATGTCATTTGCTATGAATCTAATAGGAATTGATAGAGTCAGTGTCATCATGAACCAAACCCTTCTAAATAGCAGCTGGTGACCAAGCCTTCAACACTATCCTTTAGGGCACCCCATATCCAACAAAGCCCCCTGATATCCAATGATTCTTGTGTCTGGTTTGTCCTATGGGTACTAATCTCTGCCTGGGTACTCATGGAGTGAGTATACATATGGCCACTATTGCTCAGGTCTTGCCTAGTTTATGGCTGATGAATCTGAATTGATGGGTAAAAAGTAGCTGCCCTGCACAGGATAGAGAGACTCACAGTCTCTGAGAGTTTGGGAAGTAGTATGAGCATGCCCTGGAAAATCACTCACATTTGTCCCTACACACACACACACACACACACACACACACACACACACACACACACA
>OU015752.1:66579097-66592105 GCA_907169655.1 Acomys percivali
CACACACACACACACACACACACACACACACACACACACACACACACTCACGCACACACGCAGCTTCCCTGGATCTATTTAGTGTAGGCCTAGATTCTGCTTTTGGGATTGGAGTTACTGCCTTTGTCTAAGACGCTTTCTGAAAAGCCCAAGAAGCCAGAAAAAAAAAAAGCAATTCCCAAATAAGCAAGTCCTTCTGGTTATGGAGCCCTATGACACTGCACATCTGTCACAGCTGTATAGCCATCCCCCTTACAGCAGGCCCAGTCACCACAAATCCCAATGGTAGAAAGGTGTGGCAGGACAAAGGTTATAGCCTGGTACTAACACACACAGTACCATGGATGTGCAGCTCTCTAGGCCCTCACTGAAATCCTGTCTGAAGCTGGATTCCTATATTCCTCTCACCTCTTACCTGTAACATTCAAACATTTGGGGAAATTTGTAGATGACAGGGTCTCTCGTGGACCTTATCCTTTCTGTGAGCAGACTCTCTCACCTGCTAGGTCTCAGGTCTGTTAGACAGATTCAAGGTCTGTATTTGGAGAATTTTCTTTTGCAGGCAGAGGTACACTAACAATTCTTCCTATTGCTTATTTTGTTCCACCCTTTTAAATAAAGCCCAACATCCCCAAGCTGCAAAAACAAATTCTGGGCAATAATAGCAGGCAATTTACAGTGATAGATGAATATAACAAAAAAAAAATAGTACAGTTCAGCAAGGGCTGGTGGGTAATATTTGTACTGGTATGTGTGGCAGCATTGTCAAGGGGCTGTCATGCCTCTGCTGTATTCTGCCTCCCCAGGAGGCCCCCTACAACTATCTGAGGGCACTCAATTCCCCAATTTCACCTTCCCTGAGACATTTATGACAGAGGAGGAGGAAGGGAACATAACCCTCAACTCTGAGTCACTCAGAAGTCAGGCTGCTCCACTAACTCCTCCTCCCCTCCAGGGCCTGCTTGCCTAGCCCCAGACCCCTGATATCTGGGCCTTCTGTGTCTCAGAATGCCCTTGAGAAGACTAGCACAGAGAGGGAGCATGTGGGGGAGGCTATACCTACAGAACTGATGGACTAGAAAGCAGAGTTCATCACGTCAGTCCACATTCATCCTGCCTTACCTCTACAATAGCCCCCATCAGCCCACATATTAGATACTTGACGCTGATTCATTCATATTCTCCCTCCTTCCCTCTCCCATCTTTCCTCCCTCTCCTCTGCTGCCCTCCCCTTCTACCATCTCTACTCACCCCTACCACTGTGACTTCCTTTCTTCTGGCTACCATAAAGTGAATGCATTATCCTTGCTCTGCGCTTCAGCCATAATTTTCTACCTGGTTACAGGCCCATGAGTCAAACGATAATCATGGATTCATTTGAAACCTCTGAAATCAAGAACCAAAACAACCCGGTTTCCTCCTCTGCTCTGTGTGGCTTCCTCCCTAAGGCCACTCTAGTGCATTGCAGCAGCTTGGAGACTCAGCTGAACTGTGCCAAATTCTCAGAATGTTCTCAAGGCCTTCCTTTTACTGCCTACTTGGAGGACAGCCTCTCATCCTTCAGGTGAAGAGGAAACACCATCTCCTTTAAGAAGCTCTTCACCACCATCACCACCACCCCCTGTCAGTAAGGGAAACTCACATCCTACTTCTGGACCTGTGCTGCTCTAGCACTTGCCCATCCAACATTACCCTGGCAGCAATCTATCCTCCTCTGGACCAGGAGCAGGCAGCCTGAAGACAGTCAGCTTGTATGAGCTAGGGCAGGGCCCAGGATAGAGTGATGCTCTATTCACACAGATCAGCAAACAGACAGCAGCTTGAGACTTCCAGCTAGGTCTTCTGGAGCTGGAGAGAGAACCCAGCACTGTGGAGATAAGATGACTGCTATCTTTCTCTTCACTCCTGTGCCTTCTCCAGCCTTCCATCCTCTCCCTCCCCGGCTTAGTGTTCAGGGTGGGAACTTGAAAGTCAACCTCATGTGTGAGAAGGCAAAGGAAATCACAGTCTTAAGGGTGACAGCCCAGAAATGTTAAGCTTGAAAACTGCCTGGGGATTCAGCTTCACAGACCTGGCAAAGATGATGCAAATGAATATTTAAATTCAATGCAAAAATCACTGGTGATGTATTTGCTCATAGTGGTACCTGGTGATGCTGGATGTCCATAGACCTGGGCCTGGTTTTCACTGCTTCATTCCCTCCACATTGTCTGTCTACAGTGGTTAATACAGAAAAAAAACCCACAAAGAAGAGACGCGAGGGATGAGACCCCGACAGTTTCTGGAAGATACCATCTAGTATGAGGTTTTCTGGAGACAGGCCTGTGAGACACAAGCTTTCTGCAAGAAGGAAATGACCCAGGATGAGCTCTGGGAGGTGACGACAGAGTGTTGGGGTGGCAGACAGAAGGGATCTTTGCATCTTGGGTACTCAATTTCACTTCAGGAAGTGGATGCTATGGGTTGGATCTCCCAAGGCAGAGGACAGGATGATAGTATTCTATCTCCAGGAAAGAAATCCAGACTGGCTCTAGAGGACAGAAAAGGAGAAGTGGGGCTCTTCCAGGGTTTTAAGAGTAACTTGGGAGCCTGCACATCTGGAGTGGTGAAGTGCCTCGGCCCTAGATACAATCACTTAGGAGAATTCCTTCCCAACCTGTGTCCCAGATCCCCAGACCTCATGTTTGGGGGCAGGTAAACATGCATTTGCTTGGCTTTGGCAAAGTGCCCTTACTGAAAGGGAAGCCACCTGGGCTCACAGCCAAGCATGCATGCTGTACTTTTTTGTTGGTGACTTAGCATAACAGAATCACTCAAATGGCCTCAAAAGAGAGCTTGGTAACCAGCAAGGAAACAGGATACAAAAGTCTATACCTCCAGGATTGTCGTTCTGCTCCAGGGGACAGCATAGGAGGAGCCCTGTTTCAGTACTTAGGCTAGCTCCTGTGGGGGCTACTGAGAAAGGGTGTCAGATTATACCCAATGTGGTGCTCCTGGGAAAGAGAGCTAAACTAGATGACAGAGCACACCCAACGGGGAAAGGAGGGTATAGCCCCTCTCTTAGTACCTAGCTGGAGCATATTTCTAATTTGCCTTTGGTTTGTCCATTGTTGTTGTTGTTGTTTGGAGTCAGGGTTTCTCTGTGTAGCCTTGGCTGTTCTAGACTCACTTTGTAGACCAGGCTGGCCTGGAACTCACAGTGATCCACCTGCCTCTGCCTCCTGAGTGCTAGGATTAAAGGCATGTGCCACCACACCTGGCTCTGGGTTTGTCCTTTTATTTTCTGTTTGAGATGTGGTTTTGTTATGTAACCTAGTCTGGCTTCCAACTAGTAGTCCTCCTGTATCTCCTTGGTGAGTGCTGGGATTACAAGTGCATGTCACCCAACATTTTTAATACTACAGGCAGGACATGACTACAATTACCACACACTCACTGCAGTCCAGGCAACTAGCCATTGTTGCAGTGCTATAAATCAGTCATTGTAGTCACTCTCATTTCACAAGCAAAGACTCTTAATCAGAGTAATTAAGTGAATGGAGTAAAGTCACACAGCAAAGAAATAAATGTCACTGACTTACCCAGTGACTGTTGTTAGAAGATAATGGTGAATATACTCCCTGGGTTTTCACCTTTTAAGAAAACAAGAGGAAGACATATCACACATTGGTGGTGGCATTAGTCTTTTACTGTGGCTGCGCAGAGCAGCTATGGCTGTAGAGAGTCATTGTGAGACCTCACGGGAGAGTACTCCTGCCTGAGTACAGTGAAACATCTGGCCATTTTCACATGAGCAGAGAGACGGGAATGTAAGAATGTTACCCACTGACCACTGTGCCTTTTCGAATATATTAGTAAGCTCTCCTTGGTCCCCTGAGCTAGGACACTGTATCCAGCAGCTGAATTGCAATCTGCCTTCTCAAATGGGCTCATTTCCACTCTGAGAGTCCCTTTGTTGAGCCGTGGAAGGAATGTTTGTGCCCTAAATGTTCTGATGAAGAGTCCCCTCTCTTGCCCACCCATGTCAATTCCACAGCAGCAACATGGCCATGAGTGGCTAATCCAGAAACTGCTTCACCATGCCTGAAGTTACTGGTTCAGGGTGGCAAGTCACCTTCTTGGTAATCAGAGCCTTCAGACATCCATTGACATCAGACATACATACGTCTTTCTCTTTTGAGGTTGCTAGATGAGGGTTAAGACAGAAAGTAAAATAAATACATAATACGTGGGTCCTGTTGACTGTGAAGCAGCACTTAGCTACCTCCTGCCATGTGTTCATTCTAGACTTCCAAGAATGTGAACAGGTAGAAGAGCTTCCTTGCCCTAACACCTCGGACTTCCAAACAAAAGCAGGCAAAGCATTTTGACACACTTCCTTTTTAAGCATTGGTTCACTCTAAATTCAGCTTTCCTGGCCACATAAGTCCTATGACCCCCATGACACGTTTCTGTCATCTGTCAGTGGGGAAAAAGTTGGCGTCTTTCTGCAAATCCTATTTCCTAGCCAGAGGCCTAACACCAACCTTTTCAACACTGACCAAGGTAGCCAGGCCACAGCCTCCCACAGCTCCTACAAATAAGCAAGGATGACATCACCAGTGGCTTCCTAAAGCTCCTCTTCCTCTCCTTCTCCCTCTCTGTTAGCCCACCCTCTCTCAAGCTGTGCCTACCTGATTCACAATACTAATTTATAATACATCCTGTTCAGCTTCTATTACAAAGAATGGAATTAGTAGAATATAAATGAGTCCTTCAATTTAAAGAAAAACCCTACGTAAACAGTACCTTTGGGTGTTGCCTAATTATGGCAGACAGATACACCTGTACCCTGAAACCCACAAACAACTCTTACCACCTTGCTGAATGCCTGGGGTGAGTAATGTGACCTCTCATTACTAGCAGGTCCTTTATCTGTAAGATAATAACAATGCATCCGCCACACCCACTTCTGAATTAACAGAGTGGTCCAGGCTCTGAGCATCTGAATGGTTTGTAAAGATGATGTTGAGCTAGCCACATCGTAAAACCAAGGCTTAGTTTCTACAGAAGAATTATAACTTTAAGTTTGTTTGAGGTCTGTCTCAAGTGACTGTTATTAACTAAGCCTTGAAATAGTTGTCTTTAATTTCTTTCCATACTATGACAGAAGACACACATTCAGAAGCCTCCAGGAATGTACAGTTACACAACAGAAGGGAGCCACTGGGTTACAGTGACAAGCTATCAGGAGGACAAGGCCCCCTATAGTGACAAAATATTCATTATTTTTAATAGAATGAATATTGATTTTATTCGTGTGTATGAACCCTACAAAATAATGGATGTGGGGACTGGAAAGAGGGCTCAATGGTCAAAGAGCCATCCTACCGTTCTTGCAAAAGACACTTCTTTAGTCCCAGTGCTCACCCCAGGCAGTTCACAATTGACTGTAACTCCAGCCCCAGAGGAGCTAATGCCCCTTCTGGACTCCACAGGTACCTGCACTCACACAGAAATGCAAAACGATACGCGTAGTTAAAAATAAAGTCGACCTTAAAAAAGATAGGTTTGCCTGGGAACTTTTCACACATGTATATAATGTTGTATTGTTGTAGTGTATTTATTCCAAATTACCCTCTCTTCTCCCATCTCCTACTGCTCTCTTTTTTGCTTTCAAATACTTCCTCTTTCAAGGTTCATATCACTAAAAAAAATCCCTATATTTCATGTATGAAATAAAACGTGGTACTTTTCTCTAATTCTGGATTATTTTTCTCAACATGCTAGACTCCAGTACCATTATTTTCTAGAAAATGACAGTGTTTTGTTCTTAAAAAGCTGAATAAAACTTCACTGAATATTCCATCAGCGTCTGTGGGCACCTGGACTAGTCTCATGACTTAGTTTTGGAGAGCAATGCTATCGATGTGCAGGTGTCTATGCTGTGGGCTGAGTGGTGGATTTTATATGGTATCTTTTTTTTGCTTATTTGTTTTGCCTTTTTATTCCTCCCGCTCCCCTTATTTTTGTGGCTATTGTTGAAAAAATTTATAAGAGCCAAAATACTGTATCTAAAATCGGAGCTTTACCTGGGACCTATCTAACTCTGCCTAGAAATATTGTAATTTCTTCCTGCTTTCATTCCCTCTTAAAAGTATGTAGGTCAGGTTGATTTAAAGCCAAAAAAATAAAAACCAAAGCATATGACTCAGCAAATGCCAATTTGGATCAGGGTGGTTTCATTTTACCACACACCTGTAAACCATCATCGGCCTGTGATGTGAATTCTCAGTTTCCAGGCCCAACTAGGCAGGCTATAGAGTCCTTGCAACACTCCAGCCTAGCCAGGTCAGCTGAACCATCCCATTTCCAGCAAAAACCCATGTGATGCAGACAGCCTGGGATCGGATTTGCATGCCATTCCCCAGGGACAATTAGATGATCTTGTCAATTCCTGTTTCCTGAATCTTCCAAGCTCTGCAAATTGAGCACATGCCATTGCTGCCTGCCTTGTTCTGTGACAAACACTACAGAGCTGCTGGACCTCAGCATGCCAGTGGGACAAAAGGTATTGGTTGAAACCACAAGCACTGGCTGATCCTAGGTCTCCCACAGGCACGCTGAGGATCCATACCCAGTGCCTTTATTTTGCCACTACCGTGAAACACTACCAGGTGGTTGAGACACTTTAGTTTCTCACCCCTTTTCCTGGATTCATTTCTGAACTCTACCCACAATCCCTACCCCTTTAGCTTCTAAAAGGAGAAAGGAAGATCCATGCAGGGTGTATTCATGCTTTTTCATTCCAATGACAAAAATACCTTGATGAAGGCAGATTGTAGAGGAAGCATTTATGTGGGCTTATGGCTCCAGAGAGTCTATCATGGAGGTGAGGCACAGTGACAAGCAACAAACAGGACATCAGGAAGCTAGCTGATCACATCTATAATCACAAACATGAAGCAGAGAGACCAAACAGGAAGTGAAGCAGGTCCCTAGTGATATGCTTGCTCCAACCGAGCTGCAGCACTCCCACAGAGTGTATCACCAGCTGGGAACCAAGAGTTCAAGCAGCTGTGCCTGTGTGGACGGCTGCACAAGGGAATTGTCAGGGGTACAGTGTGTTTATCAGTTTGGGGAGCAGAAGCAGGAAGGTATGCGACAGCTAGATAACATTTTCACTCTCCTTTTAAGGGTCATCAAAATAATAATAATAATAACAACAATAAAAATAACAACAACCAAATAAGGATGGCTTGTGAAGTAGGGCAGGGCATCTAAGAAGGACACTGAGCTGCATTACTGGGGAGGAAAGAGTTCATTAGAAGAGTTAGTAATGTAATGCTCCTGGCAGGCAGACAGGGAAACAATAGCAGGTCCAGGACTCCAGGACCCTGAGGAATGTTCAGGCCTGAGCAGTAGAGTCAAATAGCATGTCTGGAGGCTCTCTGTGGAGAGGAATCAGCCCTCATGGCAGAGGAGGCCTGAGCCCTGAGGCACCTGGACTCTTAGGCAGGTGTCAGAGACTGGCAACGAGAGAGTTAACTCACTTCCTAGGTGAATCCTGGTACCAGGAAGTCTGTTAGCCAGGGCCTGATAGACAATGTCTCAGTAGGGTGCTTGCTGGAATCTAAAAGAGGGAGGCCACTGCCCCAGCAGCAATGGAGTCTCACAGTACCTGCCCACAGTGTGGAAATGCACAGCTGATCCTCCCATACTGAGAAGACTGAATTCAGGGATAGCCTAGGCTCATCATGGTACCCTATCTCAAGAAAGGCAAAATACACCATTAAAGGGACATCTTTTGCAACAAAAAGATCAGATCATTAATATGTGGTCCAAAGCTGACACTGATTAGCAAACCTCACATGGCCAACTGGCAGGTTCCAGGGAACAGGACACTTCCACTTTGGGAGTACCTGTTTCCTCAGCACAGAAGCTACCCCAGGCCCTCAGAAATGTGGTGAGTCATGTACGGACTTCTCAGAATACTGTGGCCACCTCCCATGCCTCTGCAGATCAGGGGATGCAGTAAAGAAGTAAAAAGACAGCTTTCTCCTCAAAGACATAAGAGAGACAGTTTTTTTTTTTCTGGAGCCAAATATGAGTGACCATGGCTTGGTGATATAAATTCAAATTTCCACAAATATCATGTTTCAGTGAAGCAGAATTTTTTATTTTAAAATAGTAACCCTTTCAAAAAGAAAGAAAGAAAGAAAAGAAAGAAAGACAGAAAAATCATAAAATGACAGAATTTTAAAAATACATTGATGGATAAGCTAAGTGGATTACAGCAAAGCAGAGAAAATCTTCTATAGGCCTTTAATTGGTGGAAACTAGGAATCTGCTCATACATTACAACAGTTTTACCTAATGGTCACAAACTATGTTAGTTGATGCATGGAGGAAGGCAATAAATGGCTATAGGATATATAGAAGCCTCAAAAGATAATTTAGCACTGTACTTGCCACATTCCAACCACTTCAAACCACTAAGGGTCCAAACAGTAAGTCCACACTTGCAGACATGGCTCCTTTCCAGGCTAAATAATCTGTGAGTCTTTTTAAATTATTTATTTGAAGAGGATATAAGAGCTATGCTATTTGTGGTGCTTTAAACGAAATACTCTCCATAGTCTCAGGACTCTGAGTGCTGGGTCTTTAGTTGTTGGTGCTGTTTGAGGAGGCTGAGGAGGTGTGGCCTTGTTCAAGTGGGTGTGTCTCCAGTGGTGGTGGGATTTGAGGTGCAAAAGCCTCAAGTAACTCCCACTGTACCTTCTGTGCTTGGTTTTGTGGTTTAAGATGGATCCCCTGGCTGTCAGCTCCAGCATCCACCTACCAACTGCTCCCGTGCCACACCACCATGACAGACTCTCACCATGTGGACAAACACACCCTTGTTCTAAAGTTGTCTTGCTCATGGTATTTTATTACAACAACAATAGGACAGTAGAAACTAATGTGCTGTACATATTAAATATGCACTCACGGTGATTTTTTTTTTTTTATATTCTCCAGTTGAGGAGCGAGGGACATCCTCACTCACTGTCATGTCCAGGTTAATCATGCTCTTTGTAGGAATGACATCCACTTGGGATGTCAGCTACTTTTCCAAACACATGGGAAGAATGCATGGACCTTACATATAGATCTTATTCAGAGAAATTAAATATGAATGTGTTGCTACAGAGCAGAAAGCTGAGAATCAGTGTGAAATTTAAGAAGTTCCCTTTTACGGTCCCTGCACTGTAGTAATCAGTGCTTCGGACAGTGAGTGAGTTGTCGTTCTGGGTCTCAGAGGACATACCGAGCAGGGTCCTCAGAATCCACAGTGAGGGGAAACATTAACCGGAAATAACCCTCTGTTATTTTAAAGAAGGGAGATTCAGAGTTCCCCCAGGATCTAGCTTATCTTGATTGACAGAAAAATCTATTGGGAAACATCTATTCAGAATTCAAAACAGGAATACGCACAGCTCTGTGCTTTTCTTTCTCTGACATTTTTGCAACTGCTTTCACACATCTTCCCTTTGTACATGCAAAGCAGTAAGCATGTGAGGAAACACAAGATTGTGCACAGAAAGAAAGCAGCATGGGGGTACACCATCACAAGAACACATCAAAGCTGTCTTCACGTGCTTCTCTTTTAATCACTGACAGCGCATAGAAGGTCCACACTGTATAAGAACTGATGGCCTAAAGGGAGAATAGAGCATCTTTTTATTGACTAAAGAGAATAATCTCCCTAATACATTACAAACCAGAAAACAGCAACATGAAGAATAAAACTGTACCCCAACTTATTTGTGTCATGTTCAATTCCTTTCATCAATGTTTTGTGGTTTTAGTACTGCAGATCTCTCATCTCCTTAGCTAAATATATTTCATTTTATTGTAATTGTTAAAAAGATGGAATTTTAAAAACGTTTCAAGTGCATGTATGTGTGTGTGTTGTATGTGTGTGGTGTGTATATTTGCCACTACACATATGCAGAGATCAGATAATAACCTGTGGGAGTCTGTTCTCTCCTCCCATGATGTGAGTACTGAGGATTGGACTTTAATAAGACTTCACCACAAGTCCCTCTACTCACTGAGCCATCTTGCAAGCATAAATTTATTATACTTTTCGTAGTGATGACGCATAAAGTTATTTGACATATTTTGTGGACACTCCATTCTTAGTGTGTCAGAACACTACTGATTTGGGCATGTTGATTTTGTATTATGCCACTTTACTGAATTTGTTACCTGTTCGGTTTTTCTGGACTCTTCAGGGCCGTTTCTCTATAAAAACCATGTTATCGCAAGCATGTACTTTCACATCTCACAGGTCACATTGCTTTTTCTTGCTGAGCTGCTCCATCTGCTCCATCTAGGATTTGTAATATCAGAAGGGGTAGGAGAGAGATGGTATGCTTCTTTGTTCTTCTTGGAGAATACATTCTCAACTACACCCTGTGGAACATGAAGTTGATTGTGGGTTTATCAACATGTGGTCTTTATTATGTCCAGGGATACCCCTTCCATTCTCAATTGGTTGCATTTGCTGTTTTGAGGGTGCTATACATTTATATTGTGAAATTTTTCAGAGCTTTAATAATATTTTCTATTTTTTAAAGAATTTTATGACTGCATCATCTCCACACACATTTTCCTCTCCTCCTACCCAATGAAAGCATTCCATGTTCCTCCTCAACTTTGTGCTTATTTATTTTTAACTTATAGCTCATAGAGTCTAGTTATTGCTTCCTATGTATGCATGTATGTGGGGCCATGCACTGGGGCATGGATAACATACCAGTGGCCACATCACAAAAGAAAAAAAAGTGACTCTTTCCCCTCTCAGCAACCATAAACTTTCAATAGCTTTTCAGATACTGGTGGGACTTCATCTTTTACTCCCCGATCCATGCTAGAACATTGACTGCCTTGACCCTATGCAGGTCCTACACAAGTAACCACAGCTGCTATGAGCTCATGAGTACAACAGTCATGTCATGTCCAGAAGATAGCATCCCACAGGACTCCTCCCAAGTCCTCTGGCACTTTTATTTCCTCTCTTTTCCTTCTGAAATGTGCATTGACCCTTTAGGTTGGGGACTGCAGTAGATGTCCTTTTCAGGGCTCAGCACTCATGGTCACTTATTATCAGAACTTTGATCTATTGTGAGCTTCTGTGTTAGCCACTGTCTACTATAAAAAGAAACTCTCTGACCAAGGTTGAGACCTGACCATATTTATAGCTATAAATATAATATTGCAATGGCAGTGGATGGCCCCTGTGATGGCTATTCTCATTTGTCAACTTGACTACATCTGGAATGAACCCAACCCCTAGCTGCTGAGTATTCCTTTGAGGTATTTTGCAGGATTGGATCATTTGAAGTGAGCCACATCTTCTGCCGGCATGGCAGAAGGAAGTGTTTGCTCCTTGCCTGCTTGCTCCTGCTCTCACTGGCAAGTGCATTCCTTCACCTGCATTAGAGCCCACTTATTCAGGATTCTGATGTATCCTGAAGGCCCGCTGAGACACCCATCCTCCTGCACTGAACAACTATTGAATTATTTGACTTTCCATTGGTAGACAGCCATTGTCGGAATGGTTGAGGATAGCCTGTAAGCTACTCCAATGAATCCAATTTATTGGTAGAGATATCCTTCTATGAATTTTGCTTCTCTAGAGAACCCTGACTAGTACCGCCTCCATTGACACACAGAAGGGCAGCACTAATTGGACTCAATGGGTTATAAAAACATTTGTTAAATGTGATAACAAGAAGGGGACATGAAGTTGAGGAGGGGACATGAGCCTTTAGCATCAAAAGCAAGTTCACCTCTAGGGCCTGTATCTCCCCAATACTTTCCAAGACTTCTAAAAGCAGATTTAATATACAGACCTTTTCTCAAAAAACAAAACACCAGTAATAAATAGCATACATTTTAAATGTTCTAAACAAAGAAAACAACTAAATAGATGAAGGAAGAATATATGTCTTATCTTGTTCTAAGCCTTTTCACAATGTGGATATATATCAATACATTGTATTGACCCCTGTATAAAATAACAATTTAAAAAAGAAACAAAGGAAAAGTGGAAGTCAAGATCCCGTCTCTAATTCAAAATCCACTTGTTCATCCATTTATTAATTAATTTATTCCTCCTGCTTTACAGTCATTCATGTATTCATGTTGTCACTCATCCATGGTGAGATGAAAACAAATGAATCCTTTGCTTGGAGGGTTAACTGAGGGATTTTATCCAGAGGTCAAGAAGCTGACAGTATATTATGTAAAGGGGGTGGCAGCTGGGATGCAGCCATATTTTTTAACAAAGAATCATGGGAAATCTCATCTATTAAAAGGGCTTACCAATCAGTGTAACATGAAGACTATGTAGCCCAAGATGAAAGCCAAGTCTTACTTTGAAGAAGCACAATCCCAACGGAAATGGGAAAGTTTGCCTCCACTCCACTGCAAGGGAGACTGAAAAAAGCCTATCCCAATGTTGGGCAGCTGTGGATGGGTCTAAGCTCTTCCCAGACTCTCTCCCATGCACCCTCCTCCTGCTTCTTCTCTTGCTATGTCAGCAGTGACCATGGACCATGCCCCGCTCTTTCAGTTTCTGTGGATCCTGCCTATGTCGTATGGGTAGACCCCACACAATCATCTTCAGCCCTTCTGATGTGGTTACTGCAGTGTCTTTAGCTGAATCTTCATAGAGGGAACTCTGATGTGTCCAGTCCACAGCTGAGACTTGAAGCTAAGAGGATGAAACACGAGCAGACTGCTATCTCTCCCTGTTCAAAGTCCTCTTAACTGCTATGGAAATGGAAATGAAGGAGGAATCTCCACCATGGGCTCCCAGGTCACATTCTGCAAACACACCGAGCCTCTGCCACAGGGAAGGAAGGGGCACAGCTATGAACTGAGCTGTAGACAGGGACAGTCAGAGGAACATTGTCTCAGGGGAGAGACCTGTGTGTGTGTGTGTGTGTGTGTGTGTGTGTGTGTGTGTGTGTGTGT
>OU015752.1:66592115-66604417 GCA_907169655.1 Acomys percivali
TGTGTGTGTGTGTGTGTGTGTGTGTGTGTGTGTGTGTGTGTGTGTGTTGGAAAGCTGAACAAAGTTTGTTCTGAGGACAAAGGAGAGTGGGGAGGCAGCCTCCAAGAGACACGGTGTATCCAAACAGCAGATACATACACATAAGTAAGTAATAAACATATCTTTTAAAAATGAAGTCATCCAGCATGATGACTGTGGTCGTGTGAATGAGAATGGCTCATATATTTGAATGTTTGGTTCTTATTTGATGGAACTGTTTGGGAAGGATTAGGAGGTGTGGCCTTGTTAGAGGACTGTGTCACTGGCAGTGGGCTTGGAAGTTTCAAAAGCATAAGTTGTTCCCAGATAGCTCTCTCTGTGCCTCCTGCTTTTGAATAAGAATATAAACTCTCAGTTACTGCTCCATGGCCATCCCTGCCTACCTGCTGCCATGCTTCCCACAGTGATGGCCATGGACTCACCCTCTAAACTTTAAGGCCCCATTAAACTCTTTTTTCTGTAAGCTGTCCCGGCCATGGTGTTTCTTCACAGAAATATAAAAGTAACTAAGACCTGCAACCCCTACATTTTGGAGGCAGAGATGAGAGGATCTGGAATTCAAGGCAGTCTCAGCCACATAGTTAGTTTGAATCTAGCTGGCAATTTTTTTCTTTAAAGAATATTAATTTATGTGTATGAGATTTTGTCTGTGTATGTCTGTGAGCACATGTGTGGATGGTGCCTGTTGATGTCAGAAAAGGGCATTGGATTCTCTGGAACTAAAGTTACAAATGGTTGTAAGCTACTGTGTGGGTGCTGGGACTTGAACCTAAGTCCTCTCGAAAAGCAGCTAGTGCTCTTAACCACTGAGCCATCTCTCCAGCCCCACCCCTGAGATTCTTTAGACTGTGTCTCCAATTACAAATTTAAAAACCAACAAATACTTTGTTTTTTATCATTGCTTACAGATTTCAACCCCTGACCCACCACAGGCTGAGGAGGTATACGTGTTCCCTCTATACTTGGCCCTATTGCCCCAAGAGAAAGCATTACAGTTCCCAGATTATTTTTCCCATAAGTCATTTAATAATATTTTCTGCTGCTAATGACTATTATGACAAGCAGCAAATTGGTAATTGCAGTCATCTAAGAACATGCACAGGGCAGATTTGCAGGATTAATGACCGAAAAAGTTAAATTTAGGTAATGCCTCCCAGTTGGCAGTAAGTCCTGCCTTCAGATTTAGTTGAATTTGCCTCCAGGGAGAAAAAAAAGCAAGTAGAGGTACTAATGTGGAGGGTCTGTTAGTTTCTCTCTCTCTCTCTCTCTCTCTCTCTCTCTCTCTCTCTCTCTCTCTCTCTCATTCTCTCTCTCCTTTCCTATCTCCCTCTCTGTCTCTCTTTCCTTTCTTCCTCCCTTTTCCCTCCATCATTCTATTTCTCTTCTTCTCCTTCTGTCTTATTCTTTCACTCTTAAATCTCACTCTCCATCTCTCCCTCCTTTTCTTTCTCATCCTCCTCCTTTTTCTTCTTCTTCTTCTTCTTCTTCTTCTTCTTCTTCTTCTTCTTCTTCTTCTCTCTCTCTCTCTCTCTCTCTCTCTCTCTCTCTCTCTCTCTCTCTCTCTCTCTCTCTCCCCACACACACACATACACACTCCCTCTCCTGCTATTACGTATGTGGTGAATGCTCTTATACTGTCTGCATAGATAATAAGAGACAGTTGTTGGGGGTCAAGGCTGAGTTAAGCAGCTTCCATGGAGCTGTATCTTCCATGGCAGCCAGATGCCAAAAATCCTCATGGGAGATGGAAATTGCTATGAACATGGCCTTTGAAAATGTCCAGCAGATGTTGGAATAGCTTCTGATCCCACAGCAAAGCACCAGCATTTTAGTTTGTATTTAGAAGCCACTTTGCACATTAAACAAAAAGATTCCAATGTAAAGTCACCCTCTTCTCAGCCATGGGCTGGCACAGCAAGGGGGTTGTTGCAGATTAGCATTAGGAGGGGATGGGAGAACTTCTTTCCCTGCTCCTGGGTCTCTCAAACTGAATGGAGTCACAGGTGGGAACTTCTCACTGCATTCACATTTCTTTGCTTTTTTTCTCTACCTCCCTCTTGGCCACCCATCCCATCTATTCCTACTGTAAACTAACTACATAGCTTCATCAGTCATCAGCCAACTCAGTGCCAAGCAACAGGGAGCTATCTCCTCAGCAGCGTCTTCCACACGGAGGGCTACTTTGACTGCAGAAGGACAGTTACCTGATATAGGTCCAGGAAGACCTTCTACCCTGTCCTGTTTCAACCAAATGAAGAAGAAAAAGAAAGAGGAGGAGAGGAGAGGACCTGATGCCTATATCTAGATTTCTAGCAGGGAGCGTGTGGCAACCTTGCTGCCTCCCACCTATCCAGCCCAATTTCAGCTACAAAGCCCTTGGTAAGCCCAAACTGTCACCCCTTAGAACTCAACTCTATGACACAGATATATGTTTGACAGTTACCACAAACCTTGGTTTTAACTTTCCTTGAAACAAAATGGTGTTTAAAGACTATTCGAATAGGACACAAAGAGAGGGATCACCTGGTCTCCTGTGAGTATGCAGAGATGCTCCTAGAGATGACTGAGGTGTGGTATAGCACCTGAGGGGGAGAGACTCACCCAAGTGTGAGCAGCACCACCCAGTAGGCATGGCCCAGTGGACACAGTAAGGCAGCATGCAGAGGCATGTGGCTTTCCCTCTCTCTCTCTCTCTCACTTTCTGTCTGGTTTACCATGAATTTAACCACCACTGAGCTCCACCATACACCTCACCATTCTGTCCTCCCTCTCCATAGGTCCAAACGCAAAGGAGCCAGGTGACCAAGCTTGGAAATCCCTGAAACTGTGACAAAAAACACCAGCCACCCCAGTCTTTAAGTTGCTTTGCTCGGAAAGTTTGTCATTATTGCAGACTGACTAATGAATGGCACATCTCTGAAAGTCACAAAACCCAGGTTTAAGTGCACATTTTATCTTGTCCTGCCACATGAGCTTTGGCCACAGTGTCATGTTGTTGTATAGCCTTGTTATGGACATTTCTCTAGTTCTACCCAGCTTTGACCACTGTGAATTCCTCCAGGGGCTTAGTTAGTACAAGGTTCATGCCAAAATAGCCAAAGAATATACACCAATGGATGGAGAAAAGGAGTTTAAACATGTCACTACTAAAAGTCTACTAACTACTGAAGAGGGTGGTAAGAAATGAGGACAAAGTTATAAGATACTTAGTAAAATAGCAAAACGACAGAAGCCATCTTAATTGTCATCAGTTTAAATGCAATATAGGAAACTTTCCAGTTAAAATGCAAAGATGCAACTATTCAAAAAGTACAGTGACCATGAGGTATGTTACTGTATTGCTAGTTTTATGTCAACTTGACACAAGTTAGACTGACTAGAGAGGAGCGAGCCTCAATTGAGAAAAATGTCACCCAAAGACTGGGTTATAGGAAGGCTGGTAGAGTTTTTTAAATTATTGATGGAGGAGGGCCAGCCTGTTGTGGGTGGGACCAGGCCTGGGCAAGTGGTCCTGGGTGCTATAAAAAAAGCAGGTTGAGAAAGCCATGAAGAGAAAACGAGGAAGCAGCATCCCTCCGTGACCTCCACGTCAGCTCCTGCTTCGAGGTTCCTGCCCTCAGTGCTTTCTATGGAACTGGGAGCAGAATAAGCCCTTTCCTCCATAAGTTGCTTTTGATCATGCAGTTCATCACAGCAATAGGAACCCTAACTAAGATGGCTACAGTGACTCCTGATAGATCCCAAGGCACAAAAGGGCTGGTGGCGAAATGAGAAGAAAAGATGTTTCATAGGAACCAAGAGGGAACAAAGTCCTAGTTCAAGAAAAGCAAACTTTAGGTCAAAAAGTTTATGAAACAAAGAACACGACATACTAATAAAAGGTTTTGTATACCAAGAAAATTGTAGTTAAAATATGCATACACTTTATAATACCAGGAAAATATATGAAGCAAAGATTGACAGGACTGAAGGAATGTAAAATGAAGAGTAACACAATAGCTGGAGCTTTCAGTATTCTATTCTTCTTTTTAAATTAATTAAAAAATTCTTTTAGAATTTCTTACATGATTACTGTATTTACATCATGTCTATTCTTCTCTCTCCTGCCTCTAACTCCTCCCAATTCACTCCTCAAAATCATGACTTCTCTAGTTTTTATTGTTACAAATATATGCACATATAATATTGATATGCATTGTCTTAGTCTCTGTTCTGTTTCTGTAAAAAGACACCATGACCAAAGCAACATTTATAAAGAAAGCATTTAGCTGGCGGGTTCATTTACAGTTTCAGAGGATTAGTCCGTTATGACCATAACAGGAAGCAGACAGATATAGAACCGGAGCTGTAGCTGAAAGCTATATCCTGATCTACAGGTAGAGGGAGGGAGGGAAAGAAAGGACTGGGCCTGGCATGGGCTTTTGAAACCTCAAAGCTCACCCCCAGTGAACACCTCCTCCAACACCGCCACACCTCCTAATCCCTCCCTAAGGAGTTCTACCAACTCAGGACTAAATATGCAAATATATGAGCCTATGATGGACATTTTCATTCAAAGCCCGACGTGCATTTAGTATTGCTCTTAAGTATCTATGTCCCAGGACACCATGTGGGATTGGATAATGTATCAGGAAGCTAGGTTTTTTCAGCAGCCATTGAGTGCCTGTAGTTCCCTTTTCTTCATTTAGGGGTGGGCCTGGTGACGTTTTTGTCATCTACATGTCAAGTAGAGTTGTCACTATGTAGGTGTTCCAATTTCACAGGCACAGCTTCCCTGTCATGTCCAAAAGATATTATCATGCAGCAAGTATCCTAGTCCTCTGGCTCTTACAATTTTCTTCCCCATCTTTTACACTTCTCCCTTAAAACTTAAATTTTCCCTGAACCTTGTGTATTTGTGTTGTACTGCAGATTCAACACAATTCTTCATAGTGTGCAGAACAAATACAAGATGGGTGATCCAATGAAGGTCGTGAGTCACAGTGACCAACAGATCTATATAGAAGATTTCTCCAAAAGACTAGCACACATTTTTCTCAAGTGCATGTAGAAGATTTTCAAGGAACCACCATAAGTTTGGCCACAAATTGTCTATAAATTTTATGAGATAGAAATCACAGAAAATATTGTTTCTAACAACAGCACACGAAGAGGCCAGAAATCAATAACAGGAGGGAAAGCAGTAGATTTACAACTAAAATATTTCCACAAAAACACAAGGAGAGCATCACATCTTCAGGCTTATTTTATTTTATTTTATTTTACTAGTATTGTTTTTTTTTTTACTTTTTCTTCTTTATTTATTTATTCACTTTACAACCCTCTCTCACCTGCCTCCCTTCTCCTCCTGATCCTACTCTCTCAACCTTTTCCTCTTACTCCCTCCCTTTCTCTTCACAAAAGGGGAGCCCCCCACTACCAACCTGCCCTCCCCCCACATACTAAGTCTCATTAGGACTAAACACATCCTCTTCCACTGAGGCCAGACAAGATAGACCAGCAAAGGGAAAGTGATCCAAAATCAAGCAACAGAATTCATGTCAGAGACAGCCCCCACTCCCTCATGAAGACCAAGCTGCCCATCAGCAACATATGTGTAGGGGGCCTAGGTCCAGTCCATGTGTGGTCCTTAGTTGGTGCTTCAGTCTCTGTGAGCCCCCATGGGTCTAGGTTAGTGGAGTTTGTTGGTCTTTTTGTGGAGTTCTTGACTCCCCCTCCCCAGGTCCTTCTTTCCTTCCCCCAACTCTTCCACATGACTCCCCAAACTTCACTTACTGTTTGACTTTGGGTCTCAGCATCTGTTTCAATTGCTGCTGTGTGGAGCCTCTCAGAGAGCAGTTATGTTAGGCTCCTGTCTGAAAGCACAGTAGAGTATAATTAATAGTGTCAGCAATTGGCTCTCTCCCAATCATTGTTTGGCCATTCCCTCAATCCCTTCTCCTTCTTTATTCTTGCATAACTTATAGGCAGGGCAAATTTTGGGTTGAAGGTTTTCTGGATGGGTTGGTGTCACCCTCCCTCCACTGGAAGTCCTGTCTGGCTATAGGAGGTGGCCCCTTCAATCCCTGTATACCCAGCTGCTAGGAGTCTCAGCTAGAGTCACCTCCATATCCTCCCAGGAGCCTACCCTGTCACAGAGTTCCAGCTTGTCTCAGAGATACTCCCCTCACCAGCTTCCCTTATCTCTCCTAGCCCTTTCACCTCCTCGTATTTGATCCCTGTCCTTATTCGACACCCCAACCCTTCTCTCAACCAGTTCTCTCTCTTTCAGGCTAATTTTATAACTTCAAGGAATGAGAAAAAGGGAAGAAAATCCTAAACTCAGAGATGGAAAATAGAGGAAAAATTATAAAATAACAGTGCAGAATTAACGCACATATTAAAAGCATCACACACTATGTCCAAGTAGGGCTTATTCCTGGGATGTGTGAATGATGCACTAGATGAACATCTGACACTGGACTACACCACGTTACAAGAGTGAAGAAAATGCTGAGCGGTAACCCCAAATGATATGTACAGGCACTTACAAATTTTTATATTTTTTATGGTTAAGACATTAGTAAAAGGCAGGAGAGATAGATGGTTTAGTGGTTAATGTGCATACAGTTCTTTACAGAGGACCCTTTTTCAGTTCCCAGCTCCCAAGATGGGCAACTCACTACTGCCTGTAATTCCTGCATTATGGGCATCTGATGTCCTATTCTGAACTCCACAGGCATTTGCACTCATGCACACATACCCACAGACTGACACATAAACATAAATATAATAAACTTTTAAAAGCAACACTAACAAGTAAGGCTAGAAGGACAGAAATCTACATATGGAAAAAACTCATAAATACGTCATACAAAACACTAAGAGCTTTCCCTCTAATGACAAAGACCATTTGACAGTAGTAATAATGATGTAGACAAATTTGACAGTAGTAATAATGATGTAGACAAATTAAACTTCATGAAAGCTAAAGAAAATTAATTGCTTAGCAAAAGATGTTATCAAAGCCTGAAGTGCTTGGCTTATAAATAAAAGGCATTGGGTTCCATCTCTAGCAGAGAGAGAGAGAGAGAGAGAGAGAGAGAGACAGAGACAGAGACAGAGACAGAGACAGAGACAGAGACAGAGACACAGAGAGAGACAGACAGAGAGAGACAGAGAGACAGAGAGACAGAGAGAGACAGAGAGAGAGAAAGAAGAGAGATTATCAACAAAGTAAAAAGGTAGCTCATAAAACTTAAAATACATCTTATGAAGAGTCTGCCTGATAAGTGTTAAATATCCAGCTAGACATGGTAGAGTGCACCCAGAGATGCAGAGGTAGGTGGATCTCTGTGAGTTCTTGGCCAGATGGTCTACAAAGCTAGTCCAGGACAGCACGGCTACACAGAGAAATTCTGTCTTGAAAGACAAAACAGAAGAGTGAAATATCTGGGATATATAGAGAACATAAAGAGTCCACAATATTAAAATGTTTCAAAAATGTGCTAAGGATTTTAATAAAGTTTTTTATTAAAAAATTTATGACAAAGTAGACCAATAAACCATTTTTAAAAAGGCTGAGCCGGGTGGTAGTGGAGCACGCCTTTAATCCCAGCACTCAGGAGGCAGAGGCTGGCAGATCGCTGTGAGTTCAAGGCCAGCCTAGTCTACAAAGTGAGTCCAGGACAACCAGGACTATATAGAGAAATCCTGTCTTGAAAAACCAAAATAAAAATAAAGTTAAATTAAAAAGGCTGAATGTGGTTAACCATTGAAAACATTAGACACAGGATGTTGAGAAAGCTGGAACTTTCTCCAATGGGAGAGGCAACGACCACTCTGGTGACTAATGGTGATTGCCATGTCTGATCCAGCAACTGCACTTATGAAAATGGGCCTTAGTCACAAAAGTTAAAAATAAGGGCCAGGCATGATGACATACAGCTGGTATCCAAGCACTCCGGATCAGAAGTTCAACAGCAGTTTTAGCTACATAGAGAGCGAAAAATGTCAGTTTGAGGTACAGATAAAGCAAGAGAGAGAGGAGGAAGAAAGAGAGAGAGAGAGCTAGGCAAAATGCATACCCATGTATGCTGACAATGAGTAGATAAACAGATGTGCTACATACAGATGTTTGTCAGCTGTCTGTTACTATACCAAATGCCCTAGTTAACCAGTTTATAAGAAGAAATAGGTTTTGGTGTTTTCAGTCCTTGACTACTTGGTTCTATCACTTTTGGCCTATGGTCAGTTGGCCAACATGACGGTGATACATGACAAACCTAGTCACCAAGCCTACATGCAAAAGAGAAGAAAAGGAAGAGATATAGTCCCAGTATCCTTATCTGAGTAGCCAGAAGAGTTTTAATTTAGCCATATCTAAAAATTCTGTTCATAGGAAAATTAAGCCTTTGGATGACATACCAGATCCAAACTGGATCAAGAGTGGAATGTCACTCACTCAACCTTAAAAAAGGAATAAAACATTGATGAAACCTAAGTGTAAGAGCACTGCTTTAAAAAAGCATGGGAAGAACCAGACTTGTTAAACATGTGGGTCTATTTCTTCAAAGGAAGAAAATGAGTGTCACCTGGTAACCTGGAACACTGGAGTGGATGGCGTCTAATAACTTGGTGAAATTTTGGTATGGAGCAAGACTTCCTGAATGCCCCAATATCTTGAGCATTGTTTAGGTCCTTAGCCTAAGTTTAGTCTTTCACTGAATAGAACTTATCCTTATGAAAAAGGTCTCATGTACTTTGCATCCCCTACCAAGAGAAAGACACATGCTTTTTACCAATCCTTCCTCCTTAGGTCCTTGCCCTGAGCAGTGTTCATCCATCAACAGAACTGATACTTATTGAGTTTTGATGCAAGAATTTTTTCTTTCTCTCTTTCTTTTTTTAGTTTTTTTGTTTTTTGGTTTTTGATTTTTCTAGAGAGAGAGTCTCTCTATGTAATCTTGGCTGTCCTGGATTTGCTTTGTAGACCAGGCTGCCCTCAAACTCAGAGATCTGCTTGCCTCTGCCTCTCAAATGCTTGGATTACAGGAGTGCAGCTATTCTTAAAGCTTTGTTGTGATAATTTTCATGTGGAAAACTCTTTCCAAAGTTTTATTGTGTCTAACAAACCTCAAGGTCAGACTCTGGAAGTTTTGACTCAGCACCTTCAAAAGTGGTGCAGCTAGAGTTTCATTCTTCACTTCATTTGGAATGTTTCCCTGCTAGACATGACTCTTGTAGTTTCCCCAATACCTGAGGATATTATACAAGGTAAAATAAGGCCATTGCAAAGAAACAATCTAATTCCATTTACATGCAAAATCAAACCTTCAGAGACAGTGAGGCAAGCATGAGTGAGATTTAGAAAGCAATATACAAACCTAACATTGGAAAAAAAATAGAAACAAGAAAACACAAAAATATGAGGAGTAACAAATATAATGATTGATCTAAAAAGTTCAATAGACTAAACCTATAGTAACAGGTCACATCTATAGGAACAGGTACCATTTATAGAAACAAAATGCATCTGTCACAAGAGACAACAGTAACGGCAGACTTGAAAAAGAGTAAACAAGCACAGAAACAGAACATTTGAAACAAGAGAGGAAAAACTACACAAAAGAAGAGTAAAATAAAGAATGCCTGTAAGATTTATGAGACCACTATCTAGAGGCCAAACATTTGCATAGCAAGAGCTATGGAGGGAGATGGAGGAAAAATTCAGGAAGCATGTTGAAATATTGGCTAAATGTCTCTAGTATGGAGTCGAAGCCAACATTTAAACATTGAAAATGAAGGCCTTTCCAACAAAACCAACAAAAAGAAGAGAGAGCTCACCAGAATACACAATAATTAAATTATCAACAAAACAAAACAAAAATGAAAAAAAAGGGGAGTGAGAGGTGGCTCCGCTGCTAAGTACTTACTCCCTTTGCTCTAACAGAGGACCTTGATTTAGTTCCCAGCATCCATGTGGCAACAACCACCTATAGCCCTGGTTTCAGAGGATATGATGCCCTCTTCTGGTTTTCTTGAACACTGCACATTCATAGTGCCTAAACACACATGCAAACACTCATACACATAAAGTAAAGCAAATGAAATATTTTTAAGAAAGCAAAAACAAGGAAAAAATCTGAGAGCAACAAAGAATACAAACACACAACATATCAGCAAGTGCTAAGATGATATAGGTGGATTTCTCAGCAGAATGACTTCCAGGCTAGGGGGAAGTCAACCTGCTGAGAGAAGAAAGCTGTCAAATAAGAATGCTTTATCTAGGAAGCCTACCAGCTTTCAAAATTAAGAAAGGTTAAGGGAGACCTTCACTGCTAGAGTTACATTACAGAAAGTGCTACAGGGAGATCTTTAAATTGAAACCAAAGTCTGCTCATTAATAACAAAAACATGAAGGCTCGAAGCTGCAAAGTGTAAGTAAAGCAGTTGTACTGAGACTGTGATGTGCACAGCAGCCTTATCTCCACAAGAGTAGACAGAAGAATATCAGTATCAACTGCAGACAAAGTAAACTGACAAGGAATACACAGAACATGTACATCCTGACATCCAAACTCTAAAATATGCAGGAATGTAAGTGTGGAATTGCTGCATGCAAACCAAGTTTAAATTATTATGGGTTTGAAAGTAGTTGGGTATAGAATGTTCCATAGAAGCCTCATGCTTCCCACAAGGCAAAAATTGTCAGCAAAAGCATAAAGTGAAACCAGAAAAAAATCAAAGCATACCGTTATAGAAAACCATCAAACCACAGAGGAAGATAACAATAAAAGATCCACAAACAGCACTTAACAAATCAGTAGCAGCAGTAAGTGCTTACCTTCCAATAACTACCTTAAATGTAAATTGATTAAATTCTCCATTAAAAAGAGATAGAGGGACAAAACACAATGATAAATAGGCCAACTCATCAAGAATATATAGCAACTGCAATGTATATGCACCCAACTCTACAAAAATATAGAAAGATTTGTGAAGACATGGGTAGCAATAAAAAAAGAGTAAAGGACTTCAATATTTCACTTGCAGTGGTGAAATGATAAGATTTGAACAACAATTTAGACTAAAGATGTGCAAGAGACATACACCGAACATTCTAATGCAAGAGCCGCAGGATATGTGCTCTTCTCCAGAGCTCATGGAATGTCCTCCTGCACAGACCAAGTAGGCAAAACAAGTTCTACAAAAGTTAAGAAGCTGAAATTGTATTAAGTACCCTTTCTGCTCGCAACAATATCAAATTAGGAACTGATTAAAAAGTAATTTTGGAAAATTCATAAATAGGTGAAAAAATTAAAATTTGGTCTTGAATATTGAACAAATGAAAAGGAAACCTAAAAGACATCTTGATATAAAGATATATTGACTACAGCAATAACAGCTCTTTATTATTTTTTAAGATTTATTTGATCATATATAAAGCATGTTTGTTTGTGTGTATGTATGTCCACTGTGTGCATATAAAACCAAAGGAGGCAAGAAGGACACATCCAATCCATATACGGCTGAGAAATAAACCCATGTCCTCTGCAACAGCAGCCAATGCTCTTAGCTGGAGTCATCTGTACACATCACGGGAGGTGGAAATCCTTGTAATTTTTATAGTAATAAATGCTTATGCAAGCCAAGAATTAACAATGTCAAATAAACATGAACACTTAAAATACTAGAAAAAAGAACAAGATAAGCCCCAAATAGCAGAAAGAAGAGTGGAAATCAATAAAAATCAAGAGTAAGAAAATCATCCAAAGAGAAGGAGAAAAAAATCTAACTAGTGGCTTTCTGAAAACATAAGCAAAAAACAAACAAAAAACCAAACAAAAACAAAAAATGTCTAAGAAAAAGAGAAGACTCAAATAAATAAAATTACCAACAATACCAAAGCACTAGATCAATACACTGATCTGGACAATCAGATAAATTCCTAGACACATACAATCTGGCCACACTGAACCTTTAAAAGAAATGTGAGCAGAACAAGTAAAGAAAAAGCATTTGCAGAAAAGGCACTGCACAAAGAAAAGCCTAATATCTGATAACTCCATAACTCAACTTTAACAAACACAAAGAACTAACATCCTAGAAATTTTCAAATATTTGAAAAGGAAGACACTCTTCTAAACTCTAAGATAAGTCAGCATGCCCGAAGCCACACCGGAATTTCATAACAAAAGAAAATCACAGCCAATAATATTGATAAACATAGATGTGAAAGTCCTTAACAAGATACAAGTAAGTCAGATTCAATAGCACATGTG
>OU015752.1:66604427-66685444 GCA_907169655.1 Acomys percivali
GACAGACACTGACAGAGACAGAGACAGAGACAAAGACAGACAGAGAGAGGGGAAACAGGGAGATTCCTTCAGAATTTTTCAAATTCTTAAAGACCAACTTTTACATTTTTAAAATCTTAAGCCATTCAGTAGTTTATTGGCATCTAATTTGTTACACTGAAAAGCAACTACCTAAGTATACAATTTCATGAATTTTAAGAAATGTTTATCTGAGCACTGTCTGCTCTTACAGAGGACCAGGGATTGATTCCCTGCATCCACATGGCTGCTCACAAATGTCTGTAACTCTAGTTCCGGTGGCATCCAACTTTCTCTTATGGTCTTCATGGGCACCAAGCATGCATGCATCTGGTGCACAGATATATATGCAGGCAAATAACACATGCACCTAAAATAAATCAACTAATTCATTAATCTTTTAGAAAGAAAAGCCCATGGGTAACCCCTATGTGAGCACAGCTGTCACCAAGATGCAGAAGGCCCCTTTGAACCCCTCCAGTCAGTATCCTCACACGCCAGTCTTCTGCCGCTCAGACAGGCACAGGTGGCCATTGCCAGACTTCGTATGAATTGGCTGAGACAGGGAACACCTTCATGCCACCTGCATCACACTGGTGTGCCTGCAGTATAAGGTCTATGTAGTTCATTTCCACAGCTGCCTTTGTTATGAATTCACAGCTTGTCTCCCTTCCCGTCACAGTGACTATTGAATTAAATAGACTCACTTATTAAGACAGTCCTTAAATTCAGGCATGGTAGCTTAAGTCTGTAATGCCAGAATTTAGGAGGCTGGGGTAGGATTGTGAGTTTGAGGCTGTCCTGAGCCACATAGTGAAATTCTCAATACGAAGATTAATACCGAGTCACAGAGATATCTCCGTGGTGAAAAGCATTGGAGGCACTAGTAGAGAATTGGGGGGTTATTAGAGCACCAACAGGAAGCCAACAACCATCTGCACTACACCTCCAGTTCCAGGAGAATTTGATGCCTCCTTCTGGCCTTGGAAGGTATTGCAGCCACATGCAGGCAAACATCAATACACACAAAATACAAACAAATAAATCTTTAAAATATTAAATATTAGTACCAACTTCTGCATTCTGAAGGGTGCAGAAAAAGACATGCAGGCACTCTACAGGTTCTGCTCACAGAAACCTGGGTTTCTGGAAGAATGGGTGTGAACATGACTTCAAGGGGATGCACAGAAGCCAGTGTCCAAATCTAAGGCAGGTGAGGCCATCAGCTCAGACCAGAACTCCTGGCTTCAGTCAGAAATTGAGCACTACAGCATTTTCAATAAACAGTTCCTAGTTAAACAATCTATTTAAACCTGGATTCATTCCATCCTAAGTTCTTAGGTTAATAAAAGCTAAATTCACAGTGTGGACTTGCATTTACAGAAATTATGCAACCCCAGTGCTCAGAGGAACTCTATATTTTTTTTTCTATTTAAGTCTTTGTCAAAGAATAAATGGAGTCACAGTACTCTGTGCTTTCCTGTATAAGTGTTGGCTTTTGTTTTGTTGCAGCTTCTGAAGGCTATGTACCCTTAGATGGTAGGTGAATGAAGACAGTAGGTTATCATGGGGGTGGAGGTGTCATCTCTTCTTAAGCCTTTCTTTCCTCCAAGAATAAACCAAATCACATTTGGCATGAATCTTCCTCCACCACATCCACCTCTTTTTCAGTGTTGCACACCTCTCATCCCAGAATACAAGAAGTTGAGGCAGGAAGGTCATGACTTGGAGGACAGCCTGTGCTACAAAGTGAGATCCTACCAAAAAAAAAAAAGCAAAAAACATAAAACCAAACCCAAAACCAACAACAACATAAAACCAACCACCACCACCACCAAAAAAACAAAAAAACAAAAACAAAAACAAAAACAAAAAACAAAAAAACTAATAAGAGCTTACAAGATGGCTCAACTGTTAAGAGTACTGACTGCCCTTCCAGAGAAGGGTTCAATTTCCAGCACCCATGTGGTGGCTCACAATCATCTGTAAATTTAGTTTCTGGGAATCTAATGCCCTCTTCTGGCCTCTTGAGGCACTGCATGCACATAGTGCACATAGAATAAAAATGTTAAAATACTAAATCAATAAAAAGAAATACAGACTTTTGTGTGTCCAGTTCATTTAGATTTCATCTGTTTCATCCCTTAATACAATCTGAACCCATAACTTGTTTTTTAAATCAGAATTTTAAAGGATCTTGCCTGCATCCAAATGTCATATTTTCAAAACATGTTGTGAACTAAAAAGACACGTACTTGAAAGCTAAGACTTCTAATAAGGATTCTGAGTGACCCCTCTTTAATTAAGGTCTTAAATTGTGCCTGGTGATTTGCTGGGCCAGGCTTTCTGAAGAAAATGCCACATTTACTGCTTGAAACATTGACAATGGGGTGTCATTCCTAAGTGGATCTAAGGAAGTTTAGAGATTGAATTTGATACTTTGTAGATATTGCCACAACATGGAGGTGAGCAAGCAGGAATGACGAAAAGAGTGTCTGCAGCAAACCTACCTTCAGTTGACCTGCTGGTTCTTTGGTGTAAAGGAAAAGAGTAAGCAGAGGATCAGCGGGGAATGATGGCAGGGAGGGGGTCAGGCTGGTGAGTGACAGGTGACTCAAAAGAAAGTAGCCAGAAACAGGACAACCCCATGGCCACAGGAGCCCACGTTCAGCTCTGACAGAGACCATGAGAAATGCGGCTGCCCTTTATGCCTCCATTGGGCTATGGCAAGGCCTCCATACCCAGCAGCAGAGTGCCACGTCTCAGACACGGGTCACTTCCTCAGCACCTGATACAGCCTAGCATTTGCTGCTGCCCAACTACCAGTGGGGACCTGAGACCTCATATCTTTATCTACATCACGAGTTCTGTTGACAAGAATCGCAAATAAGTATTTCTGATACCACAGTCCACCTTGTTGAGAGTGAACCTGAGCTACAACATAGGGGCAAATGGGATGGAAATCTTAAGACAGTAGTTTTGACCTTGGGCTAGGGTCATCATATAGAATACAGAGTACCCAGGTTGATCTGAATTTTACATAAGCAACAGATGAGTTCTTGCATGAAGGACATGCTTAAACCAACAAATGACCCACTGCTCACTTGAAGTGCAAATTTAACTGGGTTTCTTATATATGTTGCTTTCCCTAAGCAGCAAACAGCCTTCTGACTCAGCTCCATTCCTAACTTGTTTCCAAGTGGCTGTCAGCACTGTCAGCACTGGACATGCAAGGAGCACCTGACTTAGGACAGTGTTCAGGTGATACTGACAGTTTATATATGAGCTGGAAGAAATGAGCTCTTATATAAAGGGGGAGGAAGTCCCCCTCAGGCACAGTCATGGGGAGGGGAGTAGGGGGAAAATGAGAGGGAGGGAAGAATGGGAGGATACAAGGGATGGGATAACCATTGAGATGTAAACAAGAATAAATTAATTTTTAAAATTAAAAAAAAAAAGAAATGAGCTCTTTGTGCCTCTTCTCCCTTATCATGTCTCTAGTGACTTCTAAATGGAACTTCTTATGCAGGCCACTCTTCTCTCTGTCTCTGTCTCTGTCTCTGTCTCTGTCTCTGTCTCTGTCTCTCTCTCTCTGTCTCTCTCTGTCTCTCTCTCTCTCTCTCTCTCTCTCTCTCTCTCTCTCTGCAAAACACTTGTTTTCTGAGCTGAGCAGACACAAGGAGCCCAGTATTCCGCATTGGAAAGGTGAGGTTTAAAAATAGTCTCCTGTCTTTTCCAGTCTCCAGACTTCCTGCTTATTCTGTCTTTACCAGACCCCAGGACCCTCTGTCGGCTGTGAAACAGCACCACTTATTTTTCACTGGGAGATGCAAGTCGAGAAGGCATGTTGTACCTTTCATCTAATATCCTAGCTTTTTAGGGGCTAGTGTAGGAAATATTACTGATTTAAGAGATCTGCCCCAATGTAGAAATATGCCCGAGCCCCTTCAGTCTACTCACCCTGACCCCTTTGTTTATAGGAGTCCCTTAACCACTGCTAGGGCTTGTACTGCCACCCAGCTCCTACTGTGCCTGTCCTGTTCCAGTGCATCCAGCCTCCTAACCGTGTACATGCACCGATAATCTTTTATTATGTCATCATGCATTTTAGTGTGTGATGGCTATTATGTTTTAGAGGCCCCCATTTAGATTTATGAAGCGAATGAAAAAAAAGTGGGTTTTTTTTTTTGAAATGCAATCTAATTAATCTGAGTGCATTTGTATGCCTATTAAAATTCACCTGTCTGGGGTTTTCCATTTATCATGATTACACTGAGAAAGGGGCTGCCACTGTGTTTAATACCAGATGATCTATTGTCAGGATGCTTTTAGTAATGGTGCAGGTCCATAAGAAAGTTCTGTGTGACCAACCTCTGGGATCATATCCCAAGGATGCCTCAGAGCTCTTTCTTGTGTACAATAGATACAAAGATACCCTTATGGAACTCTCAACATGGAAAAGAGAACGAACATTTAAGTGGCATCATGGGGATAATCCATCTGGTTACAGACAACAGTGTCCTGGATTCTACAGAATGTAGCCCAAGGCACTGCCAGGTCCAGGAGATGACTCCTTTGGAGTCAGCAGCCATTGCTGCACAACATTAGGCACAGGGCAATAAGTATGTGGCCTAAGCAGTGCCTCCCTCATCCCCCCTCCCAATACTGAAGCGGCAGCAATTTCCCTAATGACTCCATAACTAAGGACAACTCTGCTCATCTGTGAGTTTGCACCTTCACAATAAGGAAACATGAACCTGATATCAGATGGAGCTAAACTACGGCGATAACCCCAGGAAAGGAAGCACTGTGCTCCAAGGGGAACCCTGGGATGAGAAGGCTGACTCCACGGAAGCACAGTCTTTAGCTGAGTCCACCCGAAAGACAGAGGAGCTGGGTGCATTGGGATTAAGTTTGCATCTGCCCAGCTCCTCTGCCAAGCTAGAGGAGCATCATGGGTGGGCAGCCTTACCACCTGCCTGCATCTTTTCTCCCTTACAGGGCACAGGTCTGCATTTTCAGCAGCTACAACTTCAGAACTCTACCACAGGCTCCATACACACTCTTAGCACACTGAGCCCGCTGTGGACTGCCTCCAAGAAAATTGCAAGTTCCTCTGAACTGGAGATACATTGGCCAAAAGAGACAAACACCTCAACTTCATCTGTGACCTCTGGATAATATGATCCCAGAGGACCAAACACACAATTCTTTTTTTAATGTATTAAATATTTTACATATGCATTTATATTATTATACATATATACAATAAGGTACCTACAGCAAGAAGAACCATGAAACAATCAGGAATTATATATATGTTATGTTAATAGTGTTTTAGCTATTTGTATTTGTCAGCCTTAAAGAAAACATCTTTTTTTCTTGGTACATCTAAAATTAAGCAAGTTCATGACAACTTCCACAGCGACCATGAGACCCTTTGAGACAATCAGGGCTGCTAAAAGGCTGCAGGAAGTGTGCAAGTGTGTTTGAGATAATAGCAGTTCAGATGAAGATTATGTGAGCAAGAAAGGACTTTGAGTCATGTGGTCATCAGCAGCTTTCAGCCCATGTGTTTGCATAGGGAGAAGAACATCAACTGGATGCTAACAGGTCTGTAGCAGCCTTTAGCACTTTCTGGGGGGGGGGTGTTAACTTAGTAAAAAAACAAGTACATCTTGTCTAGGCCTGCACACACATGGGAAGCTTGGTTAACAGATTTTTAGCAATTGAAATTTGAGAAACTTCAATCTGATAAAAAAAAATCACTTGTTGTGACCTTGCATCCATCCTTGGGCTATCCGCCCAGCGTCGGCAAGTGTTTCTGGGGGTGGGAAGATCAAGGAGTGATGATGTGCCTTTATCTGAGCCCTAGAAATGCAAGGCACATTCTCAGTTCAACAATAGGCAGATCCCCAAAGTTTTCGTGTGCAGAGGGGTGGCAATGGCACATGAAGCTGGTTGGTGAGAGGAGTGGGCCTAAGTGGCCTTGCGAGAAGGGGTGCCACCTCATAGCTGCTACTTTTGTAAAATTATTTCTTTGGGAAAATGCTTTAAAATCGAGTGACAGAGAGGTGGTTCATTGGTTAAGTGCACTTGCTGATCTTTCAGAGGACCAAAGTTCAACACCTAGCATCCAGTTGGAGGCTCACAGCTACTTGTAACTCTAGTTCCTGGTGATCTGATGCCCTCTTCTGGTCGCTGCAGGCACTGCTCTCATCTGGTGCAAAGACACACGCAGGCAAAACACCCATACACATAAAATAAAATAAAATAAAATAAAATAAAATAAAATAAAATAAAATAAAATAAAAATAAAAATAAAAATAAAATGATTAAAGTTCAAAAAAGCAGAAAGCACAGTGACTCAAGGCTTTTTTCAGAGTTGACGACCAAACCCAGGGCCTTGCACTTGCTATACAAGCACTCTACCAGTGAGCTAAACACCCAAACTCAGTGACTCACACTTTTAATCCCAGAATTCATGGAGGAGATACAAGTGAATCTTTGTAAGTTCTAGCCTGGTCTGCATAGTGAATTATTTCAGGACAATCGTGTGTGTGTGTGTGTGTGTGTGTGTGTGTGTGTGTGTGTGTGTGTGTGTTTCAAACAAATTCTTTGCAATTTAAAGATAAAACAGAAATAGACTGCTATGTGTGGCCTCGAATTGAGATCTAGTCTTCCTACCTTCCAAATGCTTATTTTATCCCTTTGACTTTTGAGACAGTGTCTTGCTAAAAGAGCCCAGCCTGGCCTTGAACTTGTCATCCTCTTGTTTCACCCTCAGCACCAACACCCTTGGCCCTTCCGAATACTTTGTCATTTGTCACCAAGAAGTCACCCAGATCTTGAGTGCCTCTGCACTGTCTAGCCTCCTTCCTACAGGCAATGGCCTAGGATGGCAACAAAGTTTCTTCCTTCTCTACATGCTCCCTGGCCTCAGAAAGACACCAAAAGGATGGCGGGGAGATCTCCTACCAGAACATCTTGAGAAATTCAAGTACTATCATTATTACTTCCCCGCTGTTTGGCTGGGCTGAAAGCCATGGCTGTACCAATGGGAGAGATTTGGCTCCAAATAAATATGCACATGCCCTTTGGGCAGATGCTGGGCCAGCTCCAGCTGTTAAGTGATGCCCTTGACACAGAGGCAGACACAGAACAGGTGATGCCCACAGCCCTGCGTCTTCCGCTCCATCACAGCCAGTAGTCTGGAACCTTGGCCACATTTGGAAATCCATCTTCCTGAACCGATCCAGACAGCTTAATGAAGCAATATTTATGGAGCTGATACCACGGGGGATGGCTGCTCCTTTTTTTCCATCTTCTATTTTTAATATTTGATCTGGCAAACGCATTATTAAAGGAATATTTCAAGTCTGATTACTCTTCTATTTGACTGTGTGTGTTATTCATGTGCGCTGGGTGTCAGGGGAAATTACGCCTGGTTTGAGAGTTTTATTATGTCACTCTTTCAAAGAGCCCTTTGCTCTGGTATAATTATTGCCCCATGCAAGGCTTTGGGCCCCTGGCTCATCTTAGGCACTTCGTTGTGGCTTCATTCTGTTAGCCACCTCACCCTACTCCCTCTGAGTCCCAGTTCTGTCCTTTGGATCAGGAATCTGCCTTGAGAGGGGTGGTCTCTCTGGCTGTGTGAAAAGTCCCTTATGGGTCTTACTTTGCTGGTTGCTGTTCACTGAACTGTGTTTTGCACCCCACCCCACCCCTGCACACACACACATTGAACTGAATAGAGAGAAGAAGATTGCTCTGGTATGACCTGCCCTTGGCTGGGAGCCTTGCCTGGGGTTCAATGTCCTGGTCTTTTCAACTCTTTTTGTCTCTGCTTTTCCTTTCACTAGACTCTAGATGCACCTTGAACCTAGATGCACCTGGCAAATCTACCTCTTTTGGACAAAAAGTTCTATTTTTAACTTGGCTTTTAAAGGCTAAGGGACTAATGGCCAGAGGTTCTGTTTCAACCGGGGATTGTCACAGAGGTCAGGATTCAGAGTCTTCTCTCACAGATCCACTCAAGAGTGTGGCCTAGCTCTTCAAATCAGAATACAAACTGCACTAACTATGCTGTTTTGTTGTTGTTTTGTTTTGGTCAATTATTTGTTGTTTGCTTTTCTGATAAGAGCAAGATGACAAACGCTTTCATCTATGCAGGCAATGTATGCAGTCATCTAGGTAGTCCGTGCTACATAACTGCTCAGCTGTGCCACCATGGTACTGAGGCCACCACAATGCACACAGAGAGCCCTGTGAACTAAAGATCATAAAACTTGATGTGAAGAGACAGGCAGTGAGTTAGACTTTCTTCAAATTAGGTATCTATTCTTAAAACGGGGGGAGGGGGGACAATTATTTTTAAAGACTCCACTGTGAACTGTGTGACACACCATGATCTCAGCATTCAGGAAGTTGAGGCAGGAGAATCTCCAATTCAAAGATATCTTTAGCTACATTGAAAGCCTTGTTTGAAATAAAAAACAAAGGGGAAAGGAGAAACTCTAGACATCTAGACATCTTAGAGTCTTAGTTTTGAATTAATATTTTTTCCTTAATACATTAGAAATACACAACTGGAATTTAAAAAAAAATGTTTTCTTATGTTTCTCCTTTATCCCTCTGGGAAATGTTAGGTCAAATGGATACAGAGTCTATGTTAAAATACCCAGGGGCCGGAGCATTTATTTCCTCTCTAGTTTTATCAGACAAAACTAGAGAGAAGGCAGTGAATCAAAGCCCAGAAATGCCCTGCCCCCGTTCCTTCTGCTTCTGGGGAGCACAGCCCAGCTCCTAGGCAGTGATAATGACTTCCATTCACTCTCCTTACCCAGATGTCCACTGATGGGCAGATGGGCCTGCCATCTTAGAACTCATACTTCAGCAGAAGTAGCATGTGATTAATAAATTAGAGATAAAATGCAATAGATAAAAATAGATAGAGAGGATAGAAAACCCTGGGATGTCTAGATGACATGGTGAGGAAAGGTCTCTCTAAGGAAGCCTCCCTGCCCCCATCATAGGATTGGGAGTCCAAGAAAGAGTAAGCTATGTATAAAGCAAGAAGAGTGGGCTGAGGTGGGCTGGGGGAGGGTGGGTCTGTGGGTATAGGTATGGATTGTCCAGCCATGGCCAAGGTACAAGCAGTAGCCTGGAGAGCACACAAGAAAGCATGAATTGGGAGGAAGAGCTCTCGAAAAGATGCTGCAGATCCATCAGGTTAGTGCCCAGGTGAGGGAGGTTAGGCCAAGTCACTGTCCTCATCACTGACCACTCCACCCACCTCCTTTAGAAGCTGACATCAAAGCATGTATTCTTTGCCCTGAGGACTGTGGATCCCTTGCTGCTATCCCTGACTTCTTATACAATTGCTCCAATCATATTTTCCAATCCCTGAAATACAAATAAAGCTGCATAACTCAGAGCATTGAACATAGATGGATGGCCATAGATGGATAGCTGACGAAATTCCCCAGCTGACCGACAACAGCAGGCAGGACCCACCTAATGAAATTTTCAGCAAGGATTAGGTCATCTCCTTTGGCAGGCAGTACAACTTAGCATCCAGTTGCCACCCGAGTATAATTTCCACTGACTTGAAGCCCCACAGATATTTTTGATTTCCCAACAGCTGCCATTATACAAAATTTAAATGCAAGACAGACAATAAGCCAAAACAGATGTTCTAGGAAATCTGATTAATTCCAAAGAGTTGAGGAAGGCTTGAACACTGCCTTCCTCAGCACATTCTTGAGCAGAGCTGCTTGCAGGTTCCCTTGGTATGTTTGGATGTGGCTTTATTACATTTCACAACATCCGCTCAGCTCTAATGCCGGAAAACCAAATGTTGCAGAAATGAACATTGACGCATTACATTCTTAAAAGCTCCATGAGCTCCTTAGTGGAGCTGAGGTGCTCTATAAATATTCCTCATTTATATATTCACCATAGCTCCTGTCAAACACACAGCCATTTACCCAGCCCCCAGACTCTGTTGGAGCCAGTGAAAAACCAAGAGGAGAAAGTTGTGATGGGATCTCTCTAAATGTGTGTGCTCATGCCTGCGTGATTTGATTCTGCATGACAGGCATGTCAGCAGGGCCCCGTGGAGACCCAGGAGGATACTGGGGATCCTGTTGACAATGGAGAGTATTCTGACAAGGATGGGTGTGTTCGTCGTGGTCTCTTCAGTGGCCACATCCCATTCCTATCTGCCATTCCCTATATGAACTCTCCCCCAGCTCCATGAAGCTGTTTCCCTGAGGGCTCCTTCACTAGGCTTTCCCTGCAGTGAGCAGGAAAACAGGGACACAAGTTATGAACCATACCCCCAAATTCTTCAGAAGGATAGGGTCTTATGTATGTTAGTGGGTTTTTCATTGCTGTGATAAAAAATATTTACAAAAAGCAAAACCAGGGAGGAAAATTCTCATTATGGTTCACAGTTTTGAAGGCTTTAGCTCCAAAGGTCTGCAGGGAGACAGAACATCGTAACAAAATGGCGTTGTGGCATACAGCTGCCTAATTCGTGGCAGCCAGACACCAGAAAGACAAGCAAGGATGAGGACTGAGACAAGATCTACTTTTCAAAAGCACACTGTCTTCTACTTCTCTGCCACCACTGCCCCTCAGGGAAGAAAGCCCTGACTCTTAAGCACCCCATTCAGTTCAATGTAGTTCTGGGTTTTCCCCCTCACACAGGGACTCTGGGAACACCCAGAAGCAACCTGCAAGCAAGGAATATTACAAAAATGGTGTGACGGGATTGCTCAGCCAGCTTCATCCACAGGTACTGAGGCCTTCTACCCTCACAAGCTTGGGATGACCACAAGCACAAGTCACTCTTTATTGTATCTTCATATCATTATAGCATTTACCTGGATACCTTGGGTGTCAGTTTTTTGTTCCATGTGGTGATTTCAAAGACAATATCATACAAATGGCTCGGTATGCACACACACACACACACACACACACACACACACACACACACACACAGAGAGAGAGAGAGAGAGAGAGAGAGAGACAGAGACAGAGACAGAGAGACAGAGAGAGACAAAGAGAGAGACAGACAGACAGAGACAGAGAGAGACAGAGAGACAGAGACAGAGACAGAGGTAGCTGGCAAACTAGCCAATATAGTCTCAGAAGGTTATAGTCTTAGGTCCATGCTTGGGCACAGACTATCTGATTGGTGTGTCCCTGAGAGTTGCAACCTCTGTTCTCTATTTATTTCTATGTCCCTGGTGCCTGCAGAGGTTCCAGTGCCCAATTCCTGGCTGCTATAGTGGCAGAGCACAACATCGTTCATGTTTACAATAGTGACCTTGACTCTTCCATCTAGCATGCTTTCCCTCTTGGCTGGTCCCAACTCACTGTCCCCAGCTCAGAGAGGCCTGCCAAGGATATGGATCTGCAGCAGCCCTCTCCACCCAAGACTCTCTCTAGCCTATCACCTAGTTTACAGTGTTAATAAGGGCACTTCTCACTAATGACTCCTACTGTTTGTTTTCTTGTTTCTGGTTGGCATTGAACTCCAACACTCAGAATTATAGGACATATCACTCCTGAAATTTTTCCAAGAGTTGCAGTCTGTGTAAATTCTGCATGGGAAACTATAGGTGCAGTTACATGGCTTTACTTCATACCAAAAGCACCTCACTGTTTAGGAGACTAAATTCAGAACCTGGGCCCACCACTTCTAGGCTTGCAATTGCAATAGTTGCAAGGTTCTGTGAAAGTACCTTAAGAATGGAGTTTGTGAAACAGAAGAGATGAGAAGACACTTCTGGACAACTAATTGCATGTGCGCAACAGTCCCAGGCAATCTCCCCCTGCAGCTAAACTTGCAGCATATGCCTTCATGGAACAAGTTGAACTCCAGTAACAAGCATCCCCAGCATCCTCAGAACAACTAGCACAATGAAGTTTCTTTTTCTGCATATCCTGTACAGTTCATCTGGAGGACTCGGCTCCTTCTTACACACTGGAGTCCAGGCTAATAGAGGCTGCCTTGACACTAGACAGGACTCAGCAAAGTATGCACTAGTTTGAAGCTTCTCTTGAAAGCAATTCACATCTCTGCCTCCCACAACTCATGGGCCAGAACCAGTCACAGGGACCTCTCCACCCTGCCAAGTGCTCAAGAAGCAGGAAATTGGTCATACTTGGTTGTGTCACAGACAACCACCATCCTTTCTATGTCACTACACTGGAGAATCTGGGAAGAGGGTGACAGGAGTAAATGTCATTAGAGGCACATGCTGTACCAGAGTGTTCCACACAATAATTCCATCATTGTCAATCCGCATGACATTCGCCCAGGCACTGCAAGTTGAGGTACTGAGAGTCTCCTGTTCTGACCCATAATGTACTCCAGTCATGGGGCTTAGGCTCTCTAAGCTCCCCTCCCTCACCTCTCAGGTAATGATATACTTCCTACCCTGTTCCTCTCTTTCACTATCAGAAATGAATGCCAGCTGGAGAATCTTCAGGGAACCTTCCACATCCCAAAGCATGGGCACTGAAGGGAGCATCCTAAGCTTCATTTTACATTGAGAAAAGGAGAGCTAGGGACACCTCGCTTGATACATGGGGAACTGCATCTTATCAACAGATGTCAACATTTCAGAAGGTTAGTAGATGGACAGGACACTGAAAGCTTTATATTTTGACAAGTCAACAATTATTTATAATCACCATCATTTCACAACAGAGAGGGCAACATAAGACCAAAGGCCTGGAGAAGGTGTAATTTCAGAATAAAGGAAAACGGACCCTCTAAGTTAAATAAGTATAACTATACAAAATATCAGCTATATCTGCTTTCTTCCTTCAATGAAAATCAGGACAAAAGTCAGCATAGGGCATAAGCAGCCCCTGAGAACTGGTAGTCTCACACTAAATGGCTGGCAGAGGTTTTGTGGCCACAGCTAATGAGTTCTCCTCTGGTAAGTAGGCAGCTGGTGTCAGCCATGAGTGACTGATGAAGCCCCACGGGTGGAGATCAGAGGCAGGTTTCCCATAAATCACCCATGACTTCCCCTTATCTACATCCCTATGCCACCTTCCAAAGGTAGCTTAGCTTTAGAATGAAGATGTTTCATTATTTCCCATGTCACTCAGACACAGGGACAAAACCTGAAAAACAAAGAAGTAAAATAGGGTTCTTTTGGCTCATGGCTTCAGAGGTTTGCATTTAGTGTTGGTTGGCTTCATTGTTTCTGGGCCTGTGGTGAAGCGGAGCATCATGGTTGAGTGGCATGGCTGCTTCTCTCATGGAAAACAAAAAGTGGAGACAGGAAAGAAGAGGCAAGATAAAGGTCTCGGAGTCTTGCTGATAGGGACCAATTTCCTCCAACTAAACTTCAACTTCCGCAGTCCCACCCACCCCAATAGTCTGTTCACAAGCTGAATCTGTCAGCTCATTGACCCACTGATTGGGTCAGTGCCCTCAGGCTCTAACTGCCTTTAGAAGTCCCATCACAGACACAGCACACCCACAAGTCAGTTTCAGTACCTTCCTAGGCCACTCTCATCCAATCAAGCTGACTTTCACGCTTAGCCATCATAACCTATTCACAAATCTCTTCTCTGCCTCCTCTGATAGCTCATGCTCTGGGGTCTCCTAGAATCCTTCAGTTGGGAATACCCATAGCCTTCTTCATAGACTATAGGTGGCACTTTCTTTAAAGAACTTTCCCCGCATCCCTCCTCCTTGGTCATTTGCTCTTGATTAAAAGGCCACGAAGAATTGATTCATCCAAACCTTAATAGTCAGATGCAGCAGACATGTACGTAATTTAATGATAGTTCCAGACCCATCTCTCATGGTAACAGTTATCAGATGGCTGACACTTTGATGACAGAGTGGAGGCAGACAAGTATTGCCCACACTGTGCTAATGGGTTCAAGGTCAGCCTGCTGGCTTCGCTTCTTCCAGGATTGCACTAGACTTGCACAGTTAGTATGTATGACACTATAGTCTGAAAGAGGAGCCAGTAAGGTTAGAGCTTCTTGCTAGGAACTGGGGAGGAAGTCAGGACTGGGCATGTCATGATAGCAGCTGTATTTCCATCCTTGCATTAGTCTGCATATTTGATGGTCAACTCAGCCCAAGTTGGGCTTATGCAAATGAAGAGGCTCATGTGAGCAAACTTAGATGCATAAAAAGCTTCCCCTTTTGACTTCTAGCTACAGAAATTGTTACCTTGGCTTGGACTGGGCACCATCATTGGTGTACTTCATAGTTACTGGTTGCAGACACCATGGTGGGATCAAAACAAAATATAAATAAAACATGTCATCTTTTCTCGAAGAGCACACAAACTTGCTGTGGGAAAAAAGTCAGCAGGTAACAGGATGTGGTGAGTGAGTGATCTGTGCAAAGTGCTGCTCTCTGAGAGCCTGGAGTTCATTACAGAGCAGAGGCTTACAATCAACTCATTTTTGCTTCTGGCTATAGCTTCTTCAAGTCCCTGGTCTACATGTGCACATCACATCTGCATGGTTAAGAGCTAAGTCTCTGCCCATGTGAGAGATCTGCATTTGAACCCTGACTCTGCCGTTCATGAGGTGTGAGGTCGCCCACAGTGTGCTGATTAATCTTGACTGTCAACTTGATTGTAATGAGAAATGCCTAGAGGATTGGTAAAGCACATCTCTGAGTGTGTCTGTGAGGGCATTTCAAGAGATAATTAGATCATGAGGGTTCTGACCTATGAATGAATTCATCTCTTGATGGACTCATAACAGGATGTCATTATTGGAAGGTGGTGAAAAGTAGGGGTTTTAAGAAAAAGTGGGTCACTAGGTGGGGGTTCCTTGGTTTGGCATCTCTCTTTAATCTCTTCTTGCATCTCTCTCTCTCTCTCTCTCTCTCTCTCTCTCTCTCTCTCTCTCTCTCTGCTCTGTATTTTTTCTATTTATTTGTTTGTTACGTGTGTAGATGTATATATACATGTGGACATGATTGTACCATAGCGCACATGTGGAGGTCAGAGGACTGCTTGAGGGAGTTGGTTTCCTCCTTCAACCATGTAGGTTCTGAACATGGAACTCAGTTTCTCATGCTTATCAGCAAGCACCTTTACCCTTTGAGCCATCTTTCTGCTTCTAATCCTGCTTTATAGAAACAAAACTTCTGAATAAATTTAGCCATCAAATCAGCATCTATTAAAAGAACAATCTTCTATTAGCAAGAGGGGTTGAGCCGCTGCTGTTCCTGCAGACTTTGAAGTCAAACACAAAAACGTTTTAGTGTTCTCCAACTGCTCGTCATTTTCCAAGTTTTTTGCAGACTTGAGTTCTTCCCAGAGCTTAAGCCTCATTTCTACACCTTGCCTTTAACTTCCTTTTCTCTACATTGTCTTTTGGCCAATATCTTATCGAGTCTGTGCATCTTACGAATAATGTTTTGAAGTTGTGCATCTGGCCCTTCTAATTTGGGATCTTCTGGATGCTCGGGGTCATCTGATGTTGAGTGAAGTCGGCCTCTTCATCTGAGCTCTCTTTGGCTGATTTTGTGTTCTTGGAGTGGTATGGCCACTTTTCATTACTCTTTCTTCTTTTTTCCACACTACTGTTTGATGAGTGGCCCTCTTTACTAGAATTTAACTTATTTACCATGCCAGTCTTGAAGGCCCCTGGTTCTGCTGAGAGCACCTCCAGAGAAGCAGTTGAACTTCTGCTCCCTGAACATGATCTTGAACTTGAGGATGGTTTTGAAATTCCATGTAGCTTCCCCTTTATAATATCCATTGACATCATCTGCCCGTGGTCCATGCAGTCTCTCACCTTCCCAGTGGGGACAAAGGCTGGTGGCCCAAGCACTGACTGGCACCTCTGACATCCAAGCATCATCCACTTCCCCTCAAAGGGACAGTCACTGATGTCTCTGTGGCAATGAAAGCTACAGCAGTCCCAAGCCTGCTGCCTCAAGGAATGCCATTGCCCTGGCAACTAGCTCTGTTCTGTGTTTTTAGAACATCTTCTTCCACACACTCCTGCCTCCATGTGTTCTGTTCAAGTGCTTAGAGCAAGGTCACCAACAGACTGAATCCTCTGAAACCATGAACTAAAGAAATCCTGGTTCAAATTTTTTCTGTTGCATATTTACTCACATTGATAGTTCTAGTTTACTTTCTGTTGATGGGACAAAACACTAACCAAAACAACTGTGCTAGGAATGAATTAATTTTATTTATCTTTTATTTTAATATATTTTATTGATTTATTCATATTACATCTCAATAGCTATCCCATCCCTTGTATCCTCCCATTCCTCCCTCTCTCCCATTTTCCCCTAACTCCCTTCCCCTATGACTGTGACTGAGGGGGACCTCTTCCCTCTGTATATGCTCACAGGGTATCAAGTCTCTTCTTGGTAGCCTGCTATCCTTCCTCTGAGTGCCACCAGGCCTCCCCATCCAGGGGACGTGGTCAAATATGGGGCACCAGAGTTTGTGTGAAAGTCAGAGCCCACTCACCATTTAGCTGTGAAGAATGTCCTGCCCATTGGGTAGATCTGGGGAGAGGTTCAAAGTTTACTGCATGTATTGTCCTTGGCTGGTGCCATAGTTTGAGAAAACAACCTAATGAATTCATTTTAATTCACCATTTATAGCCCATCACAGAGGGAAGCCAAGGTAAGGAACTCAAGGCAGAAACTTGAAGCAGAAAGCACAGAGGAACATTGTTTGTTGGCTCACCCCCAAGCTCACAGTCAGCTGCTGCCTTTCTTTTACAGACAGGCTAGGCCTGCCTAAGGACAGCACCACCCACAGTGGTCCGAATCCATCCACAAAGACATGCCCATAGGCAAATCCAATTGAGGCAGTTCCTTAGCTGAAGTTTCCTCTTGACCGTGTGTCAATTTGGTAACAAAAATAACCAAGATAATAAGGAAAAAGTAGTAAATGCAGAAAATGGGTCAACTTCTCTACATTTCTGCAAAGGGGAGACTATTTACTACTAGCTGGTGGATAGTTGGTGGAGTTTGCAGGCCCTCTTCTTAGGGGACAGGCTTATGACCACTAACTGTGCACAAACAAAGGCAAAGATGAAGAGAGTATGACACCAAGCAGGGCTCTTAGGCAGGAGTTTTACTGTGGAAAGAAAGGAACCTGGTATTTTTTAGTAATGTGAATCCAGGACTCTCATTCCTGTGGAGGGTCTCAATGACTACAGGAATGGAGTACTTCTGTAAATGGGCATTTGTTAAGGTTATTTTTATACAACTGTGTTTGTTTCTCAATTTCTCTCTTAACCTGGTATTGACACAAATAATTGAGACTTTATTATACTTGTTTAATAATAGCTTCACAATACAATAATTGAGCAGTTATTACTCTACTCTTAACCTTGTAAGCTAATTTGGCTTCCTCGCAGTGCACAGCCCAGAGATACTTGCACTTTGTAGCTTTCTTTGCTGACTGTACTCACTTTCTCCTGGTCCCTCCTGGACTTCTGCCCATGGCTGAATCCCCTACTTCTTCTTCTAACTCTTCCTCCCCTGGCTGGCAGGAAGTCCAGCACTATCCTCTCCCCTGATCAGATTGGGGACAGTTGGAAAGCAGTGTTTACACAACAGGGAGACAGAAGATTCTTGGAAAGGGTTGCAACCAGATATTAGAATTACATAATAACCTCGTGCCTTATAGGCCTCAAAATCATGTTCAGAAAATTTTGTGTAGTACTGACCAAGGACTGAGATGAAATGGGTGAGGTTTTGTGAGAGGAACATCATTTAGAGACAAGATTTTATAGTCAATCCAAGGAGCCTTGTGGAAATACCACTAACACTGGGGCTAGAGAGATGGCTCAGTGGTGAAAAGCACTTACTGCTCTTCCAGAGGAGTTCAGTGTCAATCAGCCACTCTGGGCAGCTCACAGCCTCTTGTCACTTGAGGTCCAGGAGACTGAATATTTTTCGGTCCTTGGCAGGCACCAATATGTGCACACACAAACACACACACACAACACACACACACACACATACACACATTCACACAAATAAAAATAAATAAATAAAATCTGTAAAGACTATTAAAACAGTGCTGAAAGTAGCTTGCCCATGGGATATTATTTATCAGGGATCATAATTCTGTAGGAGGAGTAAAACTGATCATCAAATCCCACCCACTATGGACCTCGAAACCCACTGGGAGCCACATAACAGTGCTTTGAAAATCAAAGCAGCGCCTGGAGAAAACATGTTGGAATCTAGTTTTTTATAGATTATTCAACTCTTCTAAAATACCATTTCATCCTGTACCTAACCTATAGGACAACCTTACTTTTCTAGGATAACACTCAAGGCCCTCCACTGCTCGTAAATAAAGCTTTCACAGTCAATATGTCTCAATTCAGCTCCCTCAGCCACCTCCCTATAAGGAGACAGGGACATGACACTCTAAGATTAGCATGACATTTATATAAAGCGCAAGCTAATATTAGGAAATATTTTGTAATGCTTTGACTGAAAAACAATTGTATGTCTGTAAGTCTCAGGAGGCTGAGGAAGATGGATGGTGAGTTTGATGCCAGGCTGGGCTACTGTGGTAGTGTGAATGATAAATGTTTTAGCATACTTTGAGAGTTTAGCTACTTCCTACTTCCAACTCACTCTGCTCCTGCATGCAGATAAAGATAGGACGCCTCAGCTTCTTGCTCCTGTCTCCACACCATTCTGCTGCCATGCCTCCCTGCTACCATGGATTCTCCCTCTGCAACGCTAAGCTGGCACTCAAAATAACTTTCTTCTGCTAGTTTATCTTGCTCATAGGACTTGTATTAGTCAGGGTTATCACAGCAATGGAAAGTGATTAATATAGCTTCAAAGTGAAACATTATCTCAAAAAGACTGAGAAGGAGGAGAAAGAGGTAGGAAGGGAGAACAAAGAGGGAAACAGAAGCAAGAGAAAGAGAGAAAGATGAAGAGAGCTCTGCTTTGCTGTGTGAGGCCAACTGTGTGGCCAGCTCAATAGGGACGCCTAGATCCCCTCAGTACCATTTTCCTGATTAAACCAGCTTGAGCATTTTTGTCCTCTGCCCCCAGTTATCCCAAAGAAGAATCTCAGCCATTTCTGAGGCATTGAGTCTAGAAAATGCCTAACAGAATAAAAATTGAGTAGCTATAAACTTGCAGCCATTGTGAAATGCTTTCTTCATTTGTGTCCTCCACAGAGACCCTCAAGTTGTCCACCATCACCTACCCACCCCCATACAATTTGGGATAGCACTGCTGAGACAATAAGACTCAGTCCATGGCCAGCCCATAATATCAGCTGCCCAAGGAAAGATCCAAAAGGGACCTCTCATTGGCTCCTTGATTAATGCCAGGTTTAGCTGTTAGCATATCTCACTGTCATTTACAAAGCACATCTGTGTGTGCTCTAGTCCAGTAAACAGGCACAGTTTATTTCTTGGGCCAGTAATTCTTTTGTTTACTGCTTTTGCTGTGAGTTTGTTTCCTGTGTAACTCTCAGCTCATTAGTTTGTCTTGTGTTACTCTCCTTATGTTGGCTGACTGCCCTCCCCCCAAGTCTCTTCTCTTTTATGTCCATTTGTCACAAGTCCTCCTCTAACTTGAAGAAATAACAGGCCCTGACAATCCAGACCAGCTTGTTGTGTGACAGAGCCATCTTGGAGCTGTATTTTATAGCCTTAATTCTTGAGAGACTCTGATCCAAAACCACGCAGCCAAGTGACCCTGAACTCTTGACCCAGAAGCTCTTGCCTCAGAAACTCCAAGGATAATAAAAGTTGACAAGTTGTTCTAAGCCATTAGCTTTGGTGTCATGTGTTCTGCATCAAAAGATAATTAATACAAACAAGACTGTTCACAGCAGCTAAGTTTTTCTTCTTCTTCTTTTTTTTTTACATTAAAACAAAATCCTTCTGTTATTGCAGTTGGCTTTAGTAGGACGCTGAGCCTGAGGTTTAACAGTACCCTAATCCAGTGATCACAAGGTCTGTCAGTGAAGTGACCCACCTTTGGTTCAGGTGACCAGATATATCCACATTTCCACAGTCTTTAGGAAAACAATGTCTGGTTGGGCCTGGATAGCACATGGATACTGTTCTTCACTCACTTTAGCAAGGACATGATTGAACCCAGACATGTCCCAGTCACCAGGTCCACAAACCCCAACACTAAAGCAGCCCCAAGTATCTTCTTGTTTGAGAGATTTTCCTCTAGTATAGGATCAGGGTCTAGGCTGGGGCCTGTGGTCAGAACCACAGCAAGAGGATTGTGCTAGCATTGAGGCAAGAGGGGGAGGGGAGGACATTGCCATTGCCACCTGCCGGCCTCTTAAGGCATGGCTAGGCCAAAGTATACAAGATTGCATCATTCCCTACTGACTCTGGTTCTGGATGCCAGGAGCTGAAGGAGTGAGAGGGCTCACACATTTGTGCTGAGCACAGCCCTCCAGTCTAGAATTCTGGATGCAGCCCAGGCTCTTATCCTCCTGGGCCATGATAGATCCATCTTCTAATCACTAAACATGGAGTACAGCACTGCTAGGGCTGCCAGCCAGCTCTTGATGTGCCCTTATGGAGCTCCCATTATAAGGGGAAAGACAATCAAGTCAATGCAACTTAGCAAACGTTGTCTGACCATCTATTTCATGAAAAGGATATTAATATGGCTCTTGCCTTCCAAAGTTCATCTCTAGCAAGTAGAAAAATGCAGTCACCAAGGAAAAATGGACAAAACTCACAGAAATAGGCAGAGCCCCTACCTCTTCTAAACACTAGCAACTTAGAGTAGGAACATGGGAAAAAAATCTCATGAAATGCTTTAACCCAGACTACCTCTGAAGAGGATATCGAGAGGCTTTTAGTAAGGGGCATTGGTGGATGTTGTCATGGAGACACAGAGCAAAGCATATACTTAAGGTCTATGTGCATAATGTTATATGGTGTTAGTTATATAAGTCAGCTAGTGTCACGATAATGCTGGGTAACAAACAAATCTAAGACAATGTTAACTACACCATGAAGTATCTGCTTCTTGTCCCCAGATTTGATGGTTGACTGAAGCACTGCTGGTCTGGACTGTTTATTAAGGGCAAACCTGTTAACATAGTTCTACTTCTAGCAGCTACCCAGAGAACCCTTCTCAAAACATAAACTGCAAGGCAGAAGTGCAAGAGGCCACACCACCTCAGAATCCTTGGTGATAGACTTTAAGCCTGAACATGATCCATTGATTATAGAAATGATGTGAGTCAGAGGGAAGGAGAGCTATACTCCTTTCCCTATAGGCTATGACAAAGGTGAAGAAAAAGAAAAAATTATGGAAATTTTTTTGCAATCTTCTGTGGCCATGAACAAATCCTAGGAGATGTGAAGGGAACTCTCCAGAAAGAGTCTATGTCTACAAAGGCTCATTGACTAATTAGAACTTAAATGTTTTGAGAATTAGAATGTTGCAAGTCCAGACCCTTTCTACTTTAGGTCATCTTTAGCCTCTATAGCCATTCATTCCCCACCATTGCATATAATACCCTTGTGATTAACTGAAAGTTTTTAAAGAAACATAAATGGACATAAATTTTGCACCAATGCAAAATTTAAGAATGTCCTTGAATAGCATCTACATCTAGGCATAAAGTTCCTCACTTTTCTATGATCCTCCTGCTTGATATTTCTACAATGTGTTTGAAAAGTGTCTTGCTTTATGATTTTCTTTTTTCTATTACTATGAAACTTCATGAAATCATTATTATGTTGGAACATGGAATTTGGGGAAACTCAAATCTGTGTTCCCACTCCATGGTCACTTATATTTGGCTCCAAAGTAAATGCTTACCCACCTTAAGAAAACAACTGTATTTTTGTATTGACAAAAATAAACTGAATGCATACTGGAGATTAGTATGAGTGAGACTATCTGATTCTTTACCAAACTACTTCTCTTATCCACTGGACACAATGCCACATGGCATTTTCCAGCTTACATTGAAGTTAGTGTCTGAATCTGGCTAAGCAAGTCTTGTAGTGATGTTCTGTATATCCTGATCCAAGCTATTAAGATTCTCTACTCTCTCTTGTCTTCAGAGTAAACACACAGAATCCACCAGGCAAGACTGAAACCTAAAATGACTGCAAAGCCATAATGTGGAAGAGTCCTGGGTCCTGGAGACACCACTTAGAGGAGATCATTCACTCGGGAAAGCCACTTGACTAGTAATGCACATATTAATATATTCCAAGGCTTGAAGAGACTTGTACACCATGGTTATTTGTTGCAGAAATTAATCTACCTCACTAGTACTTCATGTGATAGAAGCCCTTGATATGTGGTTAAGTGGAATGCACGTAACACTGGAGACACATGGACCTAGATTAAAATAGCCTCTGCTCAGTTTAACATGACTGAGGCAGGTTAAAAGTCATGGAATACAAAACAGAGAAAACTATACAATGGTTCAAAACTGATGCAACCAAAAGGCTCTTATAGAGCAGGACATCATATGACTATTCAAGTAACAAAGACACAAGACTACTTCAAACCACCTGGGACCAACCAATGGAGATATCATCAACTGTCCCGTGGTGTCTCCATATTATTAATCTATCCAATTCATATATCTGACACCACAACAACCCCCTCAAAGCCCGTATGAAGGCTGAAAGGGGGAGTAAAACTGCTTTCTGGGAGAATCCCAGATCATTCTTGAAAATTTCCAACTGTATTGGTTAGACATTGTTTTTGTTGTTGCTGTTGTTGTTGTTAACCAGATACAAGCTAATGTCATATGGGAAGAGGAAACCTCAACTGAGAAAATGTCTCCATTAGATTGGTATGTAGACAAATACCTGTGGTAGTTTCTTAATTAATGATTGACGTGGGTGGTGGTGGGGTGGTCCTGTGTAGTATAAGAAAGCAGCCTGAGCCTTCCAATAAACAGCACCCCTCCAAAGCCACTACTCCAGTGTCTGCCTCCAGGTTCCTTCCCTTATTTCCCTTAGAGATGTACTGTGACCTGGTCATAGTGTTTATTACAGCAATAGGAAGCAAACTAGGATGCCACCTCTCCCTTTAAATAACTTATGAGTAATCTTCCCACCCATTAGAGGCTACCCAAAAAGGAGCCATCCAAACAGTCCTTCTATGATTCATCTCTGTATCCTTTCTTTGTTTCAGACAACAACCTGGAAACACTGAATGGAGGTCCCAGCCTGTTTACTCCATTTCTGAGGCCATTCCCGTCTCTACCTACCAATAATCAAAGGACCCAGAAGCTTAAATCAGATGAGAATTGATTTCCTGGAAACAGAATGGTTCTTGCTTTCACTCCCACATCTCTGGCTTTTTGATCATTTTCCCAACAAACAGGCCTTGCTTTTCTAGGTTTTCAGTCCCTCAGGGACAGAATATGCATGCCCAAAGCGGATAGGTTAGTGGAGAAGAAACAGAAAAGGAGGAGGGGGGAAAGCAACTCCCCTGTAGAGAGCACAGATACACTGAGCATTCAGGGGCTGTGTACACATGAACTCACAGATACATAAGGACACAGGATGCCACACTGGCATAGAAGCATGAATAGTTGTGAGAGTAGACAAAATCAACCATGAATAAGCCTACATACATACTGAAAGATGAATGTACACACACACACACACACACACACACACACACACAAACACACACACACGGAAGACAGCAGGATCCCTGGGCCCTCTGACTAGCCCCTGGGGTTTCCATATGGCCTCTAAAACTGACACTTAAGATTCCATGCAGCATGTGAACTTACTGTTTTGCTCTTGACTCTCATCATTTTAACTGACCACTGTTGAAAGCACTCCTATTCAGGTTGGGTTTCAATTCCATATCTACCCATTTACCATCATTCCCTACCCTGGGGAGCCCCAGCAGTCTTCTGGTCCAGACAACTTCCTGATGATAAAGAAGATGATATTAAAAGTGCTGGAATGTGGAAGTGTACCCATCCCATGTCGAGGGTACCTCCACTTCTGCATGATTCCTCCCACACCCAGGGCTGTCAGGGCTGAAAGCTGGGCTCTTTCAGCATGAAGGAGAATGGCTAACGGCAGCTGTTTGTCAGAAGCACCCTCCTTCCCTCTCAACCTGAGAATGCAGTCACACCTGACCAGAGTGCCAAGCACTCATTCACTCAACAAACACGTGCAGGTAGCCAGACCCTCGGCAGTCTGGTGCAGAGATTAAAAGACCATTTGAGGCCTGGGGACATACTCTGGAGAGAGAGATAAGAAGCCACCTGACACCTCACATACACCTGAAAGATCTGAATTTCAAGAGAAACCTGAATAAGAAGTTGCTTAACCCCAGGGTTAAATCTCAAATGTGGAATTGGAAGCTGTGGGGAGGGGGTATTCATGAGTTTAAATAGTTTACACTTCTACCCCACCAGCCAGCAATACTAATACCTCACTTAATGCAAGGCCTCTTCTCACCATGCTCCTCAGACCTAACCGCCCAGCCTTGGTCCTCCATGTGGCCCAGGACACATTCCCTTACCTCAGGACAGCAGAGATCCTTACCTTTAACCCTCTCCAGTGGGCCAGCAAGCCTCATACTCCCTGTGAAGTTGGTGGCTTGTATATTTGGACTTCTGTTTTGGTTTGAGAGACCACAGCAATCTTGCAAAGCTCACATCCTGCTTTAGCCACTAAGCCTTGCCTGTAGGAAAGCATCCTGGGGCACACAGCCTTTGCTTAGCATTTAGAACCTTTTATTCCCAACCAAGAGGCACACAGTCTAACTGGCAGAGGAGGAACACCAGGCCCCCAGCACCTATCCTATAATGTAAGGTCTCTCCCACTAGGACTGCCTTTGCCTGCCAAGCCTCAGCAATGACTCAAATTCAACTGACACTTGTACTAATGAACTTGGATGTGTCTGAGTCCATTTAATGACATTTAAATATGCACTGCTTCCATTGACAGGTTTGGGAAGATCTACACTGACTACTGACCCGTTGGGGTGAATCATATATATATATCTATGCCAACCTCAAGCTGCTTGCTGGAAATTGCACTTTTGCCTGGGGCAAGGATGGAAGTCATACAGAAAGATTGCTCAACATTCAACATCTACCAGAGGATCCTGGGAGTAGTCTGCCTGCCAGGTCTTCTAATTCAACAATATCCATTGAGCCAGTGAATATACAGGCCAAAAAGCTAGAACTAGACATGTGTACACCAAAACCTCCAGCCTTAAGGCATCCAGCAATGCCAATGACAAATGGTAGGGCTTTGGGGGAAGGAAAACAGACTTCAAAGTCCTAGGTCAAAGGGAACCCACCCAAGTCCTGCAAGTCACACTCACCCATGTGGGCCTCTGGTCTCAGTGCCTGCATGTTGTACGGCTGAAACTTGACTCTTTCTCCAAAGCAGCTCTCAAGTCCAGTGTTCAGAAGTTAGCTGAGGTGTGATCACCCACACATTAGCATCTCTACAGCCCACAGAGACATGTTAAACCCAGTTAAGCCACTGGTAAGATAAAGCGTGTCCTATACACTTTCAACAGGAAGACTCAAGCCCAAGACCCAGACTGAGTCCCACCACACCACACCAAAATCCCAATGCACTCAAAACCTACCGTTACTGTCCTTTTATTCTGTATTCTAAAAATAAGTGGGAATGAGAGAAGAAATGTGTGAGAGAAAAATACAGAGACAGAAAAAAGCAGAGGGAGGGAGGGAGGGAGGGAGGGAGGGAGAGAGAGAGAGAGAGAGAGAGAGAGAGAGAGAGAGAGAGAGAGAGACTAAATATACCCAGACCAGCCTTTTCTGTGCTTTGAGGAAGACAAGGGTTAGACTGTCCCTAGTAAGCTCTTGTTTGGCTTAATACAGTTCCCTAGAGCTGTGGCTGTTTTCCAAAATCGTCTAGGGACCAAAGACTAGGTATTGTCTCCACAGAAGGTCTCTTGTTGAGTGACACCTGATAACACCATTGCTGTCCCTGTCATCTGCTTGGTCAGTGGTACTGGAAGAGCCTATGCACTTACCTTTTTGTTTTTTAAGAACTGTTTTGTTTTTCCTTCACTATTGATCTCCAAGCCTGAGTGCCTACTTCCTCATTATGTGTGAGCCCACCAATCAGAATAATGGAATGCCCAGAATGACACCTGCCAACAGCAATGTGGTTCACCACCCTCCCCCGCCTTAAACTCTCGCTAGTCTAGGCAGCATACGAGGATGCTTGATATGGTAACTTTTGGGGAAGTGCTATTTTGGGTTGAAAGGTTGTGAGTTCTTTCCCCAGAACACACAAAGGTTCTACAGCCTCTAGAAAACATGGGCGCACTTGAGAAGCTAGTTGAAGGCAAATGCTGCAGCTGCTAAGGATGACCCAGAAGGCTTGCTGAGTCTTAAGATGGCATGTGGTCAGCTCATGTTCCATTTAGGCAAGGGAACCCAAGCCAAAGAGGATTGGGGACAGAAAGCGGACCCTACATATTATGCACTGATGTGTCCTCATTCATACTGCAGCAGGTGACCACTGCCCCAGATCAGGTCATGGGAAGAACTTAGATTCAAGCATATAATATGAAAGGCAATCAAGAGGCAGACACACAAGAAGCGAGAAGGAATGTGATTGCAGCCAGCCAAAGGTGTGACAGAGAGTAGGATGGTGCCGAGCACATATCAGTAAAACAGGTGGACAGACCTCAGCTGTCCCATGGAAGAGCAGGCTGGAAGTATAACACGAATATACTTCATCTAGACCTGGGTTCTAGGATAATGCCCCAAACAAGATCGCTTTACACCTGAACTAGAGAAGAGAAAATCCTGGGGCAGTGAACCAAAGTGGGCCCAGGGAAGGTGGATGCAAAGCAGAATCTGCAATATACTGATCAGCCAGTCCTGGGCATAAATTTCATGCTATATTTGTCCCCAAAGAGCTCCCAGGGATACAAGGATTGGGAAACAAGAAATGCACGCCGTCAGAGCCTGTATGGCTTTTCCACGACCACAGCATCATCCTCTGCCCAAGTCCTGATACCCAGCCAGCCTCTGGACACAGGAGTGGGCAGAAAGCTATGTTGGCTGGCCTACACTGCTGTCACCAGTAGGGGACAATAACAGCAAACCATACCACTACTGGAGTTCATGGAGTCCACGTGTTTGCACCTCCCACACAGCAAACCTGTCTCCGGGCATGACAGAGACAGAGTAGGCAGGAAAAACGTGCTTCTCGCATCGGGAGGCAGAAGCAAGAGGCAGGTCGCTGCTCATTCTGAGAGACTCTTGGGTGATGCATGTGCTTCACACATGGTACCCTGCAGGGCAGAGGGAGCAGATTTCAGTCTTTTAAAGCTGGGACTTCAACTCTACCTTTGGTCTCAGCGGATTGTGTGACCCAGCACTACTCGGCCACTTCACTAAGTTCCAGATTTCTCATGGAGATGCCCACTGAGGTTAAGCAGCAAAGTCATTAAGACTGTGAGGGACCAAGGCCTCCATCTCAGGTTCTGCCCTGCCTACAGATACCTTCCTTGCCACTCCTTGTACTGTCTCATCCTCATAAACTTTGTGATTTTATTTCCAGAGCACAGAACTCAAAGAAACCTTCTGCAGGGACAGTATTAGACATTCCTTTCACAAGCCTTCCCACCTTGCCAGATAAAATAGACTGAACCAAAGTCCTAAGAGGAAGTATCTGAGGGTGTCATGGAGCATAAAGCCCCACTGACTGGGCACCAGTCCACACAGCCTGGCTCAGCACTCCTGTATCCTAAAGATATGCTCTCCCCAGTTCCCAGCTCATCAACTTGCCTCTTCCTCCTCTTCTTGGTCCTGGTGTGAAGAAAATTCCAAGGTGTCAACTGATTGATCACAAGTTCTGTCAGTGTCTGAAGCACAGAGACACCAGGGCTGAGCCAGTGTCTGCCTTCTTCAAACATACTCCCCAGATGGAGAAGTTCCTGGATACTTCTGGCCAGAATTTGAGTCAGCATCCCCAGCAGGGAAGATATTAGGCAGAGGTGTTTAGGGTAAGGGCAAGGAGAGACCTTTGTCATCTTGTCCTTCTTAGACTGCAAAGAACTCCGAATGGCCTTTTTCAGAGGCCACTCATCCATCAGGAGGCCTCATCTGTCTATTGACTTGTGCCCTGGCCTTTGTCTTCCCTTCTCACAGCAAAGGGCTAGAGCCAGAGCACCAGTCTCACAGTGAAAGTTGCTGTCATTCCAGCTACAGCTGCCTGTGCCCAGTGGGGTCCTTCAGTGACAACATGAATAAAAGGAATCGTGGCCTTTTTGTGAGATTTTTCTGGGCTAAGTGAAAGCTTTCACTCATGATGTCATTAGCGCTTTCTTTCAGCCAGGAAGAGGCTGTCCAGTAAGCAACTTAGCTGAGAATCTTGGGGGCAGGGAAAGAGAAATAGGTGGCGTGCAGAGTAGTCCCTGCTCACATTGATGGACATGCTTCCTCCACTGTGTGGTCAGGATGGACTAGCTGTACTTCCACCTCCCCTGTGTCTAGCCCTGCACCCTCCTACCTCTACCCAGGCACTGTTCCCTCTAGCAGACACCTCAAAATCCCAGTGACATTGGTGTTAGGACTGAGTAACAGTACCACATTAAGTAGCTGTAGATCTGGATGCTGACCTTCAGAACTCCCAGCCCTGTGCTCGCAGCCTGCCTCTGGCCACAAGAGCATCAGTTTTATCCCACCCATTCACTTCCTGCTCTCTTGGGGCCTCAGTAATTCTGTTGCTGTGTAGGCCAGAAGCCCTGCAACTACCCCCAACTGGCTGCTCACAGTCCTCAAGAACAGGTGGGGACAAAACTCCCCATTCCCCACAGCTGGCTCTGTGTAGTACTAGCTGACATCAGGCCCTACAGGATGTAAATTGTGATGGAGGACATAAGCTGGAGATACTTGGCTGTCCCTCCACTCTGAGCTGCAGCCTAGGGAGGCTCTTTCTGGCTCTGCTTTCCTTCACAGGAATGTGCACATCCCACGGGGCTCAGCCCTGCTCATAGCAGCAAGTCACTAGCATTTAGCATTGTGAGTATCCGTGTGAATGAAAGGTCTGTTCCTCTGCCAAGGCACTATATAACAGGTCTTATTAGATCAAAGAACATGACTGTGACACTCCCACTGAAGCCACAGATGTGCACTCTGTGCTGTTCACATATCTTGTAAGAGGCCCCTGAAAACACCTCAGAGATGGACAGGAATCCTGTTTCAAGCAACTAAAACTAAATGTCATACCACACCTATGAAAGTGAGTCCAGGACAGTCAGACTTGTGACACAGAGAAACCCTGTCTTGAAAGCCCACCCACCCCTGCAAAAAAAGAAAAAGAAAAGTCAAGCCTAAAAGCTAGATGTAGTGGTGTATTCCTGTAATCCCAGCACTCAAAAGGCTGAAGCAGTATTACAAATTCAAATTGAGCCCGTCTAAATAGCAACTTTAAAACAAACTTTGGTGACATAGTAAGACGTTGTCCCAAAACAAACAAGCAAACACCTGTGAAGAGAAAACCAAACATGTTCAGTTGGGAACCCCAGTGAAGAAGCTCAGGGGTAGCTTCTGGCTGCCTCTCCCTGCAGACAGCTCCAGGAGACAGCAGTTCAGTTTTAGCTGTGCAGTTGATTGCTTTATGCAAGTACATTTCTAGGCTTCTGCAGCATTTGGTCCTAGCTGTATGGAAACTGTTGGAACTTATGTTTATGAGGGACAGATATTGTCTGTTGAGAAACTGTCTTAGTGCAGGGAATGACATAAATCAACTCTTCTGTACAAGAAAGAGAGGCAAGCATGGTGAGGGATGCTAAAGGCCCACCTTAGTGACCTCTGGGCACATTCCTGGCTAGATGTATGGCAAGAAGCAAGAAAATTTCAGGTTTTGGGGCCAGTTTTACACAATCCAGAGTCACCTGGGAAGAGGGAACATCAATTCAAGAATTTCCTCCATGATACTGCTCTGTGGCCATGTCTTTGAGAGTTCGTCTTGATTCATGATTGACGTGGGAGGGGACAGCCCACTATGGGCAGCATCATCCCTAGGCAGGTCATCTCGGGCTTCTAAGAAAGCTAGGTGAGCATGAGCCAGTGAGTGAACCCATAAGCAGCATCCTGTATGATTTCTGCTTGCGTTCCTGTCTTAACTGCCCTCAATGATGGATGTGACCAGAGATATTTAAGATGAAATAAATCCATTCCCAGAGAGTTTAAAGACAAAATAAGCCCTTTGCCCCCCTAAAGTTGCTTTGGTCAGAGTGTTTGATTACATCAGGGCAAAAAACCTTAAGCAGGAAGTGGTACCAGAAGAATGTGTAATGTTTCTGAGTTAGAACCTAACCTTGTTGCTTTGGGGAAGGACCATGGAAGGTTGGGAGTTTGGGGATGGGAAATCCAATGAGTGCTAGCAGAATAATGGGCTGTCATAGCGGGAGCTAGGAAGATAAGAATGTAGAGAGAAAGGCAGACAATAGAAGCCTGGCTAGTGAAGTTTCAGAGGGAATCAAAGACTCTATATGTCAGGGCCATCTTTGCGATGTACTTGAATTAAGAATTGTGCTTGCTGGTCAGCTGGGGCTATAGCATCAGCTGTGGTTAACAATAGTCAGCCTCACTAACACAAAACCTTTTGTGCATCATCTGCGACAATGGACTCTGGCCATCTAGGCCTCATGAATCAGCTGTTATAAGTAAGAGCAGCATCCTTGGGGCGAAAACTTTTGTGCTTCAAGGTGACAGCAGGGTAGTATTTCCTCATGGCCAAAGCACAAAGTCTGTGGTTTAAGATGGGCTATGTCTACATATCAAGCTGGCAGCTGAACTCAGCTAGCAAAGTGTAAGAACCTTCCACACAGTGCTGCTTTTGAGAGACAAAAGACTGAGTGAGTCATGGAGAAACACTGGGTCTGGGCCCTGTGTGGCAAGGGTAGAAGAGAAGCCAAGAGGGCCTGTTGGTTAAACTATAACCCAGGATAGCTGTGGAACACATAATCAAGAGAGGTATCAGTGATGTGGCGCTTCCTGAGCTTCCGAGCCAAGCAGAGCTGGAGAGACGGATGGCCCGAGACCATTGGAGCTCAGAATGAGAACATCCCTAACGTCATTGTTGAGCTACACTCTTGGCTTTGGTTTACTTGATTGTGATCGCTTTTGTGTCCCAGTTCTTTCCTTTTGAGAAACAGAGAACATATATAACTTGTTTATGATTTCATAGGATCTCATAGTTGAGAAACTTTGTCATTTTAAGGTACACTGAGCTTTTAAAGTGTTGGAATTTTTAAAGACTGGGATTTTCAGTTGTACTTCACTTTAATTTTGATATCCATGGTATAAAAGGCTCGGTATTGCAGGGTGTGGTGCTGCATGCCTTTAATCCCAGTGCTAAGGAGACAGAGACAGGTGGTTCTCTGTAAGTTCAAGGTCATCCTGGTCTACTTATGAATTCCAGGATAGCCTTTGAGACCCTGCCTCAAAACAAAACAACAAATTTCATTACAAAGTGACCATGAATCTAAATACAGGTGACACACGAGACAAGGACTCTTTACTCAACCTTCTAGAAAACTCTGAGGCAAGCTTTGAGGCCTGCACAGTCTCTCTGCTCTTTTTTCTGTCAGGAAGATACAGTCAAATGCTGCACAGAACAAGGCATCCTTGTGATGCGCCTGTGAGCCCAGCCAGGGCCCAGTGAACGCACCCTTGCTCTCCCCTGGGAGCGGGCATGGGAAAGTTAATTCTAACATGTGTTCATCTGCTTTATCTCCTTCCAGCTATCTGAATATTTTGCTCAGTGAGCCTCAATAGCATTCCTGGATCACATGCCAAAAGAGAGAAAACCCTGGACTCACAACCACAGACTTAAATGCCTAATTAAGCTCATTCTTTGAACCAAACCACATTTGAGTGCATCTGTCAGGGCTTCTTCAACTCAGCCACCCCTGCAGGGTGGTAGGATAGCAATGGTGGCAGGAGAGTGTGCAGGAGGGAGGCAGCTGATCCTGGCAGACAAACCCTTGCACTTCTCCAGCTACGTGTGTCCTCTGGGCTTCCTGGCTCACATATCTACAGATCTTCACTTGCTCAACCTTACAGTCGCCAAACTTATCTGCAGTCCCTTTCTCCTGAAAATGTCTTCCCTACCCCATTTGTACAAGACCTGATGGTACCTGCTCCCTCAGCTGAAGTATGTGCTGCTGCTGCCAGGCCCCCTGCCTTATTGGGAAGGGCTGTGAGACTGAGGCCAAGTCTGTCCTAATTCAAGAGTAGATAAAAGCGCTGCCATCTATCCTCGCTTTCTTCAGTTGTTACAATCTCTATCAGAGAATTAGACTGCACCTCAGTCTTCAGGACCAGTGTCACTCCCAAGAGCATTTACCATCTCTTACTAGTCTGATCCATATTAATGTCTCAAGAGTATTTGGAGTTCATACCAGACTGAGACAGCTGACACCCCTCCCCAGGAGTAGGAAAGGGCATAGAGCTCTGGACAGTAACAAATATTCCATCAACTCCTTGTGTAGCACTTCTCTGTGCTTTCTCCATGTTCATGAGCCCAGACTTATTCCACCTCTGGCAACTGTCCAGCCCCTCTTCCATCTTTCCCTGTGTGCTCAGCTCTGAATGTGACAAGCCTCCTACACTCTACAGGCTACACCGCTCCTGCAGTGTGCTTCTTCCTGCCAGCCACTCTCTTCTAGAAATATTTTCTCCCACAGCCTGATTGTCCTCACCCCCTTAGGTCAAAGCTTGAATATAAGCCTCCTCTGCCACTCATCTGGCCTCCCTCAGTTACTTGTACATCCTTTCTTACCCCAGAACATGTCACTGGTCCATGAAATTCCTTAGTGATTTGCCTACCATGTGGCTAGCCTGTTGGCTCTATGGGGCATGAATGTCAGCCTCCTTACTGCCTGGTTCCCAGAACCCTCGCTTTGGCTCAAGCATTGGCTGAGCACTTCAGAGATACACATACAGTGGATGTATGAATGAACAAACAAACATTAGAACCAGCCTCACCTTCCACACCATAGATTAGGTATCCAGTCCTGTGCTTGGTCCTGTTGCTATGGCTGTCCCCATGGCACAAAGCCCAGAAATGGTCCTTAGGAATATTTCTGAGAAGGGACCTGCCCCCTTCCTACTGCCCACTACTCCCTTCATTTTGCTTCCCTCTTGCAAACATATTCAAACATTTAAATTATTCTGTTTAGGGAACAATTAGTCTAACATATGGTCTAATCACATTTTTTGTCTCCCATTGGGGAAAAATACACAGAAAACTTGGAAATTGATGACTGACAGGACTGTCTTGAGATTCTTCTTTTTTAAATGGTGCTCTTTATGAATATAAGCTGTCACTAATGGAAAAAGCTCTTGGCAACAACAGACCCAACTCTTACATCTACCTAAGGAGAGAACTGAGGCCCATGAGAAGAAAGAACCAAGCCAAGGCCCTTAGACTTTAAATCCAACCTCTTTCCATTTGCCCCCTGCATGCATCTCATGTCGGCTTTCTTGGGTCCCCAAGGAACAGCATGCCAGAACTCTGCTGTCTTTGGATTATAGAAATATGAGACTTTATGTCCTGAGAGCATGGAATGGCAGCATAGTAGAGAGTTAGACCCCTCCCAGAGGCCATCTTTACAGACCCACATTCCACTTCGGTGGGGATATGGAAAATGAAGCCTCCATTACACTGCCTAGGAATGCCCACAGCTCACTACCATTCTGCCTTTACCCTACGCACCCAGATTCACCCACCCGAGAGATGATGAAACTCTGCTTAGATTCAGAAGAACTCACCGTTTTGCACCTGCCGATGGCTCCTCCCTGCTTCTATAACCTTTATTGCCTGGTGCTCACTCCTATCAGTATTCTAGTCCAAAGCCCCACCTAGACATAGACTAGCTTGAGTACATGTGTCTGGGATTATTTTCTAGCATATGTTCTCTCCCCGTTGTAATATCAAATCCCACCCACAGACACCTCTAGCACCCTATCTTCTTTGGAAATGCAGTGGTGGCACATCATTGATGCTTCATGAAGATGCTATATGAGGCCACTGACCGTGGACAGCCAGGATAGTGCCCTTCACCCTAGACAGCCATTCTGCATATGGAGACATGGTTTATTTCCAGTAAGACATAAATATCATCATTCTCGCTTTGCATAAAACAAAAGTAAGATTCAGGAAGGGAAGACAAGGCCAGGGAAGTGCACACCTCTGCCTCATCCCCATATTTGTTCTAAAGAAAAGTCAGAGGTGGTGTCTGGCTTTGAAGTGATTTAAAGCAATTCTTCTTTCATTCTGTAAGTGTGGGGGTCACTAGAAAATAAAAAAATCCATTTCTGTGTCTCACAAAGGACAGGCATATTGTCCCAAAATGGCATCAGACCACCATCACCTGTCCAAATTGCCAAAGATCCTGTGAAGAGACCATTGAGGTCATATATGAAGCTTCATTACAAAGTCATATTATATAGAGAAATAGAAGAGGGCCTCGGTCAAGACCACCCAGTTCTTGCTGCTCAGTTGGAGGACCAGTTAGAGAAAGTAAGTATGTCCCCTTGCAGCTCAGCTCATTCCTCTCAACAGCTAGACCCCCAGTGGATGTCCCTGTTTTGGAGTGGACAAGTGACCTTTGTGGGCAGCAAAGGCTGGATGGGCATTTATTAGGCATGACTGTCTCCCCAGGAGCCCTGCCACAGACAGCCACAACTGAGACTCAAGCCTGACAGCACTGACCAGCTGGGAACCAACAGCTGTTTAGTTTCTAATTACAAGAAACTGTATAGCCTGTACTTCCTACTCGATTCTCAAACCTTGCCCTCTGCCAGCCACATGTAGATGCTTCCAGGCCAATGTTCAGGAGGGACTCCTGGACAGAGGAGCTTCATTCAGCCTTAGTGCTGAAAATAGGAGAAAAGGGTGGTGAGACATGAACTGAGAGCTCTAGAAAGGACACCAGGATCTGCAGGAAAATAATCCAGCAGATGGGAGCTGAGAGGTGCTTGCGGACATGTGGTATATCCAGGTCATTGTCCAGAATTTGTTACTCCTAACTTGGTGAGTGCTGACTCTTTGAGGTGTAAATTACAGCTTCTGATCTTATCAGTACATGGGATGGAGAAGTCAGCCAGCAGGCCCACTGGAGTCAGTGTACAAGGATCACAAAGTACACAGATAGAACAACCTGGGAATTAGAAGGCTTCCTAGAAGAGAGGACACCTGACACTTGGGTCTTGAAGAATGCTTAGGAGTTTGCCTCCAAGGGCAGGATGGGAGAAAGATCCAAAGAGTAAACATCAGCCAGGGTCACAGAGGTAGGAAGCCTTTAACCTCAGCAGATATCCTCTACATTGTCCTATGGAGTGTATGGAGACTGGATACTACACCAAGACTCAACAAAGAATCAGGATGATGACTTACAATGATGCTGTGGTCCTTTCAGGATGTTTTAACAACATCAAGAGACCCAGTGACTTTAAAAATAGCAGAAAGTTATTCTATATGGTACTGGAGGTTTTAGAAATATAGGGCCAAGGTGCCGGAAGATTTAATGCCAGGTAAAGTTCCCTTCATTGCATACAGCTGTCTTCTTAGTACAACCACAACCTCAGTGGAAGGGAGAAGAGGGATCCTTAAGTCTTTCTTATGAGACATTGGTTTATTAGTGAGGCTCCTCTCAAAGCTCATACCTGTGAAAACCATTACTTCAGGGCTAGGAAGTCAATGCATTGTTAGGGTCCTATAGCATAAAAGCTCAGGAGGCAGCAAGTTATCATTTTAATATGATTCTGTGTCAAAAATGTTAAAAGGGGGCCTTAGATGAATTAGATGAATCTCAGTGGTCCAGTACCTGCCTAACATGTGTAGAGACATGAGTTCCATCCCTAGTACCACAAGAATGGGGATGGGATAGGAATGTAACCTAGCTGGACAGTACTTTTCTAGCATATGTGAGGCTCTGGGCTCTGTTCCCAGTACTGCAGAAAGGAAAAGGGAAGAAGTCCATGAACGTGGGTTTTGGAGTAGTGTACAAGCACTCAAACAGAAGGACAAGGGATTTGGAACTTTCTAGGAAGAAAAGTACCTAAGAAAGGAAGGGTTCCTGACCCTTGATCAACTGCAGGAGGTCCCTGGAATTCTCAGTGTCCTTTGGAGAGTTATGATGTGGATATTCCACTATCCATGCCGCTGTCTTTGTTTCCTACCTTTTCACACTACTCTTCAATGAGAAAGCAACACAGAGAACAAATGTCGGCCATATAAGGTAAGTGGATGCTAGATCTGTGTAGACTGTGTCATCTAGCCTTCCTACATCCCCAAGACACATTCCATTTGTGCAAATCACTACCTACTAAGGAAGGTGAGCCCTCTAAACCATACACACGTTGGACTTTACCTCAGGCTTCCTTCTTACTCCACAAGCATTTGACCCCCCAGACTAAGAGGCACAAGGGAAATACATATAAGAAAGAGCAAGAGAGACCCACATGTCATCTCAAAAGATGGTGTAGTAGCATCTGCTCATAAACATTGATAAGCAGAGTGAGAGGACACATACCATAAAAAGCACGGTACACATAAGGACAGCCAGATAGTACCCAATAGCTCACTGTAATCAGTGATCACAGCACTCAGGCAAATGAGCTAATAGGACCACAAGTTCTAGACCTGAGCAGTATTTGTAGATTCTCTCACAAATAAACACAATAGGGCCTGAATTTCCCCTCTTCGGACTGGAGGTTAACTCTCTATGATTGTAACAGTAATGATGGATATTACTCACAGGAGGTCTGCAAGCAGGAAATCACATGACAAGAGCAGACAGCAAAGGAAATTAACCTAATGATGGCACAGCCAGAAAAGCTAGAGTCTGTTTAGAAATGGGGTGGGAGAAAATGGTTTTTAAGTTCAGTTCAGTTCTAAATATAACTGTTTTTTTGGATCCCAAGCTAAATATGGTTAAAATCACTCCGAGGGTGTCAGGACTCTGAAGACTCTGAAAGTTACCAGCCTCTGGAGTCTCTGCTTTTCTGCGTTCAATCTCAGGCTTCTCCAGGTGCTAGGTTGTGTGACTATGGGCACAGCAGCTCTGAAGGTAACAGATTATAAGAAACACTTTTAAAGTTGTGAGAAGTGCGCTCACGGGCATGTACACATACACACATGTACATGCACACACACACATAGATGCCCACACACTCAGTGATGCGCATCATCTGCTCTCAGTTGAGACAACAAAGAGCCAGCGTGAAATGCAGCCAGCAGATGGGGGCCCCCTGAAATGCCAGCCAGAAGAAATAGCCTCATGGCTCAAAAACAAAATTTGAGTTTAGCAAAAAGTCCCCCCCCCTCCCTTCCTCAGAGAAAATTCCTGCAGAGGCACCTAAAGCCTTGGCAATCTGAGCTGAGCTATTTATTCTAGACCACCACCCCATCTTGCATGTTAAGTACAAAATGGAAAAATGCCTCAAATTGGGAAATGGGGCTACAGTTCCAGATGGTGCCTGAACATGCATAAATTTGGTTGCTGGGTGAACAGATGGAAACTTGAAGGGAAATGTGAAAAAAAAAATCACATTCATCTGCCAGACCACTCCCAGGCTGAAGAAGCAGGGTTGTCACTTAGCTGGCAGGACCTTGATCTTTCTGTGGGATGGGGTCAAAATCATACAGTATTCAAAGGTGAGGCCAGCCTGGGTTTCGATCCTGTTTCAGCCACTTAGCAGCTTGGAGGAGCTGTCCTGACACTTTATCTTTGAGATAGGAGATAATGAGGGCCTTGAAGGAGTGGCATAGGAATTGAATGGCATAGTGTCCATACAGTACCATGTAAAGCAACACAGAGGTCTCATGCATAATGACCTCTGGTAGAGCCTCATATGCCAGGCAAAACTCAGAGGAGCCTGGATAGGGTGCTGAGAAACTTCCAGTCCCACAAGAAAGAGACTGGAGAGAAAAAAGAAATAGAACTGCCTTACTTCTAACATATCCTTTCCAGAAGATTCCTGGATCATGATATAGACCAAATTTTCAAGGGAATGGTTAATATTTTTGGGGGGTGTTGATGGATTAAGACATGCCTAGGACATCAATAAGGTACATTTCTAGATTTGTCTGTTGAAGCATTTCCAGAGACCGTAAACTAAGAATGTGTTTTAGTTACTTTTCTATTGCTGTGATAAAACATATGACTTAGGCAACTTATAAAATAAAGTGTTTAATTTTTGTTACAGTTTTGGAAGGTCTGAATCTATGAGGGCAAAACAAATGGGCAGTTCAGAACTTACATCTTGATCAGAAATTAAGAGGCTGAGATTATGAGTCACAACAGGAATAGCCCGAGTCTCTTGAAACCTCAAATCCCACCATGGATGCCACACTTCCTCCAACAACACCACAGCCTCCACACTCCTCCAACAACACCACAGCCCCTAACCGCTTCCAAACAGTTCCACCAACTGGAAACCAAGTACCTAAACTACGGGCCTATAAGAGTTGTTTTAGTTGGGGTTGCTGTTGCTGTGATGAAACACCATGACCAAAGCAACTTGAGTGGAAACGAGTTTATTTCAGCTTACACTTGCAGGTAACTGAGGGGACTCAAACAGGAAAGGAACCTGAAAGCAGAAGCTGATACAGAGGTAGAGGAGTGCTACTCCTGTCTTGCTCCTCATTTCTCCTCATGGCTTGGTCAGACCTCTTACTTACAGGACTCAGGTCCACTAACCCAGGTTCTTATAGAACCCAGCACCACCCACAGTGGTCTGAGCCCTCCCTCACCAATCACCAATTAAGAAAATGTCCTATAGCTGAATTTTATGAAAGTATTTTCTCTCAATTGAGGTTCACACTTTACAGGTGACTCTAGCTTGTGCCATAAAACTAGCCAGGATAGGAGCCATTCTCATCCAAATCACCACAGAGTGGAAGACCCCCAACTCCAATTATGGGTGACACCATTTTAGAGCCTGGAGGTCTAGATGGAAAGAGAAGGGAAAAAGTTTCCTTGGTTCCTATATAAATGCCTCTCCTTCATCAGGCCTTCTCAACTATGATTGTGAACAACCTTAAAACTGTGAGCCAAAATAAGTCCTTTGACTCCTAAGTTGTTTTCATCAAGCACTTTATCAAGGTGACAAAAGGTCCAACACAGAGTCCTGCTGATCACAGAAAGCCAACAGAAAGCCAGGCCTGCAAGACTGCACCATGAAAGGATCTACAGGCATTTCTCACAGAACAGCTCACAGGGAAGACCCTGCTAACAGTACCCAGTGATTTTTATGAGGCTAGCGGTGGGAGGCTCTGTCCATGGTACTGGTGAGTCTAATGGTCACACAGACCAACACTTTTTTTTAAATTTAATTTATTCAGATTACATCTCAATTGTTATCCCATCCCTTGTATCCTCCTGTTCCTCCCTCTCTTCTGCTTTTACCTTATTCCCCTCCCCTATGTCTGTGACCAAGGGGATCTCCTCCCCCACTATATGATCATAGGCTATCAAGTCTCATCTTGGTAGCCTGCTTATCCTTTCTCTGAGTGCCACCAGGATTCCCCACCAAGGGGAAGTACAGACCAACACTTTCAATATATAGTAAGAAACCAGAAGAGAATGAAGGTGGGGGCAAGGATGAGGAGATGGTTTACTGAGGGAAACACTAACTGTGCAGGTAAGAATACCTGAGTTCCAATCCCCCTTTCCCACATAAAAGCCAGGCATTGCTGCCTGGGCCTGTAATCCTATTGTTGGAGTGAGGAGACAGGTGGATCCCTGAAGATCATTGCCAGCAAACCTAGCCAAAATGGCAAGCTCTCAGTGGTGTCTGTGTGGCTTAATACCTAAGTAAAAAATAAGATGGAGAATGACAGAAAAGGACATCCAGTGACGTTGTCTGGTCTTCCTGTGCAGACACAAGTATACACATACCCATCTTCTCCTCTCCCTCCTTCTCCTCCCCACCCCTTTGCTTAGGAGAAACATTAATATCTTATATTTTGGTTCCAACCAACCAAAAGATATCAACTTCAGGCAGGACATGCTGGTAGTGACTCCACGTCTACAGCTCCCATGTCAGTTGCTCAATGCTCTGAAGCCCTATGCTACTGCATGGGAAAGCCTCTCAGCCATTCTGATTCATGCTTTCCCATGAAACTGCAAGACTGTTAACACTACCAGTGAGCACCACCAGACACATGCTCTCCCCTTTTGCCTCAAGCGATCAGTGTTGACACAAGTACTACATGGGCGATGGGATCTTCTAGAGAAAGGAGCCTGGATTCCCATAGCACCTTCCCTCCCATTTCTTACTCTGTTATGGGTGCCACCCTGAACTCCTAGAACCCAGGCACCTGTACACATGACACTGTCCAGACTACAAAGACTCAATTTCAAAAAGTGTTAGGGAGTACAATTTAGTACTGTAATAGAACTGATTTCCCTGGAATTGACATTATATCACCATCATGGAACAGGGCAACTCTGATGACCTTCAGAAGAACCTGACCTGTAGTCATGGCTAAAAAATAGACAGAACTGTTCTATAGCTATCTAGGCCTATTGTGAGAACACTATTTCACACCCCTTGTTGGAAGGGAGATGAGTAAGAGCCCTTCACAAGACCCTGTGATTCAATCACCTCTTCACAACTGTATGTGGTTAATGAAAAAAGTATAAGTTGACTGGGATGGGACTCCGTGATGGTGCAGCTGACAACAGGCCACCCATGCACCTACATGTAGCTCCACAAAACCCATTTAGTCACAAAGCTGGACTTAAGTCTTCCTTGGATCTTTCAGTTCTTTCCTGTTTGAAATAAACAGATGTTTCTTTGACTTGTCCCCTGGGAACATCATAAAACAGGTATACAACATGTGGTAAGCAGCGTGCCTTAATTTTCTTGGCTTATAAAACCTTCTTTGTTCTCCCAAAGTGCTCCTTAGGACCTGTGTTCCTCGAAAGAATATATACTCACTGCTCTGCTATCCAGAAAGACAAAAGCCTCAAATGTGCTGGACAGTGCTGCCCCCAGCACAGATGTATGCCTCGCCTGAGCCAGAGAGTGGGCTGAGACAGAGGTGTAGAGGACAGAAGGCCACCAGCACAGGCTGAGACCTTCTACTGGCCCAGTGTGACCACTTGAGAATGCAAGGCTGCTCAGGCAGGACTTCAGAGTCTCTGAGTAACCAAGAGTAAGCCAGGGTCTCCCTTCTTGTCCCTGAGCACACAGACCCTCTTGACACAGCTTGCTGGCTGGCTTAGATCCTTCATATTTGAATGGATGTCTGGCTAGTCCTGACTTAGGCTTATTTGTACTGTAGACCATGCCAAACCCCTCATTTTACTTTCTATACATTTGGGGAAAGCATTTGACAAGGATTAGGGACTCTGACTGTCCCCTCAGAAGCACACAGATGTGTGGCCTTAAAGTCAGGGCAGACATTCCTCTTTCTAGGCCCAGACTGCCTGCCTTGCCAAGTGAAAGGGCCCTGTCCACTGCCTGCTCAGAGATCATCAGTCATGCCCTTAAGCGTTGAGGAAAAGTACCAACAATACTCTCAAAGACGGTAGTAATGAGAGGCTCCAACTTTTGTTTAAACTTTGTGGTGAGGAGACCTTCTAGAACCATCTTCCACAGAGACCCCTTCTACTTGGCAGGCTTCACTTGGAGAAACCAATTGGTCAGATGGTCATGAAACCACCTGGGACATCTTTTTAGTGCAATGAGACACTGTGGTGCAGGAGTCAGGCCTGCCAGAATTCAGGAACTCTGAAACTTGGGGTTAGGCTAGGCTCTTTCAGTAGCATACAGAAGAAGGAACAGGTGGCTTCTGAGAGAGCTATCCTCAGCATCTCTTCTCCTCATCATAGCCTGACCCATGTCCCCATTACAGTAGTTCACAAGAAGCAAAGAGCAGTAACTATAAGTTCCAAGAATCTCCTAGGGAAACTATGAGGTGTCTTCTCCACCATAGTATCTTCCCCAACCAGTGTGGCTGGCTGCCTGACACCTGGCAGGAGGTCAGAATGGTGTTCAAGTGTTCAGGGTATGCCTTTGGGGAAGTTTTCCTATGTGCTTCCTCAGAAAGCTGCCACAAATAGACCAGTCAGCCACTCTTGCAGGAAGAGAAACCATAATTTGATAAGCCTACTATGGTGTTAGCTTGAGTACTCATCCCAGTCAGGCTGCTAAACAACAAACATTGAATAGCTTTCCTTCTAATCATACTAAAAGGCAGCTAAAGCCCTGAAAGCTTACATTTGACATTTCAGTTTCTAATCCAACAAATCACTCATTATCCTCTCCTCTCTGTTCCTTCCTCCTCCTGCTCCCTCTCACAATCTCTGTATCTCTCGGTCTCTGTCTCTCTCTGTCTCTGTCTGTCTGTCTTTCTGTCTGTCTGTCTCTGCCTCTGTCTCTCTCTGTCTCTGTCTGTCTGTCTCTCTCTTCTCCTCTTCTCTTCTTCTTCTTCTTCTTCTTCTTCTTCTTCTTCTTCTTCTTCTTCTTCTTCTTCTTCTTCTTTTCTCTCTCTCTCTCTCTCTCTCTCTCTCTCTCTCTCTCTCTCTCTCTCTCTCTCTTTCTCTCTCTCTCTCTCCTAAATAGAAGATTTCCTCTACTTCCAATCTCTGGGCCTTGTGGACCCCATATGTGGCAGGACAGAAGGCTGCCTGTGTTCCTGGACCAAGCCTCTCCTAGATCTTGGTTTTTGGGGTCTTTTCATACTCCTCTGGTCTCCAAGTGGGAAATTCAATGAATGGTTCCCTCTAAACTTCTTTGGGCAGTAAAAGTCCTAAAAAAAACACATATCAAAAAAGGCAAGCAGGAACAGAAACACTGTGCCAGTGGTGCCCTATAGTGACACTTCCGACTTATCCTGGCCAGAATTAGAGTGAGTGCTGACCATAACCTGGGGCTTTCAATAAAACCTTGTCTTAGAGTGAGCTCTAAACCACCATGGAAGGAGCTTTGAGTAGGGTCCCAATGTCCTTTCTGAACACATCTGCATTTTCTCCTTGCCTGGGCCTCCTCACGTCTGGGATAAAAGCACATCAAAAACTAGATCTGTGTCCTGTCTAATCACTTCCCTATCAAGAGAAGTCCATTCCTTGAAAAACAAGTCCAGACTCATACCTTCTCATACACATACATATACACACAAGCTTTCTTGAGAGATGTACACAGAAATGAATACATGTATTCAAGGACACATTGGCATCACAAGCACACTCACAGCCAGCCACACACACACACACACACACACACACACACACACACACACACACACTATATTCTCAAGCTCTTAAGTTCCCAGATAAAAGGAAGATGGACTTAGTCAGACTGAGACCTCAGATGTCAAGTCCTAGCCTTTGGCCCAGCTGTTATGGCTAAATTATAAACCTCTGGTCACAAGGCTGATAGTTGAAGTCCCCACACAACCTCAGCCCCAGCACATAGGCAGCAGACAGTGGGAGGGGCTGAGCCCAGGCGCTGGGGCTCATCTGCCAGCTCATCGCTCACAGGAGCCCAGCATGGGGGACAGTATTCAGAGCACTAATGATTTTCTATCACTGTGGAAAACTCACCACATACTCTTCTAATATCTGCTTTCAGTGTCCTATCAAATTAATGAATTTCCATCCATAATTTATGGATTTCTTTTTCTGCCCACAGGCTCCTGAATCGAGGAAGGATTGGCAGTGTCTGGCTTCCTTGTGGCTGGGGCCTCATGTGGTTCTCAACTTGATTTTCTATAATTTCTCTGATTCTTCCAAGAGCAAAAATGTTAAATTTGCTAGGAGTGTGGTAGCAGAAATCCTCTGTCTCTTTTGTGAGAAAATTTGGGGTTTCCTGTTCCCCAGAAATACTGATGTGAGGTCTGCCAAGGCCTGTGGAGCAAAGGAAGTCCTAGCCCAAGTGTGGCTGAGAAGCATCTTCTCTGTCTTGGTCTCCAGGTAACCACTTCTCCAGCCCTCTCTGTAGTGGTGCAGGGGAAAAATCTGCCTGACCCTGGGGTCAGAAAGCCTAAGGACAAGTGGACGGCAAAGCTGCAGGGTGAGGATCTGACACGACCAACTGGATCTTTGCCTCCTCATGGCAGCTAAGTGTTGCTCTCATGGCTAGTCATTGTCAGGCCTAGAGAGACAAAGAATGTTTCAGCTGGGACTTAGCTGAAAACTTCCTGTAGGGAGGGGTTGCTGAGCACCAGAGGACTTTGGTGCATGTGGCATGGCTGTTTATGAGAGCTCCTTTGGCTTCAGTTCAGCCTGGGCCACTGTATTTGTAGAGAATATAGAGGGAAACCAATAAGCCTGGCCAGTTAAGACCAAAGCTGACCACTGCTTGAAGGGTCCCACTGTTCCCAGGCCCCAAGGCACACTCCGCCTACACAGCGGCTGGCAGGAAGGAACCTCCCCCTAAGGAAACCTTTCAGTGCACTGCCCTGCTACCCTAAAGCCTATCAACAACCTGGCCTTATGTCCCTTCAGAATGGAACAAGGAGAGGCTCGCGGGCCAGCAGCCTAAAGCCAGATCCAACTGTGAATGCATGGTCTTCATTTGTTTTTATTTCCAATTATTTAAGTTTTCATCTGTGTAAGGACCACCCCCATCTTCAGTGTTCTGGAGTGGGGGTGGGGGGCGGACTACCATCATTTCACAGACAAGTCTTGCCTTAGGAATGGCCTGCAGACAGAATGGGCCCAGTGTGGGCCAGGGCTTCCAGATGTAAAACTCATCGCATCTGCTCCTGAGGTGGAGGTAGAAATTGGCCTTTGATGAAGTCCTATGTCTAGGCCTGCTCAGCATGGCTACATCACAGAACCCTGACTGAGGCAGGCAAGGGAATGAGGAAAGGATGAACACACAGACACACATGTACGGAAAAACTGGGGACACATGGGCTGTGTTCTCTCTGATGGAAGGCACCAACTAGTAACAAGCCAGAACTTCAGTACATTGTGTAAGGTGCAGGAGGAAGGGTTAGCTAGCCCAGCAGGAAATCTCCCTAGGAAGCAACTCAGGGTGCAGTCATCAGAGAGGAGCATGCTAGAGTTGTTCCGTTTTGCACACACTGGTCAATCCTTCTCAAACACTTGTGGTTGCACACCTTCTCAACATTTAAACTCAAACCATAGGAAGGCTTTCCAGCCCTCTGAGTGACTCCCATGTGTCTGAGGTATTGAGGTCCTTAACATAATCATGTTCACGTCACACAATACACATTAAAGAATTCATTCCTCTTTCCACATTCACTCAAGGCTTCCTCCACTCTCCATACTCAGAGGGCCTGTTTTGCAAGAACTTCTAGCCATGGGTTTGCTTATAGTCCAGCCAGGTCCCATGGCACCCATACTCTCCTTTCCGGCTTACCAGTCCTCCCTGACACAGCAGTGACACTTGATATCTTCAAGTGCTTTGTTGGGTTTCAGCTGGACCATATCTGGCATGGCTTTCAGAAAACCCTCCCCAGCACACAAAGCCAGGGCACAATTAGCCAGTCACAAGCTTTCATTGTGCAAAGCAGGTGCTCTTGGAATATTTCACAGCATCCCTTCACCCTCCCTCCTGGACTTCTATGATGCCTCCAGGACTACCCAGACCTCTTGATGCTGTACTCCCTTCTGCCAGCATGCAAAGCCAGATACTGCTCACAGACCTCTCGCAGCCTTAATAGATCTGCCTGAGGAAAGGAAGCAAACTGATGGCCCTGTGCATCACTTTTATGATACGTATGAGAGGGCAATAATTAATTTCCCAAATGCACACAGGACTCAGGGGATAGCCTGGGTGCTATTCACAGATTGCTTGATGGAGTGGCAGCTTTAGGCAAATGAGGTCTGAGTAGCATTTGCTTTGCTGAGTACTGCCTGGTGCACATTGGTCCTGATGATGGCATCTCTGAAGCAATTTCAGAAGCAGATTAAAGAAGTAACATTTTAAATCTTTAGTAAAAACCCAAGTTGTGAGGGAAATTATGATGTCAGTGTGTATTGTGTGTGTGAGCGCAAGTGTGCATGCACATGCACTCTGTTTCTTAAAGTTAAAAGAGTAAGAAGAAGATGTGGCTGAAAATAAAACAATAGTATGGCTCGCTGTGTAAACACCTTCAGTATCTCTCTCCAGTTGATCAGCTGCAAGTGTGGCCCCTGCCTCAAGGAGACAAAAAAAGAGGGGTCAGCTGTTGCCATGTTCCAAGGCATCAGGATCTGAGCTCAGTGTCCTATACTCCTAGGATCTTTTCAGGAATCAGATCTCTCTTAGAATGTGAACAGCCTGGGCACAGCAGCTATTTTCACACAAAAGACATGAATTGAACTCAGCAAAGAAGTATGAAAACAGAAATTCTGAAAACACACTGAAAATAAGAGAGGGAACAGATAGAAAAACAGTACTGCTATGAATAATGACAAAGCAGGTAGCACAGGCACAGTAATTGTGTTACAGTTAGCATCTCATCACTTCTCAATTTGACACAAATCTGGAGGCATGTGAGAAGAGGGAAGGTCCGTTAAAGAACTGTCTCAATCAGATTGGCCAATGGCTGTGCCTGTGGCTGTGAGACATCTTAATTTCTACTTAATGTGTACAGGCTTAGCCCACTGTAGGCAGCACCATCCCTGAGCAGATAGGCTTTGGCTACATAGTTGTGCAAGGCGGAGGGAGCAAAATAGTAAGTAGCACTCCTGTATGGCTTATACTTCAACTTCCTGCCCTGCTGGAGCTCCTACCCTGCCTTGAGTTCCTGCCTTGGCTTCCCATGACAATGGACTGTAAGTGGTAAGATGAAATAAACACTTTCCTCTCCTGTTGTTTTTGGTTGTGGTGTTTATCACAGCAACAGAAAGCAAGTCAGAACAAATGCTAGGAGGACAGATATTGAGCCAACAGAGGGCAGGGCAGCAAGAGAGGGTTTGAGGAGCCCTGACTGGCCTACCCATCTCCCTCACTGGGCATTTGTGTTCAGCCAAGGCTAGTATCAACATGCCTTTCTAAGGGCAGGGTCTCATCATGGATGCTTGATATGCTGGCGCAGGGAGCAAAACAGCGAGAGGGAGTCTGTATTTAACATATCAAGGGGAAGCCATTAACTGAAAATGAACTGGAGCTGGTCAATGCCCAGCTTCCTGAACCTCCAGCCATTCATGTATATGCTAGAGGAACTTCCTCCCAGGGATGCCCCACCAGGATACCCACAGCAGTATCCTGAAATTTTATTAACTTCCTTCCCATCACTGTCTCACCTCTCCTCTTCCCTGTCCCTGCTGACTGACATCAACTCTGAAGCCAACTCCCTGCATGGAGAGTTTCTTCTCCTGGGTCTTCTAACAGAACAGCTCTCCCTGGCCTTTCTTGAGGAACATGCTGTTACAGGGGTCAGAGCAGTAAAATAGTAATTGTCCAGGTCTGGACCACATGCCTACACTCTGGACCCAAACAGAAATGCCAGACACAAGCCAGCTGAAAGAAAGGGGGGCATTACCCAGAGGAATCAGTGCTATTGCCAGGAGAGAAAGAGATGGTGATCAGGTCAAGCAGATGGCAGCTGCACTGGGAGGATAGACATGGATTAACAACACAAGGTACAGGAAACATTGTGGCATGCATGCACACAAGCACAAAGTATCTTGCATAGAGCTAGATGGCACAGGGTATCTGAAGAAAGCATCAGGGAATAAGGTGATCTGCCCAAGTTATATGTGAGCTGAGATTCAAGATCATGGGAACGTTCAGCCCAGAAGATTCCAAAGCACAGCTGGCCCTTCCCCATCAGGCTAAGTGGCTCCCCAATCCCACTAAAATCTTCTTCCTGGCTTAGAGCTCTGAGAGTCAAGGGTCTCAGCTCCATCCTCCCTCCCTTCTAAGACCTGTCCATGACACGGGCATGTAGTCTTGCTCTCTGTTGTCACTGTTATTGGTAGCCTAGACACAGGCTCAAAGGCAAAATGAGTAATCAGTAAAGGACTGAGACCCCTCAAACTGTTAGCCAAGGTGAACCTTGCCTCTTTCTAAGTCAGTCTCAGATATTTGTGGTAGTAATGGCAAACTGACCAACATAACCCTGGAAATGTCTGGCTCTAGTGCTTCTATATCCTAAGAGTGAGGAACTTGGTGGGGTGTGTACCCCCTGCAAACTAATGGTAGAATCTTTCCTTAGATGCTCCCATGTCATTGAGCATAGGGTTGGATACAGGTCCTCCAAAGTTCAACTGTTTGCACAACTAGGCCCTGCTAAGTGTTAGAAGTCCCAGAGAGCCTTCTTAGAGTAAAAATCTACATAGAGTGTTCTGCTCTATGCCCAGGGTGAGCATGAGACAGTGGTATGCTCCTGTAAGCTGTCAAGTGAGACAGGCCTCTTTAGGTGTAAGCGCCCCTATTAATTCACCTTCGGAGTGTCCTTTCCTTTATGTTTGACTAATACTTTATGATGCCGGTACATGTGCAGCTGTACAGGCTCACAAGCATTCTACCTGCCACTTTAACCTTCCAATACATGCTCTATGACCTTTAGCAAAGCTTTCCCCAAACTATACAAGCAATCTTCTTAAAATATTACCTTAAACTGAGCATACGCAGAAACATGGCCACCCCCAATGGGGTTTTCTCTCATATGACTGGGCATAGGTTTCTGGAATCTAGCCCACATACTCCCCTTGTTCATGAGGGCATGGCTCTGGAAATACCTCCCATGTCCCACTTGCCTGCTATGGATAATACATGTTTCTCCATGCCTTCATGTTTTTTGTGTTCATGTCTGCCTGCTCTTTGCTTTCACCAGGATGTGAACCCCTCTGCATTTGGTTACAGTCTGCTATCAAGAAAACATGGGAGGGATGAGGGAGGTGGCTCTGTCTTTAAGAGCACTTTCAGCTCTTCTGGGTGTCACAGGTTTGGTTTCCAGTATCCAAAGCAGGTGTTCTCCATCTGCCTGTAACTCCAATTTCTAAGAGATCTAATTCCCTCCTTTTGGTTTCCACAGGTGCCACGCACAAATAAAAAAAAATGGTATCTTAAAAAAAAATGGGATAGCGTGGGTTAAATCAACCTGTGCTGGTTTCTGGTGAAGGCATCTTTGGACCTTCCCTGAAGGATGCTATCTCACACCAGGAAGAAGAACCCCATAGGTTGTTCTCCAAATTTCTACAACCTAGGAACCTCTTTCTTAGAATAAGAATGAACCCCACATTGGAAAATGTTGAGTCAAGGCCAGTTTACAGTCCCTGGGACAAGCAGCCTTAGAAATCCTCCCAAACTCTCCACAAGAAAGCCCCCTTGAGCAGTTCACCCTGTATTTTACCAACTACCTACTGTGGGACCATGGCTACCATGGAACAGAGAGGAGCTGGCCTAGAGCAAGAATGAGACTGAGTCATATCCAAACCCCGAAAATCTCATCCTGAGACTGGCAGGAACAGGACTCCCCCCTCCCTGCCCTGTGCCTGCATGTTCTGGCACATGTAGCATTTTGGCCCCACCTCTGCCACCCTTGAGCGTGTGAGGTAGCCTGGTAGCCAGGTTACAGAGTAAATATCCCCTCTCTTTATAGGGTCATTTTCAGGAAGCACTTGGATGTTCCCAGCACCTTAGCCTGGACAATGATGTCCACTCATCCTGAAAGCCTCTGCCCACTCCCTTTGTTCCATAGCCTTTGCTCCATGTGCCCATAATCTTTATTCCCTCAAATAAACGAGCTGCTCAATGCAGCATGCCTCCCAAAAAGTCTGTTTCTCACTGCACTTACCACTTGAAGTCGTGAAAGCTCCTGGCAGTTCCTTCTTCTCTTTCCTTCTCAGGCCACTAGTCTGATGGCAGTTGATCATGCTGCTAAGGGAGGGGGAGGGGTGGGAAAGACAGCCTGCCACCCTAAGTCAACACAACAGGAACATTAAGCTATATCACACAAGTGAAATGCAGCTTTAAAAAGCCACTCCCTGAGCAGATACACAGCAGAGCCCTGCTGGTGGTGGTAGTTGGGGGTGTTGAGTGGGTCCCAAGACTCTCCAAGACAGTGAAGAGTCTGTGGCAAACATCTTCTGTCATTACCTGGACAGACAATCTCATGACCAAAACTGCAGCATAATCTTAATTGTCTGCTTTTTCTTCCCACTATAATAAATAATTCCTTTAGGAGATTTTTTTGTTTGTTATTGTTCATTCTTTCCACTTTTTGGTGAGATACACTACTTATAGATCATCTCTTCTCTGAGTAGATATGGCCTTGTGTGGTCATTCCTCAAGTGTCAAGCTGGGTTTTCATTTTCTACAGTGGAGGCATTTCTCACAAATTAAGTGCTGGTGATATACGGCTACTTGTCTGGTGTCACAATAAACAATGTGGAACAGTTGCTGGACACTCCCTGGGGACTGCTGAATAGCTGTGTGTCACCATGGCATGGCCTTTGTTAGTGTTTGTCTGAGCAGTTATGTATCTGCACACATAGATTCTTCTTCTATGTAGCACTACACAGATCCTCTTGGCAGGGGTTAAATGTCTCTCCCAGGCTCTCATGGCTACAGTTCAGGATTAGGCACTACTCTGGCCTCCTGTGAACAGGCAAAAGAGCCTGTATTTGGTCCTTTCTGAACTCAAAAGGAGACTCACCAAGGCTTGTAAAGAAGCAGAGACCTCACCATCCCACAGCTCTGTTTGGCAGCTCTCACTCACATTTCTAAGATGCTTTATGTTGGCAAAAACCCATTCCCCCCTAGCATTTCAGTTATACTCATCACGGGGTTGTAGACAAGATAAGATTGTCAGTTTTGAGATGTACACTGGCAACCTAAGCTCAGTGCTGTGTGGGGCCTTTGCTCTAGGACACTGAGGTGTTAGCCGTAGAAAGAGAGCAGAACTTTCATTTTCTCAAATACTTTTGTGTAATCCAGCAGTTCAGGAGGCTGAGAAAGTTCATAACATCAAAACCACCCCTGGTTATGAAGTGAGTGCAAGGCCAACCTGAATAACTTTTAAAAATCAAGTCTAAAAGTAAAATAAAAGGGTTGGATAACATGGGATGTAACCTAGTAGTAAGAACATTAACTTAGAATGAACAAAGCCCTAGGTTCCATCTCAGCACAAAAAAAAAAAAATAAACCACAGAGGCAAGCTGGAATCAGGTCTGTGGAAGCTGCTTATTCCAAGGAGGATCTGAGGTTTAAAATCAGCCATATCACACTCAGCTATGCTGGAACATCTCCTCCCTTTCTCTAGAGAGGACAGCGACACCTGTGCCATGGTCAGCCAGATGTGTCCTGATAAGGTGCTTGCAAAAGAAACAAAGAGTAGGGCTCAAGTCCTGAAGGTATTTGAGAGTTTGTAGTAAGGCCAGGGCTGTGACAGCTCCTTCTTTCTGGGTCTTAATAAAGGGCATCAGTGAAGAGCAATACCGAGAGGGAGTTAGGGGCACAGTAGGTCCGAGATCACTTGGAGCTTAGGCCTCTACACACATGAAATGGGGCCTCTGACTGTTCCAATCCATAGCCAGTGAGTTTGATGTTCAACAGGCACCATCCACTGTGTGGTCTTGTATGCCTGGTATAAACCCAAGGCTCAAGTTTTCCTGTGAGCCAGGAGCCAAAAGCCATCTTCAGTGGGGTCTGTAAAACATCATGGCCACATGCTGCATACTCATCCCAATGGCCCCTGCCTTAGCACAGATTCAGGGTGTGTGGCACATCAGGCACATCATCTTCTGTGCCTACCTTATCCCACATGCCAAGGCCTCTCCACTCTCAACAGCCCATCTAGTCTGTATCTGCCCATCCCTCAAATCCTTCCTAAGAAGTTGAATTTTTAAATAGTGTTGGAATTGTTAAAGACAATAGGGATCTTTGAAGTTGGACTGAACGCACCTTGCATTATGAGATGCTTGGTCATGAGTCTTTATGGACAAGAGGTGGAAGGTTATGGCTTAAAAACTAACACAGGAAATGTTTAATGTGGAGATAGATTTTGGATGAAGAACCTTCCTGAGTTATTGGGACAGAGAAGACGAGACTCTAGAGCCAGGAATTCAGGAAAGGCCTCTCAGAGGAGATGGCATTTAAGATGAAACTAAAGGAAGACAGGGAGCCCACTGAGTGAAATACAGGGCAGCAGGCAGCAAATGGCAGTGCCCAGGAGGGATAGGAGCTAAGTAGACACTTTCTGACTTTGAAGTATTCTGGAGTGGATGGGCTGACAGAATGGTAACAAGAGTAGTCCTTAACCCCCGGCAGAGGCCTCACGTGTAAGAAGTGGCCACACAGCACCACTTTGTGATGATTTTGCTGTTACCTTGATAGTTGCGTTCCTGCCCACATTCTTGTCATGTCTTTAAACAAACCTCTCTCCTACAGAGTGCTTGCTTTGGGATGGAACAAGAGCCCTGCTGTGCTCCGTCACAGAAGTGGGTAGACACAACTTGATCAAGGGATGGTTTGGGACAGTCTCACTTGCTGTAGGGGCTCCCACTAGGGCTAGACATTCAGGAGTGAACACTGGCTCAAAATACACTTTTGCATTTTGTCTTAATTTTTATTTTCTGAGGCAAAGTTTCATGTATCCAAGGCTGGCTTTAAAGTTGATATATAACTCATGGCTTCTTACATGCTAAGCAAGCGCCCTAGACAGGGTCTCACTATGTTGGCACTGGCCTGGAATTTGCTACAGCATTCCCATATCAGTCACCATCCCTCCCCCAGCCAATGCTACCACCCCACCTTCCTTCATTATATTAATTTGTAAACATACCTAAACTGCTCATGACAACAGTGCCCACTCTCATGGGCAGAAGATCATCTGAACCATTCTGGGGAGGCCATCTGGAGATTAGTGGCTTTTAATGTGCATCCAGGTGCACAAGTGTATTATTTTCATTTCCCATTGCTGTGACAAAAATACCTGACAGAACAATTTATGGGAGGAAGGATTAGTTTGGATAAAGGGTTCATTCAGTCCATCCTGTCAGGGAAGGCCTGGTGGCAAAAACAAGCCGAGCCCCTCACACAGTGTAGACACAGAAAGCCAAGAATCAAGAAGAGCATCTTAGTGAGTGTTTAATTACTGTGAAGAGATGCCGTGACCACAACAATTCTTACAAAAGAAAGCATTTAATTGGGGCTCGCTTACAGGTCCAGAGATTTAGTCTGTTATCATCACGGCACGTAGCATGGAGACACACAGGCAGACACAATGCTGGAGAAGTAGCTAAGACTTCTATGTCCTAATCTGCAGGCAGCAGGAAGAGAGAGAGAAAGAGTCACCGGGTCTGTCTTGAGCTTCTGAAAACTCATTGCTAAGTCCCAGTGACAAACCTCCAACAAGGCCACATCTCCTACTCCTTCTCATAGCACCTTTTTCTGATGACCAACCATTCAAATATATGAATGTGTGGGGCCATTCTTACTCAAACCAGCACACATGGGACTGCAAGTTGAGTTGCGTTATAACCCTTATAGGTTCAGCACTAATGACCTATTTCTGCTAGCCCAGCCCACAGCCTCCTCAAGATAGTATCATTAGAAAGGAGCCACAGGCTTAAACACATGAGCCTGTGGGAACCTTCCACCTTCAAACTATAACATGAACTTATAGTCAAGAGGAAATGAGAGGTAACGTTTCCTGAGGTGGGCACAGCACATAGGAACAGAGGGAAGTAGAAATAAACAGCCCTACGAATGAGGAAAGACCTCTGGCTCCACTCATCAGAAAATCAGGCAATCACAAGTGCTTCTCTGGAAATCTCCTTCATTATTCCAGATGATGTAGACTGGTTCTCAAGAGCTCTCAAAGCCATACCAATGTTGGTAAGGTCGCCACCCAACATGGAGACAGGAAATGCATAATGAATAAACATTAGTGTAAGGGACTGTGTAATACCATGAATTTTTCAGTGCCAAAAAAAACAGCTGAGAAGTTATTTTTAAAAATGCATGACTTTCATATTTGATTATAAGTCAAGAGCAGCCAAAAAGAAAAAGAGAATTGGGTGTGGGGTGGCAGTGGGGCAAAAGGCACCAGCGACAGCCTTGCAGACTGGAATTAATGAGGTCCTCCCAAAGGCAAAGAAGTGACACAGTGATTAGTTAATTACCATTCAGACACCTATAATTAATGCACAACTGGAATTGGTGAACAATGAATTAAGCCACCACAGAACGGTGCTGCACAAATCGAACTGAGCGCCCTGCTCGCTGATTTCAAATGTTGTTAACTAAGGCTTCACCATTGTGATTTCATTAGTGTCTCCCTCAGACAATGTGTTATGCGACTAGTGGGTGAATTGAGCTGAAGTACCAGCTGCCTAATAAAGCTTGTGATCTTGGTGCTGGTATTTGGGTGTTCCCTACATGGAGTATGCTTCTGCCTGATGTCTGAGCCCATGCATCTGACTCAGAACCTGGCCTCTCAAGCCTGTGCAGAAAGCCCAGATGAAGGAGAGGTGCAAGAGAGACATGAAGGATGCTAAGAGGAAAGGTAAGATGTTTTTCACTGCTATGAGTGCCACTGTCCTCCTAGGGTCCCTATCATCCTGATCTCCATTAGCACCACAGGGGAGAAATCCAGGCCCTAGCAATGCTTTCTCCAAACAGCAGGTGGGGTGATTGCTCTGATTGAATATAAAGGGGGCTCAGATATTTAAAGGCAGGCAAGTCCCAGCTGTGTGGGACTTTCTAGGAACTTTGGGGGTAGGGACCTAACTTGAGTACTAGGTAGTTGGGTATGGGTCAGGGGATATTATCCTTGCCCCCTCCGTATCTTGCTCCCTTCTTTATTAGCCATAAAGTGATCAGTTCTCCTACGCATGTCCCTGCCACCACAATGACCTTCGCCTAAGTGCCTGAGGTCGAATAACCATAGACTAAACCCACAAAAAACTGGAGCCAAATAAAGCCTACCTTTAAGCTGCTTCACATACGTTTGGTCACAGCATCAAGAAAAGCAGAAAATGTGGGAATCTTTCAAAAAGGTAAGTCAAGCCATTACTTTTAAAAGTTTTTGTTTGGAAACTCTCCCAATAATGTCCAACATAATGGGGATGAAGATTTACTCCCTACCGCATGGCAACCAGGCCTGGGGTAAGTTGATCTATGTTACCGTTTCATCTCTCCATCTATATAGTTCAGACATATTCATCTTTCTGTGCCACAAAATCTTCAGCTCGACTCTGCTCTGGGACCTTTGCATATACTAGTCCTGAAGCCTAGAACATTCTTCCTCAGCATTTGCCTCAGTGACTATATCTCATCTTAAATTTTATCCTCTCAGAAATGTTTATCATGACTTCTTTATCTAAACTAGCCCCATCTCCCATAGTACCACTGTTATTCTCCCTCATGTCCCCCAATTATTAACTTCATGGTATACAAAATATGGGTTGCATGGCCCTCCAGTTTGGCTGTCCTCCCACTTTTCACCACATCCCAATAATGGCAGCATATTATGACTCCATCAGAGTCCTCAAGATGTACTTTGGAAACATTATCATAGACATATCCAAAAATGTCTGTGTCTGAGTCAAGCTGAAAATAAAGATTAACTACCACAGATAAGAAACTAACTATATGAAAAAATTCTACCCATGAAGTCAGGTCAAGAACTTCTATCCCAGGAGTGCTTTCCAATCATTCTGTGTCCACTTTTCCATAGCAAAATCCTGAGGTCCCAGGACTGATCCTCACTAGCCCAGCCTATGTCATATGGCCATCTCTGAACCAATCACAATAGCCAAGAGGATGGTACACTATTGACTAAATGTGGGTTTATCAACCTGGAGATGAGAGAGTAAAGCAAGGTTCAGACTTCTCAAGCCAAAGGAATAAAAATGTTGGAGAGGTAGAGCCACAAAGGATACCAGAACCATGGCCAAGGATACAGAATGCTTGTAGAGACCCAGAAATGACAGTGTTCAGAATAATATGACCCATCTGAATGTGCCAGAAACTTCTGTGTCACAGATGGGAAACCACAAGTCTTAGGTTTGTGAGTTATCTTCTCACATCTAACAGCAACAACCTTAATCAAACCATTTTTAACTTAAATATTTCTGTTTCAGAAGAAATAAAAGGGCATCAGGTTCTCTGGAGTTACAGGCAACTGTGAGCCACCTAACATGGGTGCTGGGAACCCTGAACTCAGGTCCCTTGGAAGATCAGCAATCACTCTTAACTGCTGAACCATTTCTCCAGTACCTAAATGTGAGGGCTGTTCTTGCTCGATAACATGACTATAGCTGGAATTAACTAAAACCCAAATGGCTAAGTACACTGGTGATGGATTTGAGCCATTTGAGGTGGCAGCCTATCTAAAGGACATGGGAGAAGGAAGCTCTTGCTCGTTGCTTGTTTGTCCTCCCTTTCCTGGCAAGTCCATTCCTTCATTGGCATTAAAGCTTACTTCTCAGAGATTCTGGCATATTCTAAAGACAAACTGAGACATCAAGCCTTGTAGATAGAACACCTATTTGATTCTTGGACTTTCCATTGGAAGATAGCCATTGTTGGAAGAGTTGGACCATAATCTTTAAGCCTCTATAATAATCATATGTATGTATGTATGTATGTATGTATGTATGTATGTATGTATGTATATGTGTGTGTATAAAATTCATATGTACATATAATTAATTATAGTGTATATATAAAATATATGATATATACTCAGTATAGTATATAAATCATGTATATAATTTATTTTATCACTTCTGTTTCTCTAGGCAGCTCTGACTTAGACACTGAGCAAGCCACTTGTGATGGCTTATCTTGCTTGTCAACATGACTTGATTAGAAGATGTCTAAGACTGATGAGAGGCACCTATGTGTCTGGGGTGGGCATGGGGGTTTCAGAGATGAGTGGCAGGTAGGAACTGACTTGGGATGGAAAACCCCCTTTGAAAAAACCTTCCAAGGGACATCCCAGATAGGAAGTCTTTTTTTAAAAAGGCAGCCTGTTTGCCTGCATCCCTTCTGAGTATGTCACTCACTGCAGTCATGCCATGACATTGAATGCCTGCTTCCCAACATCAGCAACCCTCTATGAAGTTTCTAGACTTTCAGCACCAGACTGAGACTTCTAGGGCCTCAAGCTTTTTTTAACTAAGCAGCTGGCCTATTCTCTGCCAATTCTACCCCCAATATTTGGAAAGGACTGTGGTGCCATGATCCTGCAGAAGATGTCATAGGACCTTCCTTAATGCTACAGCAACCACTAAGCAACTGTGTAGACTTCAAATGAGCTGCTCACTTTTCTGGGTCTTAGTTTCATTGTATATAAATGGCTAAACTACTCCTATCCTGACTGTGCCCCTACAGGGGAGCACATAAGCTAGGAAAAAGAAGTGGCCAGTGAATGAAACGCCAGGATAAATCCTTTATCTGGAGGCACCAGATACTCTGCCACTCAAAAGTAAATGGCCCATAGAGATGGAAGATGGAGAGTGATGCCAAGGATTCTTATTCATCTGGAGGGACAGGAGATGACTCAAAATAGATGGACTGTGTCCCAATAGCCTAGCCCCCTGGTGTGAAGGACAGGAGGAAGAAATATTTAAAGACTGATTCTCCTCCCTTCTATAAAGTTCAGCCAGGAGCCTGGAGCTTCGCAGATTATGCCAACAGTACCAAGCTAGAAGGAGACTTCCATAGGGTTCACTTTCAGTTTTATGAAGTTCTTGATGCAGCGGTTGGGCCAAAGGTTGTGCTTCTAAGAGTTCATGCTATGAGTCAGGTTGCTAAATCAACAGCCACAAGAAAAGCTGTGGTGAAGAGTCAAACAACCTGAGCCAAGAAGGGCTTACAAAGACTGAAGCTTCAACCAAGGACCATGCATGAACTGAACCTTGGCTCCTTACACATATGTAGCAGATAGGCAGCTTAGTCTTCATGTGGGTCCTTTAGTAAGGGAAGCATGGGCTGTATCTGACATAGATTCTGTGGCCTACTTTTCAATTATGACCCTCTGACAGGGTTGCTTGGCCTAGCCTCAATGGAAGAAGATGTGTGATCCTGATACAATTTGATGTGTGGTGTGTTGGCAGAGGGGGTCCCCTTTTCTGATGAGTAGGAGAAGGGAGATGGGGGAAGAGGGATGGAGAGTGGGACCAGGAAAAGAGGAGGTGGCTATGATCAGATGTAAAGTGCATACATTTTTTAAAAAGAAAGAAAAGCTCTAGTGAGAGGCTTAATCGGGAGAATGAAGGACCAGCTACTAGCATGTCCCTTTGAATTTTACAGGAGAGAGTCAAAGGCCCAAAATGGAGTTAAGGACACATCCAAGGGTCTAATGAGTAAAAGGCCAAAGAATCATGTAGATCTGAGACTTGAATTTTCTGGTTTGCTTACTTTAGATAGAATACATCCAGTATATATGTCAAGTGTCCAGCCTAGCAAATTTAAAACTACACATCTATTATGTGGCCATCATTCATATCAAAACAGAATATTTCCAGCACCTAGAAGGCTCTGTCCGGGCCCTGCCAAGCCAACATGTTCTCTAATTTATATAACCATTGATGAGTTTCATCTGACTTTGAATTTTCTATAAATGGTTCTGTGTTGTTTATATGACCTTTACTGGGAAGTTGATGACAAACCAAATAATAATAACAATGGTGGTGGTGGTGGTAGTGGTGATGATGATGATGATGATGATGATGATGATCATGATTCCATTCACAAACTTTTCAGTGAACCAGTGAGTTTCTTGGAGTTACTTACAGTAGTGTAGGAGACCAGACAGTTACTGAAAAGCCTCCTGTCTTAGGGTTTCTATTACTGTGATAAGACACCATGACCAAAGGCAATTTGGGAAAGAAAGGGTTTATTTCATCTTTCATCTTACAGTTCACCTTCCAAGGAAGTAAGGGCAGGAACCTAAGGCAGGAACCTGGAAGCAGGGGATGAAGCAGAGTGCATGGAAGAGTGCTGATTAACAGCTTGCTCCACATGACTTGCTCAGTTTGCTTTCTTATACACCTCAGGGCCACCTGTCCAGGAATGGCACTGCCCACAGTGGCCTGAGCCATTCAATACCAATCACTATTTAAGAAAATGCACCACAGGTTTTCCCACAGGCCAATCTGGTGAGGGCCATTTCCTCAATTAAGGTTCCCTCTTCTTGACTGTATCTGATGTCAAGTTGACATAATACTAGCCAGCTCACCACAGCAGCTTGATATAAAAGACAACTCACAAAACTACGCTTGAGTCTCCTACTCTATCACATGATCTCTCCAGCAACTATTGCTTATGTAACTTTTAGGACGAGCCTTCAGAGTTGCTGTTGTTTTTTGAGCTTCTTGAATATTTTTGTACCTTTGGGGAGCCTTTGGCACCTCCTCAACTCTAAGTCAGAATGTTTCAGTTTGGAAGAAATATCTACCCAAAATCTTGTTTGCCTAGAATGATGTTTTCAAACTCCTCACCTGTGCTGATAGCACACATTTAGTATACTCATGCACCTGTTGAAAAACATCCAGATGGGCTTTCAGAGGGGCTGTTATGAATAACTACTATAAATGTCCCTGTTTCTGTCTTCAGAAAACACAGCCACTCATATTTTTGGGCATAAGGGAGGGTTGAGGTAACTTACACTTAAGAGGGATGCTTATGCTCCCAGCTTCCCTCTGAAGGAATGTTGAAACCATTATAAATGCCAACTAACTAGAAAAGGAACCTCTGTAAGAGCCCCAGGATCCCGTATAACGTATGATCCAGAGCCACCCTCTGGCAGACTCCCAAGCTCATTGGGATCTGTTTCTCTGCTCTAATAAAGTTGATTGTGCCGGGCATGGTGGTACATGCCTTTAATCCCAGCATTCGGGAGGCAGAAGCAGGTGGATCACTGTGAATTCGAGGCCCCCCTGGTCCACAAAGTGAGTCCAGGACAGCCCAGGATACACAGAGAAACCCTGTCTCAAAAAACCAAAACCAAAACCGAAAACGCAAAACCAAAGTTGATTGCTTTCATTCTACTTTCTTCTTTGGGGATTTTGCTTCCATGTTCTATCCTCATGTTCCCACTTTCATTTTCCAAGTAGAGGCCTTTCCAGATTGCCCAAAACCTTCTGGTTTTTTCTATCTGTTGCTTTCCCTTTTTGTCAAGTGCCACTGTTGAGCCTTTTGTGTTTCTATCTTATGTCTTTCATTGACATCCAATTTTTTGTTTGATCTACAGAAAAAACTATGCAGTTCCCCTAGACAACCACCTCACACCCTAAAGCACCTGTACCAGGCATATTTCCAATAATGCAACTGATAGATCATAAGGTATACATATGTGCAGTTTTAGAAGATGCCAAAATTATTGAACCATGCTGCATTCCCACTCACAGAATATGAGCACTCTAGTGGCTTCACAGCCCCACCAACACTTAGTAGGTTTATGCTGTTAAACCTTAGATGTCCTGGTACCTAGTCCTCTACTATTATTTTATTTTTAATGATAACTAATGATCTTGAGTGACTTCTTACGTACTTACTGGTCATTTGTATACTTTCATTTTTAAAATGCCTTTCTAATCTTCCAATTTTTTTAGTTGCTGATACTTTCTTTAATCTATATAATTTGTGTGTGCACATGTGCAGTACTTGGAATGAACCAAGGGCATTGTGCATGTTAAGCAAGTCTTCTATCACTGAGTTACTTTAATAACTCTTGGTTTCTAGAGATAAAGGCTCACTATGTACCTCAGGTTTCTGTTGAGTCCTTACATGACTCCAGGGATTGATGTACCTCAAGCTACAAGAGAATAAAGAAAGGACAAATACACAGAAAAGGCAAAGACATAGAAGAATGGGATCCAATGAATGATCTGGGCCCCATGATACAGAAGTCACAAAACCTTAGAAGTTCAGCATCTATATTATATATGGGTAGGCAGGTTATTACACACAGGTAAACAAAGGGGTAGAGGTACAGTGTAGTGGAAGTTTTGGTTTCTTTAAAAATTCAGTTATGTTATTTAAACATGTTTTGTTTTAATCGCAAGTGTGGAATATGGGGCTGACTTAGTTTACATATCTGTTAAATATAATTACCACATGTGAGAGCATGATCTTTGCCATCTGATAACAACCTCATGCAACTTGGAGAGGGGAGTGGTCTTTGCCAGGTGCAGATAGTTTAATTCTGAGGACTCTGAGAGGGTATAAATACCACAGCCCAGAGAGAGAGAAAAGGAATGCTTTGAGGAATGCTTCAGGGAGATGGTCGGAAGAGGAAGAAAGCTGTTGATGCTTTGTCCTGCTGTCACCTTTGCTGGTTTGCGGGCTTGCTGGTTTGCTGGTTTGCTGGCTTGCTGGTTTGCTGGCTTGCTGGTTTGCTTGTTTACTGGTTTACTGGTTTGCAAGTTTGTTTGTTTGCTGGTTTGCAAGTTTGCTTGTTTGCTGGTTTTCTGGTATACTGGATATCCTAACTATGAAGATTGGAATTGCCCCCCAAGAAACTAAGTCTAAAGAAGTCTGTGTCCTTTGTCCCTTCTAACCTTCTTTCTCTCATACCTAGTGTTGAGGTGTTGGTGGAAGGGAGGTAGAGGAAAGAAACCAAAATAAAATAGTTTAAAATCAAAGCAAGTGCAGGAGAGCCAGGGCTACACTGAGAAACCTGTTTCAAAAAACAAAACAAGAAAAAAATGTGCTCTTACAATAACGTGTACAGATGAACAAGGAGAAAGGTTTAACAAATCTAGTAGGAACAATATCTATAGGGGAACAGTCTTCAGGCCATACACATGGCAGGGGAGATCAATGGTAGGAATCTTTTACACACACTGCCAATATTTCCATTCATACCCAAGGAGATTTTCCCATCTTCTGAGCCTCACCTATGGAAGGTTTTGCCAGTCCACTCTCATGAGACTTCAGTATTGGTCTTTAACATGGGTGTGACCAAATCAAACAACACACATTCATTCAGTACTTAACTTGCTCAATAGAGGCTCCTCCTGCCTCTGGATTCACTATGTAGCCCAAACTAGCATGTCCTAACTTAGCATATCTTTACATCAGACCTCCAAGTTTTGATATAACAGCTATACTTTGATATAAGCTACACTGCTTATAGCCATTCTTTACATAGTCCAGATACCAATTCCTCTGTCAAACATATACACAGTATCATGAATATCTTCTCCCAGTCAATGGATTGCCCTTCCACATTCATTACAGATACAAAATAAAGTCCAAGCTAAACAAGTCTACATACTTGTTGAGGGCTGGTTCAGGGGATTGTGACAGCCTTGTTCTGAAGTATATGTGCTCTGAACTTCCAATGTTCTGAAGTCTTATATTTGCTCTGTCTCGTCCCTTTTTCCCTCTGCTTTGCAGGTGGTAAGGTGCATAACTTCTTGAATCTACACACATAGGATAGAGGCCCCTATCTCTTCTCTTGCAAACCTCTATGTGCTCCAGTTTCTTCACCTACAAAATGCAGATAGTGAGCACACCTGCTTCTCAGAATGCCCGGAAGAGTTACCTGAGATAATGCATGCAAAGCGCTTCTTCTAGCATGCAATAATTGTAGATAGTGGTATTTATTAGCTGACGGACATGTAGGGCAAGCTCCCTTGTTGTCTTCTAGCTTTTAATGATTGCCTGGCCTTTTCCATTTGTTGGGAGTCCAGGAGGCCCTTCTGTGTCTTCACTCTTATATCAATGTTTAGGATGTCCTGTAGAGTTCAGAGAACCCACCTCTAGCCCCATCCAATAGGCTCCTGTCCAATCCTGTTCCCTCCACAACTTATCGGCAAAATATTCTATGACTAGACCATGGTTCTGACTTCTGTCACCCTGGAGCTCCCAGCTGCCAAGCCTCCCTGAGCACTCTGTCCAGTCTTCCAGGCAGTGGGTCTGGCTTCATGCATGAAGGTTCTGTTCTGTTGTTAGTGCCAGCTGTTGCTGCCCAGCAGCAATTTTAACCATGATGTTTGCCCAATAAGATAAAATGTCATAATCCCAAGAAGGCAGCAATTGGGAAAGAGCATGTATGCTCTTCAGAGTTCAGAGAGTTTCCCAGTTATGCTTGCCAACCTACGATGTACATGGCCAAGGACCAGAGATCATGTCAGAGAATGGTGCCCTGGCCTGCCTACAACACAGACCCTGAACCTCTCTGTCATCAGTAGCATCTAATCTATGTGTATGGAATGAATAGATTAACTAATGACAGGTTCCCAAGTGATTTGAGTTCATTCATGCATGCAAGCCTTTGATTTCTGTTCTCCAAGCAGAAAGAGCTGCTGTTTTCATTCAGTGTTTGTGGCCAGAGCTGAGGACTCCTTCTGTAAGATAGTTTCCCTCTAGTCACTTCTGGAAATGGGCAGGAAGAAAAAATGGCAGAGTTTTTTACCTACTTGCGTACACTTCTGATCTTCTCAAGAGCCTTACATGAACTTCAGGCTTCTCTGGCTCCACTGAACCAATTTTCTAAATCTGTCTTCTTGGTATCAGAAAATTACAACCTGACGCATGCTGCAGAGTCCATCTATAGTACCAATGCTCCTTTCCCTGTCCCTTGGAAAGAGGATGAGAACGTAGGCTGGGAGGTTGATGGACAGAGACTCTACCACAGTCCTTACTGCACAGCATCTCAAGGACAAACTTTCTTAGGAGAATTCTCACAGATGCACAGATCACATTTATAGCCATTCATTCACTCATAGTGTCTTTCATCTCTTTCCCAGGACTCAGGTAAAGCAGCTCTTTCTCCCCAGTCTACCCACTCGGAGTTGACTTTTCAAAATTAGATAAACACAGATAGGACATACCTGTAGTCTAAAGTTTTCAAGAACAAATGCCCCTGTTGGTGATCTCCTGATACATGGAAGGAATTCTTGTCCATCTTCAAGCTTAACAGCCCTGGAACTGACATTCCCTTGTGGACACTGTACTGTGGGGGGGGGGGGGGACCTGAGCCTTCAAGTTTCTTGTCTCTCCAACTGCCTAACGATGTATTGCACATAACTACCTGATGGATTAGTCTGGCCACTCTGCAGATGCAGCTGGACATTTCTTCCCATTCTTTTAAAGCCCAGGATCTTCAAACAGAAGCCTGTCAAAGTGCTGCCAGGAGCCAGGGAGAAAAACATGGGAGAGGATGCCCCATTGCCTCTTGTCTACAAGCATAGGATGGCTCATAACAGAAGCTACAAATGCTGTCACCGTTCACAAATGTGGCCATTACATATCATTGCCTGGGTTCCTCCAGGTCCTGCTTTCCAAGGGACAGGAGAAGAGTCCTTAAGCAGAGAACCAAAGGAATAGATCACAGGAATGCACCATTCATGCATATATGGTTGTGGCCTCATGAAAGAGTTTCATTCTAGGAAACCAGATGAGACTTCGTGTGTTTCCTTTGGCCTTAATTACTGAGCACCAAGGCTATTGGCTGAGATATGGCATCTGTATAGAGGCAAGACCTGGATTTACTGACCTAGTACACAGGAGTCTCTTCCCTGGAGGCTCATAGCCAGAGTGTGGCCCAGCTGCTGCTGAAATCTCTTGCTCTCCTGCCTTTCTAACTTCAGAAGCCCACTGACTGTCAGACTGGCCCACAGACAAACCCTGTATAAAACTGCCTGACCCAGGAACCTTTATGTTCCATGATGTCTATTCACTATGTGGTCTTTGAAATGCACTCAAGACATTCATAAGCAGGGCACGGAAACACAGCTGTTTGTTAATCATTGGCCAACATTTTACAGCATAGGCTTTCATTGCACATTGTATAGTAATAACTCATGAGACAAGTGGGCAGGCCTGGCACAAGTCAGCCATCCCAGCTACTAGAAAGGTACTGAGAGAGAATCACAAGTTAAAGGCCTAGGCTATACCATGAGCTCAAGGTCAACCTGATCAACTTAATGAAACCATGTAACAAAATAAAAACTATACGTTAAAAGTTGTAGCTCAGTGGTACAGCACTTATCTAGAATTTCTGAGAACTAGAGATCTAGTCTCAGGAGAGAGAGAAGGAAGAGAGGAAGGAAAACATGAGGAAGAGGAGGAGGAAAAGAAAAGATGGTGTCCACAAATAATGCCTACAGCCAGCACATGGTGCTTATTCCATAGCTGAGGGAAGGAAATTTACTAAACCTGTGGGGACTCCCGCAAGTCCAGTGTTACAGGCCAGTTTTCCTACCTCTTCTCAGAAAGAAGGTAGCAGGATCCATAGAAAGATGGTGTCACCTCTCAAACAAACAAGGGGCTGTGCAATAGTTCCCTGTGATATAACCCTCTACTCTGTTGAAATTGCAATATAAGGAAACAATATTAATCACTAGGGTTTATTGGGTGCTTCTTCCACATCAGGAAGGACGCTAAAATGTTTTGCATTCATCATCTCAGTTAATCCTTTCATCTATAACCATCAGACATTTGCTATCATGGTGTCATTTTATAACTGAGGACATTGAGGCTTATGTGAAAGAATTTACAGAGTCATAGAGCTAGGTGACAGGCCAAAGTCCATTTACACTCAGGCTTGTTTGATTTTTAGAACTCATTTGGCCTGATGACCTGCCTACGCATGTTCCTGTGGTGAGTTCCCTTTACAAGAGACAGAGGTCAGCCTGGACTTACCCAAGCAGGATGGGAAGGAATATGTCCCAGAAGATAAGCACTGGGAGGTTTCCTCTGGTGCTTTGGATGTTGTCTATACACTTGGTCTCCAGGTGGTGACACTGTTTGAGGAGGCAAAGAAGGTGCGGTCTTGCTAGAGGACATGTGTCACTGGGGGCCAGTTGTAAGAGTTTAAAGGTTTATGCCATTTTGAGGTTGCTTTGTTTACTGCCTTGAGTTCAAGATGGGAGCTTCCTGCTTGCTGTTACAGCCACCATACCTGCTGCATCTGTTCAGCCTTCATGGACTCTAACCCTCTGGAACTATAAACCCAGATAAATACTTTCTTCTATAAGCTACCTTAGTCATGGCATTTTACCACAGCACTAGAAAAGTAACTAATAAGACTCTCAGTCTGGATGGTTCTGGGGTCCACTAAGTTTCTTCTGGCCTTTTTTGAGCCTGGGTATCTGAATATGAATGAAAGTCACACCTCAGCCACTTAACAGAGTAAAAGTTTCCCTTCTGATGAATAATCACTTTTACTTTCTCCATCTTATAATAAAGAGCATGGATACAATAATCCCAAAACCCGCTGTGGCCCTCTCTCTATTTCAGAAACCAAAAATGACGTTGTTTTCAGCTCATCCCCAGCAGTCTCCTCTCATCCTCATTCCCAACCCAGGTTTGGGGTGCAGGCTTACTAGTTATGACATTAATACTGCCCTGGCCACCTCAAAATATTCCGGTACTCACTGCTTTCCATGAAGACAATCTTTCCTGGCTTATTCTGCAAAAATGAGGATGCTTCCCATCTGTCCTGCCTTCTTGGGCGTTCCCAAGGAGACAAGGTGCTGGACCTGTGCTCACCCAGTAGATAATTACAAAGCATGGCCTCTTCTCTTATGGGTGAGATGCCTTGCTACCATGCAGTCACTCTATCAGTGGCAGTTATAGATAAACCTTCACGAGTCTCACTTAAGAAATTAGGTGTATAAATCTCATTATTAGTGATGCAGTACCCCACCATAATTGAGCTCTGACAGCTCTCTGTGGGACCTCAGTCAATATTTGCTGAAAATCAACTACAGACCTTGTTATGATTCCATGCAAACACTCTGTGCCACTCTAACAAGGCGTACTCCAGCCTCAAGCATGCTCCAGGCTCGAGGGAGAGAACTTAAATTAAGCTGTACAAGTGTCCATGGTATAAAGCATTTCCTGATACTTAAATTGCCAATTGCCAAGACCTGGACTCTACCAAGTGCAAGTACTCACTGTGTCAGCACTCAGAACTAGTGCTCTTGGTTAATACCAGGCACAGAGACCAGCATAAGCTTGGTATTCAAGTGAGAAAGTAAGGTAATGTGTAAATTGAATGTGTGGCTTGGTGGCTCAATAAATGAATGGGGAGTGGGAAGGAGTGAAGAACGGGAGACTTAGAGTCATAAAACTGGAGTTCTGGCTTTGCTTTTCTGTTCACAGAGCCCTTGTCTGGTTTACCTCCATTTTCTCCTTGATAAAATAAAATGGAGAGTTGAGTTCTGACTCCTGTAGCTGAACAACAAATACACAGATCAGAAAGAAAGGGACACAAATGTGAAAGCTGCCAGCTCTGGCTCCGTTGATGTCTGTAACCCATGTTGCTACCGGGGCAGAGGCCACGTAGATGTCCAGGATATGTGTTGCTGCCTGAGGCCGCATTGTTGCCTGTAGGCCCTGCTGCAAATTGGGGCCATGTTGATGTGGGTGACCAGCTCTTCCAACTGAGGCTATGAAGATATCTGCGTCCATGCTGTGGCTGAGGGCCATGTCAGGGTCCAAGGACCTGCTGCAGCCCAGCCGGGGTCTATGATGATGTCAGTGGCCGGTGTTACCACTAAGGGTCATGCACATATGTGCTGCCCCTGGGGCGGTGTTGGTGTCCATGCATTGTGCTGCTGCAGGGGGCCATTCTGATCTGAGTGGCCTGAACTGCCACCTAAGGCCATGGTGACATCTGGGCCTGTGCTGCCTCAGAGGGCCATGCCTGGGTCCATGGCCCTACTGCAGCCAGGGTCTGTGTTGATGTGCAGGGAGTATGATGCGGATGATGAAGTGTGGATCTCCACAGTTGATGGCTTCCTGCAGCATTGCAGAGGTAGGGGAAAGGATGCAGCTCTGCTTGGAGGCAGGCCACTAGGAGTTTGATCATGCTCTGGTGAATGTATGGATCTCACTTTATTTATTTTTTATTTTTTGAGAAGGATATCACAAGTGAGAGGGACAGGGGATATAGAAGGACAGGGAGGTGAGTGTGATTGGGGTGCCTGATGTGGAAGTTCCAGAGAATCAATAGAGATGTTATGTTAAATTTAAAAATAAAAATAACTAAAATGGAGATTATATGCAGTAAAAATTAAAGGAAATAAGTGGCTCCAGGAATGGTTCAATGGGTAGAGTACTTGCTGTGCAAGAATAAGGACTCGAACTCATATATCCAGCATCCATGTAAAAAGACAAGTGTGGTAGTGTATACCTGTAATACCAGTACTGGGAACCAGAGATAGGATGAAACCAGGACATTACTGGTTAGACAGTTAGCCAATCAGTGAGCTGTGGGTTCAATGGGAGACCCTAACTCAAAAACAAAACAAAACAACAAGGTGAAGAGTGATAGAAAAGATATTGCAACATTAACTCCAATCCTTGTATACACAACCTCACACTGATGCAAACACACACATCTCTCCCTCTCTCCCTCTCTGTCTCTTTCTGTCTCTCTGTCTCTCTGTCTCTCTCTCTCTCTCTCTCTGTCTCTCTCTCTCTCTCTCTCTCTCTCTCTCTCACACACACACACACACACATACACACACACACACCACATATACACATACAAAATAATTAAAGAAATAGTCCCTGTAATGTGAATGTGTTTAGTATAGTTCCTGGCCTGTAAATTCTTATTACAATAAATAACCATCCCATAATAATTTCAAAGTCTCCTATAACAAAAGCACAATTAAGAATGCAATTCTTAAGGCACCAAATGTAGTGACACATGCCTGGGATACCAGCACTTGAAAGGTAGACGCAAAGGAATAAAGAATTCAAGTGCATCCTCATGTGCACAGTGAATTCCAGGCCAGACTGAACTACATCAAACCCTGTGTCAGAAAGCTGGGGAGGTAGATTAGATATCTGAGAGTCACCATAACCTAAAAAGTATACAAAAAAAGACTGCCTGTGACCTTACTCAGGATCAGATTACAAATTTCTGTTCAGAGGCTTCCTTGCTTCAGACACATGCCATTATGATGTGTAAGATACAATTTTTAAAATTGTAAAATTGAAGATGCGATGATTGCTCAGTGGTTAAAGCACTCACCACTCAATCTTGAAAACTGGAGTTTCTATCCACAAAAAGCTTTGTAAATGCTGGGTAGGCATGGCAGCAATACATCTGTAATCCCGGCCTCAAAATGCAGAGGCAGGGGATCTCCACAGTACGATGGCTCAGAAAACTAGACATTCCAGCAAGCTCTGGGTTTAATAAAGACCTTGCCTCAGTGAAAAACGTTGGAATACTAATCTAGGATGATTCATGACACCAACTTCTGACCTCTATATGCACACACGTATGAACACAAACATGGTAGGGGATATTTCTAATAGAAAAATATCCAAAGATATAATGCAAAACATTTTCCTTGTGTTAAAAAGTGAATGGAGCAGCTAAAAAGTAGCACATATATGTTTCATAAAAGTCTGATAGAATGAAATCACAACACAAAGATACCTTCCACCTGATTCACTTACTAAACTTCACTTACTTCATATTTTCTAATTTTTTGTTCTTTGTTTTTTTGTTTTGTTTTGTTTTGTTTTTGCTTTTTGTAACTTTCTTCTCCACTCCATTTTTTCTTTTCATTTGTTTAACTTACCCCTCCTATTCATTTGGTGTTTGTCACATTCACCCTACATGATTTTTAACTGTATAGCACATTCTAGATCGGTTTTCTGGTTTGAAGCCACTGGCAATATCTGAAGATTATTAATCAAGTATGTGGAGGGCGGGTATGTGTGCATATGATATATATCTGTGTGTGTGTGTGTGTGTGTGTGTGTGTGTATGTGTGTGTGTGTGTGTGCCCATGGAAGAATGCACATAGAGATCAAAAGAGGGTGCTGGGTATTCCTCCTCTACCACTCTCTGCTCACTCTTCTGAGGCAGAGTCTTTCCCTAAGTACAAAGCGTGTGTTTCGGTTTTGGTGTTTCGGTTTTTGGATAGTCTGGAAGCCAACAAGCCACAATGACCCTTCTTCCAGCATTAGAGTATGAGGAACTTGTGAGACAATGTCTGGCTTGTAATGCAAATCCTGGGACCTAGATTCAGAGTGCCATGGCTGGGCACTGATCCATCTCTTTACCTTTTAATTAAATTTAAGTGTGTTTCTATAAGTTGAATAATTTAATATTTGCTGCTACCATAACTACTTTCACCTCATTGAGTGGTGCTGGAGACTTAGCACTCAAGAATAGGCTGTTCAATGAGAAGAAGCTCAAGTAAAACAGAAGAGATAACATGTTTATTAAAAATGTGTAAGTTGTTTCATAAAATAAAAGAAATGTGGAAAAGAAAAGCTTTTATCTCCCAAAGACTATAATGTTCCAATACTGTGTTGAAAGACACTCTAATAGATAAAGTGTGAGATAAAAATTTCAAACACTTAACAGTAAAAACAGAGAATGACCTCCAAGAGGAGACAAACAAGGAGACTAATTCAATCCAAACCTGAAGAGGAAAGTCAGCAGCACAGATAAAAAGTCAACAAAATGAATGAGAAAATCAAGGAGAGTCACCATAAAGGAAGAAAAAAATCTCAGGAGCAAAACTGAAATTTTGCAAGAAAAGTATATAGAGATGGAACAAAAAGCCAGTGAGGATCAAACACACACACACAACAGGAAGCATCACTAGTAGGTTCAAGCAAGCAAAAGAGAAGATATCAGGAATGGAGAAGAAGGCTAAAGAAATATCGCGCTCGAGTAGGAAGAAGGAAGAAAACAAGAACTGAGCATGACCATGACATCTAAGAACTCTGAGGCAGGAATATGTGGCCATGCCAAAGAGTCTACAGGATAAAGGAGCTGAGATAAAGACGAATTTTCAGTGAAACTTTACCAGATCCAAATTATTTCTTCAAATGCAGAGAAAGAAATGAGCATTCAATCCCAAGAGGCAGTTAAAACCCCAAATCGGCATGACAAGGGAAAAATCTGTTGACTACATTTTGTAGTTATGATGTCAAAATAAAAGAGATTTAAAAAATTAAAAGCTATAATCTACCAAAGAGAACACATTAGAATAATATCAGAAGTTTGTCTGCAACCCTAAAGGTCAGGAAAGCATGGGGTGTTTGTCCACCTGCAGAGTAAATATCCAAGATGGCTGGATACAGCAAAGCTATCTTTTAAGATAGACAATGAAATTGGGACAATTCGAGACAAGCACAAACTGTGGTACTTGGTGATACTTGGTGGCACTACAGGATTCTAAAGCACAGAATGCTGTAAGCAGATGGAAAATTATGCTTTCAATCATGACAGAAACAGAAAAAGAAAAAAGGAAAGGTTTTGGGTCTGGCATTTGGTATACACCTTTAGTTTCAGCCCTCAGGAAGCAGAGACATGCAGAGTTCAAAGCCATCCTGGTCTATATAGTAATTCCCAATCAGGATTACATACTGAGACCTTGTCAAAACAAAAAACAAAAACAACAACAACAAAAACGAAAAACCAAACCAAACAACAACAACTGTCCCCCCCCAAATCAATAAAACATTCTGTGCTGCCCCAATGAGCTGGCATGCCCTGTGAGCGAGTGTAGCTTCTACCCCTCATCAAAACAGTTTCTCTTCACAGCAGAGGGAGACCATTACAGAAAACCATAACTATGAAAATGCAGAGTACTAACTGTAGGGCGTCCAGCACCAGTTGATATATCTACAACACAACTCCTGCACCCAAGGCTCAGGGAACATCTCAGAAAAAGGTGTAAAATATTGTAATACCCAGATGACCAGAATGTCTACTGTGAGATTGTGCCTTCTAGCTATGTTGCACCCAACTCTCAACAACATTGCTACCCAAAGAAGTCCTGAACAATTTCAATACCAACTGACATTCTAACATGGAGTGGATCTCAAGGGTACTTATCCCAGATGAAGAGCTACAGTTAACAACTACTGAGAGTGAGAGTTAGTCTTCCACAGAGGACCCCTCTAATTGGTTATCCAATACCTGGTGGTCAGCCCTGCAAACATACTTACAGGCAATGCTGAATGAACAAAAAACAACAAGTTGTAGTTATATGAATATACACACTTATACGTACACATACATACAAATGTATATATGTATATATATACATTATATAATATATATTATATATATACATACATGGGAGAGAAAAGCAAACATAGAACGGAAGAAAAAGGACAGAAGTATATTTCAGTTACATTTTTAAAATTAAAATTAAAAATTTTAGTTTAAAATAAAAATAGAATAAATTTAATGAAAGGAATGAGAGGTAAAACAAAATCTGTCAGCCCAGCATAGTGGCACATGCCTTTAATCTGAGCATTTGTGGATGCATAGGCAAGTGAGTTCGAGGCCAGTCTGGTCTACAAAGTGAGTCCAGAAAAGTCAAGGCTACACAGAGAAACTCTGTGTCTAAGGAAAAAGAAAAAATAAAGAATGAAAGAAATCTGTCATGTCCAACCTTATAACCAGCAAATCCCTAATATTAATAATGGAAGGAGAAAAACAAGCAAACAAACAATGACAAAGCCACTTGGGAAAACTTAACTAAAATTACAGGAATCAGTAAATCTCTCTGAATAATAACCTTAAATGTAACTGACCTCATCTCACCTGTAAAGAGATACGGACTAGCCTACTTTGGGATTTTACTCAACAGCAAAGAAAAATAAAATTATGAAAAATGCAAGAAAATGAACAGAACTGGGGAAAGCAAGGTCACGCAGACCCGGAGAAACAAACACCACAGGCTTTCTCTCATGTTTGGATGCTAGCTTCCAATCTTTAGATTTGTATGTCTACCTTGGAATACCCATTGAAGCCAGGAAACTAGAAAGAGGCCGTTAGCCACAAAGAAGAAGAAAGTTGTGTTATTTTCAGGAAAATGGCCAGAGTTTACCATGGAAACCATCATGAAAGGCAAATAAGCCAGACTTAGAAAAACAGCAGATTCCATGTGTTATTGAGTAGTCAAATCTAGATTGTGTATAGCAATTCCAGATACTATAGAACTTAACACAAAGAGCATTTACAGAGATAAAGGATTCTGTGGTCATAAATAGAAGACACGCTGTGAGCAGATATGAGTGCTGGGAATTTCATGTGCCTTGTGTGTTTCTCGGACATATGTATGTGCATATGAGGTGGCCAGATGACAAGTTCACACACTACTCCATTCCCTTAGGGATAGGGGCTCTGACTCGCCTGTAACTCAATAATTAGGTTGCACTAGGTAGCCAGGGAGGCCAGGGTTCCTCCTGTCTTCACCTTCCTGGTGCTGGGATTAAAAGTTACTGCTATAATGCTCAGTAGTTCTACATGAGTTCTGGAGATTGAACTTGGGTCCTCATGCTTGCAAGGTAAACTCATTATCAACTGATGCATCTTTTCACTCTTTTTACCTTTCTTTGCTGTTCATTTTTGCTTTATTAACGAGATTATAATAAGTATATTTCATTTTTATAAAAACAATAGAAAATTTTTCTGAAAGAAATGTCAAAATATTAAGTGATTCATTTCTGGTGGTGAAAATGTTGATGATTTGAGGAATTTTTTATTTAATTTCTTGCAACTTAAATTTCCAAAATACTTAACAACTATAAGTATAATCATTTGAAAATAGAAGTAAAATTTTAGTTTCCAATTTGACAGAAAGGAATAAAAAAGTTTTGATCATCAAGTAGAACTAAAAAGAAGCAGAGAGGCAAAGAAAAACAACAGCAACAACAACCTCACAAAAAAGTACATGGAAGCATCTCATGTTCATATTGGTAATACATTCAAACTGATTTAAGTTACAAATCAGAAGATATAATCCAACAGATTCGATTTTTCAGAGACTAATGATTTGTTGCTCTGTACAAGACACACATGGTAATCCAGCCATCCTGAAAGGCTAGCAATGGATCTAGAAGGGTCCTCACTATTTGCACAAGAACAACAGTGGCCCAGATAACAGGAACATGGAAGCAGAGGAGGACAGCAGTTCTAGGAGCAGATCTTATCAAACTTAGTGCAGAATGCATTTACAGAGCTAAAAGACTGTGACTATAAATGAAAGAGAGTCCATGAGCAGATAGGAGAGCTGGGAATTTGATATGCTTCACTGAAATGGAACCTCAAAAATGTAGGAAAGAAAACTGACATAATTCCAAGAAGAAACTGATAGATGTATGATTAGAGTGAGAAAGTCTAACCCATTCTTTCTGAAATTGCTACTGCAGAAAAAATTACTTACGATAAGAGAAATTTGTATGAGACGGTAGGAAACTAGATCCAACAGATATGTGAGGACTTGTTCTGTGGGCAAAGGGAGATATGCATTCTTTCCAACAAAATAAGGAAGATTTACAAATAGATAGCCTTGTAGGAAGATACTGCAGAAGCCTGACAAGTTTCAATGATCTTGGCCTCCAGACAGTATGCATAGACCCCAGTGCAACTATACAAGAAACTAACAAACTAGAAAAACATAACACCTTTAAACAACATTTCTAAATTCAATTACTCATACTAAAAATGCAAATAAAGCTGAGGCTCAGTGATGGAGCTTGCCTAGCATGCCCAGGGTTTCATTTTCAGAATCCACAGTGAACAAATGAATATATACATAAAATTAAAGCATTAATAACAAAAAAGTTGATATTTGGGGATAAATGTGAGTGATTAGTTGTAGTATACACTGAATATGGTTCCTGTTACATTTATTAACATAACAGAAGACACAACAGAAGAAACAACAACAGAAGAAACAACAGAAGAAACTCCAGTAGGGCGGATCGGAACTTCAAGGTCATCTACATTTTGAGTTCAAGGTCAGCCTAGACTAGAAGAGATCCTGTCTGAAATACGTGTGGCATATAGAAATGATAACCTCAAATGTTATACTACTCAAGAAAATTAGACACAAAAGTCTCAAAGTGAGAAATGCTGTCAGCAAGGATTAGAATATAAGCTTTTTATCAGGAAGGGAGAAGAGCAGTGAGAGCAGAAGGACTCTCACCTAGCTTGTTACTGACTCGGGCCTCCTGGTGTACTGTAGGAAGGGTGTTAACACCAGGCACTTCTAGTTCTCTATTCCAGCAGTGGCTTCAAGGTCCAAGTTCTCTGAGGATTTTACATACAAATCTTTAAGCAAGAAGCTGGGAGATATGCTGCTCATGACACAAATGGAATCCAAGGTATTTTGGAATGGCCACCTGAGATGGTCAATCTTGATGGACAACTTCACTGAACTGAGAGACACCCAGATTAGTGTCTTTTACTTATACTGGGATTCTTCTACTTGTTTGTTGGTTGGTTTTTTTGAGACAGGGTTTCTCTGTGTAACAGTCTTTGCTATCCTGAGCTCATTCTGTAGACCAGGCTGCCCTTGAAATCACAGAGGTCCACCTGTTTCTGGCCCCTGAGTGTTCTGCCTCCCCACCCTGGGCAGCTTCCTCCTCCTCCTCCTCCTCCTCCTCCTCCTCTTCTCCCTCCTCATCCTCATCCTCCTGCTCCTCCTTGGCCTCCTCCTTGTCCTCCTCTTCCTCTTTCTCCTCCTCCTCCTCTTCTTCTTCTTCATGCACTAGATTTGTTTTGAAACAAGATGTTGCTACACCTCGTCCATGCACATGGTCTTTATATTCTTCTATATACATCTTTTTGGTGTAAGTTTGAGCACCAAAGATTTATGGTAACTGTTAAGTGGAATGGTCTACGGACATGCTTCTGTGAAACTTTTTAAGGACACTTCTATTTTTATTTTAATAAATGTACCAAGAACGCTATTCCACAAAAAGCAAAACATCCAGATATGGTGGCACATGCCTTTAATATCACTACTTGGGAAGGAGAGGCAGGTGTATCTCTGTGAGTTTGAGGCCAGCATGCTCTACAAAGTGAGTTCCAGGGCAGCCAGTGCTGTGTTACACAGTTAAACCCTGTCTCACAAAACAAAACAAGGAAAGACCTGGATTCCAGAGATATTTAAATCACAGTTTGTCCTAATGAATACTTTAATTCATTGATATACACAGAAGCTGAAGTCTCCTAGAAAGTGATTGAGTTGTTAAAGATGAGTCCTCATTGGAAGAAATAGATTGGTTGCATGTCCTTGGGGCTCCACTCTTCTTCCTGTCTGCCATGGTTGTCAAGGCTTCTGACCACCACTCCTCCCAAAGCCTTGGCAAAAATCAATTAAAACAACCCCCCACTCTTTTCTATTTGTTCTTGGGAGCATTCTGCTATACAAAAATCTAACAGAAGCATCAGGAGAGCTTACTGTAAAGCATTTCACGCAGAAAGAAAACAAACACCACTATCAAGAGAAATATTTAATACATTCAAGAGTCACTGGTTTCAAAAGAATAACAGAGTAGATATATCTGTAGCAGAAGCAGAATTATATAACAACTTTCCTTGTTTGTTTTTTGTTGCTCTGATGAACACAGTGTCCAAAAATAACTCAGGGAAGGATGGAGTTTATTTCAGCTCATACTTCTAAGTCACAGTCTATCATTGAGGGAGGTCAGAGGAGAACTCAGTGTAGGAACTGAATCAGAAACCACGGAAGGACTGTGCTTACTACTTTGTTCGTTAGCTCTTGCTCAGCTAGGCTTCTTATACAGTCCTGACCCACCTTCCGGAGGATGGTGCTACCCACAGTGAGCCAAGCCCTCCTAAACAGTTTTCAATCAAGAAAATGCCCCACAGACACAGACACAAGCTAATCTTACTAGTGCAATTCTTCAGTTGAAATTCTCTCTTTCCAGGTGATTCTATGTTGTATCAAGTTGAAAAACAATACAAAACAAAAACCAAAACAACAAGAACAACGAAACTAGCTATCTTGGAAAGGCAGTATCTGGGTACTAAAAACTAACTAAGACCAGTATAGTGTTCTACAAGCCACTACAAACTAAAAAATATGGACAGACTGTCTTAGTTAGGATTTTATTGCTGTGAAGAGACAACATGACCAAGGTAACTTTTTTTTTTTTTTTAAGACACCTGTCTACTCCCTCACCACTTTTATGGTTTCAGCTGAAAAGTTGGCAAATGTTTTAAGTGGGTGACCTTTGTATGTGACTTGGTCCTTCTTTCCAGCTTTAAAAATTCATTTTTTTATAAAAAAAATAAAATCATTCCTATTACATCTCAATTGCTATCCCATCCCATGCATCTTCCCATTCCTCCCTCCCTCCCGCTTTCATCCCATTCCCCTTCCCTATGACTGTGACTGAGGGGGATCTCCTCCCCCTGAATATGATGCTAGAGTATCAAGTCTCTTCTTCGTAGTCTGCTATCCTTCCTCTGAGTGCCATCGGGCCACCCCATCAAAAGGACATGGCCAAATATGGGGCACCAGAGTTCATGTGAAAGTCAGTCTCCACTCTCCACTTAACCATGGAGAATGTCCTATGGACCAAAGTAACTTTTATAAAGCAAAATGTTTTTTTTTTAAATATTTTATTTATTTTTAATTTATGTGCATTGGTGTAGGGTGTCAGATCTTGGAGTTACAGACAGTTGTGAGCTGCCATGTGGGTGCTGGGAATTGAACCCAGGTCCTTTGGAAGAGCAGGCAGTGCTCTTAACTACTGAGCCATCTCTCCAGCCCCTAAAGCAAAATGTTTAATTGAGTCTGGCTTACAGTTTTTGAGGTTCAGTCCATTATCATCATGGTGGAAAACATTGCAGCATGCATGCAGACACGGTGCTGGAGGAGTTGAGAGTTCTAAATCTTGATCCAGAGGCAGCAGGAGACTGTGTGCAACACTGAACATAGCTTGAGCACATATAAGACCTCAAATCCCGCCCCACAGTGACATACTTCCTCTGCAAGACCACATATACTCCTATACCGCCACATGTCCTAATAGTGCTACTCCCTATGGGCCAAGCATTCAAACACATGAGTCTATGAAGGCCATATCTATTTAAACCACCACACAGACTATCAAAAGCAATGGCCTAAGGTAAGTAACAACTCCAGAGAGATTTCTACAGAGAAGAGGCACTAGCCTTGTACCACAGACCTGTGGTCCCAGCTACTTGGGAAATGAAGGCAAAGTGATTAATAGCTAAAAATCTTCTGGGCAGAAGACAGAGTGAGTACAAACTTCAAGGTAGAGGTTCTTCAGGGTCCAGGATCCTTTCTGCTTCTTGTATATACAACAACAACAAACATATAATCTCCAATAGAAAAGGCAAGCTGAGCATCAACATAAAAAATACAGACAGCAGACGAGGATGGACACACACTCTTTACTCTGTCAGGAGTGACCTGAAGGCTTCATCTGGCCCACAGGATTCCTGCAGTAAGAGGAGAAAATAGAAGAGGAAAGAGAGAGGAGAAGAGATAAAGGGAAAGAAAAAAAGAAAAAGATAGGTTACTAATAAGAGTACGAGTTAAGGCTGGATTTTACCTGTATTATTTCCTTTTGGGTTACTTCATAACAAAAAAAAATAAAAAAGAATGAGTAAGAGAAAGAGGGAGGTAAAGTCTACATAGAAGTTTGGTAAGTTTAGAACATCTGTCTCTGAGAGGCTTTGTGGAAGGTTTTTTTTTTTTTGTATTCTATAAAAGAATATAAGTATATAAAATACTTTTTTCACATATTTTCTAAATTATTCGTGGTGAACATGTATGGCGTTTATAAGCTGAAAAAAAGCAGTACATATTTTTAAAGCACTGTGCTAAGCAGTGTGATTTAGATGTCTGGGCTGCGGAAAACATACTGCTATTTGGACGCCTAGGCTGGCTGGGAGTAAGCATGGCTTCCAAGACAGGTTTCTGGGGAAGCTGATAAGGGCGGGAGAGGATTTTAATTTCATTGTCAGTGCCACCACCCCAGGCCCAGGGAGGAGAAGACTTCAGGAACCTCAGTCCGTCTGCCACTTCCCCGGGGAAAAGGCTGCAGCCACAGATAAAGGCCAGCACTGTTTTCAGGAAAGGTCCCAGACACACACATGGGAAGGCCCCCTGGGTGCCCGTGCAGATAAAAAAAAAAGGTATCCTCTGCAGTGCCCAAGATAAGGGCAGAGTCCAACTGAGGCAGGAGAGGAAGGCGTGGGGACATGGGAGGAGAGAAGAGCCACCTGACCCTGACACATGCTGGCTGAGATCCAGGAGTGTCAACACAACTGACAAGGTCAGAATCACATCTGCACAGGTGAAGAGCACCTGTGTAGACACTGCCCCATTTTCTTACGGAGATCTCAAAGGCCACCAAAACATTATCTCCTAATCAGTATTCCTCTCTCATTCCTAACCATGAACGATGTACCTTCCAAGCCACCTCACAGTTGTGTTTACAAAAGGAAATGCTAAGGCAAGAAAAATAGGCGAACTAACTCATATTTTGAAAACCTTGACCATGTTTGTAAATTACAGCCTTGGAGCCATGTGACTTTAAAAGCTGAAAAATTATTGTTGTGTGATGCTATTCCTGGTGAGATATGAACAAAAGTCTATCACCCCAGATAGGGAGACAGGACAGATACCACCAAAGTCCAACTTGGTGAACCAATGAGTTTTATGGAACAGAAAATATTCATTCAGGGACCAATAAATCAACAAAAGCCCACCCCAACATGAGTGACAGCTCACAAAAACTAGAAACCTGGAGTGTACTGCACAGCCTACAGAACTCAGCAGTGAGGGACTGGGAGTGTGGCTCAGTGGTTAAGCACTTGCCTTGGCTACACTAGTGAGAGATATGACAGGGAAATGAAAAGAATCTGTGTCTGCAAAGACTGATTGTACTATGGAGAGATCTAAAACACTAGTTACCTTCTCTGGGGCTAACTCTTGCCTCCCCAGAACAGTCATACGTTGCTCACCTCTATGTCTGAACTAACATTCTATGAGTAACAGTTAAAAACGTTTTAGAATCTACTAATTAAGCAGACCACTAGCTCACACTAACCCAAAAGCTCAGATAGTATCTTGAGCTATAGAAAAGCTTCCTGATCTCAATGTACCTGCCTCTGATCTACCAAGCAAGGTATTATAAACTCACCTTGATTTTTTGTTTGTTTGTTTGTTTTGCAAACTATAAAACTTCATAAGACTGCTTCCACACTGGGCCATAGTCACTCAGAAAGGATCCAGATTAAACTCTCTTATTTCCGTTAAGATGAGACAGTGATTTTTACACCAACAAGGGGCTGAGGGCATGGCTCCAGAATAGAGCATTTGTCTAGACTATCCCAATGAAGGGTTGGGGTGTGGCTCAGTGCAGAACACTTGTCTAAGAAATTTAAGTTCCTAGTTCTATTCCCACCACAGCCAAAGAAGGGAAAATTTAACCCTGACAATTGCTGTCCTAGAAGGCCTGTAAGTTTTAACAGTCTTGTGTCCTCACAATGGAGGAGCTGGGGCCTCAGAGGAGTTGATTAGCCTGTAACCTCTAGACACCTAGCCATTCTAGGGGCAGAGTCACCACACTGAGAGACCACCTCAGGCAGGCTATAGAGAGAATGTGCGTTGGAATGGAGTACACTGTCTGAAAGCTCAAGCCCAAAGAGAGATTCAAGCAACCCCAAATGTTGATTGATGGCTGACTAGGCCTCTCAGGAGACCAGATGCACCCTGACTCTAGAGAGGGTCCTCCAAACCCACTGGACAGATGGGGGTGGGGGTGGGGCGAATAGTCCTTGTAAGAAAAGCTCAGGAATCTTTATGTGGCTCCATCCTCCCACCTTCCGTCTAGGGCTTAGTTATTAGTTATGGTTACACTTAAGGTTTGGCACAAGTTTAAGAACCTTTGAAAAACCAAAATGAACCAGCAGAGAAAGGCTCTGTGTTTTCTTCCATCAATCTTCCTGATTGCTCTTAACTCTGTTTCCAGAGTAGGATGTGTAGCAGCCAGCTCCACAGTAGTTATCTTTTGTACCATCAGGAGAGGCACACAGCCCTCTGAACAGCAGGGGTCCTCTTAAGATCTAGGCAGGAGGCAACCCCAGGGCAGCTATTCCAGCAAGTGAGAAAGGCTCCAGGAAATCCAGCAAATCTCTGAACACAAACAAAACTGAGCTGCTACCAAAAGGAAGGTGGAAAGTTTCTGGCCAGCACCCAACTTTGTCCTAAGCACCCCTAGACTGACCAATTTCATACCTTTGGGCCTTTTAATACACATTCACATACCTACACACACACACACACACACACACACACACACACACACACACACACA
>OU015752.1:66686476-66699631 GCA_907169655.1 Acomys percivali
ATGCTACCTCAAAGGGTCCCTACAAGACTGAGATCACAGCTCAACAGTGCTTTTGTCATGGTTTGCAGTGCTGAGGCCAGAACATTTCCCATGTTAGGTAGGTGCTGGACCACTGAGCCACAATCCCATCTCCTTACTAGCAGACTATGCAGGTGCTGTACCACTGAATGACACACCCTGGCCCTCACTTCGAGATTCTAAGCAGGGAGTTTCTAGTTGGGGAATTTTTCTAGTGCTTATAGGAAGGTCAGTGTATACAGCCTGGGAATTATACAGGTAAGGCTGGAAAGGCATTGCTGAAGACACACTGGCCTTCACTGCAGTGCTCAACTCCCAGCTGGCCCCACTACGGTCTCTTGTTGAAAGGGACAATCCCAAGGAAAACAGCAGTTGCCTCTGTGTGAGTGGGAGATAGCCTGATTTATTTCTAAGGCTAGAGAGGTCTGAGAGGTGAAGTAAGGACTTCCCAGAGGAGATCAGGGGGAACGATTAACTATCAGGGTGTTTCACACACTGAGCTCCTGCAGCCAGATTTACTGCTCTGGCAAGGACCTGAACCAGGCCTGTGATAAACCAACAGCTGCAGGTGACTGTGAAAAAGAATGGAGAGCTTGGCATCAGCAGAGATTTGTAGAAATGCCTCAAAAAGAAAAAAAAAAAAACACTAGTTAAAAATACACTAAAATCATTCCCAGTAACCCATTGCTTCCCCACAGTACTCTCCAGAACAAGACCACTGAGCATCACAAACTATAGGAAAAGATAGTCTGGGGGTTCCTATCCACTGCTAGTGAACTGACACCTGTCATCGCAGCAGAATCCTGTATACACCTGCCACTATACCCGGCACTCCCTGTTATCCATCACCCACAGCCCACATATCCCCTCCAAAAGATGATCCAGTTCCCAAGTGAAGAGCATGAGTCTTGCAGAGGTAAAGGGACTGTAGGGGAGATAAGCCTGTTTTTGTTTTGATCCCACGTGTGGGATGGGGAAGAGAGCAGGATGTTTACCACTTAGAGGTGAGAGAGCAGGATTAGAAGTCAAACTACTTCATGGGGGAGCTTGGTGAACAACATCCTTGAACAGACTGAGAGAATTATATATATGATCCCAAAACAAGAGGCTTGGAGCTTTTGGTTGGGACTTGGTTTTTGGCTGTTCATCGTTCCACTTCAAGACACTCGCTCCTAAAGAGAACTGCTCCAGGGAAGGCTTCAAGGCTTTGGGCTCTGGCTGAGGCTCCCGGTTCTGGTTGCTCCAGGTTCCAGCAGCAACTTTGGTAGTATTGCTGGTCTGATGAAATCCTGCTGACTAAGCCAGGAGAACTGATTCCCAGGTTTCATTCTTGTTTTCCTTAATCTCCTTTCCCTCCTATCTAGGCTAGTTGGGTTTTAAGGGAGGGATGCTCATTTAATAATTTCATCATAAAGTATAATTGTTAAGGAAATTGAGCCTACAAAGGAGTCTCTGGAGGTCAGAGGTCCCGGCCTATGTGACACTACACACAGATCCTTTGAAATTCTGTTTGGTTGCTCTCAGCAGACAGAGGTGGTTCTGATGGGGCCATGCTGAAACAACTGGAGTCACAAAGGCATCTATCCAGTCAAGTCCATGAAGTCCTAAGGTGCTTTCTCTGCCATTGCTCTGTCCGTATCGCTTTCCAATATTGGTTCGTAGCCACCATCACACTTGATGCTGAGGAAGAAGAGAAGATCATTTATCTATGAATGGGCTCTGGCCCATTTCACCGAGGGCAAAGCTGAGGTGAGAGGAGACCACCTGACGAAAGCCTCACATCAGAACTGACACCACACCAGGGCCCCCAAATCTGCCTACAGCAGAGAGTTGTTAGCAGACTCCCATACGGCCTGGAATGAGAGAGACTGTATGAGGTCTGCATCCAAATGCATGGCTGCTTCCCTCTAAAAGCAGATTTTGGGGGAAGTCAAGAACTTTGATGTCATTTGAGGCAAGAATAAAATGAAACAGCTCAATACTTCTGAAAAGTAGATGAATGATAGGAAAATAGGAGATTGGAACAGGCTTCACTGAACAGCTGCATGTCTTATATTTGTTTAGAGGATCTGTGTGTTTGTTTCTGTTTGTTGAGATAGGGTCTCTCTAAGTAGCTCAGGTGGGCCTGATATTCCTTAGGTAGCTCGGACTGACCTGGGCATTCAAAATCCCCCTGCCTCTGCTTTGTGAGTACTGGGTGTAGCAGTCTATGCCACCACCCAAGGCCCGTGTCTTAATCTTTAAGGACAAACTTCCGAGATCTCACTTCATTTACATGTGGACAGTTTGCAAAGAAAAACTAACATAACTTGCTTAGAGCCTTTTCCACAAAGTGTTACAATCTATTAGCTTTTAGAAACTTAACTAAAATGCACATTGTAGGGAATTCTCTCAGATTTAAAAAAAAGTCTTTTTTTTTTTTTTTTTTTTAAGACAGAGTCTTACTAAGTAGTCCTGATTATCTTAAGGCTTGCTATGCAGACCAGGCTAGACTAGAACTCACAAAGCTCCACATACCTCAGCCTCTAGAATGCATGTGTCACCATAACTGACAAATAGTCTTATTCCTTCTTTTGTTTTTTATAACCCACTGAGTCCAATTAGTAATGTTCTAATGCTCACAGGGGTGGGGCCATTCACTGGAGCATGGACAAACTATCAGTGGCCACAATCCCACAGGAAAATGAAAACATGTGTTTTCTATGTAAAACATTAAATGGATATAGTCTCATCAGCAGCGTGACAGGATTCTGAATATCCCTGACCTTCCTTCAGAGAGTGCCTCACCAACAGGAAACCAAGACAATCAGAAAGACCCTCCTATATGCAAATATATATTATATACATTGATATCCCCTCCTCACCCCTTCCCCATTTTTAACTCGGCTAACAGATTAAAAAGCTAACACCCAATGGCTTGTTATGACCCAAATCACTTATCTGAGGACATGAAGCAATTACAACACGAAGATGAATTCACAGTAGTAACACTTGATGGTTGACTTTAGGTGCCACCCTGACTAGATTCATGAAACTCATGAAGCACAATTTGGACAGTTGGAGAGCCACATCTGAGTGGCTGAGTTGCCATGAAGAGATGGGCCTACAGTGTGGACAGGCACCTTCCAGTGGTGGAGAACCTGAATTGAAGACAGAAGAAGATGAACTGGGGTCTCTCCTTAAGCTGGAACACACTTTTTTTCCCTTGTCACTGAGCTTCTGAACTGCAAACTTTGATCTCATTATAGATGGTTGTGAGCCACCATGTGGTTGCTTGGAATTGAACTCAGGACCTCCGGAGGAGCAGTCAGTGCTCTTAACCACTGAGCCATCTGTCCAGCCCTGCCTTTGGACTTTTTAATATATACCCCCTGGGGTTCTCAAACTTTAGCCTCAGAATGAGAGTTATACTCCTGGCTTTGGTCTCATAACTGAACCCTGAGACCTACATCACAGGGTGTCAAGCTTTCAGACAGTCTGTTGGGGACTTAGCATGCAGGATTGTATCAGCCAATTCCTCTTTCATAGGTCCACATTTTATTCTATTAGTTCTACCTCTCTGGGAAGCCTAATACATAATTAATAATTAAATACTAATTTTATTTTACAAAAGCACCAATAAGCAGAAGATGGTGATTTAGACAGATTAATCTGAATCAGAAAGCTCAGATCAGTGACCTTAGGGACACAGTGCAGTAAGCCTTCAGGCTCAGCTGTTCCTATTCCTGTGGGTCCCAGCTAAGAACAGACCTGACACTTGGTGGTCTTGCTGTTGGGAACTTGGAACTCAGGATAAGCTTCTCTCTTACACCCATGACTGTGGGCTGCATCAGAGAAGAAGATATTCACCTCTCAAGATTTTAGAGGACACCATGAACTCTCAATGCTCAGATGCCAGAAAGTGGGGCTCACAGGACACTCCAGGAAGCCTGATGTTACGTCACGCTTCTCATGCAGCCTATCAAATAACGATCTCTAGGAACTATAGCTGGGAAACAGCTAGAAAGAGTCCCCACACATCAAGAAGTAAGTGCAAATTAGTAACAGATGCCGAGGAAGTAGGAGAGGAAGAAAAGGAAGAAGATGAAAGATGAAGTGGTTAGGAGGAAGGGAGGAAATACATGAAGAAAGCAAAAGTAACAGCTTAATGCATCATATAAAATCCTCACAACCTTTTAAATTTGACATACATTAATTAGCAATGAAGCCTCAGATTCACAGACCATCAACCTCAAGGCCCTCCGAGTCACTGTCATTTCACATGCTCTCCTTTGACTCACAGTGACCACCTACCTGTAAGACACCTCCATTTCTCTTTGATTATAATTAGCTTAGTAACTCTTTTGTTTTTAAACAGCTTTACTGACTGAGGTGTAACTTACATAACACAAAATTTACTCACAATTGCAGAATGAGCAATTTATTGTTAAGTCAAGGATTTAGGAGCAAAGGACTCTGTGGTGTTTGAAAACTGTTCTTGAGGGGTGGCTCTGGGAATTTGACTCTTGGATCTCTTCCTAAGAAAGAAGGAAGGCCTTGCCTCTGATTCCAGGAGGCAGAGCTGACTGTGTGCCCAGGTTTTAGACACTGCGGCAGCTGGAGAAGCCCCATTTCATTGCACAAATTATTTCTCTGAATGTGGCTGAAAAGGATTGTGGGCTATAATTAGAATAATGCCCTGCAGGATTGCATTCACAAATGTAATTACATAATCGTTTAGAACTAAATGGCACTGTGTAAAACATTGGTTCCTGAGGAGTGGGTGAGGGGAGGTACCAGGCCCTCCTGTGGAGCCAAGAATGCAGAGACCGCTTCCTGATGCCAGATTAACCCAGAAACAGTGAAAGACAAATGTGAAGACCCTTAATTCCTCAGTAGGTTTGTTCCAGGCCTCAAAGGACCACACATTTGATGGATAACCTGGAAGATGAGAAAGATGAGCTATGCTGGAATGTCAACCAGTGTTCACAAACCCTCTAGAAGGAAGATGGTGGATTTGTGGTGCAGAGGCTATTCATGCTTGTTGCATGGAAATCTTGCTGGTGGCACAAACATGGAGGAAATCTCTGTGAGCCACGCACACTGGAAACATGCAAATAGCTTGCTGTCTTATTTTTTCAAAGCCTGGAGGGACACTCAATTTTGGGGAGATTTCCAAGTACCATTTACTGAAGGCGTCAAAGTGCCTGAATTTTGCTGAAGTACGATATTTTACATGCTAAATCGACACAGCAACAATCCTCTACTTAGAGCTATCACTCCTAAAGGAAGCATTGGGTGTGCTTTCCAGAACTTTACAAAGTGTTATGTATGCTTACAGGCACAACTATACTTCAAGTGTCCTAAATTTGGGCCCTGAAAATAAAATAAAATAAAAGTGGATGAATAAGTAGAGCACAACTTATGAAAGCCATGACGATAAATCACATTAATTTGGATCCCATTAATCTGAATCTGCTGCTAATCGCTCAGGCCAAGGAGAAAGCTTAGCTTTGAAGAAAGAGTTTGCTTCCTAAATGAAGGAGGGTGCTGTGACAAGCCATAGGAAGTCTAACGCCCTCAGAAGCAGAGGTAATGCTTAAAGAAAACCTGCTTGATAAGATATGCCTGCCAAGAGTCCTAATCCTCATCTCACCCTGTGCGTCCAGCCTTCAACCAACCTGCTAACTTACAACAAAATGTGCATCTTGAGGCCCTCCCTCAGTGCAGCAACTAATCCAGTGGGACTGTAGCCTGAGGCCTGGAGAAAAGAGGAGTCAGCAGCCCAGCCTCCTGATTCTGTCACCTATTTACCACCAGCTTCCATTCCATTGAATCTCAGGTCTGCCTCTTACAAGATAAGAAAGTTCCTTGATAAGGGAGAGGAAGTCTGGGGTCTCTCATTCACTGAGTCTACATAAGACTGGCCTGAAGAAGTCCCACTCTGTTCTCTAGGTAGTCCCCTGGTCTTCCCAGACCCTGACTAATCTTTGTGAGCATCCTCCCACCTTACTGCTGGGGATTAGATGAGACACCAGCCCTTCTCAACTTGAACACTTACCTCTGGGAGGCTTTGCTGAAAGTCAGTGTCTCAGGAATTTAGCCAGTCTTCACTGGCAACCTGGAGACACTCTCCTGAGAACTCTCTCAGGTATGTCCTGGCTCTTCACTAAAGACACACAAAGAATTTTAAGATGAATCATTATGAAGCAACGTTGGAATTTATTAAGAAAAGGTTGGGTTGGGCCTGGTAGCTGTGGCCTGTAATGGCAGATGTTCAAGAGGGTGAGGCAGAAGGATCACAAGTTCAAATGCAGCTGTGTGTGTGTGTGTGTGTGTGTGTGTGTGTGTGTGTGTGTGTGTGTTTATGTGTCTTGACACATAGCTCAGAAGCAGATCACTTGGTAGCTTGCATAAGACTCTAAATTCAATGCCAAATAGTTTAGAAAAGAAGTAGGCTTAAGGCTTAACAGAAGGACAATTGTACACTTGAAAGGGCAGGTAAAGCTTCTATAGAGAATCTCAGTTAAGTGTGACTATCATAGGAGAACTATAAAGTTTTGGTTGCTTTTGACATTATTGTGTTCAAAAGTAATAAAAGATTACAAAAATATTTTGATGAACTTTTATCTAAGAAACTTTTCCTTAGTAAATGAGATTATAGGAGACTTATAAGGTACATTGTATACTTTTTAAAATTTTATTAATATGTTTTCATATATGTTTATATTATTATACATATATAAAATAAGCTACATAGAGCAAGAAGAACCATGAAGCAATCAGGAATTACATTAATGTTACATTCACAGTGTTTGGCTATTTGTTTTTGGCAACCTTGAAGAAAACATTTTCTTAACTTGGTGAGTTTAAATTCTGAATGTAAATCAATATCTATCATATCTCATCTCTATCAACTTAAAGCATCTATCTAGACCTAAAAACATTTTAACCCTTAAGTAACTAAGCTTAGTTGTGAAACTAACCAATTTGTTCTTCAATCCCATCAGAGATGTTAGAAGGAATAAAATTAATTACCAGAGTAAACAGGAAGTTTTTATTGATTTAAGGATTCTTTGACAATAAGACAGATTAACTCCTGGCAACACCCAGAATACCTCAAAGAAGATGATGAGCATCAAAGAAGCTCCTTATGAAGATGGCTTCAAATGCGGCAAACAATGCATTGGGCAAAATATCCTCATTTCAACCATTGACAGAATTCTGCCTAAAAATTGACAAGCTTGGATGTAGGTAGAGTTGAAGGTAAAACTCTGACAAGACAGGGAAAACAAGTCCTAAACAGTTCCTGCCTCACAAATACTTTTGTCAGATATATTGGGCCAGAACGTTATAGCAAGTTAGGAGTGCCTGTTCAGGCAGCAAAGTATCTTTGTTATTTTTTCAATTTGGAAGTTGGTAACCTACATTGTATAGTTTTACAAGCTGACAAGATAAGAAACATAGGTAAGGGTTGAAGAGAGGACTCAAAGGTTAAGAGCACTTGTTGCTCTTCCATAGGACCCAAGTTTGGTCCCCAGCACCCTTGCCAGGTGGCTCACAACCTCTTGTAACTCCAGCCCCAGGGTATTTCATGTCTTCTTCTGACCTCTGCGTACCTGCATATACATGGCATTATACTCCCATGCACATAAATAAAAATTAAAAAGTAAATATTTAAAAAACCCAAGGGTCAAAAGAATTATTGCTATCCATAGGTCAAAGAGGTCATAATCTTGTTTATTAGCCTCTCAGAAAAGCCAAAAAATGAGCAATGTCAAACTCAAAAGTTGTCATATTTTGACCCCCAACATGGTTCATTGCTATTTTAACATTTTTCCTCTTGAAGTAGCTCCCAATTTTTAAAAAAAATCTCCACAGTGTTTTGTGTTTGTTTGTTTTGTCTTTGTTTTCGTTAGTTGTGCAGAAATTCATTTTTGTTTTGTGTTTTCTGTCCTAGGGCTTGAACCTAGGGCTCAGCACAAGCCACACAAAGGCACCACCACTAAGCTGTGTCCCCAGGTCTCTTGGTCATTTTTTTCCCCAATTTGGTCTGTTTAAATTGGACTTGACTTTATGATCCTCTTGCATCAGCCTCCATATTACATGCTTGTGGCACAAGGGCAGGCTGGAAGACACACCACAGGGAAGGACTGTTCCCAAGTTTCCCTAGAAAAATTCAGCCTCATTTTCAGCACCCTGAAGCCTTATTTCCCAGTGTATCCTTGGCCAGCACCTTACAGTGCTGTCATCCTCCTTGGCCTGATCTTGACTCCATGGCTTTTTCTCTCTTTACACTCTCTGCCCCTTATCTTACTCCTCCCTCTTGTCTGTTGCAGCTGCAGCTCCGGAAGGCCATTCCCCCCTGAAGAGCCTCTCCGTCCTTCCATTCTTTCATTGCCCTGGGTGCCCACCCCTCTGTCCTATACATGTGACTACAGCCTGAAGAAAAATGACTCTATGCACTCCTAGAGGAAAGCAGGGAGGACAGATGCATCTTTTTTTCAACTTGCTTCAGTTCAAGGGATGACTGAGCCAATGAGGGCATTGAAAATGGAAAGCTGAAATTTGGAACCACCCACTTCCACATTTGCGTAGTACAACAGGCAGACAGTCTTAGACTGAGGATGAACTCAGGGACCAGAGACACACTCAAGCCTAGTGTGTTTTTAAAGGCAATCTGACTGCCAGTACACTCCAGAAATATAGAAAAATGGGAAAAGAATCTGAGAGAAGATGGGGGATGGGTGGAGAGAGAGAGGAGAGGAGAGGAGGGTGGAGATAAGGAAGGAGGAAGAGGCGGTGATGAAACAGAGAAGGGGAAAGAGCAAAAGGAGGGAGTAGAGGCCAGAGCGAGGTGGGGCAATGGCAGAGGATGGGAAGGAAAGAGAATGAGAAAGGGGGAGATGGGGAGAGAATGACAAAAAGGGGGGAAGGAAGGGGAAAGAGGGAAGTCAGAAGGACCAAATAAGGCTTCATGATAAAGCCTGTAGAAAACAGCTCAAATAAAAAGCTACATATGGTCCAAGTATTCTTTAAAGTAGAAAAATTGAGAAACTAGCATTCTTCATTACAAAAAAAATTCAAGCAATGTAATACCCCTGATTCTTTAGAGAGAGAGAAAAAAAAAAACTAGCTTGAAAAGGAAAAGCATTTGGGAGGGGAAAAGGTAAGCTTTAAATGTAACAAAATATACAATTAAAGAGGCCTTGTAGAAGAGAGTCCAAGCATCCTGAATGAGTAACACAAAGGACGAGGATACCTGCTTCCCTCCCAGTGTCCCCCACATGCAGAAACTTCACCTTAGAAATGGGTTGAAGTCAAATAGCTCCTAGTACATGATGGATTTCAACTTCTCCTCACACCTTTCTCTTAATCTAAAGCCTCTTTTTAAGAACAATGAAAACTTGGGACTGGTGAGAGTCTCACTGTGTAACTTGCTGTGCAAATGTGGGGACCAGAGTTTGCATTCCCAGCACCTACACAAATGCCTAAGGGTTCCATAACCTCTCCTGTAAATAGCACCACCAACTGGAGACTAAGTGTTCAGATGCGTGAGCCTCTGGGAAGACATTTCTCATACAAACCACCACATTACCATAGGTACAGGCACAGAAACATGACTTGATTTGACTGATGGCATTCACACCTGAGATGTTTTTTTGACAAATGCTGTTGACTTTCCACCTGGCATGATTGAATAATAGTCTGTGGGCAAAGATGGCATCTACACAGTAGAGCATACAGGAGGATTAAACCCAGAGGAATGGCACACAGAAAGCTCTCCAGGGGCAGAACTCTGGCACCATGTCATGTTTGATCTAAGTGTACTTTAATTCTCTACCAACTGTACCATCTTAGACAAAAGCAGCTTCCATAGTCTTCCAGTTGGTGGTTTTGGGACACTTTCATCTTAGGGATTTTTTAAGCTAAGTTCACATCCCCATCCTTACAGATGACAGTTGGGTACAGCAGTTAGTAGGAAGGGGACGGTCCTATGCTGGCATATGGGACAGTTCTGTGACAGGGAGGGCCAGTACTCATGCACCCATCTTCAGCCTCATCTTTGGAGAAGCTACCCCTGCCTTAGAGACCAAGGCTGTCCTTATCCTAAGACAATTTCTGGGACATCAGAAAAGAGAACTTTGGCTTGGCCCTAATTTTCTAGTAGAACACTTTTTAGTGGAAAACAGGATGGATTTGGTTCAAGCACCAGTTAACAGAACTGCTTCTATGTGTGTGTGTGGGGGGGGGGGACTGTGAGCTTAGTCCAAAGGCTAAAGATGTGTGCCAAACTAGAAGGTGCTAGAGGTTCTTAAAGGCCCCAGAAAGTACCAAAAATCAGTTGTCTGAGTGAGATGGATGGAGGCCCTGTTGTGTGCCTTGCATGGCTCTTGGCTCTGGGGCTCCTGGAGGTTTAGAACAGGTGGGATCTCCACTCTGCAGTTGCTCATTATTCCAAACCAACATTTAATTGAGGGAAAGGTGATGGCATCCTAGTAGGGGCTGTGCAGTCAGCAGCAGCCTGCATCCAAGGCAAGCCTGCCAGCTAGAACTGCATGACCTTCTAAGCAGGACTAAGTGTCTGCTGTCTGTACTCATTTCCTCCAGTGTCTGCCTGGCATGGCATTTGCAGATTTCCCTGAGCAGAACTGACAGAAGGAACAGCGTGAGGCCACCCTGGAGCCCAGCGTGAGGAGCCCTGGAGGGGGAGCATCCCTCTCCTGAGTCATGCAGTGACTGGATTCAGCCTAGTCCCCAGCTGTGCTTCTTTGCAGTGAGCATTCTCAGTTGTCCTTGTGCAGTTTAGTGTCATGAATCATTCCACAGGGACCTAGCCCCTATTGTCTCAGGGCCTTTGGAAGGAGTAGGGGTGTCTTATGCAAATAAGTTCCTTCCTACCCCACCATTAACTCTGAGACAATGGGTATCAGACCAGGATGTATTGAAGGGCTTTCTAGCAGCCATGGATCACATTGATTTCTGCACCTTGACTATTCAGGTCCTCCAAGAAACTGCCTATTCTGGGTGACTTCAGAGAAGTTACAGGAGCTGGCTGTGGTACTCAGGCGAGTACACAGGAGGACCAGCCTTGACTATAATGATTTCATTATAGGGAGACTGAACCAGAGATGTAGCTCAGCAGCAGAGCATCTGCTTTGCAACACTGGAAAAAGGGTCAAGTAGAGTTGGTAGGGATAGGGGTGTGATGCAGCCATAGAGTACATGCTTGCATATATGAGACTCAGTGTTTACCACTACCAAAAGGAAAACCAGATTCATGTGCATCTGAGTGACAGCTACCCTCTCATGGATCATGAGGGAGAATGAGGAGCAATCATCTTCTGTTTTACCAATGGACAAACTGATGCTGAAAGAGGAGCAGTGACTTGCCCAAGTACAGGGACCTGTAGCAATCATCCTGTCAATAATTCTTTTCACAGTATTCTTTTCATATTACACATACCAAGACATGACAGCCACTCACTATCTCCACCTTGTCCTGAAGCTACTAAAGCAAATGTCAGAAATACTAGGAACAAGAGACAGATCACATGGAGAAAGGAGCAGAGATGGGCCCTTTCAAGTCCGTGAGGGTCTGTTTCTCTTCACATCTCCTGCAGAGGATGCATCTTTTATACTGGGATAGAATCCAGGGCTGTGGACACTCCCCCCTACTGCCCCACCCCCACCCCTCCCACACATTCCTTTTTTTCCCCCTATTATTTTGGCACAAGTTCTCACTACATTACCCAGGGTGGTCTTAAACTCACTCTGTAGCCCAGGCAGGCCTAAAACTTATGATCTCCTGTTTCAGTTTCCAACATAGCTGGGATTATGGGCCTGGCCCACTAGGTCCAGCACAAAATATATATTTTTAAAGTGACAGATCAAATAGTTTCTGATGTATTCTGGAGTTTCATGTCAGGAGCTGATGTTAATACATTGTGAGAGGCAGGCACAGTGGAACAAATGTGAAATCAATGCCATCTGTCTCCAGAAAACGACTCTGGATTCCAAACATCGCTAAGCCCTGATGCAAGCAGATTTGGGAGTGACAGCCCCCACAGATGCAGAGAGACGGGGAATGTAAAGATCCATTTCTGGTCTAAAGAAATCCATTTTTGATTGTCAAAAAACCAAATCGGTGACTGGGTCATTTCTGAATGCTTATTCCCTTCCCTTTTTCTAACCTCAGCCTAACATAACTTTACAATTCTGTCATCTATACTTGAGAGCAAGATTTTCTGTGGTGGGCTAGCATTAGGAACTTCCACTGTAAGATATTTGGAACTCAGGAGGAATCTGAGCCTGGTTTACATGAACATCCCTTAGGACCATGCATCTGTCTCACCATGAGGCTGGATAATAAGACAGTCCTCAAAGTCTCTCAGAGGCCAGGGGGTCTTAGCAGATGGACATAGCCAGTTTCCTCACTAGAAGCCAGGTCTGAGGACCTAAGTAGAGAACATTCCTTTTGAGAAGCTGTGACCAAAATAGCTGACAGGAGCACCTAACAAGAAAAGGGCTGATTTTGGCACCCCTCAAGAGTCTTTGAGCCCATCAGGGAAGAGAAGACATAGTGGGAGTAGAGGCAGCATGTACAGGGGACTCCTCACTTCTTAGCAGACAGCACAGCTAGGGTTAGCCAAGGAGGAAAGTATCTTTCATAAACTGCTCTCAGAGCCTCCTGTCTGCTATCCAGGCTCCACCTGCTAAAGGCTCACTACATACTACAGTCTGGGAATCCAGCATTCACAACATGAGATTTGAACCCTAACAGATGTCAAGTCTCACAGAATCACCAGGCAGGGAACACACCAGGATGAGTCAACTGGTCAAGTCAGCTCTGGAAGTCTGTGTTTTAGAGAGTCCACCCACAGAGGACTCCACGAAGCACGCAGTAGAGCCTAGCATATGATTCCAACTGCCAAGGCCATGACACTTTTCTCTCTGTCATCCTGGAAGACACATGAGGCCCTGAGGGGAAGCACCCACCCTTTCTCCACTTGGTATCAGGCCATTTACGTGTTTCTTTCTCTTTGGTGACGTCCTCCCCCAAACACTGCTAGGATTGAATTTCTGATCAGGTTTGTGGTGTGGTGTGGTGTGTGTGTGTGTGTGTGTGTGTGTGTGTGTGTGTGTGTGTGTGTGTGT
>OU015752.1:66704352-66723550 GCA_907169655.1 Acomys percivali
TGTGTGTGTGTGTGTGTGTGTGTGTGTGTGTGTGTGTGTGTGTGTGTATGTGTGTGTGTGTGGCGGCAGAGGGGGTTATACCAGCACGATCCACTGCATTAAATCAAGTCAGATAATTATCTTGTCTGCACTGTAAATTACTTTCTTCCAAGGAACACACTAACACAAAATATTGGGGGGAGCTTAAAAAAAGCCATTTTCCTTGCTAGTATTATTTTTGATGAGCTAAGTGGTTTTAGTTCTTAAATTGAAATGAAGGGAGAAAGCAAACAGAAGCTATAGACAATTCTAATTTTCAACAACTGTGGGGTGAGTAATACTGCCGACGCTGTGAAGAGCTTCTGTGGTGGTTTATATTCATTGGCCTAAAAGCTCAACTCCAGACTTCCGTTTTGAAAAATTAAAAGATGAGTTGGACCTATTAGTATGCACCTGTATGTCCCTTGGGCTTCTCAGAAACATGACCTTGGCTGCAGCCATTGTCAGAGTCATGGGGTGTCCCATGGCCCACACAGGAAACAGCTATTGCAAGAACAATGTTCCTTTGGTGAGCTTGATGATAGCCTGCCAAAACCCAAGGAGAGCCTTGCCACTCCTACAAACGAGTCCATGGCCACCCAGAATCAGGACCTCTCCCCCCAGGACATACAACGGGGCAGTGTAGCCAGCAGGATATGAGCACCTTAAACTCAAAGTCCATTGTTTCCCCATGCTCGGTAACAGCTTAAAAAGGATATGTGGCTCTCAAATCAAGAAAGCTTCTCTGCACTTCCCCCAGAGCCAGGATGAAATCAGTCAAGTCACAAGACACATTTCTACCCCAAGGTCAGAGCCCACTCTATGGTCCATCCCTATACCAAAAGGATCAGGCGAAAGGAAGTGTGCATCCTTCCTCAGGACAAATCGCTTTCTACATTACAGAGACCAGAGTCTGGCTGAGCCTACTGTGGTCCATCCATCCCCAGCTCTGGTCCGATTACAGCTCCCTTACACCCTGCTTGGCTTCAATATGAGCCATTCTCACAGGCTCCTATACTGAGTGTTTGGTCCCCAACTGGTAGTGCTATGCCCTAATTAGTTTTCTGTTGCTGTGATAAACACTGACCAAGACATACTTGGAGGAAGAAAGCGTTTATTTCATCTTACAACTCATAGATCACAGTCAGTAACAGGGACATCAAGACAGGACAGGATAGGAACATGGAGACAGGGACTGACACTGGGATCATAGAAGAAAATTGATTACAGGCTTGCTCAGCTTGCTTTTTCATACAACCCAGGATTACCTGCTCAGGGGTGCTATCATTCACAGTAGACTGGGCCCTCCCATATCAGTCATTAATCAATACTATGTTCCACAGACTTGCCTATATGCATTATGATGGAGACAATCCCTCAATTCAGATTCCCTATACCCAGATAATTTTAACTTGTGTCAAGTTGACAAAAGAAATAAAGAAAAAAAGAAAGAAAGAAAACAAAACCAACCAACAAATAAACTTCACAGGCTTGTTTTGGTAGGTAGAAATTCTAGAAAAGAGAACCCAGAAGGAGGAAGTAAATGATTATGTGTGCCCTTAGGAATGTCTTCCCTGTCTCCTTTCCCCCTCCCTCTCTCTCCCTTACTCCCTTCCTCCCTCTCCCTTCCCTTTTCTCCCCATCTCTCTACCACAACCTCCCACCTCCAAGATGTTTTGTCCCACCAAACTAGCATGGACTGAAGCTAACATCTCTGTTCTTTTTGTAGTATTTAGTCATTGGGTCTTGAAAGCCTTCAACTGCGATTTCTACCGCTCCGGGTAACTGTGCATCCTGAGAATCTGACTACTCAGCCCTTCCAGCATTCCTCCCACAGCAGCCCCCACTACCTTTTGGGCCACATGCAGGCCAAGTGAGAACCCTCCACCTACTTTCCTACCTCCACAGCTCCTCTCCAAGCCTTGGTATCTGAAGAGCAGGGGGCTGTGGTGGAAGCTGAAGCTACATTAAGCTACATCAGCAGCAACCCTGCACAATGTGCTCTATACCTCGCAATTCTGCAACTACTCCTGAAGTTCCAAGACCCATACATAGCTCACCATTCTCTGAATGTTTACCCCAGGTCCTTTGCATGACCCTCCCCTCTGCCTGGGATGCTTTTTCTCTGCTGTCTGTACATCTGTACCTCCACCTTGTCATCCAGATGCAAGGTCCTCAGGATGGCACTCCCTAGTATCACTGCTAAAGTACCCCCAGGCCCCACACTCCCTTTTCAACTTTCTATATAGACTTTAGAGCTGGTTTCCTTTCTACCTACTTGTTTATGAACTATTTTCCCTTTAACAATGTAAAACCAAAATTAACACAGGATAGGAACCCAATAACTGCTTGTCATCTTAAGAAAGAAAATAATTTTTCAGGCAGAGGAAATGGCAGAAGCAAGGATGCCCAGAAAAGCAATGGAGCCTTCTGGCTTAGAGGACAGGCCTTGAAGCAACAGATGCAGATGGGCAGCTGTGCAGCCTTGGACCAGTTACTTGACAACCCTGAGGCTCAGATGCATAGCTGGGCACAATCAGAGGGTTAAGGGCAAACTTTAACCTTCCTTGAGGGAAACAGGGCTGACTAATGAGGAGATGAGGCTGGGAGGTGGGAGGGGCCAGGTGCCTTTGACTAGTAGAGGCCTCTGTGCCTGGCCTGGCACAGTGGGAAGAGTCCCACACCTGAGACGACAAGAGACAAAGAGCTGAAGACAAACACATTTGTCTGGTTTGGTAGTCTCCCCTGCCTCCTCTGCACCCAGAGGAAGATCCTCCACCCCATTGGAGGACTCAGCTTGCTGGACAGGGCAGCTGTGTTTTCTTTCCATTTTTAAGTTAATTTGGGTGTGAGACAGGGTCTTACTATGCAGCTCAGTAATGTTTATGCCTCAGCCTCTGGAGTTCTGAGACTACAGCCTATGCAACCGTGGCCTCTTGTATGTATCCTCTGACCTCTCATAACCTGGAAGCCAGTGAGAAAGAAGCCAGGCCTGGAACTCTGGACCCACTGACAGCCTTCCATTCTTACACCCTCTGGTAAACTGTGAGAGAAATTTAGAAGCTCTGGAGGATAGGCACCCTGCAGGCCCAAGCTTCAAAGCCTACCACCCCCTGCAGTTCCTGGGTCCCAGCCAAGGCACTTCCGTCAGCCTCTGGGCATTTAGGACATAGCAGGGATTGTCTCTGCCACAGAGCCACAGCTGAGAGGACAAGGCCCGGCTGTTCCTGGAGACAAGTGCTCAGCTTTCTTCCCACATGAAAAGAGAACCTGTGTGGCCTAGAAGGGTGGGAGGAAGGCCAGGGGGGCTGCGTGCAGAGCTGTAAGCATCCCTCCAAGTCACCCGCCTCAAAACACAATGCCTGTGGTGGAGACAGGTGGGGCAGAGGCCTGCAGGCAGCTCTGGTTACTAGGCAAAACACCCTGCCTCAGCTGGACGCCAGCCACACCTAGGACTCAGCCCCAAGGAATTCTGAAACCAGAACTTGGCCCCTGACCCCTGAGTGACCTTGAGCTAGCCCACCCCTGATGTGGCTACACGCTTATCCCCTACAAAAGTGATTGATGAGAATTTTCCTTTTCTCCTCACAGAGAGTCAGTCTCAAGGAAAGAGACTGGCCATTTCCTAGGAAGGTCAGATTCCTACTAACACAAGGAAGCAGGGCACAATAGGCCCTACAGGTCCCTGTAGGCAGCACTCTGCCTGCCCAGTCTGACCAAGGGAGACTGTCATCCCTACCCTGTAGAGCCTCAATGCATTAGCACAGGAGTGGGAGTGGGCAGGAGGGGAGGCTAAAAAGGGCTTCCTTATTTATGTCTCTTCTTCATCATAGCTATAAAGGCATCTGCTTATTCACCTTTGCCTGTGGAGCTCTTCAGCAGTGTGTGTGTGTGTGTGTGTGTGTGTGTGTGTGTGTGAGAGAGAGAGAGAGAGAGAAAGAGAGAGAGAGAGAGAGAGAGAGAGAGAGAGAGAGAGAGAGAGAGAGGGAGGGAGAGAGAGAGAATGAGAATGAGAATATAGCCCTCTCTCTGCTGACTTCACCTCAGGCTCTGCAACTAGATAAATCAAGAAAACCCTCTTGAACATCAGGCCCTTGGGAACTCAGTTTCAGAGCACAAAGGGCCTGCTTCCTAAGATGGCTGAGTTCATGGCTATAGAAGGACAGACCACAGCCCAAGGTAAAAGCTGTCTGTAGGGGGAGCTTCTAGAATGGGGGAGGGCCTATTTAAGCTCCAGATTGGACTGAGGTGTTGCTAAGTCAAAGGGTGCTTGCCTAGCGTATACAAGGCCCTGGGTTTCCTCTAGTGTCCATTTTTTAAAATTTAATTTTATTAATTTATTCATATTACATCTCAATGGTTATCCCATCCCTTGTATCTTCCCATTCCTCTCTCCCTCCCATTTTCCCCTTACTCCCCTCCCCTACGACTGTGACTGAGGAGGACCTCCTCCCCCTGTATATGCTCATAGGGTATCAAGACTTTTGTGCTTAATTGACCTGGATATGGTAGCATGACCAGCAGGAGCATCATAAGTTTAACATTTGTATAAGTTACCCAGCAAATTCAAGACCAGCCTGGGTTATTTTAATGAGACCCTTGTCTCAAAACAAAACAAACAAACAAAAAACAAACTATATGTATATGTGATTATTATTTAATGAGCATTTTAAAATAAAGGCTTAAAACTGATAAGAAATCACAACACAACTGGGGTGTAGAAGTAGAAATGATGGCTTGACATAATAAAATGAAGATGGCTCCAGCCATCAGCACACCTGCTTTGGACTCCTGTTTCAAAGACTGCTTTTCTGGTAACATAGGCCTGACTCTTCAATGCCCTGCTTGTATTGTGGCCAGACATGATTGGTCCTAGTTGGTAAGGAGCATGTGACCTTTCTGTGTCAGAGACTGGGGCACTTCCTAAGTAAGAACAAGGTGGAAACCAGGTATATCATAACCATATAGCACCTTGTAAGCCCTGTGACTCACCAGTGAGCTGACCCCTTCTTCCCAGGAGAATGACAGCCAAGAATTTTATATCCACCCTTCTTTCCTCAAGGACTGCTATTTGTTGCCTTTGATTGAGATATTTCTGAGAGGCCCATTCATGTGACTGCAGAGCCACCTTTAGGACAGGTGAGTCTGTGCCTACACAGAGCGCTCGCCTTCACTCTCTCTCTCTCTCTCTCTCTCTCTCTCTCTCAGATGTGGATGCACAGAAGCTCCCAGAGACATGAGTCAGGACCTCTGCAAAGCCGGGCGAGGAGAACCCAGGCCATGTTTTACCAGGGAAATGGAAGTCGTTAGCTCCCATTTTAATTTAACAAGCCCAATTTTATAAATAAGAGTGAATTTTCCCAGGCTATTATTTCTAATTATGCATTTACATCAATTCACATTATGTGGTTGATGAAATGTTAATACCAGAGGCAATTTTCTGCTGACGGGTGGCCTGGAGAAGAGCTTTCTTCACATTACAAGTCAATATTTTTGGAAATAATTACCCAGTTGCTCACCAGAGATGGCACTGACTAACCCAGTGGCTGTGTCTACATAGTTGTCAACTGGAGATGCTGAGACAGAAAAGGCTTCATTTGGAAGAAACCAAAGAAGTGACAGCAAGCACACCAAGGCAGGGCTTGGGCAGCCTCTGCTGCTCAGAGGGACAGGCATAGTGTTTTCTGTGTATCATTCCTGTGTCCTCCAAAGACCTCATTACACGGCTTTGGAGCTCCTATGTTCCATCTGTGACTCTCTCACAGGCAAGAAATATGATTTAAAAAGAAAATATGCCCTAAAGCGTTCAAGTGTTTGAACACATGGTCCCTTGCCTATAGGACAGTTTGGACAGGATGTGAAACCGTGGGGACTGTGGCCCAGCTAGATGAGATGTGTCACTCATGACTTCCTGGAGTAAGATCCCTCCTCCCTCATGCTGTTTCTGTTAGCAATTCTGTCCCAGTAATGAGAAAAGTAAGTGGTACACAAGTGAATACCCACATGTCTGCACTTTTTATTAATTCAAGAAATGTTCATTGTGATCTAACTATGTCAGGAACACTATAGACATCCTATGACTGATTATTATGAGAGACAAGAAAGAGAAAATGCAACAGAATTTCTAATGCATCAGGTCAGCAAGTCACTTGGCTCCAAGTGACAAAGTTTCTAGGAACTGAATGATACCAGCAACAACAAAGAGAAATCAGAGATATCCATCTGTAGTCACAGCCCAATCCCAGAGGGAACATGCTACAAAGATCCAGGCTTTAGTGCAGCTCTTATTACTCCAACTGGCCACTGGAGCTGTTTTCAAATGGGAGGTACAGCATCCAGTGCCAGGTCAGTGGGATGCCTGGGCATCATCCTTCAGATAACAGAGGCTGGCAGTAGGGTGGTGACTGAGCAGTAAACAAGAAAGGGCAGAGCTGTGGTCATACCAAAGGTTAAGCACAGCTTGTGGCAATGGGCCCAGGAGAGGAACAGAAAGGGGACTTGCATTCTTCTTGTTGGACTCATGCAGCATAGAAATGATCAGGTTGGCAGTGGACAAGGTTTGGAAGGAGTCAGGTTTGTCAGGTGTGGTGGCACATGCCAGCAATCTCAGTATTTAGGATTCATAAGATGAAGTTCAACCTGGATTATAGAGCAAGAGCTTGTCTCAAAAATAAATAATACCAATATACCCTCCCCCTCATGCGCCCTGCCACCTCCAAAAATACTGGTTGAAAGACAGCTCCTGGTTTGGAAGGGTAGATTATTCTGGCACTTTACCTCAGAGCCCAGGGGTTATCTGTAGACAAACACTGCAGATTTCTTTGTACTCCCAGTATTTCTGCAATGAGCCTCAGCCTTTTACACATCTATCTGCTCTTTGTTGGTCTTGGAATCCACAGTGTGCCCTCTTCATCTAGGATATTTCAGACAGCCTTCTAGGCATCTGGAGGGGTCCTAGGCCCCAAGTGGCATGGGGGAGGTTGAATCCTCTTCTGTGACTAGGGAAGGGTTATCATCCTTTCTTCCCCAACAGTGTGGCTCCGAGGAATGGAGGCCGAGAAGGACTCAGGCCCAGATCTGTGGTCTCAGGAGGGAACTTGTACCAGTGGAAAGAGGAGGAAGTAGAGGGGAGCGGAGACAGGAAAGGAAGGGAGAGAAGGAGGAGTGAAATGAGGGGAAGAGGATGTGAGAAGAGGAGGAAGAAGAAGAAAAGGAGGAGGGGGAGGAGGAGGAGGGGGAGGAGGAGGAGGAGGAGGAGGAGGAGAACAGAGCACTTTTTCAGAACAGGCTTCCACTTCATCTTCTGATTCAGCCCCTGCAGAGGCTCATGGGAGCCAGCTACCTGGCTAGGAACTGCTTCCCTATTTCTATGTGTGTACACACCCCATCCCCATATACATACACCCTAGCCCCACACATGCTGTCTGGGTATTCATACAACTTGTATATACACCTGTGTTGTCTGTTCACACAGCTATCACTCTTTTTATGTTAGCAAATGTTGCCTGTGCACACACATGCACGTAAAGAGTTCCATGTCTGAAAACATTCTTCCCACATTCAATAGAAATGCCATCTGTCTGCACATGAGTTCTGCTGATGTATCTACTTCATATGTCCCAAGACTGAACCTCTAGGAACCTGGTCCTCAAAGAATGAGCTAATGGTATAAGGCAGAGGATCCATTTACAGAGCCCCCTTGCATCTGATTGCCATTGAGAGGAGAGTCTACAGAGAAGAGGATCCAGTGTGAAAGGCAGGTGATGCTGGCGACTGGAACCCAAGGACAGCCACTGTTCAGGCCTACCCAGGATGCAATCCAGCACAATGTGTGATCCCTGCTAAACCTCTAGTTTGACTCGATATGCACTTGGCTCACTCATATTTTATCTCGGTCTTTCACCCCATCAGAGGTGAACAAACAGAGATGCAGCTCCACTGTTGTTAATTTCAGCAGCCTGAGGAAGTTCCTCTAATATTTTTGGGACTTCTATTCAGACCAACCCAGGATTTGTGGCTTTGGCACAGAAAAGACTTTTAGGACAAGGCAGTATGAAGCAGAGGTGACTATTTTACTAAAGATATTTTAGTGCAGACTTTAATCCTGAGGGTTAACATAAAAAGAGGTGCTTAGAAAGCAAAAGTAAGACAAACCCAAGTGCAAAGGGAGAGTTGAAATTAACTGTCTTAGCAATTGCGGTATTTACCACTTTGTAGATGCTCAAGTTACATCTGAAAGGTTGATAAGAAATGTCACCCATCCCTTTCTTTCTCTTTTGATAAGTAAAATCACAGGCCCTGGGCGCAAGTATAATCTGATGAGACCAGGGAACAGGGAAGTTGCACAAAGGGTTTAGTACATGTTCCTTCTCAGAAAGCAGGGCTTCCGCTGAGAGTCCTACTAAACCGTAGATTTGTATTTGGAAAAGGAGAAAGGCCTTAAGAAGCTAGCTGTTAATTGAGCAGGAATTCTTCCTACACTGCTAGTGAGGAAAGCCAGGGTCTTGGGCACAGGGCCGCCTCTCCATTCTCGAGTCCTCATGTGGTTCCTTGCCTTTCTCTCCTGCCTCAGTTCCATTCTTTCCCCTGTCTGATTATAACCAGCCCAGGAATATACTGAAAGTCCTGCCACACACATGACCCTTAAGCACTTGGCAGGCCAGTGGAAGCTGCTGCAATCATGTGGTCCAGCTTCTCTCTAGCAAGGAGAGGTGAATTCTGAGCCCACTGACCCTTTGGTCATTATCTATAAGTCATTCTTACCACCCTAGTGCTGAGCCAGAGAGAGAGCAGAGGCACAAGCCAGCACAGCCTGGGGCTAGGCTTTCCCCACAAAGAGAATCTCAGTGGGAGCCTTGGTTTTTTTTCCCCCCAGAAAGAGGAAAATTATATTTTAAAACATTGTTGAGAAAAATTAAGTCACTTCTGAAGTATCAAGATATTCTGTAGATGAAGCCAGGGTCTTTAGTTGCTGGGAACTACAGATCTTAAACCTCCAGGTACTCGCCCTGACAATGGCTTCCCATGATCAAACACTGCATCCCTGCCTGACCATGCTGCAGGGATGAGCCTAGAGGAAGATCAAAGACAGGAGCACTGGGTCAAAGCAGTTCCTCTCACCAGGCAGGTGACCTTTTATCAACTTCAGATAGGAACACAAATCTACCATCATCGGGATCAGCCTTGATTGGATCAAATCCCATTGGAAAATGGGGGAGGGGGAGGCAATAAACCCTCCAGAATTGATATTAAACCACTGACATTTCACAAACTGCACAACATTGGCAGCTGCCAGTCTACCAGCAGGACAGAGTCTGAGGGGGTGATTCAGGCATGAAGGTCACAGCAGTACTTCAGAGCTCCTCCAAGAGCTGGGCATAGGCACCATTACAGCAGTCAAGATAGCCAGAGTCTGGCCACTCAGACCAGGGCAGTTGCCCTTATGTAATTCTCCTGTCCCTCCTGGACTCTGTCTGTGCCTTTGCCTGTGACTATTCCAGTATGGAAGTAAACTGACACAGGCATATCTAGAAAGGCCCTGAAGCTAGAGATTATGTCAGATAAGATCTTGAGACAATCTCCTACTCCCCATTCCACAGTCTCGAAGCATAGATAGGCCAGCTCCCAAGGTGAGACCATGAAGGCCTAAGTTCCTTTGAGAAGCCTGGGAATTCAGCAGGGGCCACACAATGGCTTTGCCTTCCTGCCACTCATCACCCACTGAACACCTGCCACATGGTGAACAATGTGTCTGGGCTGGTGTAAGGATGGACTGGGCAGAGCTCCCACCCTGAAATGGTTCAGGCCAGCTACAGGTCTTTCAATAACAGCTGTTCCCTATCAGATGGCTGGGTTGTAAGTTTCCTCAGGTCTGCCAGCTCTAGGCACAGACCTATACAGGCAAGTAGAGCTGTCCCTATGCTGGTCTTGAGGAAAATGTGAAAAGAAAGATGCTCTGTGAATTAGTCAGAATGGTCCAGGAATCCTCCCCAGATGTTGGAAATCCGGCCCTGTCACCTCCTATGGTAACTAACAGTAGACCACTAGTCACCACACCTCCATGCTCAGCCCAGATGCAGCTTCAGAGTACTCAAGGCAGAGTCCTAGAAATCACCAGCCCCTTGACACAGATGGACTGAACTACACAGGAGGATCTCTCTGGGTATGTGAACAAATAAGAACAGACAGACAGGAATGGAGAAGAAATCACCATGAAGGCTTTCTGGCAAAAGACTCCAGTTAGTTCTGCAGACTTGGAGCAGCAGGGCTGTCTAGGACTGGAGCAGGCTGGCCATATGAATGACTACAGTTGGCTTCCAGGGCCCAGCCTTGGAGTTCCTAGACAAGGCCAGAACTCTGTCTTCTGCTATAACTGCAGGGGCCACACAGCCAAGGACAGTATTGATGGGATAAAGGGCCTTTCTCCACTATTACACTATTCAGAGCTACCACTGGGGCATGGGAGGTAAGACACTGACTGTCCCTGACACCCCTGTATAAGACTTTAAATACGAGGGTCAGGAGAACAAGAGATGCTTGGACATACCCAAGTGTAGGCATGGGCTCTTCAAGAGAGAACTGCCACGTACTGTCTAGGACAGACAGGACTGACCAGCCACTACTGGCCCAGGACCCTACGGAGATGCTCTGGCCAGAGCCTTCTAAGTGGAGATCCAGATAGTTCTAGAAGGACGCTACAAACTTGAGGTCCTAGGTCAAGGGCTGCTCCAAAGGTCCACATGCTGGGGACACAATACTGTAATCTTGTGTGCAACCACCCTGGCCACTCACATAACTACTGTGCAGATGTCAATTCATCCATTCCACAGCAGCTGAGGCAAGATTGCAGAATCTCCTAAGGAGAGGAGGCCCACACTCAGCCACTGTCTCTGAGGAATGACTTCCTGGCTGTTCTGCTCTCCTTTGGACTTGCCCATCTCTGGATCCCCCACTTCTATGCATTAAGTCCTGCACTCACACTGGTTCTCTGATATGAGGTCAACTCTGTAGAAGGATACTCATTCACATGGAGACCACAGCTGGCAGGAAGGGACATATGGGGCTGCTATAGGTGACTCTAGCCCCCAAAGAATCTCCACTGCTATGATCCAACAATGTCTTGCCAAGGAAGTGACCTCCAGGTAGCTGAAAAAGACATGGGAATGAGAGCCCCAACCCTCTCGCCTAGTCATGATCAGACAGTGTTGTGTTTTCTAATCACTGTCTTCATCATTAAGGTGAAGAAATTGTGTGTGGAAATAATAGAGTTTATCTCAAGCAGATCGATCAGCTCCATCTATCTGGCCTGAGCCTCTTAATTCTCCATAATGTCAAAGTAATTTTTGGTTAAGTGCACAGTCTGTCCCCTACTAAATTAAACTAATAGATCTAGTGGGAAATAAAATTCCAAGTGCATTGAGAATGTTAAAAATAAAAAAATTAACTCTCCATAGATCTAAAGATTTATTTTGTCAAATGCTTAAATAGTACACACACACACACACGCACACGCACACGCACACGCACACGCACACACACACACACACACACACACACACACACACACACACGTGGGGTGGCTAAACTCCATTAGGAGGTGCTCTCCTGGTCACTTCTTGTTCTAATTCTGCCTCTCCCTAGCACCTAGATTGAAGATCCACCAGACAATGACTGCAATGACTCAACTTACATCACCACAGCACCAAAAGCCAGCAGGTATGGCTTCATAAGGTGGACTGTGCTATCACTTCTACCCCACAGGTGAGTCTTCAGCTCTCATAGTCCCTGCCCTCCCCCCACCCCATCCCCTTCCCCTACTCCCTCACCCCCTGATTTGGGCATTTATACCTGAGTATGCTCTTATAGAATCTGTACTCAGAGGTAAGTGTGGGGAACTGAGAAAGGTGATAAGCTAGTCTCCTGAGAGACCAGTCCATGAAGAGCTGTCGATAGCAATGACATTGCCTTTGCCCCAACCATGAATAGATGTGCTTATATCCCTGCTCCTGCCCACCCTACAGTATCAGCTACCAGGGTCCTGTTACTTCCCTGTCACAAGTCCAAAACCTGACCTGTCTCTCAACTCTGCCCAATATCTTCCTACTCTGGACTCCTTTCTGTCTCGGTCACATGTCCATCTCCAGGTGTCTTGGGCCAGCATGCTTTCTTGTTCAGCTATTCACTGAAGATGGTGACATACTCTTACCTGGCCCACAGCAGCCAGCTTCATTCACGCTCTGCACACAGGCTCACCGCTGTCAGGAAGCCCTCCCAAGGGGCCTCCAACTCTCACTCCAGCCACGAGGGTCAACCCTATGCAGCTCTCAGCTTCTCTGTTCTAGGCACAAAAGTCCTCACCTAGAATGGGGGTTTAAAGCCCGGAACTCAGGAAAGCTCAGGCAAAATGATGGCAAGTTCAAGGCCAGCCTTAGCTATGAGACTCTGACTTTAAAAATTGAGCAAACTGCCTCTCCCCTCTTCCAAACCACCACCCTTCGCTTAAGTGCAGAGGCCTTATGCAGGGCACCCTCCATGTCTTAACCTCTGAAGTGTCTCCTATGCTGGAAGGTGGTGAAGCAGATTCTGTCCTGGGCTTTTCCTTCTCCATACCCCTTTTCTAAGCAGTGGCTTAACCCAGTAAACTGTGGCTCTGATAGCCTCACAAACAGCCCCAGCTCTATAGCCCCAGTGAAGGCAACTACTACTGCAGGGAGCAGTGGCAGGCCAGACCCTGTGGCCTGACAGCTGTGGATCCCTTCTGTAAACCAGCTGATCCCAGACTGAAAAGCTTTGCCGCCTTTGCAGAAGGTACAAGGCCAGAGCCAGGGAGCCTCTGTCACAGCCTAAAGTCTGATGAGCATACAAGAGCCTCTCTTGTCCTCGTGCAATACAGGGGCTGTCCTCCTGGAATCTGACCCTCAAAGTTGGTCATGAGGCTGGACAGAAAAGGGCAAAAGGAACACAAAATGAAAGCTTTTTCACTTGCCCTCCTGGCTCAGAAGCAATCCCCCTAACTCTCTCTCTCTAGCAATCTTTGTAGATCCTGACCTGATGTTGTCCTTGCAGTGGTGTCCCCTTGGGGCCAGACTCCAAGCCTTTATCCTCTGACACTGATGGCAAATGAATGACTACAATGCCCAAAAATAAAAGTCGCCATAAATCTTATAGTTTGCTTTAAGCTGTCTGGTACCCAGAGTGTGCTGGAGTTATTGATAGAAAAGTTTATGGATGGGCTACATCTTAAAATCAAAACACTTTACCCAGAATCAATGTTGCTGCACGTGGCAGGGAAAGGACAGGAAAGGTCAGCTGAGACAAGAATATGGAAACCTCAACTCCAAGATGGAAAATTAAAATAAATAAACTTTGCAAGTGACTCTAGGAGGCACATTCACTAAAGCTGTGTTAAAGATATTTTCACAGTATCTTTATTGTGGCTCTCACTGGATGGAACAGATACCATCCCCAGAATGGCACATGCAAAGGCTTCGTGCCCAAACCATGGCAACAGCTGATGTGAAAGGGTACTCAAGGCACGCCAGCCAGGTCTGGCAGGAACACGCCAAGGACACAGATGGTTCAAGGGCTACCAAGAACATTATGGGAGGCCCCTGGACACTGTGGTCCCACAGGCACTTCAGATATATGATTACAGAGGGAGAGGGAGGGGAACCCTACAGGTCTCCACCTCACCAATGAGCAACTATGGTGAGGAAATTACATTCATGAAATGCTCTCACAGATCCATCACAGAAAACTGCTTTCCTCGTACAAACAGGATGTATGCCAGCAAGGCAGCTCTGCAGGTGTTGGGGGGATATTTTGGGATGAGTGGCTGTGTCCCCAGAGAGAAGCAACCCTTAAGGAAGATACACATCCACACTCTACTGCAGGTGCCTGCTTTAGTACTCTGGCCCACAAGGACAGGTGAAGAAGAATCTGGCTCCCTTTTCAGAGGTGGGATCTAGGCCCGAACAAGGTCAGCATCCCACCCTGTCACTAGGAAACCCCAACAAAGGGGACACGAGCCATCTTCAGTGCTCCTGGTTCATCATGGGCACTAGCACACCTGGGTGCTAAAGGCAGTGGGGAAGGTCTCTTTTACAGGGGCAGGCCAGCAGCTCCTATCAACCCAGAGCTGAGGAGGTGGCTCTGCTCCTTCTCAGGAGCTCCAGATTTCCTTGACTTGGAGAGGGGTGAACAGATTAATAAGAAAAGAAAAAGGAAAAAGAATTCGAAGTAGGACAGACCCGGGCTGAAGCCTCACTGGCTACCGACTACTGCGACCTTAGGGAAGTTCCACAAGATCACTGAGCCTCAACTACCTCATCCATAACATGAGCTGAAACCACATTGTCTCCCTAGACCCCTGTGCTAAAAGCCAGAGATGCCCCAGGGACCAAAGCAGACAAACGTTTTACACACTTTAAGCAGGGATGACAGTAAGTAAAGACATTGAATTGTATGGTGGAAGATAGATATTTCGAAGGAAAAGAACAAAAGGATAAACAAGGAGTGCTGGGGTAGGGAGCTCCAGATGGCAGAATTAAACACGAGTTAAAAGTGGGTGGGCATAACTAACAAAGTGACTTCCTAAGGAAAATCAGAAAGCTGAGTAGGGCAGCTGTGCAAAGGGCCTAAGGTAGGCCGAGTGCCGTGCACTGCAGGAGGAAAAGCCTTGGGGGGTGGGGGGCGGAGCTAAGAGGGAGGACAGAAAGGAGGAGAAGGCAGACAGACAGAGGGGAAGGTAAAGACTGAGAAGGAACTCTTTTTTACCTTGGGAGGCCACTGGCGTTTGTGCTGAGGGGAGTGGGAGCCACTGTAGGCTTCTGAGAAGGGAATGAGTGATCTGATTTCGGTTTGAGAAGGAATTCTCAGTTGTCATGCTGAGAACTGATCGATAGAAAGTATGCAGCCACTGTCTGCTGTGTGATAATTACACGGTGGCAAGCAACTATTACTATTTTTCTATTATTATAGCAATAACAACTTGGGTCACGGGCACCCAAAAAAAATCCTGCCAGGGAGAATGGGTGGAAAGAATCCATAAACCTTCAGAGTAACCAAAGTGGTACCTCCCTCTAGCTGCAGGAATTCCCTCCAGCAAGCCTGGTCTCTTGTCATCTGTCCTTGAATGGATCTGGTACTGGGAAAGAAGCTCATTGCCTCTCCAAATAAGCCAATGTACAGTGGGCTAGCTCATGCTAGCTTGGAATTCCTGCTTGGAATCAACTCTGCAACTGCACTGCTCCCTTAGAATTCTGCTATGGTTGTGCACATGTGTACCATGATACAAGTCTGCCCCCTCCCTTCAAAAGCTGAGGACAGCAAGGGTCCTGCAAGGTCTCGCATTCACAGACCTATAGTAGTCTCTAAGGACTGGTGGAGTGTCCAGGGGAGGCAGGTCAATGGTGATAAGTAGAAAGAGCAGGCAATGGGGACCTTGCAGGAAAAGGTTATAAGGTCTTCTGTTCACAGAGCATTAGTGAGTGAACAGAGGGTGAAAATGATCCATTGGTCACATAAGGAAGAGGAGGAGCAGAAGAAAGATGCAGTACCTGTGGCCCTAATTGGTGAGGGCAAAGCTTAGAAAAGATTAGCAGCCTTTTCTCTGGTACTGTGTCCCTCTTGTCTCAGACAAAGATGACCACTGGAAAATTATTTCCTTTCTGCGATTCTCTCCTCACTAGCTGTTAGTTCACTGGCAGAGACACTAGAGACTGGCCCCAGCTTGCAGGGAAAGTTCACTGGTCTGTGCCACCATAACTTCAGATAAAGCTAAGAGACCAGACCAGACCACTGGCTGGAGAATCCCTAGAGGAAAAGAGAGAGAAGAAAGAAGAACTCCAGGGCTCTCCCAAGCCCTTGTGCTTGGGCTGAACTACTTCATGCACCTATATCCCCTTTACCAAGGCAGATTGCACTCTCTAGGTAGCAAATGAGATGGCCAGGGAACGCTGGGGGACACAAAAGATGCAAGAGTGGGGGAGGGGATCTGGAACCCAGCTGTGTTCTCCACCTCTGCCTCTTTCGACTTGGGTGGGCCCCTTTGTAATGGATACAGGGGAAATGGCCAGGAAGGGCTTGCTTGCTAGGACACAGGACACACTAGCTGGCTTTCTCTGGGCAGGAAGACCGCCCCCACCCAGAAACCTCCAGAGCCCCGAGTCGTGCCCGTTGCTGCCCACCCACCCCACCCGCATTGCCTCTGCCGGCACTCACGACCACTGCCTGCTGGCTCTCTGGTGCGCTCCGTGCTACAGGCACCTGCTCTCCAGGCGCCTGGGCTCTCAATTCTTGCTCTCATACTGCGGACTCCTGTCTTCACTGTCACCTGGCCTAGCTTCTGGTCCGACACAGTGCTCCTCCATTCTCGCAGTTCCCTGGCGCCCAGATCTGGGCCAAAAAGTGGTGTGGCTCGTGGTCCAAAGCTGGGTAAGGAGTTGAGGCCCTGGGGGCTGCGGAAAGGATAGGGGACACACAGAAAGCAGGGTGGAGCAGCTGTTTCTAGGGCTGGACACTGGGAAGAAATCAGGAGTTAGGGTGGGAGGACCCCCTAAGCAATGCAGACGCCGGGTGGGGCTGCTATGCAGCCAGAGAAACTGTGGTCGTTCCGAGTGACCGGGCAGAGGAAGGGGATGAGGGGTGATGAGGCGGGGGCGGGACAGGCTCAGAAGGGAGGGCCGGGTGAAGCTGGGGAGGTGGCTGCTGGCTGCCCAGCCACTGACCGCCCCCTCCGTTCCTCTCCCCTCCCTCTCTCCCCGCCTATCTCTGGCTGCGGGTCCACCACGCCGGACCGGCTCTCCCCGCGCTGCGCTGGGTCGGATGCTAGGTCTGCGCGCCGCGGCTGAGCGCCCACTCGCCTTGCGGAGAGAGCAGCGGAGAAACCGGCGGGGGCGGCGGCAAGAGAGCTCGGCGGGAGTCGGAGGAGGTAGCAGTCGGGAGCCCAGCCAGAAGGAGACCAGGGAGGCAGACTCTGGTGGCTCCTTGGCGCTCACTCCCTTCCCCAAACATGGGTCCTGACGCAGCCCAGCCATTGCCCAGCCCGCCGGGCAGAGACTGAACTGCGGGTCCCCAGTCTCCTGTGAACCACAGGACTGAAGGAGGTACCCATCGAAGGAGCCTCCTGTAGGGACCTCGCCTCCTGCGCCCCTCGTAGCGGCCCCCCGCCCCCCGCGCGCCGGAGCCGCGCCGGGCCAGCCGGCACCGGAGCCGGGCTGATTGGCGGCCGGCAGCGGCCAGGGGAGGGGGTGCCGTGCGAGGCCATGGCAGGCTCGGAGGAGTCCTAGCCCGAGCTGGAGCCGGATCCGAGCCCACGCTGCTGCCTCCGTCGCCTCTCCGCGCCGGGCCCCCGCAGCCGCCGCAACCCTGCGGGAGATGGAACAGCGGAACCGGCTCGGCGCCCTCGGATACCTGCCGCCTCTGCTGCTGCACGGCCTGCTGCTCGTCGTCGCCGACGGTGAGCGCGGGAAATTAGCGGCCACGATGGGCTCAGGGGACCCTTTACTAAGGCCACGGAAGTCTGCCAGCTTGGCCACCGCGGAGGAGGAAAGGAAGTGGTAGGCTTCGCGGTCTCCAGCGATCCGGGTGTTCAACCCAGGGTAGGAGTTGGTAGCAAGCGCAGATGAGGGTCGCCTTGGCTGTGGCGTCTTAGACAGTCATTCCAAGGGGGCCACTGGTAAGCATAGGAGGCCTGCAGCAATCAAGAGTTGGCGCACCCCTGCCCGGCACCAGTGCTGCGGCTCTACCTCCCCTGCACCCTGCGAGACCAGGAGGGAAGCAGCCTGCAGCAAGTGGCGAGTGCCCGCTGCCCCCTTGCAGCTGCTCCCTGAACTTTGCTGGAGCCTCCCACCCTGGGCTGCGGAGTAGCCGGGGACAGGAGTGGGGGGAACCCAAGGCCTGAGAGCAGGAGACCGATCGCCTTAACCTCGGGTTGCCCCAAGCCCCTTCGCCTTTCAGGTGGTCACGCCTCTCTCTCCTGCCCCCAGCAACATTCACCGAAGTCCCTAAAGATGTAACGGTGCGGGAGGGAGACGATATCGAAATGCCCTGCGCATTCCGGGCCAGCGGAGCCACCTCGTACTCTCTGGAGATTCAGTGGTGGTACCTCAAGGAACCTCCCCGGGAGCTGTTACACGAGCTGGCGCTCAGTGTGCCGGGTGCCCGGAGCAAGGTAATCCGCTGCCCAAGCGCTACCCGCTTTTAGCTTGCTCGCTCCAGGGGATGCGAGGGTTACCCCCACAGGGCGCCGCCCTGTCGCTCAGCCACCTCCCATCCTCTGCATCTCCATAGCATTGTCAAAGTAAGCTGCTGTCCCTAGATGCTGTCAGTTCTTTACATTGTTTCCCTTCTCTGCAACCTCAGGGAACTTCCTTCAGCCCAGCCCTTGAAAACCCACACCTGGTCCAGTTTGCTTGCTAGCTTTGGGACTAGACTCTGATAGGTGTTAGCTTGAGACAGACAATCACTTGGTTCTACCAGAATCCATCCCCTCAGCCACTCTAGGGTTCCAGGGCTCAAGGCCAAGGAGTTCAGCTCCTTCAGATTGCATTTATGTGTTAGAAAACTGTACGTGGTAGTCAGCAGGTCACCTCCAGCTTCCACCGCATCTGAGGGGCTGCCCCACCCTCATTGGCTGGAAAACCTTGCTATCTGCCCCATAACCCACACTAGCACTCACACCCTCTCCCAACTACGACTGTCCCCAGGATCCTACTCAGAGTTCCTGTTCTCATCTTCCACACATGCCGGGTTGTCAGGGCCTCCATGATGTTGAACCATCCATCCAGTTTTTCCACAGTTCCCAATTAAGTGGAGAATTTAGGGAAAGTGAGTAGGAGATGAGGCTCCCTCTGCATCCTAACAGCCCCAAACCCCCACTCTCTCAAGCAGACAGGTGTGTGTCAGGGTAACTACTCTTTACCTGACTGGACTGGTTTTAGCCCTAAAACTGCTTCTCTCTCTCTCTCTCTCTGGACATTGAGGGAATCCTAATGTATTTGGTTCTCTCCACCATGCCACACTCCAGGCGGTTCAGCTCCCAGCCTGTGTCAGACAGGTCAGAGTTTACTATGTATAAAAATGCCAACGGTTTAATCTCTCTCTCTCTCTCTCTCTCTCTCTCTCTCTCTCTCTCTCTCTCTCTCTCTCTCTCTCTCTCTCTCCCTCCCCCCTCCCTCCT